>JAPVLO010000467.1:0-600000 GCA_027257055.1 Cephalopachus bancanus
TGGCAGATGGAGCTGCTCATCGCCTTCGAGGTCGCCGGGGTGACCCTGCACACAAGGGACCTTCAGGTGCAGCTGCAGCTCTCCACGTGAGTGACCTCCAGCCAGTCTGGATCGGTCGGGGCTGCGGTGTCCTGGGTCTCCTTCCTACCCCGCATTCCTTCCCCAGGTCAAGTCACCAGGATGACCTACTGCCCGTGACTCTGACTCTGCTGGTGGACTACACACTCCAAACCTCGCTCAGCATGTGGGTACCGCCCGCCGCCCTACCCCTTGCCTGCTCTGCCTGAGCAAGGGCCTCCCTGTCCCTGAGGTATCTCCAAGCTCCTCTGGTACCTCTCTTGGCCAGGTGTCCTCAGGCCTCCACTTCCCCTGAGTCATCCCTTCCCTTAAGGACAACAGTCACTGTCATTATCGTTGTTATTATTTTCCTGTAAAGCAGGGAGAAGGGACCTGCCATCCTGGGCTAAGGTGTTGGTTCCTACCATTTTGTTTTGTCTGAGTTGGAGGTCTTCCTCTGTTGCTCAGGGTGGAGGGCAGTGGCACAATCACGGCTCACCACAGCCTCAAACTGCTAGGCTCAAGAGATCCTCCTGCCTCAGCCTCCCAAGTAGCTGGGACTACAGGCGTGCATCACCACGCCCGGCTAATTTTTTGATTTTTTTGTAGAGATGAGATCTTGCTATGTTGCCCAGGCTGGTCTCAAACTCCTGGGCTCAAGCAATCCCCTTGCCTCTCTGCCTCCCAAAGTGCTGGGATCACAGGCATGAGCCACTGTGCCTGGCCCTCCCATCATTTCTTTTTTTTTTTTTTTTTTTTTGAGTTGGAGTCTCACTCTGTCACCCAGACTGGAGTGCAGTGGCCGCTCCCAGCCACCGCAGCCTTGACCTGCTGGGCTCCGGCGATCCTTCCACCTCAGCCTTCCAAGTAGCTGGAACTACAGGCGCACGCTACCACGCCTGGCTGATTTTTGATTTATTGTAGAGATGAGGTCTCACCAAGTTGCCTAAGCGGGTCTCGAACCCACGGGCTCAGACAATTCGCTCACCTCGGCCTCCTCCTACCATTTCTTAAGAGCTCATTGTGCTAAGAATTTTATATACATTATCTCACTGACTTCTCACAGCAGCCCTGTGATGTAGCAGCTACTATTAACTCCATTTTACAGATGAGGAAACTGAGACTCGGGCAGGATCAAGAACTTGCTTGAGGCCACACAGCTGCTAAGTGGCAGAGCGGCGGTTCTGGTCTGTCTGATGTCAAAGGAGCCATAGTTAACCAGCTTTGGAGCCCACCCCCTCTGTAGGACCCGTCTCCTGTCCTCCATGACCCCAGCGTCTTTTTCACCCCTAGCATGAATCACCGGCTGCAAAGCTTCTTTGGGGGAACAGTGATGGGCGAGGCTGGCATGAAAAGTGTGGAGGATGTGGGAAGCCCCCTCGAGTATGAGTTCCAGGTAAGGGGACCGCTGGCGTCCTGGGCTAGACTCCTAGGAAGGATGATGGTTGTTTTGTTTTTGTTTTTTTCCTGAGGTCTGAGAGTGGGAAGGTTGGCGGTTGGTGAGAGGGAAGTGGTTTTCCAGGCGACAGTGACCATGACTCTTCTTGTGCCCACAGGTGAGCCCAACGGGGGATGGGCTGGCGACCTTGGGGACCCTGGTCCTAGGTCTTGAGTGGCCCTATGAGGTTGCCAATGGCAAGTGGCTGCTGTACCCCACGGAGATCACCATCCATGGCAATGGGTCCTGGCCCTGCCGGCCACCTGGAGACCTTGTCAACCCTCTCAACCTCACTTTCTCTGTAAGTACACCATCGGGGGCTCTTTCATTTGCATCTCATTTGCATTGCTTCTCATTTTCATGCTGTAAGGCAGAAAGGCCAGTATCGTCCCCTTCCTCCCTTCCCGCCTATTGGGCACCTGACTCTCCCCTCCCTTTCCCTCCTCCACCCCTACCTCCACTTCTTCCTCTGCCCTTCCAGCAAATCCCCTCTTCTCTCTCCAGGATCCTGGGGACAGACCACCATCTCCACAGCGCAGGCGGCGACAGCTGGACCCAGGGGGAGGCCAGGGTCCCCCGCCTATCACTCTGGCTGCTGCCAAAAAAGCCAAATCTGAGACTGTGCTGGTGAGGGGCCAGGGCTGGGCTGGAGGGGACTGCGCCCACACCATTGCAAGGTGGTACCCCAGGGCCCACGAAGCAAGGGAGACGGGGTCTTCACCAGCAGACCCCAGTCTGATGCGGTGATGTGGCCGCTGCCCTCAGGAGCCTCCAGACAGATGAAGGAGACTTACCTCCTGTCTCAGAGGGTGCTCCACTCTGATGGGCGAGCTTCCAGAAGGCTGACACGGACTCTGTCCCAAGGAGTCTCAGCCTGTTGGGGGTGACAGAACTGCTGAAAGCCTTGGACATCAGAACTGGGCATGGGAGGGGATGGGCGGGCAAGTATGGGGCAGGGCATTGTACGTTGGCAGGGCGCCCTCTGTAGGGAGGGAGAGAGGAGCAGACCTAGCAATAAGTTAAGGCCAAGTTGGATGGTGGCCCCCGGGGCTGGAGCTGGCAGGAACAGAGGCTCAGTGTGGGAGGGGTTGAGAAGCAGGTGTTGGGGGCTGGGTCTCATTTACGTGAGCAGAGACCAGATTTCATGGCATTATATGAGCGCCCAAAGAATGTCTGAAATGTGTCCGTCAGGGTTTAGGGGACCTGTGCGTGAGTGCAAGGATGAGGTCAGGCCCTTTCGGGTCACGCAGGGGTGAGGCAAAGCCTGGGAGGGGTCAAAGGTAAGGAGCAAAGCGTGAAGAACCTGGAGAGCCAGGCCGTCTCAGGTCTTGTGTTCTCTGGCCACCTCAGACCTGTACCAATGGCCGCGCCCGCTGTGTGTGGCTGGAATGCCCCATTCCTGATTCCCCCGTCGTCACCAACCTGACCGTGAAGGCACGGGTGTGGAACAGCACCTTCATCGAGGTCAGTGCCTGGGTCTGGAGGTCTCCACTGCCATCTACCCTGGTGGGGAGAACAAGGCGAGGCCAGGGTCACAGCCGGGCCATGTGTGTGTGTATGACGTTGCATTTTATGCACAGTTGTATGCCTGTTACCGTGTGCCATGCCATGTTATGTTTGTGCACCTGTGGATGTATACGTGTATCTCCAGCCAAAATGACCTTCTCTCATGGGCCCGTTACTTTGTCACATGTCTGTTACTCTCTAACCCAGTGCCTTTGCCTAATTCCTTCCTCCCCCTGGAATGCCAGCTTTCCCTCTGTGATCTTGTGTGTAAATGCCTGTTCAACCTTCAAGCCTTCACCATCAGTGAGGTCTTTTCCGGTTTTTCAGGCTGAAAATGGCCTCTCTCTTTCTGGATACCCACGGAACTTTCTCAGAAGCCATACATGCCACTGGTCATGCTCGACTCTGGGCTGCCATCTTTCATGTCATCTAGACCACACCTTTTCCGTACATGACTAGATTATAAATCTTTTCAGCTTTATGGGCCACAGGGTTTCTGTTGCAACTGCTTGCGTCTGCCACTGCAGCACAAAATGAATGGGTGTGGCTGGGTGCCAAAGATACTTTGTTTACAAAAGCAGGTGCTGGACCAGATTTAGCCCATGGGCCTGACCTAGACTGTGATCTCCATTGTCTCTGCTGTCCTCAGCATCCAGGACAGGCCCTGACGTACAAACGAATTAGCAGATACATGAACGATGTGCATTTGTATGTAGAGGAGAGGCGTGGCTGGAAGATCCTTTTGGGTGCCGCTTAAGGATGTCGCCTGGTGGGAAGGTGGTGGGTGGGGTGCTTAGGGTCAGAAGGGAGGCTCAGAGAGGCTTCAGCTGCTTCTCTCTACCCTCCTCTTTCCCCCTCCAGGATTACAGAGACTTTGACCGAGTCAGGGTAAATGCCTGGGCTACCCTGTTTCTCCGAACCAGCATCCCCACCATCAACATGGAGAATCAGAGCACATGGGTGAGTGGGCGTGTTGACCAGGACAGCGGTCTCTGGCCAGGGCATGGGAGCGCAAGGCATCCTTTAAGAGTACATTGACAAGCCAGGCTCGGTGGCTCAACCTGTAATCCTGCGCCTTTGGGAAGCTGAGGTGAGTGGATTGCCTGAGCCCGTGGGTTCGAGACCCGTCTGGGCAATTTGGTGAGACCTCATCTCTACAATAAATCAAAAAATTAGCCAGGTGTGGTAGCATGTGCCTGTAGTTCCGGCTACTTGGAAGGCTGAGGCGGAAGGATCGCTGGAGCCCAGCAGGTCGAGGCTGCAGTGGCCGGGAGCGGCCATTGCACTCCAGTCTGGGTAACAGAGTGAGACTCTAACTCAAAAACACACACACACACACACACACACACACAAAGAGTACATTGACACACTTTAGTGGTTCTTAGTCTCAGCAGCACAGTTAAGAGTCTTCTAGACAGCTTCTGGTGCCTGGACCGCATCCAGAGCAATTAAATCTAAGTCCTGGCCGGGCTCGGTGGCTCAGCCTGTAATCCCGCACCTTTGGGAGGCTGAGGTGAGTGGATTGCCTGAGCCCGCGGGTTCGAGACCCGCCTGGGCAGCAAGACCTCATCTCTACAATAAATCAAAAAATCAGTCGGGCGTGTTAGTGCACGCCTGTAGTTCCGGCTATCGGAAGGCTGAGGCAAAAAAAAAAAAAAAGAAAAGAAAAGAAAAAAAAATCTAAGTCCTTGGGAGGGGACCCCAGTATTACTATGCTTAAAAAGTCCCCCCAGGTGATTCTAGTGTGCAGCCAGGGTTGAGAACCAGTGCTTTAGCTTATTTGATCTCCATAAAGGGTCGGGCTGGGATTATTTCTCTAGTTAATGACTGAGGACACTGAGGTCCAAGGAGATTGAGTGACCTGCCTGAAGTCAGCTTGTCAGGGGCTGGCAGCTGCGCCTCCTGATTGCCTCACCCATTGTCACATCTACTGTGGACATGTGAGAAGATTCAGGAGGTTCAGCCACAAAGACCTGATCAATATTTGCAGATGGTGCAATTGTCTACATAGCAGATAGAGAAGCAGCTAAATATCTCTTAGACCCAGTAAGAGAATTCAGGATGTCCAAGAGTTCAAAACAAGATCAGCATGTTGAATTCACAGGTTTCCTACATGCTAGCAATAACCAATCACAAATATAGTTGGAATGATCCCATTCAAATGCATCAGAAAAGTGATAGTGCATCTGGGAATAGGCATAACAATAAATGTAACAAAAACTTGAAAAAAGTCAATACCATATTATCGAGTTGTCAGATCTTCCCACATTATTCCAATCTCAGTAGGATTCAGAAAACTTGAAAAAAGTTCCCAAACTTGATTCTGAGTTACATCCGGAAGAATAAATATGACAAAATTGCTAATGATTTGTTGCAAAAAGGATGTGGGTGAAGATTTGTAGGAGATAAGTATAGGGAGATGAATGGAGGCCTGGTTAAATACATCATTGTACGTTTCCTAAGATAAGTTAATGTGGAGAAGAGGTAGAAGAAAGGCCAGAGAGACCAAGGGAACAAGCTAGAAACTTAGTTTATGGTACAGATGGCATTTTTAATCAGTAGAGAAAGGTAGATCATTAAGTAGTGTTGGGAGACCACACTTGGAAATGAAGACAAACCCCTACAAAAAAATACATTTGTGTTAGAGTAAATATTTAAATGTAGCAATTAAAACCTAATATCACAGAATAAAATATAAAGAATAATTTAATAGTAATCTTTAATTGTGGGGAGAGTGAGTTATTTTATTAAATCCAGAGGTCACAAAGGAAAAATTTGATTAATAGGACTACATGAAAACTTAAATCGCTGGGCTCGGGGGGCTCAGCCTGTAATCCCAGCGCTTTGGGAAGTCGAGGTGAGTGGATTGCCTGAGCCCATGGGTTCGAGACCTGCCCAGGCAACTTGGCGAGACCTCATCTCTACAATAAATAAAAAATTAGCCGGGCGTGGTAGCGCGCGCCTGTAGTTCCAGCTACTTGGAAGGCTGAGGCGGAAGGATCGCCGGAGCCCAGCAGGTCGAGGCTGCAGTGGCCGGGAGCATGCCACTGCACTCCAGTCTGCACTCCGGTTTGTTTTTTTTTCCAGTCATAGTCTCACTCTGTTGCCCAGGCTGGTGTGCAGTGGTATGATTTGGGCTCACTGCAGCCTTGACTTTTCCTGGGCTCAAGAGACCCTTCTGCCTCAGCCTCCAGGTATTTTATTTTTTTTTAATTTTTTTGTAGAGATGAGGTCTCACTAGGTTGCCCACACTGGTCTCGAACGCCTGAACTCAAGCAATTCTCCTGCCTCGGCCTCCCAGAGTGCTGGGATCACTGGTGTGAACCACTGTTCCCGGCTGATACAAGTATTTTAATTTATGAAGATAAAGGGTGATAAGATAAGCAGGTGGCATACATGGGGTTCTACTTACTCATAAATAAATATATATAATAGCAGCAAGATGATTTCTTACCTAACAGATGGATAAATATTAAAAAGAAAGAATGCTGTCTGATGCGGATGAGGTGGAGGGAAATGCTATTGATTGGAACATAAATTCTTGACTCTTTTAGAAGACGAAGTTTTCAGTATCTATTAAAATTTAAAATGCCCATTTTCTTTGATCCAGCACATGAGAATATATCGTAAAGCACTAACAGGACAAGTATGCAAAGATAAATGTACGGGGATATTTTAGAGGATTGTTGATAATGGCAGAAAATTGGAAACAATCTCAGTGTCTTTAGTGGGCAATTAGTGCAATAAATTATGATACATTTCCTGCAATGACTGTGCAGTCCTCAGAAGGGATTAGGTTGATCTTTATCAGTGGACATGCAAGGACGATGATAGTAAGTGAAAAAAGAAACAGGTTGCTGAAGAGTGCATGTAGCATGATTCCATGTATGTGGATCATAGCTGTTAAAAAATATGGAAAAGGGGAAGCCGGGCTCGGTGGCTCAGCCTGGAATCCCGCGCCTTTGGGAGGCTGAGGTGAGTGGATTGCCTGAGCCCGCGGGTTCGAGACCCGCCTGGGCAGCGAGACCTCGTCTCTACAATAAATCAAAAAATCAGCCGGGCGTGGTAGCGCATGCCTGTAATTCCAACTACTTGGAAGGCTGAGGTGGAAGGATCGCCGGAGCCCAGCAGGTCGAGGCTGCGGTGGCCGGGAGCGGCCATTGCACTCCAGTCTGGGTGACAGAGTGAGACTCCAACTCAAAAAAAATAAATATAAATAAATAAATAAAAATAAGGAAAAGGCTGGGCACAGTGACTCAAGCCTGTAATACCAGCACTTTGGGAAGCCAAGGCGAGAGGATTGCCTGAGCTCAGTGGTTCCAGATCAGCCTGGGCAACTTGGTGAGACCTTGTCTCTACAATAAATCAAAAAATAAGCCAGGTGTGATAGCACGTGCCTGTACTTCCAACTAGTTGGAAGGCTGAGGCTGAAGGATCGCCTGAGCCCAGCAGGTCTAGGCTGCGGTGTCCATGAGTGTGCCATTGCACTCCAGCCTAGGCAACAGAGTGAGACTCTGACTCAAAAAAAAAAGTTTCATATCTATATGGAAAGAAGTTAACAGTATTGGAAGAGATTCACCAGAGAGTATGGAGATAGTTATTTATTTTTATTTTTTCCACCCTCACCCTCAGAGATAGTTATTTCTAGAGAATAAGATTATTGGGAATTTTAATTTTCTTTATATCATCTGTATTTTTTTTAAATCATCAAAATAATTGTAAAAGAAGTGAAAATCATGTCCAGTCAGAAAAAAACTCATAGCATACATCTCCAACTGTAGGGGAAGAAAAAGAATGGTACTATATGCTACAGATGGGTTTTCTTGGTAAATATTTGAGTGTCTGCTGTATAGCAGGTGTCGCTCTAAGCAGTTTGCTCATATTAAACACATCTAATTCTCCCCAGCAACCTATGAGGTAGGTATCATTATCATGATCATAATTCCCATTTTACAGATGAACCACAGAGAGGTTAAGTAACTTGCCAAGGTCACACAGCTAGTGCATAGCACAGCTGGACTCGAACCCAGGTAGTCTGGCTCCAGAGCCCATGCTTTTGGCTACTCGGCTCTGCTCTGAGGTAGACATTATGACCCCCTCATAAGAAAGCATGAAATGGAGATTCGGAGAGGTGAACTTACTTATCCAAGGTCACACCGCTTGTTGGGATAGACCTGGTGCCCAGGCCCAGGCCCCTGCCTGATCTGAGCCCGCTCCCCGGAGCCAGGTCTGTGTCTAGAAGCTGGAAGGAGAAAGGTTGGACCTGTTGATGTCCGTGGGGCAGGCAGAGCTTTTTTTAGTCCCCCGCTGCCCCCTACTGGCAGTAGGTCCAGCCGCAGGGCCCCGGGCCCGGTTGGGCCAAGAAAGGTGGGGGTGGGGCCTGAGGGCGCGGCCCGGGGCTGAGCAGCCACTCTCCCCGATCCAGTTCTCCGTGGACATCGACTCCGAACTGGTGGAGGAGCTGCCGGCCGAGATCGAGCTGTGGCTGGTGCTTGTGGCCGTGAGCGCCGGGCTGCTGCTGCTGGGGCTGATCATCCTCTTGCTGTGGAAGGTGGGACCCCATCCCCTCTCTGGGCCTTGGCTCCGGGACCTCCTGCCCGCACGTGCCCACCAGCCCTCCCTCCATCCCATTCCTCCCCTCCGTCTCACCCGTGGCCTGCCCGTGTCCTCACCACCATCTCCCCTGCTTCTGGTCTCACCCCCTGCTTGGGCTAAAGGGGACCCAGGAGCTCTGGCTTCTGGCCACACCACCAGGCTGGGGCTGGACCCAGGCATCCAGCTCCCCAGCCCCAAGCCCTAGTCCATGAGTGCTGCTGGCCAGGACGCCCCAGCCCCCTGATGGCCCCTCCCCGCCTCCTCCCCTCCGCAGTGCGGCTTCTTCAAGCGAGCCCGCACTCGCGCCCTGTATGAAGCTAAGAGGCAGAAGGCGGAGATGAAGAGCCAGCCGTCAGAGACAGAGAGGCTGACCGACGACTACTGAGTGGGCAGCCCCCGCCCCGGCCCACCCGGGTAACGCGGCCTCTGGGCCCTCTTCCCCGAGCCCTGCAGCTGGCCGGGGCCTCTGACTCTGTCCTGTCTGCTCCTCTTCCATTATGCGCCTGCTCTGACCTCACCGTGTCCCCACCAACAACTTCGACAGAGCAGGCCACTCTGACTGACTCCTGCTCCACGCCCCTGCTCTGGCTCTCACCAGCCTCCCCACTGAGCCCCTCAGGGACTTGGGACCCCGAGAGGGAGCCCTAAAACCCTCCCCGTAATTCCTCTGCTCTCTGGGGATCGGAACAGGGTCAAGGCCAAGGCTGGGCCCCATGTCTGTGGTCCACAAGGCAGGTCCAGAATGATTCTACAGCCCCAGGGAAGGAGGGGACTGGTAGGGACCTTCCTGGGAAGCAGCACTTATCCGCCTGAAGACCCCTTGGCATAACAAACTGACCACTCCCTACATGGGGTTAGGGTAGACCACCCTTCCTGGCCATCCTGCCAACTGTCTCTGCAGCCCCTCCCCGTCTCCATCTGCCTCTTCCTCTCCTCTCCACCATCCTCTCCTCCTCCTTCCTCTGGGACCTGGGGTGGGGATCCTTATCCTCCTCATCTCTGTGCAGGGACGTGGGTGTGTTTCATTCAGGAGTCCTGCCTCCGAGGACCTCTGGGTGGGGGAGGAAGAGGCCGGCTCTTCCTTCCGCTGGCTTGAGCCCTGGATCCTGATAGCGGCTTCTCTCTCCCTGCAATGCCAGTGTGACTTCTTTAAGCGGACCCACTATTACCGGATCATGCCCAAATACCACGCGGTACGGATCCGTGAGGAGGAACGCTACCCGCCTCCAGGGAGTACCCTGCCCACTAAGAAGCACTGGGTGACCAGCTGGCAGACTCGGGACCGATACTACTGACGTCCTCCCTGATCCCACCCCCTCACCCCCCCTCTGTGTCCCCTTTCCTCCTATTTATCGTAAGTTATGCCTCTGACAGTCCACAGGGGCCACTGGCTTTGGCTGGCACCCGCGGGCCCAGGCACACACGCCTCCTCAGGCACATGCATGTGCTGTCTGGCCATGGGCATCTCCCTGCGGGAGGGCCACACGTGCCGCAGCCCTGTGTGCCCCAGGCACACGTGGGGCCTGAGGCTCATGGATCGTGCTTGTGCACCACGGATGGCACATGGATACGCGGCATCCCAGCCTCCGCCTGTGCCAAAACCAAGCCAAAGGGCCTCAGCTAGAGCCAGGAGGAAAAGCCCCCTGCGTGGTGACACCTCCCCCGTTCACACTGGATCCATCTCGAGCCACAGTCACTGGACTGACTTTGCTGTCGAGAGTGAAACTACTGACAGGGAGCGGCTGATGGCCCCAGCTGCAGCTCCCCACAGCCCCGCGGGGTCCTGCCGGAGGTGTTTGCAGGACCCAGCAGGCTCAGACCCGAGAGCACAGGAACTCGAAGGCAGACCCAGAAGGGCTTTCTTTCCTGGTTTTCTGTGCGCCCTCCCCTACAGCCCCTCACACCGAACTAGCCGGGAATGCAGAAGGAGCAAAGACAGACTGCTAGACAGCCCGATATGCTGTGCCTGGACTGCCCTGGGCGCACGGGGAGCCCTCCAGACACGAGGGGACCAACCAGGCGCTGGAAGGACACAGAGGAGGAGATACCACTCCTGACCCCCCACCAGCCAGCCCCAGAAGGGTCTGGAGGGACCCCCCCGAGACCACAGAGGAGTGACATGTGAATGTAGGACAGGGAGGGAGCCCTGTCCCTGCCCCATCTGGCCAGACCCCACCACGACCCCACTGACCATGAGTTGGGGCCCTGTGGTAGTTCTCAGCTGTCCTCAGCTTTCAGAGCCACCCTGGCTCTGACCCCTTCCCCATGGGCTGTGTATCCTGAGGCCCATTCTAGACACTGAAACTGCTTCCAGAAAGCCCCTCCTGACCCCTGCCCGTCGGCAGGCCCACTCCCAGCCCCCACCCCCTCCATGGTACTGTAGCGGGGGAGTGCCCCTCCTCGTGCCTTCTATGTATATAGGCTTCTCACGGCGACCAATAAACACCTCCAGTTCGTAAGCGCTGCCTTGCCTCCACCCCCCACTTAGCAAAATGGTTCAACCTGAGTGGATGGTGATCTCATCCCGGCGACCCTTAGTAGGTGAAGCCAGGCGTAGGCTCTTGGAGGTTTGAGAGTGAAGATGACAGAGGAGACACCGGCCCCTCTGCTCAGGGATGCCCCATGAGTGAGATCTGGAATGGAAGATGAGAGAGGAGACCTGGGTCAACGGGGTGGAATCCAAGATGTCTTCATGGAGGACAGTGTTGGCCCTGGGAGGGAGTGGCCAGTAGAGGTGGGGGTGCTGGGTCCACAGGGGGCAGGAAGTTACTCTGCACAGGTAGTCCTGGCAGGCAGCGGAGAGAGGCTGGGTGCTAGGTGGACAGAGGAGAACCCTCAGGGTGAATTCAGATCAGAGCCTGTTTTTCTGCCTCAGTTTCCCCGCAACCACTCCCAGGCACCATGAAGAAAGTTCAGAGTGAATTGGTGACCCAAGGCTATAAAGGCTGAAAGACCATAGTGTGCATTCCCCAGCCTTTGGGCAGGAGTCTCTGGACCTCAGGAGGGTCTGGGGACCAAGCCCTTGTAGCCGCATCTCTTGGGTCCAACCCTGTGCTTCCTGCCACTTCCCAGGCTTCCCAGAGCAGCTGCCTCCTCTGCCCTAAGGAGGCCTGGGGCACGGTTCAAGGCTGCTGTCTTGTGACCTCTCTGTCCTAGGTGGTAGCATAGGTTCTTCTGTTAATTTTCCCCAAGCCTGTGACCTTTGATGAGACTTCACCAAAGACTGGAAATCACTACCCAGAGAAGCTAAGCAGAACCCAGGTACGGTCACTCAGAGCTCACAGACCCAGGCCATTCTGGGAGCCCCTCCAGATGTTGGGGTCCCTCCAGCCTCCTCTCTGAGGAAGTTGCTGCCCTAACTCCCTCCACCAGGCCGGTCTCACAACACAAGGGGCCCAACACCCACCCTACTCCCCCTGCCTGGCCCCCTCATTTTCTGTGCTGGGATTTGCCCCTTTCCAGGATGATTGACAGTAGACTGTCTAGTTCCCCCAGCAAAACCCCAGCCCCTGCCCAGAGCCACCGGGCTCTCAGAATCCAGTGATCACAGAGACCTTATTTTGTTTTCCAGAATCTGGGCTTCACTTCTCTGGGAATAACACCACCCTTGGGTTGTCAAAGCCCAGGTCAGTCCTATCCTTACAGTCACTTCCTGCTTAAGACAAAGGGCTGTTTGTACTTCACCCTGGTCAGTTTCATAGCCCCAGTTCCCCTTGAGCTGCTGCTTGGATGAAAACACACACACACACACACACACACACACACACACACACACACACTCACTCACTCACTCCTGAGGATAAGACATCTTCAGAAGCGTAATTGGCAGAGATGCAACAGTGCCCGCTAAAAAGGACCCTCACAGTGCCATGCTTCTTCAGCTCCCCAGAAAGGCAGCATCTCCAAACTGTGTTCCAGAAGTAGGTCTTGGCTCTTGTGTTACTAAAGGACCCATCAGAGCGCTTCTTCCCTCTCCGGGCACGTGGTAGGATTGCGCTTCCTGGGCCCTTCCTATGAGATGAGGCCATGTGACTAATTCTGGCCATGGCTTGTGAGCAGGAAAGTGGATCACTTCCGGGATGAAATGTGGAATTGCTCCCAGTTCTCTCTTCCTGCCTCTGCTGCTGCAGAAACCTGGGTGGAGATAACGCTTCTGTCCGTCTGAGTCCCTGAGAGTCCCCCAAGCCCATCCTGGACATATAGTGGGACATTAGGGGATTTGGGGTTTTTGTTATCCTGGCATCACCTAGCTGGGCCACCCTGCAGCAATCACACAACTGCTGGTACCGCCTTGCAGCAATCCCTGCAGGAGGACTTGATGGAAGTTCAGCTCTAAGCAGAGAATCATGGGAAATCTCTTTCCCTCTCCTACACCTAGCCTCAGAGGTCATGGCCCTTTCTTTGTTACTTTAATTTTGACAAAAACAGTAATTGTTGCTAGGCATGGGGCTAGGCTTTTTGTACATAACAGCCCTTGCACTCTTCCATGCCCTTGAAAACTGCATTCCCTAACATCATCAATCTTCTTCTAATTGCTAACCCAGTGGATGTCTGATGCCGCGCCCCCATATCTCTGTGGCATGTCTCTCAGCCAAGTCCACTTCCTTTGATCAACCTGTCCTCCTCCTATTTGCTACACACTGTGCCTGGGGCTGCAGATAGAGCAGTGAGTAAGACAAACACAACCCTGCCCTCATGGAGCTTAAAGCCTAGTGAGAACAGTAGATGCCTCAGCAGACAATTATCACCCAGTGTGATCAGAGCTAAAAGACCGTGCTAAAACCAGGGGATCTGAAGAGCCCTTGAAGGGAGCTCATATCCCCAGCCTGGAAGGTTCCAGGGAGGGATTCCAGAAGGAAGCAATGACTAAGCAGCGGAGGTCTGAAGAATGAGTAGGTGAGGCTGAGAACAAAGAATGATTCAGACAGAAACAGCATTTGCCATGGCCTGGAGATTAGAGGCTGGCTCAAGGCCGCAGATAGGTATGGCTGGAAGTTGAGTGGGGGAATGAGGAGAGAAGAGGCTGTAGAGTTGAGCCAAAGTGAATCATGTGGGAGGCTGAGATGGAAGGATGGCCTGAGCCCAGGAGGTCAAAGTCGTGGTGAGCCCTGATGGTGCCACTGCCCTCCAGCACTGGCAATTAAGGGAGTCCCAGACTCCAAACAAACAAACAAACAAACAAAAAATGGTCAGTACAATAGAAGCTGTCTTGAGAATTCAATGAGATAATGCACGCAGACAGTGCCTGGCACATGGGTTATTATTCATCCAGCGAAGAGTCCCTTCCATTGTGAAGCCTGGCTGGGTTGGCTGTACTGTAATCGCATTCTGTTATAACCAATTGTCTTCCAAGTCGAGAAACGAAATGATCGAGGAGAAAGGGCCGTCCCGACCTTGTCTGTGTTTCCTGCTCCCAGCACAAAGCCTAGCACATATTAGAGGCCGTGCAAGGGGCGGCCCTGCCACCGGCCCACCAAATACCGCAGAGCAAAGCACCCAAGCGGCCCGTCGGGCCCTAGGCCCAGTACAGGACGAACCGCGTTGGATCACGAGGGCGCGCGACGTCCCCATCCAGAGAGGTGGGGCTGCTGGGGAAGGGGGGGCGCCAGGCCCTCGGGACCTCGCTCGAAGGAAGCCGGAGACGACGCCGGTGGCTTCTCGGGCGGCCGCGCAAGAGGTCCGAGGCTTTACGTTGAGTCAGATGAGCTGCATAATAATAAAATGAAAATGTTTCGAAAATTAGTCCGGATGGCAACTGCTGCGTCCCCCGCCACTGATCTTTAGGGTTTTGAAAAGCAGAAAACTCCGGAGAGCAGGAGACGGAGCCGTCTGGATCTTTGTGGAAGGGGGCTGGCTGCACGCATATAGGACGGATTCGTATAGCCTTGCTTCCTGGTTCCGAATTTTGCAAATATTACCTTTCTAGTCACTGTCATCCGGACTGGGAATTCACAAGACCCGTGAATCGGGAGAGCAGGTGAAGGGCAGGGCAGGTGCCACGGGTACCTCTGGGAGGAAAAGGATTCCTTGAGAGCTGCCTGGACTGATCGGGGAAGGAAGGGTTAAAAGGAGCCGGCAGGTGGAGGTGTGGGGAGGGAGCCAGGGAAAGGCAGGAGAGGAAGAGGAAGTGAAAGCCTTGGGGGGGGGGCTCCAGGGAGAAAGGGGTTAACCCAGGCTCCGTCCCTAGGAGGAAAGGGAGGAGTGAACGCGGGAGAGATGGGATCTCGGCGCGGCCTCCCCAAAACAACGGGCCGCCCCGGCAAAGACGGAGTTAAGGGGCGGGCCCGCAGGGAAGCCACGTGCCGGGGCGGAAGGCGATTGGTTCTCCCGGGGTTGTTTGTGCGCGGCCATTGGCGACGTCGGGGCGCCGCGACGAGCCGATTGGTTGGGCCTCGGAGGGCCCGCCAGGGCAAGAGCAGGGAGGGGGCGGCGGCGCCGGGCCGAGTCGCGGGGCCGGGCAGGGCCGAACGGAGCACCAGCGCTGTCCGCGCGGGGACTACAGCCCGAGCCCGAGCCCGAGCCCGAGCCCGAGCCCGAGCCGCTGCCATGCGCTGGGTCCGGGCGCTGCTGAAGAACGCGTCCCTGGCAGGGGCGCCCAAGTACATCGAGCACTTCAGCAAGTTCTCCCCGTCGCCCCTGTCCATGAAGCAGTTTCTGGACTTCGGTAAGGCATGGGCGGGGGGACGGCTGGCCGCGGGGGCCCCCGAGGGTGCGGGGGGGGCACCTGGAGCACTGGGGGGCACGCAGGGGAGGAGAGGCCCCGAGTGCCGGGGGGGGGGTGGCCTGGAAGGGGACAGGCGGGAAGGGGTTAACGGGGAGGCTGGGACCTCCGGGGCTCTGGACGGTACGTTCTCGGGAAAAGGGGCCCCGGGGTTCCTTCCCGGGCTCGGCGAGGGTCTTGGAGAGGATGGGACTGCGAGGCTGCGATGTTAGGAGCTGGCGGTGTCCAGGCACTCACGAGTCGATAGGAGGTGTCCCGATGACACCGAGAAGAGGGGACAGAGGGACATGCTAGCAGGAGCAGTAAGCAAGGTTGGGAGGCAGAGAAGGAGACTCCCCACGAAGGGTCAGACACTCCTGGGGCCGAGAATGAGGGAAAGCAAGGGGGGTACAGCTGGGGAAGGTCCCTCGGAGTAGGGCGTCAACAGAAGAGACTAGTGGACCTCTACCCACAGAACGGGCGGGACCCCAGCTGCCCCAGTGGGCAAGGACGCTTGAAGATCAAACCTTTTCTGTCTGGCAGCCTGTCACCAGCTGGGCAGGGGCCCCAGGCACCATGAGGTGGAGTCAGGTGGCTGTGCCCTTCCTTGGCTGCCCCCCAGGCTCCTAGATCGGGATCACCCACCACCAGGATTCTGGGGGTGGCTGTGGGGAAGGAGAGAGGCTGTGCCAATGTGGCCCCTGAAACAGGCATCGTGTGGGCCCAGTCTGTCTACACGGCATTTCCAAGGTGCCAGCTGAGGGTTGGGGGCCGGGGCTAGTCTCTCAAGAGTTGAGTTGGTAGTGCCTGGCTTGGGTTGCAGCTGCGTCACTGATGGGACAGCGGCGGGGAGGTGGCAGCAGAGACATAGGGCACCTGTTCCCAGGACTTCTCTGCCTGTGCCCCTGCCCTCCTTGAGCCTTGAGCTTCTCCCATGTAGAAAAGCCTCCTGGACCCAGTCCCAGCCCCAGCAGCTATCCCCCCGAAATGGCTCCTAACTACAGAAGCGTCCCAGCTGTGAGGAGCTCGTAATTAGAGTCAGGTCAACTTGTACGATGGGGGAAACGAAACCTTCAGAAGGATGGTGACATGCGCTGGGTGACAGAGTTGGAAACAGAACCTAGTCTAGAACCCAGGTCTCCTGCCTGTGGGCCGCAGCCTCATCCTTCCTCCACCTGTCTTCATCTTGAAGCCAGGCCAAGGCCCAAGGCATTTGGACTCTCATCCTGGTGCCCAGTTTGCCTCACAGACAGGCGTTAATACAAGGGCAGCTCCACAGTGGGTGTTCAGACTAGCCTGGGTGAGGTGGGCTGGACCAGCGACACTCTGGACCCCTGCGGCTGTGGTGGTCTAGGTCTGGCTCCTGAGTAAAGACGGATTTCCTAGGCTCCTCACCCCCTGCCATCAACCCCCCAAAGTAAGTGTCTGCTGGGAGGGAAGAGAAGTGAGGTGATTTAGACCAGAGGTGACTCCAGGTGGGCTCAGGAGTGGCACTGCCCCCTGTGGCTAAAGTGGGGCTCAACTGGAAATGGAGAGAAGATGTCACCCCTGAATATCTGGCAGGCTGGTGCGGGGGGTGGGGGGCGTTTGAGCACTGCAGGGGAGGAGGCGCCTTGCGGTGTGGGTGGGTCCCTTTCCCGGTACCCCCAGTCCATGAAGGTTTAGCCGACCTGACCCTGGAGACTCCGCTGGCTTCCCTGGACTATGGCTCTGTGAGCTCACCCCCTCCCTCCCCAGGGTCCAGCAATGCCTGCGAGAAGACCTCGTTCACCTTCCTCAGGCAGGAGCTGCCCGTGCGCCTGGCTAACATCATGAAGGAGATCAACTTGCTTCCTGACCGGGTACTGAGTACGCCTTCCGTGCAGCTGGTGCAGAGCTGGTGAGACCCCGGCCCGGGCCCTGTACCTTCCGCTCCATCGCCAGGTGTCCTGGGGCTCAGGGATGGAGGCTCCAGGCTCCCAGCAGACTTAGGGGGTACAGAGGGAAGCACTGGAGCCCTGAGAGGCTGGTGGGGGGGTCACCCAGGAGTTCCACGGAAGCCAGGCTAGAGCAGGGACTGAGATCAAGCTTCTAGCCTCTGCGTCTGGGGGGCAGCCCCCTTCCCATCACCCTCCTTTCTCTGGAAACTCTAAAAACTCTTGGAGCCATCCAGGAAAGCATAATTTTCATGGCCAAAAGCCCAAGTCAGCATTAGCCACCAGCCCCGTTAGGCAGCATTGACTTGGGGTAACTTTTGGAGAAACAGAAAAACAAGGAGCAATGCTTGGAACAAATTATGTAATCAAACTGCCAGACAGATTGTTTTGGAGGTTGGAAAACAGTCAAATCAGAACAGGGATGGCAAGGTCCCTCTCTGGAGAGCTCTGGAGGGGCAAAGACCAAAAGTGTCAGAGGGGGCCTGACAGAGTTCACCGAGTGAAGTAACCGGACACCATTAGCCAGTGGCCAGTCACATGAATCAACAAGGGTGTTCTCTATCCCTGGGCGTACGAGTGGCTAATCCTCACTGACTCCGGGGGCACCTGAGCTGAAATCCCCCGCCGTCTCTTCTGGGCATGTGGTGGGGGGCGGCTCCTCCTCTTAGGCAGGAGCCTGTGTCCACACCTCCTCGGAGCCCCACACCAGGCCAGGGTTAGGAGGACAGCCGCCACTGCCCTCAGGGAGCCCGTGAGCTCCAGGGGAGATTGAAGCTCCTCACCCAGGCCGGGAGAGCCAAGGGCAGCCAAGGTAGTGGCAGGGACCAGTGAGTTACTGAAGAGTTCATTCTACTGAAATTAGAAATCAAAACGAGATCTAAAAGGAACATGGGCTGGAGTGGGTTTTTTTTTCTTTTCCCCTCATGGCAGAAGTATAACAGGTTCACTTTGACTCTTGGAAAACACAAAAGAGTAGATGGCAAATGCCAGCCACTTCCCCTCACCCCATAAGTCAACACTGTTATGTTTTCATAAGGGCCAGTCACGGTGATTCACGCCTGTAATCCCAGCACTTTGGGAGGCCAAGGTGGGAGGACTGCTTGAGGCCAGGAGTTTGCCAGCCTAGACAACATAACAAGACCTCATCTCTACAAAAAAATTAGCCAGGTATGGTGGTGCACACCTGTAGTCCCAGCTACTTGGGAGGCTAAGGCAGAAGGATCATCTGAACCAAGAAGGTCAAGGCTGTGATGAGCTGTGATCATGCCACTGTACTCCAGCCCAGGCGACAGAGTGAGACCCTGACTGAAAAAAAAAAAAAAGGTGTCATAAGATGTGGCCTTCCAGCATTTCATCTATGCATGGATATGCGTATACGTGATTTATTGTAATTAAATGAAATAGGGGCTGAGCTTGGGAGGCCCGAGGCAAGTGGATTGCCTGAGCCTGCGGGTTCAGGATCAGCCTGGGCAACTTGATAAGACCTCGTCTCTACAATAAATCAAAAATTAGCCAGGCATGCTAGCACGTGCCTATAGTTCCGGCTACTTGAAAGACTGAGGCAGAAAGGATCGCTTGAGCCCAGCAGGTCGAGGCTGCGGTGACCGTGAGCGTACCACTGCACTCCAGCCTGGGTGACAGAGTAGGCTCTAACTCAAAAAAAAAACAAACCAAAAGAAAAATTTGGTAGGGGTCAGTGTTGTACACAAGAGACCAGGTATACAGTAGGTGCACAATGAGTGTCGGTTGAATTAGAAGAAGTGGGAAAATTGCAGTGGACACACAGAGGAGACAACTTGTCACTAGGCTGGGTCAGGGTACCTAGGCAAGCCTAGAACTAGGAAGGGCATTCCAGGCTAAAGGAAAAGGTGTGGAGGCCGGAGAGGCTTGGTTGGAGTGACCGGAAGCTCACTCGGTGGAGGTTGTGCAGTCTGGGCCAACAGCAAAGGTGGGTGGAGGGTGCAGCGTGCAGCCGATTTTCACGTCGCCTAACCAGGTCACCCCTTGCTGTGCGCTGACCCTCCGAGGTCCAGGACCTCCACGCCAACCAATACTTCCTGCGGCGGAGTGATGTGGAGTGTGGGGCGGAGACAGAAGGTGCCATCTGTCCCCCAGCCCTCCTCCGGCTCTGTCCGGCTGACTGCCCTGGCTGCCTCTCCAGCTGGTCCCTGACGTCAGGCCCCTCCCTGGACACTTTGTTTCTGGGAGAGCAGGAGGAGGGCAGGGGCCGCTGAACTGCCCATGACTCCCGTGGGCCCCCGCCGAGTCCCTTCCTGAAAATCAGTGGCACATGGGAGGCCTGGCCCGACTTATTCTTCCCTCAAAGCTTGGAAGTAATGTCAAGTAACAGCAGGAGGGAGTGAAGTTAGACAAGAGAGAACACTTCCCCAGTGTTCTTTCAGCTTAGGGGAGAGCAGACCAAGGGACTGCTAAAGCATCCAGATGCACTGAAGAGGCAGCCTGCTGAGAACGTTTCCAAAGAGAATGGGAATCAGCTGCAGCAAGAGAGATTGAGGTGTGAGGGCAGGAAGGACATCCTGACAGGGATGAGGTGGCTGTCTGTGAGAGGGTGGAGATCACCTTCTCCAGGAGAAACTCTATGCCCTGGGATGATGGGGGTGGTGGAGGTGGCCAGGGTCAGCAGGAGAGGAGGGACATCTTACAGGGAGCCTGGCAGGAGAGCCATCGTCCTGAGGCTGATGAGTAAGGGGCAAAGACCTCCCCTTTGGGAAACACAAGTGCCCCGTGGGAGTGCAGGTGTTCATGGGAACAGTTAACGCGTGGCAAGGCTCATGGGGCTTCTAGGCCGGGCAGAGGTTCTAGGCAGAGTCACTGTGGGCATGCTGGGAATTCCTGCTTCTAAGTTAGTCTGATGAATGATTTCCGCGGAACAGACGTGGGACAGTGGTCCCTGTTTTGGAGGCGACCAGACAGTGGGGAAAGCCCCAAGCTGGGTGTCAGCGCACTTGACCTTGAGGCTTGCTTGACATTTCCTCCTTGGCAAGCCCACAGAGCCTCAGCTTCCTCATCTGTAACATGGGGACCCATTCTGTGTGTAAGGGTCACGGGCCATTGCCAGAGTGAAAAATGTGGGGAACTCCAGGAACACAAGCCATGTCCCCAAGCTTCTGGATAGCAGCCCCTCCAGCCCAAACTGAAGTCACGATGGCAAGGCTTCTCAGTCATAAAGAATGGTGATAACAGAAGCAAACATACCCGAGGGCTTGCTGTGTCCCAGGAATTGGTCCCAGCAGCTGCCTGTATTAACTCATTTGATCTTCACAACAACCTTATAAAGCAAGCCTACTTCCTAGATGAGAAACTGAGATTCCGAGAGGTGAAGAAAATTGTCTGAGGTCACTCGGGGAGCTGGTGGTGGAGCCAGTGGTCGAGCAGGTGGTAGAGCCGAAATTCGAACTCAAGCCATGGGATCTTGAAGGGAAAGGAGGGAGGCTGTGCCATGGAGTATTGATGTGGAGTCAGAGATTTCCAAGTTCATGGGCAAGTCTGTGGGAGAGTAGGCCTCGCTTTACAGAAACGGTTGAACAGCCCAGTGTTGTTGGGCTGCAGTTGTGGACGTGCTTCCAGAAGACACAGGGTTAAGAGCTGCAGAGTGGAATCAAATGACAGTGAGTCACTGCTGTCACTCGCAGTCTTGGTGGGCGTTGTGGGTGGGAGGCAAGATGGCCAGTACCTTCCCTGGCAAGGTATGTGGCCCCCAAGCCCTGCCTGTTGGGCGCCCCACCCCCACCTGGGGGAGCCAGGCCTTGCCCTTGGGAAGAATCACAGCTGCAGAGGGAGTGGCTCTGGGCGCAGGACTTGCCCGTGCCAGCCGGGGCTTCAGCTAGATCATGCATCAGACCCCTCAGCTGTGCCTGGCGGGACCTGAGCAGGGATGGCCCTCTCCTGGGCGCAGACCCACTGAACCCTCGCGTTTCATCCACACCCAATCCCACAAGGTGCTTAGTGCTGTGAACCCCGTTTTGCAGATGGGAACCCGGGGGGCTTGGTGGCCTCTTTAAGGCACAGCCAGCAGCCGATCCCAGACCTGCCTGGCTCGGGGGCTCCAGGTGCAGGATGCAGCCACCTGTCCCCTCAGTGCAGTGAGTCGCCCTCCTCACACACCCATCGCCTTGTTCACACCCTCATCCCCAGCAGCTGTGGACACTAGTACGTGATGCACGCCCTCGGACACACCCACGGGCATGCACACGTCACAGCCAGACTTACACACCTGGCCACGGGCTCAGGCTGCCTCTGCTCCCACACAGGCTGGCAGGGCCTGCCTCCCCTCCCTCAGCCTCCCCCCCTCCCAGCCCCATCACCACACCCCTACCAGCTCAGTCTGCATTCGACCCTCCCTCCGTGCCCCCACACCCTCAAAATCCAGGGCTCCAGACTGGCCTCGGACGGGGTTGGACCACTCCAGATCTCACAAAGGAGTCCTGGCAGTCCTGTTTACTGCAGAGGTCGGAAGTCAGCAGACCCAGAGACCTCCACCTTCCCCTGATCATGGCAGGGTCACTGCCTGCTCCACCTGGAAGTGCCTTTCACTCACCACTGCTTTCAGACCCGCACCTAAGCCCAGTTCTCTCCCTGGCCCCAGGGGTGGGCAGTCCAGGAGCCAGCGCAGCTCTGTCCTCATCCCGGTGTCTCCCTTTGGGACCCAGACCTGGCCCAAGGACAGCATCTTTTTTTTTTTTTGAGTTGGAGTCTCACTCTGTCACCCAGACTGGAGTACAGTGGCCGTTCCCGGCCACCGCAGCCACGACTTGCTGGGCTCCGGCGATCCTTCCGCCTCAGCCTTCCATGTAACTGGAACTACAGGCACGCGCTACCACGCCCGGCTGATTTTTTGATTTATTGTAGAGATGAGGTCTTGCTGCCCAGGCAGGTCTCGAACCCGCGGGCTCAGGCAATCCACTCACCTCAGCCTCCCAAAGGCGCGGGTTACAGGCTCAGCTTCCGAGCCGGCTAGGACGGCATCTTAGTACGCCAAGCCCCTGGGGGTTTCAGGGCAGGGCCCAGACCCCCTGGCAAGATCCTTCTGGTCCTCTCCTTCCATTCTGAGAGTAGCCCGGCCCTCTGCCCCGAAGCCCTGTGAGGGCGTCAGGCAGGCAGGGATTCCAAACCCTGCTTCACCAGGAAACAGCCAGTGGCTGGCACTGCCCATTGTCACTCCTTCCTGGTGCCCTTTGCTCCACTTCAGCTGCCACGTGACCGGCCCCCTTTCTGCCTTGTAGGGTTCGTCAGCAGCCACAAAGGGGGCGGGGCCGGCAGCTGGGACTCTGACCCTGCCCACCCCCACCCACCAGCCCAGCAAAGTCAGGGAGTGACGCAGCCTCCTAACTGCAACCCCCTACCTTCCCCGTTTGCCCCCCAAGTCATGGGAAGGGGTGCCAATGCCACACTCTGCAGCTGGTCTCTCTTTCCTGCCCCCAGTGCTGCACACCTACAGGCTTTCCCTCCAAATCCCTTCTCGCTGTAAGAATCCTGTGGGCGGGAAGGTCTCTCCTGGGCACACTTAGGGGACAAGGGATTTGGAGACACACAGGCCTGGGAGGGAGAAATCCAACTCTGCATGTTAACTTCCCCATCTGTAAAATGGGTCCAGCAGTAGTGCCCACCTCACAGGGCGATTGTGGAGGCTGAAGTTGGGGAGCTGGTACGCACAGGGTGGGCTGGCAGTTGGTGCCCAGAAAGCGCTGCCATTGCTATCAGCAGCACCACTGTCAGGGCCAGTATAGATGGTGAGCAGTCGGCCACAAGGTGTGGACTTAGAGTCTGACAGACCTGGGTTTGAACCCCAGCCATTACCATCCTTTGCTGTGGCTTGGGACATACTACCTGTCCTCTGGGGCAGTTTCCTTGTCTGGACAAGGAGAGAAATGCCTTTTGCTCATCAAGGCTCTTGTATTGGAAGACGAAAGACTTCATGTGGGACTCCGTGTCCGTGTCAGCTATTGTTATACACCAGGAGACTGGGGCCAGGTCTTAGAAATGCTCCTCTGATTGACTGCTGAGGTGGCAGGGTGGGGGGGTAGGGTCTCTGGGAGGATGCTGATCTTTTCTTCTGTCTGGGTCCCACCTCCCCCTCTCCGCTCCCAGCAGCAGCCACTAATCCTTCTGTCTGACTCTGTGCTAGACCCTGGGTGGGGAGGGAAGGGAGGGAGCTCCCGGCTAAGCCAGCCCTAGGCCTGCAGCAAGAGGGCAACTCCCAGGGCAAAGCCCCCCAGGACTCAGTGGTACAATTCAGAGCCCTTAAGCAGTAGAAGGGTGTCAAGTACCGCCTGGGGGCTCAGAGGAGGCACCAGGTATTGACAATTCCTTTTTTTTAAAATCAGGGTCTCCCTTTCAGTCACCCAGGCTAAAGAGCAGTGGCATGCTCACGGCCACCACAGCCTCAACCTGCTAGGCTCAATGACCCTTCTTCCTCAGCCTTCCAAATTGCTGGAACCACAGGCATGCGCCACCATGCCTGGCTAATTTTTTTGGTTTATTGTAGAGATGAGGTCTCGCCAGGTTGCTCAGGCTGGTCTCCAACCCCTAAGTTCAGGCAGTCCTCTCGCCTCCGCCTCCCAAAGTGCTGGATTACAGACTCTCCATGTGTCACCCAGGCTGGGGTACAGTGGTGCCATCATGGCTCACTGCAGCCTCCAACTCCTGGGTGCAAGCCATTCTCCTGCCTCAGCCTCCTTAGTAGCTGGGATTAGAGGCACATGCTGCCACACCTGGCTGTTGGCAATTTCTGAGCCACCAGTCCTAAGAGCAAACATTAACAGAGCACTTACTATATGCTAGGCACTGTGCTAATGATCACATTTAATCTTCACCAAAAAGCAGTGATAAGTAGGTGTACAACTCCCCATTTCCCAGTGAGAGAACTCAGGCCCAGAGAGGTTCTACAGTTTGACCTAGAGCTACACAGCTCCAAGAGGAAGAGCCAGGTCTGGGACTCTGCAGAGCCAGCTCCAGGGCTAGTTCTTCCACCCTTTTCTGTACTGTCAGGCGCAGGGTTTCAGAGGCGGGCATTCCCACAGAGGGCACTGTGTAGACACAGGCGTGGAGGTGAGACTCAAGACCCGTAGGATGTCAGGAGCACCTGTCAGGAGCACTGGAGACTCAGTCTTCATTTTTGCCTTGAACCTGCAGCCCTGGGCTGCTTGCACAAGGGCTGACTCTGCCTTTCACACCTGTTAGGGAGTACAGTGAAGGTCAGAGCACTGTGAACCTGGGAATGATTCCTACTGTGGTGGGGCTTTTTCTAGAGACACGCTGTGCCCCCACAGCTGCTCTAGGCAGTCCTTCCTTACTCCTGGCTGGAAGTGTGTTTGCCAGACAGAAGCTCAGCTCTTTCTGCCTTCTGCAGGAGAACAAGCCCCAGGCTGGGCGGATTAGAGGGAACCTGGGGTCATGACTCCAGAGGGACGGGGACAGTGACTTCAGGTTGGCACCATCTGCCACCACAGGTGAGCCTGACTTCCTTGCAGAAGCTGGCCTCCTGCTGGCCCTGCATTCGAGGCTCCCCAGTGTTCTTTTTAATTTCCTGGGGAGGTCCTGGGGAAACCAGCCTCCCCCCAGACCTGCAGATGAGGGGGCTGCCCACTCCTGCTGAGCCTTCAGAGCGGTGTGAGCCTCTCTGGGCTCTCCAGGGGCCCCAGTGCCACCTGGAGACTGAGCTGGGCAGGCCCACCTACCCCTGGGTGCTTCCACCCTCCTCTTCGAAGCCCTGTTCCCTAGGCAGGTGCCTGGCCCAGGCCATCCGAGCTCAGGGGTCACTCCGGGAGAAGCCTGTGCTGGCCCCTTGGATGCAACAACAGCCCTGTGGGAGGAATTTCAGGAGCTGTTTCTGTGAAGCTTGGGAGGCTGAGGCATCTCCCGCCTTCTCCCTCTGCAGGCGCTTGGTCAAGTCTCCCCACCCCCAGCCTCAGCCTCCGTCTCCTGATAGGGGAGGCCTCTTGGGTGGGATGATCTCCAAGCCCCTCCCAAGATGACTATTCTAGGATTCCAAAGCCAAGGCGCTATAAGGGGGACCAAGAAATTCGAGGTTTTCTTGCATAACTGACTGGGTTGTCAGGGAGACTCACGTACAAATGAAATGGATAGAGAAAAATAGTGATGAGGCTTGTCAGCAGGTACAGCCCTGTGCGGTGCCCACGCAGGAGCCGGCGAGAGTGAGGCCCAGCCAAGGGGGGCGGGGGGCCTGGCCTGGACCCAAGTCGAGGCTGTGCTCCCTCCTGCCCACCCCCACAGGTATGTCCAGAGCCTCCTGGACATCATGGAATTTCTGGATAAGGACCCTGAGGACCATCGTACCCTGAACCAGTGAGTGGGGCCCCTGGATGGGGACAGGAAGGTGACAGGCACCTGGGGTCACAGCCCTAGGGGTGGAAGTACAGCAGGATGGAAGAAAAGAGTCCACCTTCAGGGACATCGATCTGAGAGGGGGACAGACTCTGCTTCAGGAAGTCCCAGGTCTGATCAGAGGGGCACAGACTCCGTGCCCAGAGGGCCCTGAGTCTGATGAACGAGAGCCAGGCTAGGCCCAGGATGAAGACTGAAGGCTTTTGATCAGGGAGCTGTCAGGCAGGCAGCCGGGAGACTCAGGGTGGACTCTGGGAGGAGCGGGAGGGCATCGTGTGTCCGTCAGGTTGGAAAGGGTGGGGTGAATGAAGACACACGGAGAACAGGTCAGAAGAGGAGGGTCCGGGGGGTGTCCCCAGGCCTGGGAATGGGTGAACATCTGCCCTGTCCATAGGTTCACCGATGCCCTGATCACCATCCGGAATCGGCACAATGACGTGGTGCCCACCATGGCGCAGGGTGTGCTGGAATACAAGGACACCTACGGCGATGACCCCGTCTCCAACCAGAACGTCCAGTACTTCCTGGACCGCTTCTATCTTAGCCGAATCTCCATCCGCATGCTCATCAACCAGCACAGTGGGTGCCCGCCTCGGGGCGGGGTGGGAGCGGGCAGAGGGGGTTGTCAGCCGCAGGGGCCTGGGCCACTCTTCAAGACCCGCAAAAGGGAGTGACTGGCGCCAAGGTGGAAGAGAAAATGGCAGCATCAAAATGTATTGTTTTCAATGTTTGCCAAACACAGAATGATGTCATGTCTTTAAATCATGTTTAATATTAGTAAAAACTCTCATTACATTCAGAAACCATTTGTTTTTTGAGAGTTTCTTATTCTAGGAGAACTCACTATGACTTGAGAAATCGTAGCCAATCATAAATTAAACAAGTTCCTCATGTTCAAGTAATTTCAGAAGCTAGATGGTAAGAGTGATATCATAACATTATAGCGAAAAGAAAAGAATAAATGTAAGGTGGGAAGAGGGCTTAGAAAAGAAGAACATCTCAGCCTGCACAGGCTCAAAGCCCAAGCCAGGTGTGGTAGGCCAGTGGGGTCAGAGAAGAGAGGGCGGCGGGGGAGAGTACGGTTTTAAGACTGGAGCGGTGGGGGCATGACAGGTGGAGGTCGAGCGCCTCAGGGTGAGGGGATGCTGGGCCTGGCTCCAGCCCCTTGGCAGTGCCTTGCTTCCTCCCGCAGCTCTGATCTTTGATGGCAGCACCAACCCAGCCCACCCCAAGCACATCGGCAGCATCGACCCCAACTGCAACGTCTCTGAGGTGGTCAAAGGTGAGCCTACCCACGGGGAAGCCCCGGGGACCCCGCCAAGCTTACCTGGCCAGAAGGCGGCCCATCCCCCAGTGGGTGGGGACCACATCCCCATGGGTTTTGTGTTGGTGATGCCCAGTGTCCTGTCAAGGGGACTGCCTGCAGGGTAGGCTGCCCATGCCCTAAACTACACTGTCTTCCCTCAGATGCTTACGACATGGCCAAGCTCCTGTGTGACAAGTATTACATGGCATCACCTGACCTGGAAATCCAGGAGATCAATGGTGAGTGAGGCCGTGTGTGGGGTGGGGGTGGGGGGGTCTCAGGGTTGGGGACAGGAGAGAGCAAGGTGAGATGAGGGGTCAGGAAATGGACTTTTCTAGGTGGGAGAAACAGAGCTGTTATTGTATTATTATTAATAATTCATTTGATAAACATTTATTAAACAGAAAACAAGACAGGTGAGGTCCCTGTTCTCACGGAGTTTATATTCTTGGTATTGGGGAGGTTGGCAGAATGCAGCCTTTAACCAATGAATGAATAAATAAAGAGGATCGTTTCAGATCACGGTGACAGAAAGGAAATAAAATGTGGTGACTCAAAAGGATAAGGAGGAGTGGCGTGTCAGCTTTGCTGCCTTCCAAAATGCCAACATGATGGCTTACTTAAGAGAGGTTTCCAGGCCAGGTGCAGTGGCTCACACCAATAATCCCAACACTTTGGGAGGCTGAGGTGGGAGGCTCGCTTGAGGCCAGGAGTTAGAGACCAGCCTGGGCAACATGGTGAGACCTCATCTCTACAAAAAATTAAAGAACTAGGCAGATGTGGTAGCACGCATCTATAGTCCCGGCTTCAGAGGGCTGAAGTGAAAGGATCACCTGAGCCCGGGAGGTAGAGTCTGAGGTGAGCTGTGATCATGCCACTGCCCTCCAGCCTGGACAACAGAGTGAGACCCTGACTCAGAGAGAGAGAGACAGAGACACACAGAGATACAGACAGAGACGGAGCGAGGGAAAGAGAGAGAGAAAGAGCACACAGTTCCCCTCTTGCCAGCCCCTGGGTGAGGTGGTCAGAGCTGCTGCCCACCCCTTATCTCAGTTTCAGCCTGGAGGAGGCGAGCAGGGGTGTAAGCGAGGCCCAGGAGTTGAACACATTGCTTCCATCAGTCGCCCGGCTACCCCAGCTCAAAGGAGGCTCGAGTCCCTGGCTGGACAGCTGTGTGCTGGGTTACATCATTGGGGGAGGGAGGTCTGTTCCTAAATGAAGAAGGGAAAAGGGCCACAAGGCTCCCACTTTGGGTAAGGTGGTTAAGTAATGACCGCTTGACAATTTCCTTGGCCTTGACCTTCCTTGCAGCAGCCAACTCCAAGCAGCCGATCCACATGGTCTACGTCCCCTCGCACCTCTACCACATGCTTTTTGAGCTTTTCAAGGTGAGGAGGCTGGGCTGGTCCTCGCGGGGCATGTGGTCAGGGCTGGCTTCTCCCACACGTCTCTGACCTCTTCCCTTCTGCAGAATGCCATGCGGGCCACCGTGGAAAGCCACGAATCCAGTCTCGTTCTCCCGCCCATCAAGGTCATGGTGGCCTTGGGCGAGGAAGATCTGTCCATCAAAGTATGTGACCCTTGACCTTGAGGACCAGGGACCAGTGGGGTGGGGACCTTCCTCCTGCTGGGAGGTGGGCTTTTTTTTTCTCCCACGTGGTGAGTATGTTCTGGGGGTGGGGAAGACCACAAGAAGGTTAGGAGTGTGAGGGGACGGGAAACTGAGCTGGCGAGTCCCCAGCACGTCCCGTCTGCCCCAGATGAGCGACCGAGGCGGGGGTGTCCCCTTGAGGAAGATCGAGCGACTCTTCAGCTACATGTACTCCACAGCACCCACCCCTCAGCCTGGCACCGGAGGGACCCCGCTGGTGAGCTGGCCTCACTCCAGTCCCCCTCCCACCTCCTGAAGACCTCTCTGTCCGTCTCGCTTCCTCATCTTCATGCATTTCACTCCCGTGTGGCTGTGTATGGTGCTGGGCGCCTCCCCAAGTCTGAGCCCATTCCATGTCTCCCCAGCCTGGTGTCTCTCTGCCCCCTCGTCTATCCTTCTGCTCCCCTCTCCTCCCCCGTCCCAATTACTACCTTTCTCTTGGCATTGTTCAACCTACCAGCACGTCCCAAACTTGAGCCTCAGAGGAGCCCAGAACCTGCCCAACCCCAGGCTCCTCCCCCCTCCAGCCTTCTCTCCCACCGTGACTCCTCTATTCCCCCACCCCCCACTTCTTGCCCCAGGGTCTCTCTCCCCACCCCAGCTCGGGACCCCCTGCACAGCCCCTGCTCCACACCCGCCCCTCACCACGTCAGTCCCTGCCGGCCTCCTCCCCATCAGTGCCTTCCTGCCCCTGCAGGCTGGCTTTGGCTATGGACTCCCCATTTCCCGCCTCTACGCCAAGTACTTCCAGGGAGACCTGCAACTCTTCTCCATGGAGGGCTTCGGGACCGACGCGGTCATCTATCTCAAGGTGAGGCCTGGCCTGCAGAGCCCCGCAGGAGCAGGGTCTGCTGAGGGGCCCGGGCAGGGTCGCCCTCTGTCGGCCGGCCCACCCCGCCAGTCCTTTCCTGGCTCCAGACTCAGAGGCAGCAGAGCCACGGGTCCTCAACCTGAATAGCCCCGACTCCAGACACACACAGCGTGGCAGGGAATTTCAGGGAGTCACAGTGAAAGGCCCCTTTCTGGAGGCCCTGGACTGGTCAGGCCCGGAAGGAAGAGAGGGGGACCCTTAGTCTTGTCCTTCAGCTCAGAGGGGAAGATAGACTCCCAGAGTTGGTGACCTCGTCCAGGGCCACACAGCCTAGCCTCTTCCCATCCCTCCCTGAGCCTTCAAGGGAGCAACTTTCTTGAACGGGCAGGAGCGGGACACAGAAGGGACTGCCCTTTTGTGGGTCTTTCCAGGCTGGGGTAATGGTTTCAGCCAGTGTCTGGTGGCTGGGCTGACTGACCTGGGGTGGGGTATGTGGGCTGGCGCGCAGCCCGCCCCGGGGTGGGGTGGCCTGCTGAGGAGCGGGTTGGGTGCAGGGAAGGGGGAGAGGCTGACCCCACAGCTCCTCAGGCCCTGTCCACGGACTCGGTGGAGCGCCTGCCCGTCTACAACAAGTCAGCATGGCGCCACTACCAGACCATCCAGGAGGCCGGCGACTGGTGCGTGCCCAGCACGGAACCCAAGAACACATCCACGTACCGTGTCAGCTAGGGGCCACCGAGCAGATGGACTGCTGTCTCCGGGTCCGGCCACCACGGTGACCCTCCCCATCTCCAAGAGGGGGTGGAGGGTGGGTTCTCCCTGATGACCAGGTCCCATCTCTATGGAAATCACCACAGTGACTGGTCTGTGGTGGTCCCTAAGTGCCAATCTGTCTCTGTGGAGACCCCCTCGGCAGTCTCGCTGGTGTCCAGTCTCTGTGGGTGATGCCTGTGGGTTGGGGATATCTCCACCCTGATGGGGTGTCCCGGAAACATTTTCCCATGGCCCACCTCTCTGAGACCAGGGCTGACCCTTTCCTGACAGGGTCTTGAGTCCCCCTAGCACCTTCTACAGCCCTGGCCTTCCCAGTGGATGCCCCAGCTTGCCTTAGTCCCCAGCCCACACAGGCACCCTGGCACTGCTAGGAAGGGGCCGGTGGCCTGCCAATCTGGGGCGTGAGTAGAAAAAGGTGGTATACCCTTGACCCCTGTCGGAGGCCTGCAGCCTCTCCCTCCACTCTGGACTTCCAGGTCCAGGTTGGCAGGGGAGGCAGGGGGTCGTAGCTAGGGCTCACCCCTAAACCTGGGAAGACCCAGAGGTCTCCCACCCAGCCAAGCTGCTCGAGGCCTTGGTGACGGTTGTGCCACCTCTTAGCCTTTCCCCAGCATGTCCTCACATGCACACACCCACCTGCCCTCCACACGCCCTCTCAGTCCTGCCTGAGCTCCAGACCCAGCCCCCACTGCCCAGACATGTGTGCTCAGGGTGGCTTTCTTCCTCAGACACTCTATGTATATAGCTAGTTTTATAACCCTGAATGCCCCCCAACCAGCCCCTTGGCACACAAGGGGTTAAAGTTGTGTGCCCTCCCAGTAGCTGTGATGGTGAGGGTGACACCCACAGTAAAGAGGAGATTGAATGAGACTGTGGCCTGGCTGCTTTTCTGGGAGAGGGAGACCCACACATGCACACACACAGACTCACGGTACCCTGTGACCAACACGTGCTGTGCTTGGGACATCAGCCCAGCTTGGGACTGTGAGTAAAATACTAGGCAAAGCTATTTATTCAGAATGTCTGACAGCCCAGTGCCCCGTGACAAACCTGTTGTTCCACCACACTCAGGCCCCAGCACAGTCCTGTGACCCAGTCCGAGCCCCCAGCTGGAGCAGACAGCAATTCTGGTCACTGGCACATCATAAGTGTTTATTGAAATAAATTGAGAACTGCCTCCCCCCTTCACATGCAGCTGGACACCCACTCTAGCTCCCAACAGCTTAACGGGCGTGGGTGCCTTCCAATCTCCCACTGGTCCCTCCACCAGGCCCAGATGGTGCCAGCGTTCCCGTACCTCAGTTTCCCTTGGAAGCCCCTCTCCCAGCACAGATGGCCGAGGGGCAGAAGGGCTGGGTCCCACCCAGGGACAGGCCATAAACCACAGCCCCTGGGCAGGAATGAGGGGGGGGTCACATGCGCTGGGTCCTGTCCACTGCTCCAGGCAGATAGTGGGAGGTGGGGGGGAGATTCTACTCAAAAGCCCCCAGCCCCACAAGTAACTCTGTTCAGTGCCCCAGAAGCTGCACTGGCTGCTGGCCAGCACCACACCAGACACCACCTCCCTAGACATTCCCTAAAAAGGACAGATGCCACCCACAGGCTGATAGACTCCCCCTGGTCTGGGATCTGATCCTGGCCCTCATTGCAGCTCAGCAAACTTGAGCCTGCCCAGCCTGCCAGTTCTGGAGCCCACGGGGGCCCTGACGATGGCCAGGGCAGGTGAGGGAGGGCTGATGAGCCCTGCCAGTCCAGCAGCTTCCAGAGAACCCCAGATTTTGCCCCTCTACCTGGCTAGCCTATGTATCACCTAGGCCTCGTGGGAGTATCCCAGGTCTGCTCTGCCCCCAGAGAGGACTCAGGTGCCCTCTGAGGGAGCAGCAGGAGAATCGGTCCTGGCTGAAAGCGGGTCAAAGACCAGGCCCTGAATGGGCCCCTTTGGGGCAGGCCTGGGTGGATGTCATGCCACCCGCTGGGACCCACAGGATGGGCGGGGGGGGGAGCTGTTCGTCCTCCCTTCTCCTAAGTCCTTACAAAGACTGTGCTTGCCCGGTGCTGCTTTCTCTGCTCTCCTCCCGTTGAGGAGTCTACCCTGAGTGTGACTTGCCCACCGGCCTCCCTGGGAAGCAGGACAGAGCTCCCACCACACAGCCACCTCGGAGAATGGAGAGGGACAGAGCTCACACCTACTCCTGCCGACCTGCTCTCTGAGCCCTGGGGCGCCGGCCACCCTCTCTGGCCTGTGGCAGGCAGGCATCCTAGCTCACTTCCACCCAGCCCAGCCTGGGCCTGAGGGCAGAGGGTCAGCCTGACCCAGCCCCTCTGGGCTCCCAGACTTGCTCCAGCCCTGGCCTCTCTGCCCTCTGCCCCTCATCTGCCACCTCCCCCAGGAACTCTGTGCCAAACAAGTCCTCGGAACAGGATTTATTACGAGGCCCTCTCCCCGGGGTCTCCCTCTGCAGGGTCCCGGGTCTCGACACGGACAGGGTGAGAGAGGGCGTGTCCCCCCAAGAGTGCGGGGCCAGGCCAGCCCAAGCGTGGCGCCCAGGCCCAGCCTCCTGCTGCGGCCTATGCCCGGCGCCGCCGGCTCACCGCCTCCCGCTCTAGCTCTTCTTGGCCTCCTGCTCCCGACGCAGGAGCTTCTCCCGCTGCCGTGCGGCCTTCTCCTGGGCCTTGCGCTCCTTCTCGGCAGCCGCCGCCAGCTCCTTCAACTTCCGCTTCACCAGCGCCCGGTCATGCGAGTTGCTGAGCCCCAGGCTCTGGGGAGGAATCCCCGTGAGGGCGAGTGTCCCAGGACCCTCTGGTCCCGCCAGCCCCCGCCCACGCGCGCTTTGGCCCAGGTGTGCTCTCTGGGGAGCTCTGTGAGCAGCCCCTGCCGTGGACACTCCCGCGCTGGCACGGCATGTGGTAGGGGTGGGAACACTTGGCCTCCCGCCAGGGCCCACTCAAGATCTTGGAGCTGCCACCCTGGGTGGGAATCCTCAGGGCGAGAATGTGCAGCGGGCGTGCTTGGCGCAGACCAGGGCTGAGGGCAGCGGGCCCCTTGTCCCCTGTCCCGGTGCTTGGCTCCCTTTCCTCCACTCAGGATTCCCGTCTTCGCATGGCCCTGAGACCAGAGATGGGGAGTGACGTGCCCAAGGTCACACAACTAGTCAGTGGCCGAAGCCCCTTCTCGCTTCCAGAGACTTCCTGGGGGACTGTCCTCACCATCCCTTCCCCCAAGCACATGCTGCAACACAAAGGTTAGACCGAGGACCTTGCCTAGAAGTCAGAGGTCAGGCGTCAGGGCAGCGGCCACAGATGGAGTGAAAGAGTCAGCCTGGAGGCCGGGCTGAGGGTGAAAGGTCGGGATGAGGGCTCCCAAGCCTCAACGGTTACAGAGCCGCGGCCCTCCTGTGCAGACCCACCTTCAGTTTGCTTCCATCCAGCTGCAGGAGCTGCGGGCCATCCACCTGCCGGGCCGCAAATTCAGCAGCGTACTGCTCCAGGTTGAGGCTGTGCAGCCACTGGCCCACCTGCTGGCTGGTCCAGTGCTGGACGGTGGGGAGCGGGTCATCGAGGAACTGGGTGAAGACCAGGGTGGGAGAGGTGAGGCCTGGCCCAGGGTCTGCACACCTCAGCCCAGCCCGTGGGCCAGCCCGGCTCACCTCATCCGAAGATTGGGACAGTGTGTGGTAAGGGTAGGAACATTTCGTTTCCTGCCGGGGCCCACTCGGGATCTTGGGACTGCAGCTGGGGGGCGTGGAGTCGTCACTCAGGGTGGATTCCTAGACGGGAAGGGATGCATGCCACTGAGGAGAGACCCCCCAGCCCAGCATCCCCATCCACATGAAGCCCTGGACTAGGCACCAGGAACTGCTCAGTGCCACCTGTGCACGAGCCGGGGGCTGCGTGGGCACACAGGACACAGGGACTCTAGCCTTGACACTCCGGGAGGGCAGGCAGCCATCTGGAGGACATGGGGCTGGAACTAAGCCAGGCAAAGGAGTTAGCAGAAGTGGAGGAGGCCTCGGGCTACATGTGGCTTCCTACAGGTAGTCTACTAGGATTCCCCCAGGCTGGGTCAGGTGTCCCTGCTAGGTGCCTCCCACCTGGTCCCCGGCACCCAGCTCATAAGTGCCTGAGTAGAGGTCTTTATCCTCGCTGGACCATAGAACTCATAAGTTCTATGAAGGCCTGGGCTATCTTGTTCACCATGGTATCCTCAGGGCCCAGCACGAGGCAGGGAAGAAAGGGAGGTATGGGGGCAGGGTGTGCAGGGAGGGAGGCAGGAAGGAAGTCCCAGGTCAGAAGGGACTCGCTCTTCCCTGAATTCCTTGCTTTCTGATTTTCTTCTGCCCCAGCTGCACATAAGGAATACAACCAAAGCTGGATGTGGTGGCTCACGCCTGTAATCCCAGCACTCTGGGAGGCCGAGGCAGGAGGATCACCGGAGACCAGCCCGGTCAACACAGTGAGACCGCATCTCAAAAGTCATAATAATACTTAGAAAAAGACAAAAAAGAACAGAACCACAAAACCAGCATCGGGCTGGAGTCACAGAGCTTTGCAACTAATCTGTGTGTGCCTGTGGGCCAGTCCCTTCTCTCGGGGCCTTCATTTGCTTATCTGTACAATGGGGTGAGTGTGCCAGCTGCCCCGCCCCCCCTTCCCCGAGCCCTCTGTGGACTGCGGAGGGCTGTCTGAACGTGCACAGGTGCTCATCGCTGCTTCTGTTGCTTGGTCGCACTCCTCTCATGAGGCTGTGTGCTTTCAGAGTGTGAGGCTGGGGGCCTGTTCACCTCTGCGCCCCCAGGCCCCATCCGACTAAGCAAGTGGTCCCGCTCCTAACACAGGAGGGGGGCTGCACTGGGCAGGGATAACAGCGGCAGGAATGGGGGAAGCTGCAGGCTGGAGAACAGCAGGGGAGGCACAGCGCTCGGTGCTGCTGTGGCATGGCTGAAACAGTGGATGAATCAGCGAGTGAACTCAAAATGTGAACGAGTGAATGAACGAACGCAGAGGACACACAAAGTCAGGGGTCACGGATGGCCCCATGCCTGACAAATGAACTCCCAGTGTGCCTGAAGGCCAGCCCAAGCCAAATGTACGGATGGCCTCATGTCATCTGAGTCCGGGGGCCGTGGGAGGACAAGGAAGTCACGGACTTACCTGGGAAGCCGACTTCTTGGGGCTGAAGCCCTCGTGCTTAGGGGAGCAGGCGGGGGACGTGGTGCTGCCGGAGGACGCAGAGCCCTTGCCACTGTCTGTGAACCAGGAGAAGGGCAGGAACGGAGAGCCTCCTGACCTGCCGGACCCCTCCACCGACTCCCTGCAGAGACAGCGGCCCGCGTGGGTGTGGGCGCCGAGCGGAGGGCTGGCCACGGGAGCCGTGGCTGGGAGCTGCAGAGGGCGCTGTGGGCTCCTCTTACCTGCTGCCCATGGACAGGCGGTTGCTCCCCTTCTCCTTCCTCTTGCTAGTGGACGCTCGGCGTAAGGTGACCCTGTGGGGAGGGCAGGGGGGAGTGGGGCAGGGCTGTCCCTGTGACACCCCCTCACCCCAACAGCTCCAGGCCCTGCGCTCTGGTCCCTCCTCCACTTACCCCAGGTCCAGGAACTTTCGGCGAGTCTTCTTGTCCAGGCCAATGGTGGGGCTGGCGGGCTCGGGAGGGCTGGCATCTCGGCTGTCATCTTTCAAGGGAGAGAGGGAAGGAAATACCTGGGGGTGGCTTGCCTGCTTCCCCCGGCTGCCAATGTGGGGAAGCAGAAATTCTCTTGACCTGGAATCAGGCAGCTTGGCTCTGATGCCCTTTGCTAGCTGTGTGACCTAGGCCAAGTCACTTTACCTCTCTGAGCTTCCTCCATTTCAAATACTGGAACAACAACACCTGCCTATCTCATGGGTCCTAAAGGGATGCTTATGAAAGCCTTTTACAAACTATAAAGCACTCTGAAAAGGTGGGGACCACTACTATTTACTCTTAATTTTATCCTGGCCAACTTCACTCATTCACTTGAGTTGGGGTCTCACTGTCGCCTAGGCTGGAGTGCAGTGGCACAATCATGGCTCACTGCAGCTTTGACCTCCTGGGTTCAGGTGACTCTTCAGCCAACTTCTAACGGGCCTTGCGATCCTGGCTCAAATGGCACTTCTTCAGAGAAGCCTCCCAGGACGCCCCACCCTGACACATGCTCTCCCGCCACCCTGCACGTTTCGCAGAGAGCGGACTGCAGTCTGCAACGAGGCATTTCGTTCAGGGGTAACCGGATTGTGCCTCCCGCAAACAAGCCCAAGGAGGACAAGAGCTGCATCTGTCGGCTCACGCGGGCGTCCCAGAGCCCGACAACGTCTGGCCCATAGTAGGCGCCCGCGGTGCGCGGACGTCTGCGCCCCGCCTGCCGCAGTCGCCGGGCCCCAGCTGCCCGGGCCACTGCTCGTCCGCCGCGCACCAGCAGGGGGTGCCGCGCCCGCCCCCCGTCGGGCTCACCTTCGCTCTGCGGCTCTGCGCGCGGGTGGCGGCGCACGAAGCTGGGCGAGCTGTCCGAGGAGGGCGCGGACCGCGGCGGCGAGCGGGCCGCGGCGGCCAGGCCCTCGTGCGACGCGGCGTTGTGCAGGGGTCTGTAGCGGGTGAGCGGCGAGGGCGGAGGCTCGTCCTCGTCCAGGCTGCGCCGCAAGCCCGGGGGCTCCAAGCAGAAAGAGCCCCCGGCCGGGGACCCCGGGCCCGAGTGCAGAGGCGAGCGCAGCCGGTGCAGGGGGCTCCGGCAGCCCTCGGTCACCTGGGGGAGGGGACAGCCGCTCACCGAGAGCCCTCCTCCCCTTCCCGGAGGGCTGGGAGACTGTTTCACCCTGTAAGCTGAGGACCCCAGGCGGGGAGGGTTTCTGTGTGCCCTCAGCAGAGGGATGGTGGCAGTGAGAGGTGGGAGGCACGTAGGCTGGGGTCAAATCCCACCTTCTTCACCGACTAATTGTGATTTTGTTACCGGACCTCCGGTGCCTCAGTTCCTCATCTGCAAGATGGGATAATAATACCTTTCTTCAAAGGAGGAAATGAGCCCAGGGAGGAGGAAGATGGCGACCTTAGTAAGCTGCTCGGGGAGTGGGGCCGGCACTAGCCTGGGGACCAGAGGCCATGGCTCCAGACTGGGAAAACCAGGAAGTGTCCACAGGGACCACTATCATGGCCATGCAATTTGACGGGGGTGTGGTTCTGGGGGCTGACTCCAGCACAACCACTGGGTCCTACATTGCCAGTCGAGTGACTGACAAGCTGACTCCTGATCATGACCACATTTTCTGCTGCTGCTCGGGCTCAGCAGCTGATGCCCAGGCAGTAGCTGATGCTGTCACTTATCAGCTTGGTTTTCACAGCATTGAACTGAATGAGCCTCCACTGGTACACACAGCAGCTAGCCTCTTTTAAAGAGATGTGTTACCGATACCAGGAAGATCTCATGGCAGGAATCATTGTCGCAGGCTGGGACCTTCAAGGAGGAGGGCAGGTTTACTCAGTGCCCATGGGTGGTATGGTGGTAAGGCAGTCTTTTGCCATTGGAGGCTCTGGGAGATCCTATATACATGGTTATGTCAATGCTACCTACCGGGAGGGCATGCCCAAGGAAGAGTGTCTGCAATTCACTGCCAATACTCTTGCTTTGGCCATGGAGCGGGATGGCTCCAGTGGAGGGGTGATCTGCCTGGCAGCAGAGTCAGGGGTACAGCGGCAGGTACTTTTGGGAGACCAGATACCTAAATTTACCATTGCCACCCCCCTGAATCCTGAAATTCTTTTTTTTTTTTTTTTTGAGTTGGAGTCTCACTGTCACCCAGACTGGAGTGCAGTGGCCGCTCCCGGCCACCGCAGCCTCCACCTGCTGGGCTCCGGCGATCCTTCCGCCTCAGCCTTCCAAGTAGCTGGAACTACAGGTGCGCGCTACCACGCCCGGCTCATTTTTGATTTATTGTAGAGATGAGGTCTCACCAAGTTGCCCAGGCAGGTCTCGAACCCACGGGCTCAGGCAGTCCACTCACCTCAGCCTCCCAAAGCACGGGATTACAGGCTGAGCCATGGAGCCCGGCTGAAGCCTGAAATTCTAGTATGCATTAAGAGATATTCCATACCAATGCAGCATTTAATAAAGTTTGTCAAAGAAAAAAAAGACACGAGCCCAAAGTGACCTGCAGCTGCCATTCGTTAGCATCACCATGACAGAAGTCTGGGGTGTGTTTCCCTGGAAGCGCAGTTTGGGGGGACTGTCCAAGAGCAGGAGGGGATGGAGTGTCTGTGTGTTTGCGTGGCTTGCCCCAACCTTGCCTCCGGGCCCATCGGAGCCTTCACCGTCCTCAGCAGAGCTGGCACTGTCCCGAAGCCTTGAGCGGGATGGCCGATGTCTCCGGCCCTTGGCCAGCAGCTGGGCCCGGGCCTTGTGTAAACTGCTGTCCAGTCTGACGGTCTCTGGCACAGCCAAGTCCAGGTCTGTGAACCGAGGGAAGGGGGTGGAGACCAGACATGTGAGAGATGGCAAGCCCAGAGGCCGACCTCAGGTGGCCACCTGTGCCCACACCCCAGACACTCAGTGTCTTCCAGCACCAGACATACACACAGATGAAAAACAGGGTGTCTCCCAACCTCAGGTGGGAGCAGGGAAGGCAGGCATGTCAGCAAATAAATACAGCACAGTGTGCTGAAGCCTCCCACAGGCACTGGGGGCAGGACAGCCCTGTTTGAATGGGTCAGAGCAGGAGACACCAACGCTGATCTTAAGGTTGGCAAGCCCGGCAAAGGCAACAAGAGGAAGCAGGAGAGCAAGGCGTGGCACCTCCAGGAGCAGTTGGAGGGCAGCTTTGCAGAGATGAGGGCTGGGGATGCAGAGATGAGGGTTGGAGAGATCATGGTAATAATGGCTACCATTTAAGAAGCACCTACTGCATAACAGACAATGTACATACATCATCTCACTCAGCTGGGTGAGGTGAGGACAGCTATTAAGCACATTTTACAGCTGAGCAAACTGAGGGTCAGAGAGGTCAAGTCACTTGATTAAAACGACCAGCTGGCTGGGCGCAATGGCTCAAACCTATAATCCCAGCACTTTGGGAGGCCGAAGCAAGAGGATTACCTGAGCCCGGGGGTTCAAGACCAGCTTGGACAACTTGGTAAGACCTCATCTCTACAACATATCTTAAAAAAAAAAAATTAGCCGGGTGTGGTAGTGCAGGCCTGTAGTTCCAGCTACTTGGAAGGCTGAGGCCGAAAGAACACCTGAGCCCTGCAGGATGATGCTGGGGTGGCCATGAGCATGCCACTGCACTCCAGCCTGGGTGACAGAGTGAGACTCTGACTAAAGAAAAAAGAAAGAGAAAGAAAGAAAGAAAGAAAGAAGGAAAGAAAAAGAAAGAAAGAAAGACAAAAAACAAAACCACCATCTAGCAATGGTCTGGGATTTAAGCCTGGCTAGTTTGGCTCCAGAGACTGTCCCTAGTGGGGACACTGGCTTGCTGTGCCAGGCTTAGGGTCACACTTGGGGTGGCATTGCTGAGCATTCAGAACAGAGGTCCTCAACCCCTGGGCCATGGACCAGTAAGGAACTGGGTCACACAGCAGGAGGTGAGCTGCGGATGAGCGAGCAAGAGACGTTTCCTCTGCATTAACAGCCGCTCCCCATCGCTTGCATTACCGCCTGAGCTCCACCTCCTGTCAGATCAGCACTGAAAAACGTGCTTCCGTTTCCAACATCCTATCTTTGTGAAGCAGTGACAGCAACCAAAAGGAGATGACAGAGTAGACCAGTCATAAGCAACACACTTCGGGTATCACTATCTCCCATTACCCCCATTTGGGACCATCTAATTGCAGAAAACAAACCCAGGGCTCCCACTGATTCTGCATTATGGTGAATTGTATAATCATTTCATTATATATTGCAATGCAATGATAACAGAAAGAAAGTGCACAATAAATGTACTGTGCTTGAATCATCCCCAAAACATCTCCCTCCCGTCCCCCATCCCACCCATGAAAAATTATCTTCCAGGAGACTGGGTCCCTCATGCCAAAAACACTGGGGACAGCTGATCCACAGGGTTTGGGTGGAGTAGAGTGGAGTAGAGCAAGAGTGGCAGGAAGGAAAGCCCCACAGTCCCCTGAAACCCGTCTCTCCTATCCTGGGTCTGTGGGCCAGAGCTCGGGTCCACATGAGGACATGGAAGAAGAGAGACAGACCCAAGAAGATGTGCATAAAAACCCTGACTGAGCAGAAATTCTGTCCACATGCTCCACCTGGCAACGGAACCCTCACTCCACACTACCCCAAGCTTAGTACTAGGGTCTCCAGAGGCATCTTTCAGGCCTCAGGATGGGTAGCTGAGACCCTTCCCACTCCACCCCCATGATCCCAGCGACCCCATGCCCTCACCCTCCCCTGCCTTGCCTTTCCCCTAGGCCACCCCCGTTGCTCTCCTGGCTTACCTAGCACCTCTGTCTACTTCCAGCCTGACCCCTCGCCTCGATTCCAAGCCGGGGCACTCGGGCACCTGCTGGGGAGTCTGCCACATCAAAGGCCCCTAGGCACCACAGGCTCATCCACTCAAGTTACCCCAATCGGGCAGCTCCCAGCTCCTGCCACAGCCCCAGCCCCAGCCCCAGTCAGTAAACTCATGCGTCCGGCAGTCTGCTTGACACTTCCGCTTTGGGTGTCCACTGGCATCTTCATGCCCAAACTGAACCCCCGACCTCTCCCACCCCGAGCTGCTCTCTGCCCTCCCATCCTGGTGACCAGCAGCTCCGTCTCTCCAGGCGCTCAGGCCAAACGCCTAGAGTCATCCTCGGCTGCCTTCCCTCCCAGCCTACACGTCGATTCACAGGTCCTGCTAGCTCGATTCACAGGTCCTGCTAGCTCGACTCTCCAAGCATATCTAGATATACTGAAATATTCATGGCGAAGTGATATGATGTTTGGATTCCCTTCAAAAGAATCCGGAGCAGCAGTGGTAGGAGCGGAAGTGAGCGGAAATGAAACACGACTGGCCTGACTGGATCCTCATCGCGGCCGAGGGACAGATTCTTGGTAGACGGAATGCGCTGTGCTGTTCGCTCTACTTTTGCATATGCTTTGAGATTTCCCGTAATCCAACACTGTTTATGAGTGTGAGTGTAACACCCAGTCAAACGCATGCAACATATGAAGAGAAAAAATGAAGAGCAGAGGAAGGGAGGGGAGGAGAGGGTCAGGCTGTGGAGACAAAGAACATCTCACAGCCACCCTGGTCTAGGTCCCCACCATCTCATTGCTGGATTATTACAAAAGCCCTCCTAGCTGGTCTCCCATCCTCCTTCCTTTCCCATCTACTGTCTATTTTCAACACAGCAGCCACCGTGATCCTGATGAAACATGTCAGCTTGTGTCACTCCTCCGCTCAGAACCCTCTGGTGACTTCCACCTCATGCAGAGTAAGGGCCAGGTTCTCCCAGAGGCCTTCCAGACTCCCTCGATGCTCCCTAGCCTCTCTGAGGGTGCCTCTTCTCCCTCCACTCCAGCGCCCCTGGCCTCCTGGCTCCCTACACAAGTCCAGCCTGCACTGCAGGGTGTCTGCACTTCTTCTTCCCTCTTTCTGCAAGCCTTTTGCCAAGATCCTGCATGGTTCTCTTCCTCACCTCCTTCAGATCTTTGTTTAAATGCTTTCTCTCAGAGGCCCTCCCTGACCACCAATTTAAAATACTCCGCACTCCAAAACCCACTTCTATTTTGTTCCTTATCATGTATCACTCCCTGGCATACTATGTATTTTATTTGGCTTATTGTCTCTCGCCACTCATTAGAATGTCAGCTCCATGAGGATAGGGTTCTGTTTTGTTCATTGCTCTTCCATAAGCAGAGAACAGTGTCTGGCACATAGTTGGTGCTTAGTAAATATGCTTTTTTTTTTTTTTTTGAGTTGGAGTCTCACTCTGTCGCCCAGACTGGAGTGCAGTGGCCGCTTCCGGCCACCGCAGCCTCGACCTGCTGGGCTCCGGCGATCCTTCCGCCTCAGCCTTCCAAGTAGCCGGAATTACAGGCATGCACTACCATGCCCGGCTGATTTTTTGATTTATTGTAGAGATGAGGTCTTGCTGCCCAGGCGGGTCTCGAACCCGCGGGCTCAGGCAATCCACTCACCTCAGCCTCCCAAAGGCGCGGGATTACAGGCTGAGCCACCGAGCCCGGCTGTAAATATGCTTTTAATGAAAGAACAAAGTCCTGTTGATTGGCCTTCCTCACACCCGTGGAACCTGACCCCTCCTCTCCCTCTGGACTGAGTTGACTTAGCTCAGGCTTCCACCAGCAACCCCCAGCTCCTAGCTCCTGCCATCCCAAAATATGGCCTCAGCATCTACCCATGCTCCATTCTCTGCCTCGGGTGTGGCTCCCTCCCCACCTTCCACTGGACTAGAAGAAACTTTCTAAAGCACATTCTGACCACATCCTGTACTCTCTGGCTTTGAAATCCTAGGGGTTGTGGGGATCCCAACGCCAACAATATAAGCCCATGCTCCCCAGCCCTCTACTCAAGGCCTGAGGGACCCCAGCCCACCTTTTCTGTGTCCCCATAGACCTCTCCTCTTATAAGACGCTGTGGTCAGAAGCATCAGCTATGTCAGAAGCAACAGATGGCCCAGACTGAATCCAGTTCTACCACTTGGCAGCTGGACAACCCTAGGCAAGTTACTTCCCTTTAGGTCTCGGCTTCCTCATCTGTAGAATAGTATCTTCCTTATAGGGCTGTTATAACCATTAGGCAAGATAATCCATGCAAAGTGCTTCACCATATTCCGGGCCACTTAGTAGCGCTAACCAGGCACTGGCTGCCTGTGTTGGTGGGCACAACACTAAACCGCTATACAGATGCCTGTGTGTATACTTAGATGTATACCTGCATGCGCATCTGAATGTATACTGGAAGGATACCTGCCTGTATATCTGCCTCCTCCCTCCCCCCTCCAGCCCTGTGCTCAAGCTGCTCTCTGCTCCAACACTCTCCACTCCTTTTCTGGCTAATTTCCTCTGACACATCACCTCCCTTCTCCCTCTGGCAGCCACACCGCACTATGATACAGTCACTGGCCATCACATGGCCTGCGTGACGCAGAGGGCGCCCTTCCCTGTCCACTGTGTGTTGAGAGCCTGGGGCAGCTTGTCTGGCAAGGAGTAGGCACTCAGTCAGTGTTGAAGGAAAGTCAGTCAGACTTCCATGAACCAGTACGTGCCTCGAAGAGGAACCCTAGACACAAGTGCTGATGAGGGTCCCCTGCAGGCCCATGCTCGCATCCCATCATGCCCCACATTTGAATCCCCTGCATGAGTGGCATTCCTTGCCACTGAGCATGTTCCTTGCCTACTCATGATGCTTTTATTGTCTGTTCCCCTGCTTCTCCCTGCCCAAGAACTCAAGCTCCATGAAGGCAGTGACTCTGGCTGGCTTATTCACAGAGCCTGGCGCATACTAGGAGCTCTCTAAGTATTTGCCAAATGGATGATGGGGAGACTAGGGGTGACTACTTTAAACAGGCTGAGGCCTGGGTGATAATAAAGGAGCCCGGATTGTAAAAAGAAGAAGAAAGAGCTTTCTGGCCAGGCCTAGTGGCTCACGCCTGTAATCCCAAAACGTTGAGAGGCCAAGGGTTTGAGACCAGTGTGAACAAGAGAGAGAGAGTTTGGGAGAGGGAGCGGTGCAGGCTTGGGCTTGGAGTGTCTGAGGAGCAGCCAGGGGGCCAGAGCAACCAGCAAGGGGACAAGGAATGGTCTGGTTGAAGGGGAAGTTGGACAGCAGAGGCTGCCGCAGTTGCCTGGGTGCGTGTGGTTGGCAGCTTGGAGAGGGGAGGGGTACTGCCCAAAAGACTGCTATCATGGCCACCAGGTGTTCCTCCACCCTTCTGATCCCTTAGCAGCTCCAGCTTGGAAACCCTGCTATTGTTTCCAGCCCCTGGGGCTGAGCAGGGGGAGGGGCCCTCATTTCCAAGCCTCCTCCCCACCCCCATCCCTGGCATTGCCTGGAAGCAGCAAAGATTGAGGATGAAGCACTGAAGAATAAGAGCTAATCCTCACTGGGCACTTACTGTGCTTTACAGTGCTGGGCACTGTTCTAAGTGCTTTACAATTATTAGCTCCTTTGAGGCTCCCCCACAACCCAGCAAGGAAGGGACTCCAGGAATCCCCAAGGCAGCCTCAATTTGCCTGAGGGCATGGAGCCGGTGACAGGCCAGGGTTACAGGACTGGCAGTCTGGCTCCCTTGGTAATCACTAAGCAAGCTACACTCTCTCTGCAGCAGAGCTGGGTGCCAGCTTTGAGTCTAACCCTTCATCGTATGGTGGGGAAACCGAAGCAGAGGATCCAGAGGGAGGTTAAAGACAACATACAAGTCTCTTGCATCCTCTACCCTTCTGGCCCCCAGCTGGCGGCCAGCCAACCTGCCAGATGAGTACCGTGGTCATCCTACCTTGGAGGGTCTAGGAGCAAAGGGACTCCTGGGGAGTTGGGGGTTTTGAGGCAAGGGGGGGCCCAGCCTCTCCTCAGGTCCTGTGCTCTACAGGGCCCCCTCACCACCCCCCTCCATCTCTTCCCTTTCTCAGCTCCCTCCCTCTCCCGCCTCCCACCTCTCTCCCACTTTCTCCCCCTCCCGGCCAGGGCAGTGGGAATTCATGAATCTTTAATTGCCTTCACATCAGGAAGCTGGCAGGGCCCAGCTACCTCAGCAGAGAGAAAAACAGGAAGGGTTTGGGTGGGGAGTGGAGGTAGGGAGGTGGGGCTTGGAGACAGAAAAACCCAGGGAAGGAAGGCTCTGGACTGTCAGGTCTGGGCTTAGGCCCACGGAGACTAAGGCTCTGAGGCAGTTAAAGGCTGGAGGGGCCCAGGGAGACTGAGGAGGGAAACAGCATTCCCCAAAAGCAGGAGGGGCAGTGGCAGGGCAAGAGCAGAAGGACAGAGAGATGGGGGTGGGGGAGAAGCTGGGAGCCCTCTGGCATTCCACACACAGAGCCCCTCCAGCACCCTCTTCTTTCCACCTCTCCCTCATTTTTCCAAGTTCAGCTGTTCACAGACTCCTTGACTCCACCCAAATCCAGCTGGGAAACAGTCTTCCCACCCCAGTGCATTCTGGGAACTCTGCCCAGTTGGGGTGGTCTCTTTTCCAGTCCACACAACAGAAGGCTGCAGGGGGTCAATGATGGTGCAGACAGTGTGTGCATACACCCTGGTGTGTACGAGGGCGTGGGCGTGAATACCAGTGTGAGGGGCCGGCACAGGTATTGAGGCTGTGTGTGTGATGCATTTGACTTCAGTGCACATAATGCAAGGTGAGGTCCCATGCACTCATTTATGCGACTTGGAGTAATGTGTGCCATCCGTGCTGGAGTATACAGGTGTATAGCACAGTAACTAAGAGCAGGGAGTCAGGATGTCTGGCATTCTGGTCCCACCTATGCTACTCACTTGCAGTGTGATCTTTTTCTTTTTTTTTTTTGGAGTCAGAGTCGCACTCTGTCATCCAGGCTGGAGTGCAGTGGCATACACAGTCACCACAGCCTCAGCCTGCTGGGCTCAGGGGATCCTTCCACCTCAACCTTCCAAGTAGCTGGAAACACAGGTGTGTGCCACTACACCCAACTAATTTTATTGATTTATTGTAGAGACGAGGTCTCACCATGTTGCCCAGGCTGGTCTCGAACCTGTGGGCTCAGGCAATCCTCTCGCCTCCGCCTGCCAAAGTGCTGGGATTACAGGTGTGAGCAATCGATCACACACCTGCCATGTGATCTTTGAAGCACAGCGCTTGAGCACTGTGTACCCTACACTCCTGTCTGTAAAGTGGACTTACTTCCCAGCATTATGTGAGGATTAAATCATACAGTGCATGTGAAGTGGTGATGCTTAGCCTCGTACCTGCAGAAGATAAGTACTTAATACATAGGGACCCATATTCATTGTTGTTATGACTGGTGTGCCCACTAAGATAGTGGTGACAGTCAGGCCACCATACACACAGGCATACACTGACCCTAGCCCCCTCAATACCTAGTGGCCCAGGAAGGAAGTGCTTTATGGCTATGTCTATTGACTAGAGATAGAGCCATACAGAACTTACCAAAAACTTCATCTGCGGGTTCTCGGAGCTTTGAAGAAGCCATGACTCAAGAGAGCTGGGGAGGACAAGGGAGGAGAGAGAGAAAGAGAGAGCATGGATTAGAGTTGGTCAAGGCAGGGGAGATGCCAGTGGCCCTTCACCTTCCCTTAGGACGCTCTTCCCAGGCCCCAGCAGAGAAACTGAATCACAGCCCAAATCACGGTGTTGGGACAGGAGGCACAGCAGAAGGGCAGGGGGAGACGCACATCAGGCACAGACACAGGCTGAGTCCTGCGGTCTTGGTCCAAGCTGCTTTGCAGTGTGCCTCCATGTGGGCCCTGAACTTCTGCCCCTCACTGTCTTGGGTCCTTCCATCATGAGCATCCCTGAAAAGCCTTCGACCATCATAAAGTGTCGATCAAATATGGGAGAGGTCATGAAGATTGTTAAATCCAACCGTGGCATTTTACAAACGAAGAAACAGAGAAGGGGGAGTACCTGGCCCAAGATCACGTGGCAGGTTAACGGCAAAATCAGGACCAGGACCCAGGTTCTCCCATTCATCATCCTATTATTATTATTTTAGAGATACAGTCTTTCTCTGTCGCCCAGGCTGGCGTGCAATCAAAGCTCATCGTAATCTTGAACTTCTGGGCTCAAGTGACTCTCCCACCTCGGCTTCCCAGAGTGCTGGGATTACAGGTGTGAGCCACCATGCCTGGCCATACCTACATCCATCCATCCATTAATCCATCTGTTCATCCATCCTTCCATTTATTCATCCATCCAACATCTGTCCCCATCCACCCAACCTACTGCTATCCATCCATCCATCCACCCACCCATCTCTGCATCCATCAATTCTCCATCCATCTTCCAATCCAGACTTCCCCCTCCCCACCCCCATCACTGGTGCCCTCACCACCTGCCTTTTCTGAGCTGTTCAGGAAGCTGGCACCATCAGCAGGGCTACCGTTCTAGACAGACTCACAGTTCTCACAGTTCTTAACAGACTCACAGATGTAGGAGGGTATAAGGTGTACTCTCAGAGGAACAGTGGACAGCCAAATCTCTATGATGCATCAAGTACGTTCCGGGAGGGAGAGTGGATGGATAGGGTTTGCGTTGTGTTGGGTTTCTGTGTGAAGGGAAGGCAGGTAGGGCAGCAGGACACACAGCTGAAAGTCCGGGTAGGATTCCCAGCAGGTGCAGGTTCCAGCACCCTGGGGATTGCACGGGCCAGGGGAGAGGTGAGGGAAGAGTGAGGAGGTTCAGAGGCCACTGATGGCTCAGGGCAAGGGGGCGCTGCATGGCTGAGTCATGACCGCCAGTCGTGTCTAGCACCCAGGTCCCCAGGAGAAGAGCCAGGCACTGTCACATTCATGTGACAGGTAAGGGAAAGCCAGGCCACACGCCTGCCTTCTCCATCTCACCTCTTCCATTGTCACACAGACATTACCTCATGTCACAATGGCCAGGCTTGGGAATCTTCACATCCCTACCTTACCAATGTGAAAACTGACATGCAGGAATTAAGAGGAGGACTCCTAGGTGGCCAAGGTGGTGGATGCTTGCAAGCCCGGAGAGGAGGTTTTTATGATGAAGTGTACTGTGTCTGCAATTTACTTTGAAATGCACAAAAAGCAAAATGGGCAGGCGGACAGGTGTGAGATCAAGAATAAAATACACAGCCAGGCTCAGTGGCTCAGCCTGTAATCCCTCGCTTGGGGAGGCTGAGGTGAGTGGATTGCCTGAGCCCGCGGGTTTGAAACCCGCCTGGGAAACTTGGCGAGATCTCATCTCTACAATAAATAAAAATTAGCTGGGTGTGGTAGCGTGCGCCTGTGGTTCCAGCTACTTGGAAGGCTGAGGTGGAAGGATCACCAGAGCCCAGCAGGTCAAGGGTGCGGTGGCCGGGAGCGGCCACTGCACTCCAGTCTGGGTGACAGAGTGAGACTCCAACTCAAAAAAAAAAAAAAAAAAAAAAAAAAACCACGGTCGGGCTCGGTGGCTCAGTCTGTAATCCCAGCACTTTGGGAGGCCGAGGTGAGTGGATTGCCTGAGCCCACGGGTTCAAGACCCACCTGGGCAACTTGGCAAGACCTTGTCTCTACCATAAATTAAGAATTAGCCGGGCATGGCGCACACCTATAGTTCCGGTTACTTGGAAGGCTGAGGAGGAAGGATCACCGGAGCCCAGCAGGTTCAGGCTGCGGTGGCCAGGAGCGTGCCACTGTACTCCAGTCTGGGCGACAGAGTGAGACTTCAACTCAAAATAATAATAATAATAATAATAATAATTAAAAAAAAAATACAGGCTGGGCACAGTAGCTCACACCTGTAATCTCAACATTTTGGGAGGCCAAGACAGGAGGATTGCTTGAGCCCAGGACTTTAAGAACAGCAACATAGCAAGACCATGTCTCTAGAAAATAAAAACAAAAAAATTAGCCAGGCATGGTGGCATGCACCTGTAGTCCCAGCTACTCAGGAGGCCAAGGCAGAAAGATCGCCTGAGCACAGGAGGCCAAGGCTGCTATAAGCTGTGATTGTGCCACTGTACTCAATCCAGCCTGGGCAACAGAGTGAGACCCTGACTCAAAATAATAATAGTAATAATAATAAAATGTAGCTAAGCATGACAGTGCATGCAGGTAGTCCCATCTATTCAGGATGCTGAGGTAGGAGGATTACTTGAGACCAGTTCCAGATTGCTTGAGTTCCAGACCAGCTGGGGGAAGGAACAAGGGTAGAGAGAAGGGAACTGGTCCATACTTGCTAGGACTAGCAGGCACATCAAAATCACATGCCTGCCCAGACTCCACAAACACCTGGGGCTGACAGCAGGACATGAGGAGTGGGAGGGGGTCTGGGAGTGGGCCCTTCAAGAACCCTCTGCCATTCTTAAACTCTGGGGGCCAGTAGCAAAGATCTCAAACCCTGCCTCCTGTCCTGAGGGGTCAGGTGGGAAGGGAGGCTGCCCCCAAGAATGAACCAAATTCCTTCATTCAATCACAAAGCCTTATCTGACAGGGACCCAGGGCCACCTCCTCCAGGAAACACCCAGGTAGCCTTCCCTCCTCCCATTTGTCTGCAGAATTTCTAAATCCCTGCTTCTCCAACCACTAAGAAATGGGGATTTTTTTCATACTCCATTGATTTTCTAAATGGGTCTGATCCCTCAGAGGAAGCTCCTTGAGGAGAGGGGCTGTGTATTCCCCGGTCAGACTGGGGACTCTCTGAAAATAGGAACTGCCTCTCCCATCAGAACACAGGTTCTCTGAGGGCAGTAGTGCTGCCTCCCCTCCGACTCCTGAAAATGGACATCCCAGATGGGGCTGGTGGCTCGTGCTTGTAATCTCAATACTTTGGGAGACTAAGGCAGGAGGCTCGTTTAAACACAGGAGTTCAAGACCAGCCTGGGCAACACAGTAAGAGTCCATCTCTACAAAAAAAATTTTTTTAATCGAAAGAATGGACATCCCACATATTCTTTATCCAAGGCCCCAGACCTGGGTGGGGACCCTTTAGTGGGTGGAGTTCTCTTTCCTGTACCCTCTGGGCTGAGCTGGGGTTTCCTGCTCACACCCACTCTCAATCCATCCTCATTCAGCACAAACCGCTTTCTTTCTCTCCCTTCAAAAACGAACGTCCTGGGGTGTCTACCAGGGACCCTTCCTACACTGTCCCATGGGGAACTCCAGGGAAGCAAGCTGTCTAGGGGGTCACCAGGCCCCTCTCACCCAACCCTTGGCTCTGGTGTTACTAGACCACTCCCTTCCCAGAGCGGAAGCGCCAATGACCTCTGACCCTTATCTCTGAGGGAGGCAGGTGAGCTCAAAGCTTCCTTGGGCCTAAGGGAAGGAGAGAGAGGAAGGGTGCACAAGCCCTGGGGAGGGAGCAGGGCGGGAGGGGGGAACGGGGAGCAGGAAGAAACAGACACCCATTGGCTGAGAGTCCACGGAGTGTGGAGGAGAAAGCAAGAAAGAGATCAGACAGAGAGCAGGGCCCGGGAATGCGGTTCGGGAGACAGAGGGCTCCGCTGCCAGAGCCAGGCCCGAGGCTGGGGAGAGAAGGGAGAACCTCTCAGGGCAGGCTAGGGGCCCCAGGAAGAGGAGAGAGCCGAGAGACAAGTGCCGGTGGGAAAGGCCAGGAAGGGGAAGGGAGGACCGGAAGAGCGGCTGGGGGTGGGGAAGGCAGTTGTGGAACCAGAGAGCGGGTGCCCCGTCTCCAAAAGGCCAGCCTTCCCCCAGCCCCACGTTTCAGGCAGTCCTCAGGAGTCAGGCACTCTCTCAAAGCACCGCCAGAAATGGGGTGGCACGAAAGACCCCCACTCCACTCCCAGGCCCCCTCTTCCCAGTAAGCCCGGTGGCTAGTTTCTCTCCAATTCATCAGCCCAACTCCGCGCCAGGCAAGAAAGAGTTAAGCCCTTCCCCCCTCCCCCCACGCCAGCTTTTTATTAATTTCTCTGGGCGTCGGGCGGGAGGGAGGGGATTAGGGTCATAAATCCCATCTCCGCCCCCTCCCCGGACAGCCCAACACCCCAGCCCTGTGTGGTCCCCCTAGGGACAGGGGAAGAAAGGCCCTGGTCGCTTGGCCCCTTTCAGCCCCGCTCTGGGTCCCACCGCGAGCCCGAGTGGCCTCCAGCCCCGCTTCCCCGTCCGCCCCAGGGGGCCCGGCCCCTCACCTCCAGCAACGGTCATCTTCAACGTCCGGCGCCCCAAGAACCCCTCAGGCCCATGGTGCTCGAGGAAGCGGGGGCCGGGCGGGAGAGGGGCGGGGGCCCGTTACCCCGGCCGCGGGGGGCTCCGGGCTGGCTCGAGCCGCTCCATCCTGGGGGGGGGTCGGAGGGGAGGGTCCCGGAGCCGGAGGACCGGGAGGGCGGGGGGAGGGTGGGGAGAGAGGGGAAAGGTTTGCTGGAAGCAGGAGCGCGGGCGGGGCTGGACCGGGAGACCTGCCGGGAGGATGCTCCGTGTGTGCGTGCGTGTGCGCGTGTGTGTGTGTGTGTGTGTGTGTGTGTGTGTGTGTGTGTGTGAGTGTGTGTGTGTGTGTGAGAGAGAGAGAGAGAGAGAGAGAGAGTGCGAGCGCGCGAGCCACCTCTCTCCCCGCCCCCGCGCGCTCGCCCGCCAGGCCTGGCTGCACGCGGGACCCCAGCCTGGCAGGCCGACCCGCGCAGCGTCGCGTCACTCGGGGTCCGCGGGGGTCCCCAGGGAAGGCGCGATGCGGGGGGCGCGTGGCGTGTCTCCGGGCGTCCAGGAGACAAAGAGCGGGAGGGAGAGAGGGAGGGAGAGAGGCAGGGGGCGGGAGGACCGAGGGGAGGAGGGGGAGGAGGCGCCGCGGCCCGGTCGGGGGACCCGAGTTGCCTCTACTTCTCCGCCCGCGGGAGACGCGGCGCACCGGAGTCTGCTCGGGTGCAAGCAGCTAGGGGGGCGGCCCCGCCTTGGGACCCACGGGGCTTCCGCCTCCTCTGCCAGGTCTGTGAGGGCTCCTGACTCATTCATTCATTCATTCATTCATTCATTCTACAAAGGCCCACTGAGCGGCCGAGGCCGGAGGGGACCTCGGTGAACAGAGCCCCCCAGGTCCAGGCCTTTGGGGTTCTCGGTGCAGTCAGGGGCGCAGACGAAAGGGAGCGGGGGCAAAAAGCCCGGTCCACAGAGGGCAGGCACTTCAGCGCCAGAGGAGAGTACACTGAAGGGCCTAGCCCAGCCTGGGACCCGGTGGGGGTGGGGTGGGCAGGGAGGATTCCCAGAGGAGGTGATGTGTGAGCTTCTCCTGCAGGTCCTGGTAGGGAAGGGCCAGAGGGGCTTGGGGCTGGGTGGACTAGAGGGGAAGATCCGGGAAACTGGGGCGGTGTGGGCAGAGGGCTTGCACTTGATCCTCTAGCCTTGGGGGAAAAAATTAACAGGAGGGAGGGGCTCAGATTTGCATTTAGGACTGCACTCTATTCCTCCCAGAGAAAGGATTGCAGGGGGCAGTCTGAAGGGCTGAGGCCCCTCTGGAGGCTGTTGGGAGACTATGGTAGTGGTCAGGAAGATTAAAGGTCAAGGGTCATGAAGACTAAAGGTCAAGGTGGGAACTACGCAGGAGGTAGACCTGAGGAAATTGACAGGATTGGGGGCCGGCGGGACTTGGAGTTGAGGGAGAACGAGGTGTCTAGGATGACTGTGGGTCTTGCCTTGAGTCTGGAGCCCTGGAGCAGAGTGGGGGTGGCCGTGGATGAGGTCAGACGTGGTGAGCTGGAGGTGGTAGCGGGCCAGCCAGTGGAGGCCATGTGAGAGCCACAGCCATCCACCATACCGCTGGGCTTAGGATGTGCCAGGCACATTGTCAGGCTACTTGTTGTCATGCCCACAATAAGGCCAAGAGGTAGGTGTTTCTGTTACCCACTACCTCAGGGAAAGCAGACTTGGGAGAAGGAAAGTGGCTTGTTCAAGAGCAAAGGTGAGGCTGGGTAAGGCGTCAGGAGTCAGGGGAGAGTAGAGCCTGCAGGACCACGTTCCCCGATGGCCCGTGGGACTCTGCCTTTCTGAGGCCTCGAGGGCCTGTGGCGGTGGCATGTGGAGCCAGGATGATCTTGGGACTGTGAGTGAGGACAGAATTAATGACCTTCAGGGCCTGAGTATATCCTAGGTCTTTGGAGTGTCTACTGGCCTTCATGAGGATAGAGCATGGAGATCTGGGGAGGGGTGGTATCCCTAGCGCCAGCCTGGAGGGGCTGTGCCTGGGGTCTTTAAAGAGCTGTGGTTTGCAGGCATCTGGTGCAATCTGGGTGGTGGGTGGGAGTGCAGGGATTGATTATGGAGGATCCTGAGGGGCTGGGGAGATGAGGGTGTGGAAGGTTCAGGGCTGGGAGGATATCTGTTAGGCCCTGGGATCTGGAAAGGGCCCCTGTTCCCAGTGAGGCCTAAACTGGAGTTGAGCAAATTCTTATCTATTTCCCTCCCTTATGGCAAGTGTTGGGATTCTGACAAACCTACCAAACTCCCAAAACTAGGCAGGTGACGGGAGGGGGTAGGGGCTGAGGTGAGAAGCTTCACACTGGCTGCCCACAGTCATCTGACACAGCGCCAAATGTAAACATGCTATCTAGCATAACCAAGTCACATGGTCAGGCCCAAGGAACTTGCAGCCAAGCCACACACAGAACACACTCAGGCTTAAACATGGAGGGCTACTTGGCCTGCCAGCATACAATGTATAGGCCCCTCACCTAATGCACAGGACAGATGGGGGGCAGCGGGACCCCACCCTGGACACTTAGCCCCAGTCAGCCCAGTAGAAGCTCTCCCCACAGCCCCCCACCTGCCTCTCCACCCTGGAAGGCCTGGCCACTCCACTTCTTGGGATTCTTGGCTAGGTCAAGCAGGGCTTCAGGGACCTCTAACTCTGGAGCCATGACCTGTGACCACGTGACTTGGTGATCTCTGAGCTTGGGCTTTAGCCACCTAGGTCTGTCTTCTGCCTCCCCAGGGCTCCTAGAGCGTTCCAAGGATGCCCACACGGAGGAGATGCCTTGAGAGGCATGGTCACTATACCCAGGTTTCCAGGCCACTCTCAGGCGAGGGTGGCAGGACTTGACATGAGTGGGACCTGTGTGACAGAGCCATCCACGAAGGAACAGCTGCCTCGGGAGCTGTCTCTGGGAGTTTGGGTCACTCATCCAGGACACACAGTCAGGGACCTACCAAGGTGACCTCAGAGGGCCCTGAGGTTGGGACTTCCATTCTTAGGGTAGAGGGAGGGGAAGATGAGACCTCTAGGGCCAAGCCTTGACCACCACAGATGCCTGTGCTTTTTTTGGCTCATATCTGCCCAGCAGCACCCAGGGCAAGGCCAGGGCCACCTGCCGTAAGCTGCTGCCCCATTTCCTGCTGGCCCTCAGCTCTCTGGGACTTCACCAAAGCTGGCCCCGGAACCCTGGCGTCTAGACACCCAGACTCATTAGTATGAGAGCTAGTGACTCAGCAACCAGGTCTGCCAGTGCACAGCAGGGACTGAGGCTACTTAAGACCTCTCGGGCCCACCCCAGAGGAGCAAACGGGACAGATTCTCCAAGACCCTGGGGACAAAACTGCCCTGACATGCCACCTCCCACCACACTGTCACTTCCAAGAAGCCTCTATGCGCCTTGTACCTCATGCGGGGGGGCCTCTCGAAAGCATCCCATTTAGAGGACTTCTCAGGGGAGGACCTTGAGGTTGGCCTTGTCATGTCTAGCACTTCTTAATCCCTTCAGAGGCCTTGGAAGAGTAAATTCTAGAAACCCCCAGCTCAGTCCAGCCCTGGACAAAAGGCATGGGAGCCAATGGACAGAACAGCAGCAGAGAGGAAGTTTGCAGGAATCGGGAAACTGTGCAGAAAGACTCCCCAGGGTCTGAGGTGACACTGCTGGGAGGGGACCAGCAGGGGCAGTCTGGTATCCTTGATCCCTGTCCCGCACCCCTCCAGTGAATCAAGAAATCAGACAGCAAGATTCTGGGGGCTGCTTTTATGGGAACGACCTGACAGAGGGCATGGTCCGTACAAAACCGGGAACAATACATACATATATATATATTATATACAGAGACGCGGTCCTCCGGATGGCTGGGCAGGGGCGGCCGCTGGCCCAACAAATGGGAAGTGCCCCGCAGCCCCGGCTCTGCCCCCTCCATCTGCCGGGGTGAATGCACGGGGCCGGGCACCAAGACAGCCAGCTTTCAGGGGGTGGGGGCACGTCTGGGGGAGGAAGAGGGGGCAAGAAATACTGATCGATGGCATGGTCTATTTACAGGGGACAAAGAAGCTGAAACGGGTATGACAGGGTAGTCTTTTTTTAAAAAAATGAACAAAAACCCAGGCTTGGGGCAGGGGCATGAAGAAGTGGCAAAATGAGATGGATTCTGAGAGGGGAGGGGACCTGGGGGGGGTCTCACCTCCCTTGGTCCTAGCCCCAATTTGGGGTTAAAGTGGGGAACAGAGTCGATTTCACTTAGAAGGCAGACTACCAGCTGAGTAGCCCCGGTCTCCAAAAAGATGAGTAGTAACATTTTGCCCTCCAGTCAAAACGCTGGAAAAGCATGGGAATGGGGCTGAATCTGTGGTGTTAGTACAAGGCTTCCAGGCGTCGCCCTGGGCAGGGTGGGACAGACCTGGCTCTCTAGGGAGATGTATCCCCCTCGCCTAGGACCAGGGTCTCTGCAGCCAGGCCCCCTAAGCTGACCTCTCCTCCCTGGCGTCCCCAGGCTGGGCCAGGAAACCCGGGCCCCAGGGGCAGCGCAACAGTTCCGGTAGGAGGTTATGGCTATTTGGCACCTGGGAGAGGGAGGCACGAGGAGACAGTGAGGGCTGCTGCCCACAAGGGGGAGCTGGGCCCCAGGTGTCCTGAACTCTCCCTGCTTCCTTCCCTCCTCCCTTTCCTGAAGGACACTGGAGAAGTCAGTGCAGGGCCAGGGCCAGGCCCAGCCTCTGGGCTCTGGGGCGGACTCTATCCCTCCCAGGACAGGGCGGAAGGGCGGGAGGCATGGAGGCAAGTCCCCCAGGCAGGCGGGTCAGGATGCAACAGACAGCACAACGGGGTGGGGGGGACAAGGGCCAAGAAAATGGAGTCTCAAGTGGAGAGGCCTCCCTGGCAGGGAGCAGCCTCCAGTCTGTGAGATGCGGGGACAGCCCAGCCCCATTCCAGTCCAGAGACAAAAGCTGGAGGTTGGAACGTCTGGCAGTTTGATCTGCAGGTCCTTGCGTCCGTCCACCGCCCAGGCCAGCCCTCGGCATCCCTTGGCCTCTGCACCTCAGCCCCATGGGGCAAGGAGGAGGCCGCCCTTCCAGCCACCTCTGTCTGCCCGGGCCACCTGAAGGGGCCTTGAGATGGGCCCTCTGGTCCCTGAAGCTGGGGGAGGTGAGGTGGAGGGGTGGGGGAGTCGGGGCACCTGTCCCCAGGCTGGTAGGGGGCGGGGCGGGGTATTGAGGACAGGGGAGGGAGGACAGTGGGAGGGGGTTAATTATTGTCCAGTCAAGGAATGCTTCCTGTTAAGTGGAATTGGAGTTCCTCAGTGTTTGCAGGCTTCCTTCCAGTTCTGAGATCTGGAAAGCGAAGGAGGGGGTTAGGCCTCAGCACTGGGCATGGGCCCTGCCCACTCCGTGCCCGGTGGGGACAGGAGCCCCTTCTCCCTCCAGGACCCACAGCATGGGTGGCGGGGACATCCATGCTGCTCCCTCCTGAGGGCCCTGCCCCCAGGGTGCCCCAGACCCACCTTGTCCAGGAGCTTGTCCATCTCCTCCTTCCTGGCCAGCTCTGACTCCTCCAGAACCCGACGCTGTGCGGTCTCCTTCTTCAGGAACTCGATCTCCCTGGGGACAAGCAGGGACAGACGGCAGGTGAAGGTCTGAGGCCTGGCTTCCACGTGAGGAGACCCAGGGTCCTCGGCTCCACCCCCTGGGCAGCGTTGCCCTCTCCCTAGCCTCAGGTCGAGAGGCCTCTGGTTTTCCCAGAGCCTCTGGGGCCCAGCCCCGTGCTGGCTCTGATGCCCAGTCATCCCAGGCCCAGGGGCCCCGCCATGGGACCTCTAGCTTCTGTGCCCCTTGCCTCCCTGTTCAGCTGCCAGTGGGGTGGGGGGCTGCTGCCCCAGGGTTCTCGGCGCCCCCCCGCCCCCCAGAGGCGCCGACCGCCGCCACGTACTTCTGCTGGTAGTCCTTGATGAGGCGCTTGGCCTTGCTGTACTTGCGCTCCAGGGCCTGGTACTGGGCCTGGGTCTCGCGCAGGTGTTCGTCCACAGCCTGGCACAGGCTCTGCGCCTCGCCCCAGTAGCCCTCCAGCTTCTCCATGCGCTCCTTGTTCTCCTCCACGCTCTGCTCGAGCTGCGCCTTCTCCACCCGCCAGCGCCCCTTCTCCTGCTCCAGGCTCTGCAGCTGAGAGGAAACAGCACGGCTCTGGGTTGACGGGTGTCAAGGGGAGCCAAGGGGCACTCCCTTCCCGGCACCAGGGCCACAGTCTCTGGGGGGTTCCTACAGATGCAAGCCCCCTGCCCCCCAAGTATTAGCTCTCCTGGGCTGAGCCTGAGAACTGGAGCCCAGAGAGAGAAGAGGTGGGACCTTAGCTTCAGAGCTCCCAGCTAGTCCCTGTCACTGCCCCTCGCTCCCAGGGAGGCTGCAGGAGGCCTCAGCACATCACGGCTACACTGACCGGGGGCAAGCAATTTCTGTCTCAAGCCTCAGTTCTCCCATCTGCAAAATGGCCATGATATCTGCCTCCCGAGCTCACCAGGGCTCCAGGGAGATGGCACTTAAAGAGGAGGGCAGCGGAGGGGCACCACTGCTCTCTGGTCCCCCTCTGCAGCCCTGACCCTGCTGTCTAGCCCCCGCTCCTATGGCTTCCTGAACAAGCCTGGCTCCGCTCCCAGCTCCCAGGTGACCCCAATGAACACCTCCAACTCCCAACGGCTCAGCCCCGGCTCTGTTGTTCTCTCAATACTTGCTGCCCTGGGCCGGGGTCCCACCTCCAGCACCTCTGTGCACTCTGGACCCCAAGTCCCAGGCCCGAGCTCAACCGGCCTCCAGTTTCCGGTCTTACCCCCAGCTCCTCTCGGGTACCAAACCAGCCCCCCACCCGCACAAATCTCCACCTCCTTTCCCAGTTTGCTCATGTCTGTCAGGGGCACCACAACCCCACAGCCAGCCTGGCATTCAGTCTCAGGCCCAGGCGGCCTTGCCACTGTGTTGGCCACAAGCACCCCTTGCTCTCTGTACCCCAACGCACAGGCCTTCCACAGACCCTCAGACTTGGCACAGGGCCTTTGCACACGCTGTTCCCTCTGCCTGGAACATCCCCCTTGCCTAGCTGCTTCCCACAACAAGCTCACCCTTCAGCTCTCTGCTCAGTGTATCCCTTCCCCGGGAAGCCCCCCGACTCCCCCCAACAGCACAGCCCACCCCCACCCAAATCTAGTTCCTCCTGTTTTCTCCATCAGAGCCTGCTTAGTTTGAAACAATACAGTCACTGGTGTGCCTACGCCAAGCTGCACAAGGACAGGGATCAACTCTGGTTTTGCCCGTCACAGTGTCTGGAACAGTGCGGGGCTTCTAGAAGGTACCCGGCGGATGTTTGTAAATTGAATGTGTGAACAGACTCTCTGCTTGCACCCATGAACGTGGCCTGTCACTGTGACCCCAGAAATGAGTGCTAACCCACTCTTCCTTCCCAGACCCTCTGCCTGTACTCTGGGCAGTCCTGGCCCACCCCTGCCAGGACCCTGCCTGGGCCCCTAGCCAGTCTGCTCATCTCCAAGCCTGGCCCACCCTTGCACCCCCACATTTGGCCGCCAGTGACCTTCCAAAAACACCCACAATGCCACAGAGCTCCACACTGTCTGCCGAACCAAGGCTCACGTCCTAAGAGGGGGGCCCGGACACTGCCAGCCACAGCCCACTCTGCACCTGTCTCCACCCCCCCCACAGGCACGCTGCCACAGCCTGGAGGGCCTCCTCCTCAGGCCAGCTTCCAGCATGATCGAGCTCAGCTCCCTGCCAGGAATACCCCTCCTAACCAGCCATCTCAACTTCATCCTACTCCAAGGCTCGGTTTACGCCATCCGCTCCACGCGTGGGGCAGGTAGATACCCACGTGTGGGAGTGTATGCATGTGTGTACCTGGGTTCCCCTGTATGCAAGGTCCCTGGAAACCTGTCTGTCCCCACCACACTGAAAGCCCATGGGGTTGGGACTCCCACTGCAGACTTTTAATATGAAGTCTGTGTATCCACGTGCCTGCAAGGGCACTGGCACCCAGCGGGTTTATGGAAGCGTCTGTGTGGTACATATGTGTTTGTGTGTTATGTCACCTCTGGTGCTGTCAGCATCAGCACCTCATTGTGGCTTGCCCAGGTGAGAGCACGCATGTTCTGTGATACTCTCTTAGGCCAGGTGGTCTGAGCAATGGTCACACCCATGTGTCTCAGAGAATGCAGAGTGGGCTTACGCTCCTAGGCTGACGGTCCTGGGTATGGTGTCATATGAAGCACAGGCCCAGTGTCTCTGGGACTGTGGGTGAGTGGGTCTATGGGTCCTTTGTGCCTGGGTCCAGGCTGGCATGTGTCAGTGGGCATCTCTGGGAGGGTGGCATTTATCACTGGGCCTCTATACAGAAGACATGTGTGGGACAGTATAAACACAGACACATCAAGAGTGGGACGCAGTATGCGTCAGTCTCATAGCTAATACTGGCTTTTACTGAACACTTACCATGTCAGTCATTGTGCTAAAGACTCATGTGTGCTAAAGACCAGGCATGGTGGCTCTTGCCTATAATCCCAGCACTTAGGGCAGCAGAGGCGAGAGGATTGCCTGAGCCCATGGGTTTGTGACCAGCCTGAGCAGATTGGCAAGAACTCGTCTCTACAATAAATCAAAAAACTGGCTGGGTGTGATGGTGCACACCTGTGGTTCCAGCTACTTGGAAGGCTGAGGTGGAAGGATCGCCTCAACCCAGCAAGTTGAGGCTGCAGTAGCCGTGAGTATGCCACTGCACTCCAGCCTGGGCGACAGAGTGAGACTCCGACCCGAAAAAAAAAAAGACTCAGGCAACCCCCTGGGGTCTCCTCCCACTGTGGGAGCTTTTCTGTACTCTCAATAAATCCTGCTTTAAGAAGAAAAGAAAAGCCTCACGTGTCTTAGCTCATTGAATCCTCACAACCATCCTACGGTGTTGGTACTGTTATTACCCTATTTTACAGATGAGGAGATTGAGGAACAGAGCAGCAAGTGATGGTGGAACAGACGTGTCCAGAGCTTGAGCTCTTAATACCATGTCCCCCTGCCTCAGTGTGGTCTTTCTGTGGGCACCTGTGTACGAATGTCAGCATGTGTAGGTGTGAGGGTGGAGGGACCCGATTCCTCAACACACACCCCCCTCACCTTTCTTTTCAGCTGCTGGATCTCTGCCTCAGTGACGGCATGTTTGATCTGGAGCTGTGGGGCAAACGGGCGGGCAGTCAGCGCCCGCTGGGTGGGGTGGGCAGCACAGAGGGCAGGATCCAGGCCTGCCCTCGCCCTCCCCCGCCCCAAGGAGCCCCCTCCTCCCACCTCCTTGAACTTATGCACCAGCTTCTCGGGTTCCATGTCCACAGGGGACAGCGCGTCCTCGTTCTCTGCGAGCTCAAACACCTCAATGGCCATCTCTCCACCCGGGAACGTGGGACTCAGCTCCTCGTCCTCATCAGTGGCATACTCCCCTGTCTGCAAAGGGAGACAGGGGGCTGTGGACCCTCTCCATCCTGACCTCGACTGCCCTCAACCCCGCTGCCAGGGCTCTGACGGGCAGTCATCCAGGGGTGTGGCGCCGGCCTCCCCTTCAGCCTGCGGCAGCACCAGAGGAGTTTCGTGGCCCCCCAATAGCCCGGGGAATCCCCTGAAGGCAGAAGCGGTTCCCTACAAGACTAGGACCCTGGGTCGTGCACAGTGGCTAAGGCCTGTAATCTCAGCACTCTGGGAGGCCGAGGAGAGAGGACTGCTTGAACCCAGGAGTTCAAGACCAGCCTGGGCAATAGAGTGAGAGCTTATTCCCACAAAAAATAAATAAATAAATCAGCCAGGCGTTGTGGTGCCTGCCTGTGGTCCCAGCTACTCAGGAAGCTGAGGCAGAAAGCGCGCCTGAGCCCAGGAAGTCAGTGAGGAGGCTGCAGTGAGCCGTGATCTGCCACTGTGCTCCAGCCTGGGCAACAACAACAACAAAAGACTGGGATCCTGAAGAAACAGCTGATGCTGCTATTGACAGGTCCCTGAAGTTTAGACGACTCTTCCTGAGATTAGGTCCTCTGAGGTGAGGGGCTGTGCCCTGCCCTCACAGTGGGGGCTTTCTGAGGGAACTACTTTCCTTATAGGACCAGGAAGGCTCTCTGAAGACAAAGGGTGTGACTCTGGAATAGGAAATAGACTTTGGGCCTCTTAGGAGGCCTGGGAAAGCGGAAAGGCAAATGGCCGCGGTGCTTCATCTAGCCACCAGGGGGCGCTCGCGCTGCCAGGCAGGACTCCCTACCTCTTCGTCATCCTCCCCGTACTGGGCGTATCTCTGCTCCATCATCTCCCGCTGCCATCGCTCCTGCTCCAGGGTCTGCTGGATTAGCTGGGCCACTTCACTCTGCTCTCCCGGCCGCTCCCGGCCAATCATAAACCTGCAGGGGCACCAGCATCATCCCCTGCCTCTGTCCTCCGCTGCGAACTGCCATCCTCCCTGCTGCTGCTCCTCTCTCCAAACTCAGGCCCCCTCCCAGGAGAGGGGAGATGAGATGGCTGAGACCAAAGGCTGCCGTGTTAATAATGAATGGGGGTGGGGGGGAGCCTTCTTGGGTTTCCTTCCCAGGGGAGGCAGGAAGGCCCACTGGTCCTTCTAGACAGGGTTGGGGAAGGAGAGATCGGCCCAACTTTGGGCTGGGCTGCAGGGGCATGAGCTCAGGAGCTGCCAGTGTAGGGGCTCTCGCCAACCAAGTGGGGAGAAATGAGGCAGGGGAGGGGGAGGATGACCCGGTCCAGCCAGGCGGGGCCTGGAGGTGTGTCTTGGGCTCTGGAGGTGTGTCTTGGGCTCGCTGCGAGCCCCTGAGCTTCAGGAAGGGGCGGGATGATGGCAGCTGAAGATTAGGATGGAGAGGAAGTAGTAGAACTTCCAGGCATCAGCCCCTCCTCCCCAAGGCCACCCACATCCTGTCTCTGGCACCATCCTTTCCTGGGGGGCAGTGCCCCTCCTAGAGCAGGGTAGGGAGCGATCCCTGAAGCCAGAGGCAGGATGGACATAGGGAGCTTCTCATCCAGTTCCCTCAACACACACCCAGGGAGGAGTCTGCCCAGGACTGACTCCTGGACAACATTCCCAAGGGGAGACCAAGTTGGTTGGCAATCACCCCTGCACATCTTGGTTCCTCAATGAATGAGTCAGGGGCAGCCGGGGGAAGGAGAATAAGCCCAAGAGGACAGTTTGGAGGGACAGTGGACACGTGCCTTGAAGCCCGAGTTCAGGTGGCCAGCAGCAGTCAGGGAGCCCAGGTCGGGGAGGCGGGCACAGGGCAAGGGACCATGGCACGATAATTCCTTCAGACAGGGAGTCAGGGGACCCCCTCCTCTGTGAGCAGGGTGGCCCAGAACCTTAACTAGCTGCGGACAGATGAGCGGAGTGTCTGGATGGGGACTCCTGCCTGCCCCCCGCCCAGCCCCGGCTCTCACCGCACTCGGCCCTTGGTGTTCCGGAGCACAGACGCTGCAAAGCTCTGGGTCACTCCCACTAGACTCGTCCCGTCCACCTCTACCAAGAGGTCATTCACCTGGATCCTGGGGGAACAATGACAGTTAAGGGGGTCCCAGGGGAGCTCTGGGGCTGGAGTGGAGGCAGAACCCTTCCACCACCAGACATTCAAGGCTCTGTCCCCACAGGGGCCTGGCATTTTGTCCACCTGCATAAAATTCATGAGGCCAAGGAATAAGGTATCAGCTGGGCCCACCTGTGCGGGCAGTGAGAGGCGGACACACAACGGACATGGGCACGCTTCTGTGACAATCACACTCATGTCCCCTCCTCCATCACACCCAATGGAGCGGTGTGACATCCTCAGAGCACACCAGCAAGCAGCCCCACACACAGGGGGCATGCCACCCTCTGAGGCCTACACTGCTGCACAGACCTGACAAGGACCTGAGACCCAATGAGCATTCTCCCACGTGCATGCACGGCTCACACCCCTCCCCGGCCCTGGTGCACACCTCCCAGAACCCTCTAGTGGGTGCACCTTGCTCTCTGCACAGAAGGGGAGAGACGGGGAGGTCCAGCCTGGACTGCCCTGGGCTACCTCCTTCCTGCATGCTCACCTCCCTGGGAGCTCCAGGCCTTCTCTCAGGACTCTCACGCAGAAATGGAGGAAATGGCCCACTGTCCACAGCTCACCCCAGCACGCCCACACACCCAGGTAAGCAGAGCTCACCCACTCACTGCCCAGACAGCCACAGGCCACAAAGGGAAAAGCCCTGGACGTTCGTGTCGGGGGGGGGTGAGTCAAAGAGCAGGAACTGCCACCTTTCCTGCTCGCTGTCCGCCTCCACGCCACATGGGCCCCTGAGTAGGGCAACCCCGCCTCTAGCAACGTGACCCCAAAGTCACCCAGCCTGCACAAGGACACCATTCACCACTGTCACATGGAGGGGGTCTGGGTTTGGAATCACCACTGCGAGAGACTCCCCGTGCCAGCCTCTAACTTGCAGCCACCCTGGGGGACGTCCTGCAGCCCTTTCCACGGCCACGCCCCAAACCACGCCTCTGCAACACACACACAGCAGAACGGCCCACAGAGGGGTCCCGGGCTGGTGCAGGGCTCCAGGACACCCTCTCTGATTCACAGAGCTCTCCCCTCCAGCCACGGAGGCTCGGCCCAGGTGCACACACTCACACGTGCCAAGAGCGGCCCCTCCAGAGCCAGAGCCTCCTGGCTGTGTGTCTAGGCCCCGCAGCACCCGCCCCTGCTCTCTGGGCTCAGCCACACCTGCGTGCTGTGGCTCCCAGGCTGGAGCTTCTTGCATTCTCTCAGCACAGATCACTGCTGCTCAGCCTTAGCTCTCAGCTCCAGCGCCACTTCCTCCAGGAAGACTTCCCTGATATGCAAAGTTCAAGCCCTCCTGTTACATGCCTTCGTGGCATTCTGCATTTTCCCTCCATTGTCATTGTGCCACTGTCTGCGTGTCCACTTGTCTAATGTCCTACTTTGCACTACAATGAATGCCCCCTGGGGGTCAGGGACTCCCCACTGACTCCCCAGGGCCTGGCACTAACCCAGCAACAGAGTTACGGATCCATTATTTGTTAAATGAAAGAAAATGCTCCAGCCGGACTCGGTGGCTCAGCCTGTAATCCCACGCCTTTGGGAGGCTGAGGTGAGTGGATTGCCTGAGCCCGCAGGTTCGAGACCCGCCTGGGCAACAAGACCTTATCTCTACAATAAATCAAAAAATCAGCCGGGCGTGGTAGCGCGCGCCTGTAATTCCGGCTACTCAGAAGGCGAAGGCGGAAGGATCGCCGGAGCCCAGCAGGTCGAGGCTGCGGTGGCCGGGAGCGGCCACTGCACTCCTGTCTGGGTGACAGAGTGAGACTCCAACTCAAAAAAAAAAAAAAAAGAAAAAGAAAATGCTCAGTTCTACTCCAGACACAGCCGCCATGCCCATGCTCTCCCTATCAAGACCCAACAGGCCCTCCAGACCAGGACCCACACCCCCTCCCATCCTCACCCTGTGCCCGGAGAGAAGGGTTTCTGAGTGCTGTGTCCCCTGGTGGACCCCAGGGCCTGGCACAGCACCTGGCCTGGCAGGGCTCCCTAAACATCTCAGCTGCACACAAAGCACAGAGAAGTCTCCCAGGGAATGGCCTGTCCCCCCACCCCCGAGCGGCCCACTCCGCAGAGGACAGCTGGTGGTAAGGGGAAGGGGTCAGGTGAGAGCGGGGAGGGCGGGGATGGTACCTGCCGTCCCGATGGGCCGCCCCACCCTCTGTCACAGTCTTGACGAAGATGCCCAGCTTCTCCAGGCCCATGTCGGCCCCGGCGCCCATGCCAATGATGCTGATGCCCAGGCCCTCAGAGTCTGCGGGGTAAAGAGTGGGGAGAGAGAGACCTTCCAACCCACCTCTAGGCACAGCCCCACGCAGGAAGTAGCCCCATGCGTAGGAGATGGCCCACAGCTGAGGAAGGGGCATCCGTCTATTCACCCCCTTTGCCAAGCCAACTAGGATGGTCCCTGGGTCACCCCGTGCCCCTCTGCCCCTTCTGAAGAACTTCTGGGCAGCAGGGGGTGCTGAGGGTGGCATCGGCAGATGAGACTGTTGTGTATGCAGATCAGGCTGTGTGGCCGGGGTGGGCATGGCCAGGAAAGGGGTAGTGGGGATGGGTGCAGCTGGGGTAGGGCTTGGCCCTAAGCCTTTGGTCTCCTCCTCCCAACCAGTCTCATGGACACTCACAGCTTCAAGGACCAAAGGCCGTGGGCAGTGTCGGAGAGGCCCACCCCCAAATCCACACCAGTCCGGGCCTGACTCGTGGACCTCTGATATTCACACGTGTGACCTCCCCAACAGACACTCCCTCAGAATGGCACCATCACCCACTGGCTGCCAGGCCTTGGAGGCACCTGGCTTCCTCTCTTCTCCTCAGTCCCCATCTGAGCCAAAAACCCCCCGATCCCATTGACTCTGCCACCCTGACCCCTGATGGCCTTTCAGGTTTACCGCCCCCCCACGGCTCTGCCACCATCCTGCCATGCCACAGTGGCCTCTCCCCAGCCACTTGTGACCCCTTCCCTACATCACAGCCTGGTGTGTTCTCTCTAGAACACCTCTCTCATGTCTCGTAGTGGTTCCAAACCATTCTAGAAACAAGACCACGTCCTTCCCGTGGCCTGAGGTCTTGTCTGCTGGCCCTTCTCGCCCTCACCATGGAAATGCAGCCAGGCCTCCCTTCTCCGCCCTCCCACCCACTCCCCTTAACTCCTCCTCTCCAGAGCTCAGCTCTAGACTCACTTCCTCGGGGAAGCCCCCAGCCCCAGTCTGGTGAGGTCTCCTGTTAGATGCTTCATTTCCCAGCACCTACCACACTGTTCCTGCTACGTCTGCCTCCCCATTAATCTCTAAGGAGACTCTCCAAAGGAAGGCTGTATCCCCCACACAGAGCCCGGGACCAGCACCCAGTGCCCAACGGAGGCTGTTCACTGAATGCACAAATGTCCCTCCATGGCGGGGAGGGGGGTGTGCGTTAGCATGGCACGGATGGAGTCCCTGTGTGGCTGTGGGTGCTGACAGGGGAGGGGCGGGGAAGGTTGCCAAGGGTCCGAGTCATATCTGTGGGGGCCCTGAGGGCACGGGGCAGGAGCTGGTGCCAGCAGGAGACCTGGGTCAACCCCAGCTGTGCCCAGGTGGCCTGACCTCGGGGCCTCTCACCCTTCTCCAGCTCCACAGGGAACAGCTCCAACCTCTCCACCCGCTTCTCCAGCTCGTACTCAGCGGAGGCTGCCATGGGATCCACATCCTCGTTGCGACGATCGTAATCCTCGTTGGAGTAGGTGCTGAACACCTGAGGAGGCGGCGAGGGCAGGACGGGTGTGAGGAGGCTGAGGGGGCAGGCCCAGTCGCCCACCCGTGTCCCGCCCCCAGACAGGCCTGAGATGACCCCAGCTCTGAGCCAAGGAACTAAGGGGTTGAGAGAGGGCCTCAGCCCCAACAGACTCGCACTGCTACGCTCCCTGCAGCTCCAATGGATGTGGGAACAGTCTGTCGGGGCCTGGAAGGCAAACCTGGAGACACTGTCAGACTCAGGAACCCAGACACCCAGACCAGAGAGGGTGAGAGATGAGGGCCTACAGAGCCGGACCGAGGTGAGGAGAGACACAAAGACACAGACAGAGAGGAAGGAACAGGCTGAGCAGAAGAAGGGAAGAGGAGGAGGGGAGGAAGAATGGAGAAGATGCTGGAGGATGCCAGATGGGGAGAGAGGGGGGAGCGGGTGTGAGACAGCAAAGCAGGGAGGGAGCAGGAGAGAAGATGGGGAGGCAGAGAGGCCCCCAGGATGGGCTCTGACCCCACCTGAAGAGCATGCTGGGGGGAAGCAGCAAGAACCGCCTCCACCCCATGGAGAAAGGATGGCCCCTCCACCCCCAGGAGCCCCTGGGCTGGCAGGAGCAGGGGACAAAGCTGGGCCCCTTGGCCTTCCCTGTAAGCCCAGGCCTGTCCTTCCAGAGAGCAGCTGAGTTATATGCCCCCCATGTGCGAGGGATCCCGGCAGAGGCTAGGACCTGGGCCCTGGGGCGACAAGGAGGCTGGGGAAGTGGCAGGCTCTCTGACACTGCCCGTGGCGAACCAGGCTCCATGGAGACTCGGAGGCCAGCCCTGCTTTGGCACCTCCTGTACCCCTCTGCTGGCCCCTCCTCCTGTGTCTCTCAGCAAAAAGGGGGATTCTCCTGTCCAACCCTCCCCAAAGAACAGAGAAGGCGGGGTAGGGATCTGTGGGAGTGCCAGCTTCTGGGCCCAGGCAGGGATGCCCCCAGTAGAAAGTTAATAAGCACCATGTGGGGTACCATGACGTGTTCGGGCTTCATTGCCTGCAGCGACAGGTTGGCACTACTTGGAGCCAAGTGGGGGCGGGAAGGGGCGGGGGCAGCTCCATCAAATGGCTGGGCCGAAGGAACTGGAATGGGCACCATCTCCCCCAAGGTCCCTGCCAGGGCCCTCCTCCGCTCCAGGAGCACACCCCGTGGGCACCTTCAAAGGCAGTGGCACTCTTGTGTCCCAGCCTTTGTTTGGGCTTGCTCCATGTCATCCCCACCCCCACCCCCCAGCCCCCACAGGAGGCTCACTGCCGTGGTGGGAAGGGGTGCTCTGGGACTGGAAGCATGGCTGGGAGGGGCCTCTGTCACTTAGCTCCATGCCCTCAATTTCACAGTCTCGGAAAACCCAGCTCAGGCACTTAAAGCTCATCTGTCCACGGCCCCCCTCAGAGAGACAGGCTGCCCATTCAGCGTACTGTCCAAGGCGCCAGGTCAGCTGCCCAAGGTCACACGGGTTAGACACTGGCAGGGCAGGAGGAGACTGCACCCAGCTGCGCCCTGCAGGGGAGTCACTGGTGACTTGGTCTCCACTGCACACGTGCCCCAGGCCCTGGGACAGGGGCTGGCATGAGCCTGGACTCAGCACACCAGCTTTGGCCCACTTTTGCACCTGAGTCCCCAACCCTCGCCCTGTGCTCCAGGAGACAGGGCTCCCTCCTTCTTCAGTCCCTGTGGTCTCTGGGGCGATCAAACTCCCTCCCGCACAGATATGCCCACCCACTGTGACCTCTAAAATACACCCTCAAGCTGTCCTGGGCTTCCCCTCTGTTCTTAGTCTACCAAGTCCAGTTTGCCTTCCAAATCCTGCCCCCTGCAGGAATCCCAAGCCTTAGGCTCAGAGGCCCCAGGCCACCCCCACTCCTCCTTTGGCTGCCCACCACAGTATGCCCAGCCTACCAGAGGGCCCTGTGCCCAGCCCCATCTCCCCAGGGAACAATCTGGGAGCCTCCACCTCCATAAGGGCAACAATTGGGTCATCGGTGGGGCAAGGGAACCTGGACTCGGTTTCGAGGCAGGAAGAAGAAAGACTGCCCACTCCCACCCTAGAGGGGAGGAGAAAATCCCACAAGGCCAAAAGTCAGACCTAAGGCAGCACCACACACCCAGCTCTCAGCACTGGGCGGGCCAGCTGCAAGTCACTGGGGAGCCGGGAAACACTGCTCCAAATCGTGTGCTATTTTTTACCAAAAAATCAGGGTAAGGTGTCAAATATAGACAGTCAGAGGCCCAGACCAAACTCTACCTCTGAGGGCAGCGGGCTGCTCGGAGGACTGGTGGGGGTGGGGGGACCCAGACTCCCTCAGAGTCCCAGGAATCACCACAGTCCTCTACCCCTCCAAGACCCCACAGCCTGCAGCAGGGGAGAGGGGATGGGAGGAGGCCCCTCAGGTCCCAGCCCAGGGTAGGGGGCTGGCCCAGAAGGGAAGCAGCAATGTCACCATCAACCTTCCAGGCCTACTGCTGTAGGGCTGGAGGTGGGAGAAATTCTGGGGCGGGTGAGAGGAAACTTGGGCAGCTTTGGTGTCCAGGAGTAGTTATGGAAACGACAAGCAAACAGATGGGTGTTTGGCTAGGGAAGGGTGAAGGCCAGGCAGGGTCCAGGCCAAGGGAAGTCCAGGGACCTGGACACTTCCAAGAGGCAGGCCTGCGCACAGCTCAGCCTGGGGTGGTGAGAAAGAACTGCCAAGGCGAATGTGCCAGCCAGGAGTAGAGAGTGGTGGGAATTTGAGGTGGGGGAGGGGAAGGTGGCCTGGAGCTCTTCATTTTCCCCAGGAGATGTCCCCTCCCGACTGGCATCATTCTAAGGATCTCAAAGCACTGGCACAGCCCTCAAACCAATCACCAGTAGGAGTGGTGGGGAGGAAACCCCCAAAAGGGGCAGCTCCCACCCCTCTTCCAGGGCTCCCAGAGAATGTGGCAAGAGCACTTCGGGCCTGCCAAGGTCGGGGGAGTCTGGCCTATTAAGCGCCAAAAGCAAAGGCATGTCCACTACTACCAGGCACCCTAGGGGATTTCCCAGCCCCACCCCCTCCTCCTCAAGGGCTACACAAAGTGCCCCCTCACTATGCAACCCAAGACCTGGCAGCCTGCCCCACCGACCCCCAGGGAACAGGGCCCCAGCCCCAATCACATGGCCACAGACCAGCTCACCCCATAACTGCTTCCCTCTTTCACTTCTGCAAAGTTGGGGTGGGGGTATAAACGGAATGGGGGAAGGGCTGCCATTCCCTGCACCTTCCCTTTGGGGAGTTCCTGGCTCCCATGTAGGGGGAAGGCTCCCCGATCCCTTCTCTCCCAGACTGGAGTAGGACACGTGGGGAGTCTCTCCCGAGGACACACACCCCCCTCCACATCACCCAAGCCCCAGCCTCTGGCAGCCTCTGGAGGAAGGAATGTCTGGGAGAGGAAGGGAGAGCAGGTGGCCTAGGAGCCGCTTGGGGCGAGGCGGGTTTGGCGGCGCGGCTGGGCGGGGCAGAAGGCAGGGGAACCTGAGGGCAGGTCAGGGCAAGCCGCCCCCGTCCCAGACCTGAAAATCGTCCCCTTCTGACAAACAGCTGGAACTCCCCCACGCCCCCCTGGGGGTGGGAACTTCTGGGAAGGGGGCTGGGTGGCAGAGGCTGACTCAGCCTGCCAACCCCGGCTAGCAGGAGAGCCGGGGCGGCCGCGCGCACGTGGCAGGGGCGGTGCGGGGGCGGGGAGGGGGGTTCACTCACTTGGATGGGCGCCGTGCTGAAATGGATCTTCCGGCTCGGGGCCGGGTCCTCTTCCTCTGAGAGCCCAGGGATCTCCACGCACCCCGACTCGGGCTCGTAGGGGGGCTCCCCATCCTCCTCGTCTTCCTCATCGTCCTCCTCCAGGGCACTCCCCCCAGAGTCCTCCCCGAGCCCGCTGTAGGCGCTCACGTCCACCAAGTCTGCCTCCGAGAAGTCCTCCTTCTTGGACTCATCTGCCTCCTCGGGGGCCACGTCCGGGGCCCGGCCACTGCCCACCCCCCTCTCTGGCGCCGCCACCGTCGCTGCCTCCACCTCCGGGGCCGCTTGGGCCTTCTGCTCCTCGGGCGCTGGGCTGGCGGTGGTGGCCAAGGCGCTGCCATTCTCTAGCGCCGCGTGGACAGTCACCTCGGCCTGGATCACCTCCCCGGGCGCCGACTCGGCCTCTGACTCCCCGCTTTCCTCCACCTCCACCGGCTTAATCTTGTGCACCTCCCGAGGCTTGGGGGGCGGACGCGCGGGGGCCACTCGGTGCTGCGGGGGCTGCTGCCCCGCGGGGCCGCGCTCCTTGTCAGCCGGGGCATCCCCCGACGGGGCGGGCGGCGGCGGCGGCGGCTGGAACACCCGGGACCGCTTACTGACCAGCTTGGAGTTGACCTGGGGCGCCCCCGCGGCCGCGGCCCTGGGGAGCCCGGGCCCGCGGTGGAGGCCGGTCCTCGAGTCGGCCTTCTCGAAGACGGCGCTGAGCTGGCTGACCGTCGGCGACACGGCGTCGGCGTCCAGCTTGTCCAGCGCCTCGGTGCTGCCGTTGAAGCGCACCACGACGTCCAGCTTCCGGTCCTGCAGGCCGGCGCGCTCCTGTCTCAGCAGCCGCCGCGCCGCGGCCTCCTTGTCGCCGCCCGCGGCCGCGGGGACGCTCCGCTCGAACAGCTTCCGCGTCTCCTGCAGCCGGGACGGCGCGTGCGGCGGCGGCGCGGGCTGCGCGGAGGGCGCGGGCTTGGAGTCGAAGCGGCTCACGCGCTCCGACACGCTGGTGCCCAGCTTGAGCAGCGCGCTGTGGTCCACGTTCTCGTTGAGGCTGCTGGCCCGCGGCAGCGACAGGCGCACGCCGCGCTCGGACGCCCGCGGGGCCTCGGCCAGGCCCGCGCCGCCGCCCGCCTCGCCCGGCGGCCCCGCCGTCGTGCCCATCTGCAGGAACATACTTTTGATGCGGTGGACGTTGGAGCCATATTTCTTGTGGTGGGCCCCCTTGGGCGCCTCGTCGGGCCCGGGCGCGTCGGGCGGCTTCAGCGCCTGGATGCCCGCCTCGTAGGCGCTGCGGTGCGGGGAGGCGCTCCGGAGGGGACCCCCGGGCCCCCGCGGCTCCGTCTTCATCATGGTGGGGGGAGCCGGGTTCGCATGCCCCCGCTCCCCGCTCCCCCCCTCCAGCCGGCGGCCGGCCAAGTCGAGACCACCGCCCCCCGCCCCCGGAAGAAGAGACCCCTCGGGGCCCTTTTCAGTGTCTCCCCCAAGCCGAGCTGCCAAAAGCAGTCAATCCCGCGGGTTGAAAACAGGGGGAAAAAGGTCTCCCGGCGCCCTGTGTGGGTCGCCTCCCCCAGTCGAGCTGCCGGAGGCGGCCACCCCGCTTCAGACGCCCGAGCGGCCTGCGGCGGCCGCCCCCACCCGGATCCGGAGCGCGGCGGCCGGGGCCGGTGGGAGCGCGCGCCCTGCCCGCGAGGCGGCGGCGGCGGCGGCGGCGGCGCCGGCTCACATCGTCCGCGGCGGTGTCAGCGGGGCTGGCGGCCCCGGCGCCCCCCGCTCCGGCCGGGGGCCGCGGCCCTCGGGGGGCCCGGCACCCCGGCGCCCATGGCTGCTCGGCCGGCCCGGGCCGCTCCGCCGCCGCGCCTCCCTCCCTCCCTCCCTCCCCCCCGCGCCCCGAGCCTCGGTCTTTCTCTGGCTCTGCCCGAGCGGCGGCTGCCGGAGACCGAGCGGCTGCCCTGCTCGCCGCCGCCGCTGGGGGACTGGCACCTCCGGGTCCTAGAGGGTTCGGATTTCCGGGGCCGGAGCCTGTGAGCCCTCCCCTTCCCTTCCACCCGAGCGCGTCCCCTCCCCTGCCCAGCCCTCTCCGGAGCCTTCCGCGGCCCGCGGACCTTGGCGGGTCCTCTTCGGCCCTCTCATGCCCGCTTCCCACCGAGGCTTGTCACAGCCCACAGAGCCGCACCCCATTCGATACTGGGGGAGGCAGTCTAGCCACGGGGGTCTCTCCTCAAATGTGAGGGGGGGCTCTGGGGGGAGGGGCAGAGGGGCATTTCCTTCGAGGTCCGTAGAACTCCCGAGTGTGCTTCAAGGCTCTAGCATCAAAATCGTTGGGCCTTTGGTCAAAATGCAGATTTCTGGGCTCTCCCTGGAGAATCTCAGAGGCTGAGCCCGGGAATCCGCACTTTAACACGTTTCTCTAGGGAATCTTTTGCACCCTTCAAGGTGTGAAACCTTGGCCCAGCGCTTCTGACCTTGTGGTAGTGGTGGAAGAGGGCATGAAGGAAGGAGATGGTCCCTGTCACCCAAGTGGCAGGGGATCCCCAAAGCTGCCCTTCAGAAGTCTGAAGAGGATATCCTGTCGCCTGCCTGCTCCCCAGGCTGGAAGACAGGAGGCAGAATCTCCATCTTCCTGCCCCTACCAGGGCACAACAGCCCCTCACAGTGGAAGGAGGGGTTTTGGAAGAGGAATTCTAGAGGCTGGGGCCAAAGTTTCCCCAGTGAGAGCTCCAACTTGGGTCTCTGATTTAAAGAATCCCGGCCACTATGTGCAAGTGTGGGGGGGAGAGTGACAGCGACCAGCACATCTCCCGTCCTGGCAACCCAGAAAGCTGTTCTGATGCTCTCCCCACCCCTCACGTACACAACCAGGGTGCTGGGGCTGCCTGGGCCCTGGGTGTGAAGGGCCATCCTCTGGACAGGTCCAGATGGCGCAGCTTCACTCCACAGGTCCCAGAAACTGCCGAACGGAGAGGGCCTTAGGACCCAGAGAACAACTCAGGCACAAAGCCTCCCCCCACTCCCAGCTGCTTCCTGCATCTCAGGCCTCGCTGCGGCCTCGGCCTCCTCCCCCGCCCTCTTCCCCTCCATCCTCTTCCTCCCTTTCCTGATCTCCCACTCTCTCCACCTTGGCCTGGAATGGCTGGCGAAGGAGGTCCTCTGCCCTTCCACGGGAGGGGCGCGTGTGGGTTTTGCGGGATATGAACCCGTTGGCACGTGCAAGAGAGCGCCGAGCGGCGTGGGGGATGGGGTGTGGGGAAACCGCCTGGGAACCCTGAATGTTGGGATGAGGAGGGGCCAGATCTGCCGGACTGGATCCCGAGGCCGGTGCTAAGGGGGTGGGAAGATTCGCGTTCTGAGCCCGGCCGGAAATGAACCCAGCCTTGGGGCTTTCTGATGCCACCTGCATCTTCCTTCCCCAGCTGCCCAGGAAACTCCCCCCGCCTGGTTTTGCACGTTGCGCTAGGATGGGGTGAAGAAGCCATCCTCTGGCTCCTCTCCCTCCGAACCCTTCGGAGAGGGCCTCTTTCAGGAACCGGCTTTGGGACTTGGGTTTCCAAGCTCAAGGTTGGGGCTTGGAAACCCCCTCCCCGCAGGTCCCCCAACCCCACCCCAGAAGTGGGGAGAAGACAGAAATCTCGCCCAGTTGGGGGTTGGGAGTTGAGACAGCGTCCCCAGAAGCTCTTGTAGGGCTCGGAGGAGGGCGCAGGCCCCTGGGTGTCCTGCCCAGAATCTCCCACACCCTTTGTGGTGAGTCATCTTATCCGGTCCCAGCCCAAGGGGTCTGTGCCCACGCTTCCGGCCAGGTGGGGAAGCCCCCAGTTTCTGAGGGTGGGAGGGGGAGCTGAGAACCGGCTGTCAGCCCCAGAGACCCTGGGACCCCCAACATCTTTGGCAGCAGCTTGGGGTGAACTGGAATTAGCAGAGATGCACTCAGGTCCCCTTGTCCAGAGGTTTCTGAATCTTTGGACAAAGCCCTTTAACAAACCCCTTTAAGGGCTTTGGGATGCAGGAGGGCAGAGCCAGCTCAGAGCTTGGATGGCCGAGGCTAATAGTGGGATTATTATTTCATGAGCTCCTGGTTAGCTGAGCAGCACCCCCAGCCAGAATTCCCCAAGAAGCTTTTGTGGATAAGTACTCAAGCGTCACTCTCCCTGGTGTCAGGCACCAAGCCGGCTGACCTGTGAGATGGGTGAGGAATGGGGTGTCATTTCCTCCGTCCATCCCCTTCTTGCCTGCCCGGAGCAGGCATCCCACATGATAGGAGCAGGGACACCTTTGGGAGGGTAACCATCCAAACTGAAAGCCTTAAACCTAATTTCCATCCCTCAAGCCGCCATCTTCCATTATGTCCTCCTGTTCAGCACCCCAAGATAATCGAATCACCCCTTCTCTTTCCACTGTCATCGTGGAAGGGATCTTGATGACCAAGTGGCTTGGTGGTCTTTGGATGGAAGTTCCTTTCTTTTACCTTTCCCCAGCCACAGAGGGAGGAGTGTTTCTCAAGTTTGACCCAGGAGCCAGGCTGCCAGGTTGAAATCATGACTCTATCACTTACTAGCTGTGTGATTTTGGACAAGTCACTTATCCCTTCTCTGCTCAGTGTAAACTGGGGCCCAGAGAGAGGAGAGAGGAGCTGAAACACAGAAGATAGGGGGTGTGGGGGAGGAGATGCCTTTCCCAGCCTTTGCTAAAAAGGCAGAGGCTGTAATAGATAGAGATTATTTGCCCCTACTCTTCTCCTGGTAAAACCCCTCCCTGTTTTCCCACATACCCCCAAATCTGATGAGGCTCCTCTGGGAAGATGCTCATTTAGGACTGTTCCCGAGACGTGCTAGTTTTAAACACCGGGTGTAACTGCAAAGACGCTGGTGAAGGCAGAGAGGCCTGGTGTGTGATATCCCCAGCCCTCAATGCCCTGGGCTCAGGCCCGGGCTGGGTGCCAAGGCTGGCTTTTCTTCCCAGCCCTGGGGCCTTGAGACTCAGCCTCTAAAAGCAGTTTTTCCTTGACTATGGTCATCTAAATGGAGGCTGGCCTAGACCCTGCCCTTGGATCCTTTTGTGGTGAGCCAGTGGTCCCCACCCAATCGCTCTCCATGTGTTGTCCTCTGCCAGGGACTTGGGCTGGCTCTAGGACGCTGGGAAGGTATTCCTGTGTATGTACAACTCAAACCCAGGATGTCAGTGTTAGAGGGATCATCAGTGGCCTCTAACTGACCCCTTTACAGGGAGATTGAGGAAAACTGAGAAGTGATATACCCAGTTGTAGAGGAAGGAGCTCAGGCTAGGGTTCACTAGGCCTGAAATGAGTCCTAGCCCTCCCATTCGTTGGGTGACCTTGGGCTAGCTGTTTCCCCTCCCTGAGCCTCAATTCCTCCAGAAGTTCAACTTGGATGTCGGAGTATCTCTGGACCATGGGTTACCCTAGGGGTCCCCCAATCTGTGTGTGGTGACGGCAGAACACAGGCTCTGAAGCCAGACCATCTTTGTTAGAATCTCTGACCTACCACTTCCCAAATGAGGGACTTGAACAAATTCCCTCATCTGTAAGATAGAGATAATATACCAACTCACAGAGTTATTGTGAGAAATATATGAGTACTCAATGCATAAAGCACAAAGAGGGAGCACAGAGCATTGGCTGTTACTGATTGCAGGGTATCCAAGCACGTCCAGGTATGTGCATGTGTACACGTGTGTGGGCAGGTGTGGCCGGGAAGGGACGACAGTGAACATCAGTGTTTGCATCTCTGAGTGTGTCTTCATGAGACTTTGGGCTTCTCGTTTCCTTTTAGAGTCCATGATGTGAAATTCTGAAATATAACCACCCCCTGCCTGCAGCTTCTTCAGATCTTTTGGGATCATTCTTGTGGTGCAGATGACCTCCCTCCTCTACCTCCCAAAAGGTTTTCCATTTATTTATTTATCCGTTTATTTTAGAAATGGGGTCTCACTATATTGCCCAGGCTGGTTTTGAACTCCTGGCCTCAAGTGATCCTCCCACCTTGGCCTCCCAAAGTGCTAAGATTATAGGCATGAGCCACCATTCCCGGCGTCCCACAGGGTTTTTCATTCCTACCCTTCAATTCCTCAAGCCCCCTATTGCCCCCGCAGGGGAGGAGTCCCATGGGGTTCCCCTGCTGCCTTATCTTCTGCTCCCTGTGCTCTGCCCTCTTCCTTCCCAGCCCTCCCCACACTTTCACACTTTGCTCCAGCGATGCTTGGAAAGTTCAGATACATCTGAGAGCCTGGGCGGGAGACTGAGTAGGAGTCAGGGTGTGTGTGTGTGTGTGTGTGTGTGTGTGTGTGTGTGTGTGTGTGTGTGTGTGTGTGTGTTGAGGGGTGGGGGAAGGGGTGGGACAGAGGAAAGATTCCTCCAAATCATCAGTTGCTTTAAAAGAAAGCCTATATTTAGCTGGGCTTTGAGGGCCTGTGGATATGTATTTTGCAGAGCAGACAGCCGTAGCCCGTGGGAGCGCCAGAGATGTGCAGGGAGAGGGAGGTCAAAGAAAATATCATGGGAAAGATTAGGCAATATATCCTGTCATCAGCAGATTTAAAGAACTCTTTCTCCTGCCTGCTCCCACTGCTAATAATACACATTTCTGTGTTCTGTTGGTTTCTATTTTTCATCTACTCTCTGGATCGTGTGCAGTGGGTGCCTGAGAAGGCGACAGGTCCTCAGAGTCACCTTTTCCTGCCAGTCTCTGCCTCGCCTGCCCCAGACCAGGGGAAGGCGCATCCTGCCACCTCCATCCCCACTGCCTCCGCCAGGCTCTGCTAGGCTAGCACAGTGCTTGGCACAGGTATGACTTCCACAGCACCAGCTCTTAAGTGGCCCACACTCAGCTGCAGCACTAGGGGGCCTTGGGGGTGAGGGGTGGGGTGAGAAATCCTACCACTTCAGGGCAGCCTACTTCGGCGAACCCTTCTTTCTACAGAAACTTTATAGTTATTCTTATTGTTTTTTTACTTTTAGTTGGAAAAGTTTCTTTACATTTAAGAAATGTTCAGAGCATCACATAACAAACTGAATTTACACATGCTAGTAGTGTGTCCATTTCGCTTTTGAGTTTTTTCAAATAGAAGAACATTTGAGCTTCAGTGATGCCCTTTTCTTTCTCTGCAGTCCCATTTCCCACCCTACACTCACAAATTTGGAATACATCCTTTCTGGTTCATAATTGTTGCATCATCGTTATTATTATTTATTTATTTATTTATTTTATTATATTTGAGTTAGAGTCTCACTCCGTCGCCCCGACTGGAGTGCAGTGGCACACTCCCGGCCACCGCAGCCTCCACCTGCGGGGCTTCCGCGATCCTTCTGCCTCAGCCTTCCAAGTAGCTGGAAGTACAGGCGTGCCCTACCACACCCGGCTAATTTTTTTTGCTTTTTTTTGTGAGTTAGAGTCTCACTCTGTCGCCCAGACTGGAGTGCAGTGGCATGCTCCCAGCCACCGCAGCCTCTACCTGCTGGGCTCCGGTGATCCTTCTGTCTCAGCCTTCCAAGTAGCTGGAACTACAGGCACGTGCTACCCCGCCCTGCTAATTTTTTGATTTATTGTAGAGATGAGATCTCACCAGGTTGCCCAGGTGGGTCTCGAACCCGAGGGCTCAGGCAGTCCACTCACCTTAGCCTCCCAAAGGTGTGGGATTACAGGCTGAGCCACCGAGCCCGGCTAATTTTTTTGATTTATTGTAGAGACGAGGTCTCGCCAAGTTGCCCAAGCGGGTCTCAAACCCGCAGGCTCAGGCAATTCACTCACCTCGGCCTCCCAAAGCGCAGGATTACAGGCTGAGCCACCGAGCCCGGCCTATTATTATTATTATTGACAGGGTCCCACTGTCACCCAGGCTGGAGTGCAGTGGCACAATCATGACCCACGGCAGCCTTGAACTCCTGGACTCAAGTGATTCTCCTGCTTCAGCCTCTTGAGTAGCTGGGACTACAGTCATCACCACATCCAACTAATTTTTTTTTTTTTTTTTTTAGTAGAGGCTCACTTTGTCACCCAGGCGCACACTCACGGCCACTGCAGCCTCTGCCTGCTGGGCTCAGGTGATTTTTCCACCTCAGCCTTCCAAGTACCTGGAACTACAGGTGCGCGCTCCCATACCCGGCTGACTTTTTGATTTATTGTAGACACGAGGTCTCACCAAGTTGCCCAGGCTGGTCTTGAACCCCTGAGCTCCGACAGTCCTCTTGCCTTGATCTTCCACAGTGCTGGGCTTACAGGCTTGATCCACCGTGCCTATCCTTCAGCTAATTTTTAAAAACTTTTTATAAGCTGGACTCGGTGGCTCAGCCTGTAATCCTGCGCCTTTGGGAGGCTGAGGTGAGTGGATTGACTGAGCCCGCAGGTTCGAGACCCGCCTGGGCAGCGAGACCTAATCTCTACAATAAATAAAAAAATCAGCCAGGCATGGTAGCGCGCACCTGTAATTCCGGCTACTCGGAAGGCTGAGGCGGAAGGATCGCCAGAGCCCAGCAGGTCAAGGCTGTGGTGGCCGGGAGCGGCCACTGCACTCCAGTCTGGGCAACAGAGTGAGACTCCAACTCAAAAACAAAACAAAACTTTTTATAGAGATGGGGTTTTGCTATGTTTCCCAGGCTGGTCTCAAACTCCTGGCCTCAAGCAATCCTTCTACTTTGGCCTCCCAAAGTGCTGAGATTATAGGCATTAGCCACTGCACCCAGCCTGCATTATTATTTTTTAATTATAGCAAACCGTATGTATAAAATTAACCATTTCAGCCGGGCTTGGTGGCTCAGCCTGTAATCCCAGCGCTTTGGGAGGCTGAGGTGAGTGGATTGCCTGAGCCCGCGGGTTCGAGACCCACCTGGGCAACTTGGCGAGATCTCATCTCTACAATAAATCAAAAAATTAGTCAGGTGTGGTAGCGCGTGCCTGTAGTTTCAGCTACTTGGAAGGCTGAGGCGGAAGGATCGCCGGAGCCCAGCAGGTCGAGGCTGCGGTGGCCGGGAGCGGCCACTGCACTCCAGTCTGGGCGACAGAGTGAGACTCCAACTCAAAAAATAAAATAAAATAAAATAAAATAAACCATTTCAGCAATGTTTAAGTATACCAGTCATTGGCATTACAATCACACTGGTGCGCAGCCATCACCACCATCCGTCTTTAGAATTTTTTTCTTTTTTTCTTTGAGTAGGAATCTCATTCTGTCTCCCAGGCTGGAGGGCAGTGGCACGCTCAAAGCCACCGCAGCCTTGACCTGCCGGGCTCCGGCGATCCTTCCGCCTCAGCCTTCCAAGTAGCTGGAACCACAGGCATGTGCCACCATGCCCAGTGATTTTTTGATTTATTGTAGAGACGAGGTCTCACCATGTTGCTCAGGCTGGTCTCCAACCCCTGAGCTCAGGTAATCCTTTTGCCTCTACCTCCCAAAGTGCTGGAACTGCAGGAATGAGCCACCACGCCCAGCTTGGTTTCTTTTCCTAAGCCAAGCTAATATGCTTAAGTTTGGGAATAATAATAACCACAGTTAACTTTTTAATTATATTATTTTATTATTTTATTTTATTTTATCTTTGAGTCTCCCTCTGTTGCGCAGACTGGAATGCAGTGTCATGCTCATGGCTACCGCAGCCTCAACCTGCTGGGCTTAGGTGATCCTTTCATCTCACCCTTCCAAGTAACTGGAACTACAGGGACTCACCATCACGCCCATCTAATTTTTGATTTATTGTAGATATGAGGTCTTGTCATATTGCCCAGGCTGGCCTCAAACCCGTGGGCTCAGGCACTCCTCTCACCTCCACCTCCCATCGTGCTGGGATTACAGGCATGAGCCATCGGACCCGGCCCACAGTTACTTTTACTGGCCACTTACTTTGTGCCAGGCATTATTATTATTATTATTTTTGAGTCAGAGTCTCACTCTGTCACCCAAACCGGAGTGCAGTGGCACACTCCCGACCACCGCAGCCTCAACCTGCTGGGCTCCGGTGATCCTTCCACCTCAGCCTTCCAAGTAGCCGGAACTACAGGCGCATGCTAGCCCGTCCGGCTAATTTTTGATTTATTGTAGAGATGAGCTCTCACCGAGTTGCCCAGGTGGGTCTCGAAACCACGGGCTCAGGCAATCCACTCACCTCAGCCTCCCAAAGCACTGGGATTACAGGCTGAGCCACGAGTCTGACTTCCTTCCTTTTTAAGTATAGCCCATAATATCATATTCCCCTACACATGTAAGTATTCATAACGCAGCATTCAATAGTGCTATTTTATGGAGTTCTGTATTTTAAAAATGTATGAAATGACCATCATACCAAATGTACCATTTTGTGCCTTTTCCTGCTCAACATGTTTTTCTTTTCTTTTCTTTCTTTCTTTCTCCTTTTTTTTTTTTTGAGTTGGAGTCTCACTCCTTTGCCCAGGCTGGGGTGCAGTGGCACGCACGCTCATGGCCACCCCAGTGTTGACCTTCTGGGCTCCAGTGATCGTTCCACCTCAGGGTTACAAGAAGCTGTAACTACAGATGCACGCAACCAAGTCCAGCTATTTTTATTTTATTTTATTGTAGAAACTAGGTCTCACCAAGTTGCCCAGGCTGGTCTTGAACCCGTGCGCTCAGGCAATCCACCCGCCTTGGCCTCCCAAAGTGCTGGGATTACAGGCTGAGCCACCGAGCTCAACATGTTTTTCACAGTGGAGCTACATTTGTTCATTTGGTTTGCTCATTTTAATTTGTTTATTATTTTATCATGTGAATAAGCCACAATTTATCAGTTCTTCTGCTGGTGGGCATTTGGGATTTTTCTACTTTGATATTGTAAACAGTCCTGGCTGGGAGCAGTGGCTTGTGCCTGTAATCCCAGCACTTTGGGAGGCCAACGAGGGAGGATTGCTTGAGCCCAAGAGTTTGACACCAGCTTGGGCAACATAGTGAGACCTCGTCTCTACAAATAATTTTTTAAAAATTACTCAGGTATGGTGATGCAAGCCTGTAGTCCCAGCTACTTGGGAGGCTGAGGCAGAAGGATCGCCTGAGCCCAGGAGGTTGAGGCGTCAGTGGACTATGATTGTGCCACTGCACTCCAGCCTGGGCAACAGAGTGAGACCTTGACTTTCCTCTGAACCCATCCTTAGAGTGTACGCTTTGAGGCAGAAATCTAGGTTTGTAGGGCAGACACACTCTCTCCACTTGCCTAGGACTGCCAAACTGCCCTCTACAGTGGCTGACCCAGTCTACCTTTTTGTCACCAGCATCTGTACATGACGTCCTGTTTGACCACATCCCTGCCAGCATTTGCCCTTGTGAGACATATGTTTGCCAATCTGAGTATGAAGTGGCCTCTCATTTAAAGCTCATTCCCTGCCTGTGAGGTCGAGCATCTTATTATGCTCACCGACCATCTGGGTTTCCTCCAGGCGAGTCACTTCTGTCCATAGCCTTTGCTATTCTGTGGTAGCTGTTAGTACAGCAAAAGCCCAACTAGAAGGGGTTTAAGCAAGAAGGAAAATGTATGATCTCACATAACAAGAAGTCCTAGAGCTGGTTAATTCAGAGGCTCAACTGTGATATCAAGGACTAGGTTCTTTCAGTCTTTTTACAATAGTTTCCTCATTGTGGTTGGCTTGGCTCTTAGACTGGTCCCTCAATGGTCCCAAGATGGCTGCCTCAGCTCCAGGTGTCTCATGCAGACAAAAATGTCCAGAAACAAAAGAAAGTGGATGCTTTCTTACTAGAGTCTCTTTCCGAGAGGCCCCCCAGGAAATCTCCCTTCCCATGTTGGTGACCAGAATTGCATCATGTCCACGTCTAAACCAATCATTGACCAGAGGAATCAAAGTATCATGCTATATTTAGTCCAATCACAGTTCACCTGGTGGGGTAGAGGAAGGCCCACTCAAAGCCCAAATCCCTGAATCAGATTCTGGTTCTATTATCGAGATAGAAGAGAAAAGATGTTATTTGGAGTAGCACTAAAAAAAGTCTGTTCTGGCCAGGGGCAGTGGCTGACGCCTGTAATCCCAGCACTTTGGGGAGGCTGAGGTGGGAGGATTGCTTGAGCCTAGAGTACAAGACCAGCCTGGGCACCATAGCAAGACCTCATCTCTACAAAAAATCAACAAATTAACCAGGCATGATGGTGTGTGCCTATAGTCCCAGCTGCTCGGAAGGCTGCGGCAGGAGGATCACCTGAGCCCACAAGGCTGAGGCTGCGGTGAGCTGTGATCATGCCACTGCACCCCAGCCTGGGAGACTCCGACTCTAAATAAATAAATAAATAGGTCTGTCCTTTCCTTATTGGTTCTTAGGAGGTCTTTATGGATTTTGAATACGAACCCTTTATCTGTTGTATGTGCTGCCAACATTGTAGTTGTTACTTATCTTTTAACTTTGTTCGTAATGTCATTTTCTTTTCTTTATTTTTTGAGTAGGAGTCTCACTCTGTCATCCAGGCTGGAGTGCAGTGGCACGTTCACGGTCACATACACTGTCACCTCGACTTGCTGGGCTCAGGCAATCCTTCCATCTCAGCCTTCCAAGTATTTTTTTTTTTTTTGAGTTGGGGTCTCACTCTGATGCCCAGACTGGAGTGCAGTGGCACGCTCTCGGCCACCGCAGCCTCGCCCTGCTGGGCTCTGGCAATTCTTCCACCTCAGCCTTCCAAGTAGCTGGAACTACAGGCGTGCGCTACCATGCCCGACTGATTTTTTATTTCTTGTAGAGACGAGGTCTTGCCAAGTTGTCCAGGCGGGCCTCGAACCCGCAGGTTCAGGCAATCCACTCGCTTCGGCCTCCCTGGGATTATAGGCTCAGCCACCGAACTCAGCCCCTTCCAAGTATTAATAACTGGAGCCACAGGTGTGCACCACCATGGCCAGCTAATTTTTTTTTTTTTTTTGAGTTGGAGTCTCACTCTGTCTCCCAGACTGGAGTGCAGTGGCCGCTCCCGGCCACCGCAGCCTCAACTTGCTGGGCTCCAGCGATCCTTCCTCCTCAGCCTTCCAAGTAGCCGGAATTACAGGCATGCGCTACCACGCCCGGCTGATTTTTTGATTTATTGTAGAGATGAGGTCTTGCTGCCCAGGCGGGTCTCGAACCCGTGGGCTCAGGCAATCCACTCACTTCAGCCTCCCAAAGGCGCGGGATTACAGGCTGAGCCACCGAGCCCGGCTAATTTTTTTTTTTTAATTGTAGAAACAAGATCTCACCAAGTTGCCCAGACTGGTCTCGAACACTTGGACTCAGGCAATCCTCTTTCCTCCGCCTCCCAGAGTGCTAGGATTACAGCCACTGTGCCTGGCTGTAATGTCATTTTCGTTGCCGAGGGCTTTTGGGGTAACGTGATAAAATCAGTCAATATTTTGCGAGTGTGTCCTTCGGTCTCCTAGGTTTTCTCTTAATTATTTTAAAGTTCTGGTTTTTCACTTTTAGGTCATTCACCTACCTATCTGGGATTCATATTTATGGGGGGGTGTGAAGATTTTTCCTAGGAAGAACCAATCGTCACAACCCTTGTTATTGAATAGTCTATTCTCTCTCACTCAGTTGCAGTGCCACCACCATCATCAATCACATTCCCACATATGCTTGGGTCTGTTTCTGGGCACTCTGTTCTATCGATCCCTTTGTCTAGCCCGGCACCAGTACCACATTGTTTTAATTACTGTCACTTTCAGAAAAGTCTTGACATCTGTTAGGGGCAGGTCCTCTTCCTTCTTTTTCAGAATCATTTAGCCTTGTCTTGAGTCTTTGCTCTTTCCTATGAATTTTAGAGTCACTTTGCCCAGCTCTGTGAAAAATCGTGTTGGGATATTTATTAGACATGAGGAGAAGCGTCTTCATAATCCTGAAGCTTCTCATCCCTAAACTTAACAATTCCTACATCTCTCCATTGATAGCCTATAATATTTTTCTTCATAAATATCTCAAAATGTCTTTTCTCTGGATTCTGTACAATTTTATTTTATTTATTTTATTTTATTTTTTGAGTTGGAGTCTCACTCTGTCACCCAGACTGGAGTGCAGTGGCCGCTCCCGGCCACCTCAGCCTTGACCCGCTGGGCTCCGGGGAGCCTTCCACCTCAGCCTTCCAAGTAGCTGGAACTACAGGTGCGCACCACCACACCTGGCTAATTTTTGATTTATTGTAGAGATGAGGTCTCGCCAAGTTGCCCAGGCGGGTCTCGAACCCGCGGGCTCAGGCAATCCACTCACCTCAGCCTCCCAAAGGCACGGGATTACAGGCTGAGCCACCGAGCCGGCTACAATTTTATTTTTATTGTGAATTGTTTCCTTTTAAAAAGATACTATAATTTCTAATAAATCATTGCTAGTGTATAGAAACACTATTGAATTTTATATTTTTTTTTTATTTGGATGTTGACCTTTGCCCCGCATGAGTTCACTTAATAACTCCAATAAAATGCCTGTAGAATCTCTTGGGTTTTCTGTATAAGTAATCATACTGTCTACAGAAGATGTCCGAGATTTTGTCTCTCATGTTCCTAATCCTTCTCTCAAGGAGTGGCGGCTTCTATATCTGACCTCTCCTGGCTCTCAGGCTGTGTGCCCAGTGGGTTGGCCCTGGGCAGCTATTACCTTGCACTGTCAATTATAAATAAATCAAAGACCCCTTACTTTCTCCGGAGCTTTACAGTTTACAAAGCGCTTTGGCTTCCATTATCTCACTGATCCTTCTTATCCCCATTCCAGGGAGTGGGAGTGTCTGAGTGGAAATGGCTCAGGGCTCCGTGTCCAGAGATCCAGCTGTGCAGAGCACGGTGCTGACAGTCCCTCTCCTTGGCAGACCCTCTCCTCCGTTTCTCCTGCAAACTCAAAAAGTATGGCCAGGGTGCCAGGTGTGGTGACTCACACCTATAATCCCAGCACTTTGGGAGGCCGAAACGGGAGGATTGCCTAAGCCCAGGAGTTCAAGAACAACCTGGAGAGCATCGTGAGACCCTGTCTCTATTTAAAATAAAACAACCAAGAATTGTCTCTGGCATTCTCCAACTCGTTTGCTGATTTCGGAGGTCAGAGGCTCAGGAAACCCCTTCAAGGCTGAAGTCCACCGATAAAAGTAGGGGGAGGGGGAAATGTGGGTACACTTGGGTCTTCAGGCTGGTACCCCAAAACGTACGGAGTGTTCAGGAGGAATACGGAAATGTTCTTGGAAGTCAGAGGGTTAACATAGATGATGGGGTGGGTGGAGGCGGGATGGAGAAGAGACCATTATGCTCAGTGTCCCGGCCTCCATGCGGGTTCTCCTCCTCCACTAGGAAAGAAATTCTGGATCGGGAAGATGGGGACGAACCGGTGGCCTTGGGTCCCCTCCTGCGTCGCCCCCAGTAACTCCAACGCTCAGCACGCACGGCTGACGCGCATGCCCGGCCCGGGGCGGGGCGCCCGCAGTTCCCCGGCCCCCTCCCTGCTCCGCCCAGCAGTGCGCAGGCGCAGAGCCGGACGGGAGCCGGCGAACGCGCCCTCTCGTGGCAGACCGACCGTGTCGCACCCTTTGTTGTCGCGCTGGGGGCGGCGCAGGGCAAGGGGGCTGGAGATGTGGGTGGAGTCTGGGAGGCAGATGCGAGGATCAGATCACAATGACGAGAATCCCTTTCCTTTGTCCCTCTCGACAGCGTATAGATGCAGATAGAGACAATACAGCCTTCAGGCATCGAGAGACTTAGAGAGACGCTCGTAGAGGCTGAAGTGGAGTGAGATAGAGTTAACAGCATTCATTCATTCATTCATTCATTCAGCAGATACTCACTGGGGTTGGGAAAAATCGGGACAAAGGATCGGAAGGCTTAAGTTTAGGCACAGAAGGACAGAGACGGGGCAGAAAGCTGTGGAGGCAGGTGGCAAACAAGCGAAGACAGAAAACCAGCTCTCTCTGCCAGGGCTGGGTGGGGGGAGTAAGCAGAGGCAAGGGAAGTCCTGGTCGAGGTCGGGGTTGGGGGAGGGGCAGGGAAAGGTGCAGAGACCCGCCCCCTCCGGTTCCCCTGGGGGTCACTCTAGTTGGTGAGGACTCTGGGGACAGTAAAGATGGGACAACTAGAGGTCCAGGGAGGACGCTACCTGTAATGAATTGAAGCAATCAAATATGTTTAAACCATAAAAATCATCATTATTCTATTAGTGGAAAAAAATGAATTGGTCACAGTTTGGAGGGTGCAAGGGAATCAAACCCATTATTTCGAAACTGATAAACACAGGAAAAGAGTCAAGCATGTCTCCTGTCTTTCCTGTGTGAACTGTACCACTCGGGAACCAAATCATGAAGGGCAGTTCCTGTGTCTAGAATTATTCCAGCTAATAAAAGAAGAGGTTGGTCACATTTGAATATCACCACTTTGAACAAAAAATAAAACTGATGACTGAGGCACTAAAACCGCCAAGACCACAGAAACACATGATGTGTCTCCCGATGGAAGAACACCACCACCACTCTGGCCGAAGAAACTTGAACCTAAACCTGGTCAGGCTTCTAAACCAACTATGATGTACAGGAGATAAGAATGCCCAGGAAATACTATTTCCAGGAAGTACAGAGGGCGGAGGAACATGTTCAAGACCACCAAAGAGATGCAATCAGCAAAGTCTGGACAGTGGAAAACTACAGAAGCAGTGATCTGGTTCCTTCAAGGAGACTGAGAGAGTGGGAGAGACAGAGAGAGGAAGAGAGGGAGGAGGGGGCAGAGAGGAAAAGAGAGAGGGGAAGAAAGGGAAGGAGCGAAAGAGAGAAAGGATGGATGGAAAATCTATAGATTTGAAGAGATTTAAAAGAGACCTACTGATCAGTTGCAGTGGGTGCACCTTATTTGGATCCAGAAGCAAACAAATCCATTGTTTTAAAAAAAACGATATTTATGAGAATTTGGAAACTTGAACACTAAAAATTTAATTTTAAGGAATTATTGATGATGCCAATAATTGACTATGTTATATGATTCTATTTTAAAGATACACACTGAAATATTGACAGATTAAATTAAATAGGGTTGCTCACACCTGTAAACCCAGGCTGAGCCTGGAGGACTGCTTGAGCCCAGGAGTTTGAGACCAACCTAGACAATATACCAAGACCCCCGTTTCTACAAAAAATAATTTCAAAAAATTAACTTGACATAGCAGTGCACTCCTGTAGTCCTAGCTATTCAGGAAGCTGAGACAGGAGGGTCACTAAACCCCAGGAGTTCAACGCTGCAGTAAGCTATGATCTCACCACTACACTCCAGCCTGGGCGGCAGAGCAAAATCTTGTCTTTTTTAGAAAGAAAGAAAGAGAGAGGGAAGAAAGGAAGGAAGGAAGGAAGGAAGGAAGGAAGGAAGGAAGGAAGGAAGGAAAGAAAGAAAGAAAGAAAGAAAGAAAGAAAGAAAGAAAGAAAGAAAGAAAGAAAGAAAGAAAGAAAGAAGCCGGGTTCGGTGGCTCAGCCTGTAATCCCGCACCTTTGGGAGGCTGAGGTGAGTGGATTGCCTGAGCCCGCGGATTCGAGACCTGCCTGGGCAGGCGAGACCTCATCTCTACAATAAATAAAAAAATTAGCCGGGCGTGGTAGCGCGCGCCTGTAATTCCGGCTACTCAGAAGGCTGAGGCAGAAGGATCGCCGGAGCCCAGCAGGTCGAGGCTGCGGTGGCTGGAAACGGCCACTGCACTCCAGTCTGGGCGACAGAGTGAGACTTCAACTCAAAAAAAAAAAGGAAGAAAGAAAGAAAGAAAGATAGGTGATAAAGAGAAATTAAATGGGAGGGGCGATTTGGAGGGGTATGGGTGAAACTAGATTGCATGTGAGTTGAAAATTGTTGAAGCTGGGTAAAGGACACTTGGGGAGCTGGGCGTAGTGGCTCACACCTGTAATGCCAGCATTTTGGGAGGCTGAGGTGAGAGGATTGCTTGAGGCCAGGAGTTCAAGACCAGCCTGGGCAACATAGTGAGACCCCATCTTTACAAAAATAAAATTAGCCAGGTGCGGTGGCACATGACTGTGGTCCCAGCTACTTGGGAGGCTGAGGCAGGAGGATGGCTTGAGCTCAGGAGGTCAAGGCTGCTGTGAGCCACGATCACATCATTGCATTCCAGCCTGGGTGACAGAGGGAAGCCCTGACTCAAAAAAAAAAAAGATACATGGAGACTCATTATTCTGTATGCATTTTTAAAAAATTCAAAGATGGAAAGCTTAGAGACCCTGTGATATCGCGGCTTACCCTAGGCCTCACCAGATGGAAGACACCTCGTGGTCCCGCAGCAGATTGCAAGCCAGACTTCTCTGAGGTGGGGCGGTCCTGGTGGCCTAGAGAAGAGGCCCACTGGGGACTTTCAGCTGGCTTCTGGGACAGTCCCTGGCCCCCCTGAATGGGGCGGAGGGGGCGGATCAGAGGGAGAACTGGCTGTAGCTTTCCCACTAAGGAAGGCAGGCCTCGGTGGGCCTGGGAGGCAGGGGCAGGCAGTACTACCTCAAGGCAGACAGGGGTATGAGTGGGCAGTTCCAAAAATAGCTGGGAGGCAGCAGGGGGAGGGAAGGGAGTCACATGGAGAGGCTCGGGGTGAGGCCTGGGCAGCGGCCTGGGCGGCTGCCCGGGCTCTAACACCTCTGCCTGCCCCCCTGGACCCTCTCTCTGCCTCCACAGCCATTCCTCCTCCTGTCTGCCGTCCGCCGCCCCTGAGAGGCAAAAATGCCAAGGTGATTCTGGGACAGACGCCGCCTTGCCTGAGTGGATGCTGACTCTGGAATTCGGTGACTCTCCAGGGACGGGTGGACAGTCAGGTGGTGAGAAGGAGAGGAGGGGACAAGGACTAAGTAACCTGCCTACCTACCCCCATCTGCAGGCCAACAGCCTCGCCCTTAGGCAGGACCTGGGGCAGGTCATAGGGGTCCTTGCCCCGGGCATTGGCTGCGGGGTGAGGTGGGTGCACCCTTATCTTGAGGCCCTGGAGGAATGAATACTTTCACAGGCACTGAGGATTGGGAACACTCACGGATCCCTGTCTCCTTGGGGCACCTGGAGAGACTGCCCCTCTGCCTGCCCAGGATGGAAGGCCCTGGGAGATAAGGGAGCCCCAGCCCGATGCCGGAATGAGAGGGAAGTGGTGCCCAGTTAAGTCGCACTGGGCCAACTCCCTACATGCATTCAACTCCTCTGCAGCATGGGGAAGTTTTAGGCCTCTGTGCCTCAGTGCTGTCGTCTGTAAAATGGGTACGGTGATCCCACCCACTTCGTGGAACTGCCATGGGAAGGGAACCAGTCACTGTATGTAGAGGCATGCGAAACCCTCAGCCTACACCAGCAGGCAGGACTCGCTGGCATCATCCCCGGCACACAGGCTTCTCAGGCAGAGCTTGCACCTCCACATCCTCAGTGCCCGACACCCAGTAGATGCCCGAGAATGTGTGTTGCACTTGTCATGCTGTGGGTTCCTCACAGTGATGTCAGGAGCAAGCCCTGTTCTCCCTAGTTTGTCGTCATGGAAACAGACCTAGAGAGGGCAAGTGACTCGCTCAAGGCCACGTCTCCAGTAAGTGGCCCCGGGGAGGCCTCCAGGCCTCCAAGCCTGTGCGCTTAGCTTAGCCTGACTCCATGGGCCCAAGAAGGCACCGCCTCCACTCACCTGTAGAGACAGGTCCTGTCTGGGGTTTGCTCCCCTCAGGCCCACATGCCCAGGCACCTGGTCTGGGATGAGGGCCAGGCTGGGTGAACGGCACCGTGCTTTGCTATTAAGAAAGCTGTCACCCAGCCGACTCCATTGCGAGGGGCCAAGCCCCGTGCCAGGCCCAGGAGAACAAAGATAATAAGACCGCAGTCTTGGAGGAGCTTGGAGCGCCTATACCACCCCAGGGTGCTGTGTGGGTGGCTCACAGGGGCTAAGAGGACACGCAGCTTGGCTAGGCGAAGGAGGGAAGTCAGAAAGGCTTCAGCAGGGAAGGTCAGCAGCACGGGCGGCTAGAAGTTCACAGCTTGGATGAAGGCGGGTTGGAACTTCTGGGCAGAGCGACTGGCTTGGGCCAAGGCGTGGAGACTTAAGAGAGCCTACTAAGCTGGGGGGAGCATCGTAAGGTTGGGCCTGGGTCTGGGGTCATGGAGGAGGCAGATGAAGGGATTCTAGACAAGAGGGCCAGGGACAGGAAGGGCCAGGAAGCCACCAACCCAGGATGAGCGGGGGATTCATGGCAACGGGAGCCCCTGGGAACTTGATAGGACTGAGGTTGGTGGTTTAGAAAACACACTGTGGCCCCCAGGAGGGGACGACGGAGGGACGCTGTGTGGGAGGAGGGTGTCCACCCCAGATTCAGAGCCAGCTCTGGGCAGGGAGGCCCCACTGGCTGAAGCTGGGACCCAGCTGCTCCCGGACACCTCCAGCTCCTCCCCCTTCCCCCTCCCCTCCCTGCCCCTGTCTCTGTCACTCACAGGGCAGGCCAGGCTGGGCAGCCATGGCAGCAGCACTGCTCTGGATTCTTCTCCTTGTGGGCAAGTGGGAGCCTTCTTCGGGGGGTGTCTAGGACGAGGAAGTGGGATTTAGGGGTGATGAGATCGATGGAAGTATAGAGGGCCCCCGAGAGGGGTCTGGGGTGGGAGGGGTAGGGGCCAGAAGTTCAGGGGCCTAGTGGGACAGGAGCTGAGAGCCAGGCTCTGGGATGTGAGGAATAGGATCTCTGGGGGCAGGCACTGTCCCAGGACGGGGGTGGGCCTGACAACACCGGCCCAGGGGGGTCGCGGGCCCTTTAACGGGCTGGCTGGGCTGCGGCTTCTGCCCAGGCCCAGGCTAAATTTGTCCCTGAGAGGGAGGGTGGGGCTGCTGGGGCAGCTCCTGGGAGAAGGCACCTTTTGCTCTGTCCCTGTTGGCCTCTAAGCAGGCCCTGATCCTCCCTGGATATTAGGGGAGACGGGTGGGGGTTTCAGGTCCCAGGTCTCCACTGCAGGCGCCTTCCCCCTTCCCCTCTTCTGCAGCCTCAGACACTCAGCATGGGGTTTTTCTGAGTGCCCTTCACACAGACCCAGTCACACACATACACAGGCACACGCCCCTTCCAGTCACACATCAGTTCCTGCCCGCGGTGGCCCTTAATGTGGCCCTAAAATGAGGAGTGGAAATGTTGTCTTGGGGAGGCCCTCCCATGAGCCCAAACCAAGGGAAGTCTGGGTCTTGCCAGGGCTTAAAATGTCCCCTTCACTGCATCCTTCCAGCCTTTCTTGGGAGCCAGCAAAGGGACCTCTTCTCTGAGTCTCTTGGGGGCACCAGGAACTTGGTCAGGAAGGGATTGCCCGGGACTGAGGCTGGTCTGTGTATTTGGACTTGTGGGGTACTCACAGGTCTCCTGGCAGGTCTGGAGGGCACCGAGGCCCAGCAGACCACCCTGTACCCACTTGTGGGCCGCGTCTTCGTGCACACCTTGGACCACGCGACCTTCCTGCGCCTTCCGGAGCATGTCGGTGAGAGGGGCCTGACGGGCACCCCGGTGGGCTGGGGTGTGCCTTGCGGGGGGGTCTTATCGTGACTCTAGCCCCCTCTCCTTTCTTCCAGCTGTCCCACCCACCGTCTCCGTCACCTACCATGCCCACCTCCAGGGACACCCGGACCTGCCCCGGTGGCTCCGCTACACCCAGCGCAGCCCCCGCCACCCGGGGTTCCTCTACGGCTCTGCCACCCCAGAAGACCGCGGGCGCCAGATCATCGAGGTGCCGCAGGGACCCTCGGAAACTCGCGGGGGTGGGTCAGCGTGGCCTCCCAGGAGCCGCCCTGCTGGTCGGGATTGGGTGTTCCCTCGTGGTCGTTTACATATGATTTGCATACACCGGCCTGCTCCCCTGACCCACCTCTCGGACTGACTCTCTTCCCACCCCCAGGTCACAGCCTACAATCGGGTCAGCTTTGACACCACTCGGCAGAGGCTGGTGCTGGTGATCGGAGACCCAGAAGGTACTTCCTGCTCTGCGCCACCCCTCCCCCGCCAGTGCCAGTCTCGGGGATCGCCCTCGAAGGGGAGGGGCGTGTGGAAGGGAGAGGCTGGGCGAGTAAGCCAGGAGCAGGGCATCTCGGAAAGCGGGGAGGAGGCACAACATTTATCAAGTTTTCAGGGAACGAGCGAGGGACTGTTGTGTTATTGGCAGCTCTGGGGACAGCCAGCGGGGCCTGTGATATTCGGGGTGTTGGGAGGCAGGAAGGGGGCGTGAGAGAGTGGGGGAGGAGCTTGGGAGAGGCTTGGGAAGGATCTGGGGGGCAGAGCTGGGAGCCAGGTGCCGCCTGAGGTGCCCACCTGGCCTTCCCAGGCCCCCTGCTGCCATACCAAGCCGAGTTCCTGGTGTGTAGCCACGATGTGGAGGAGGTGCTGCCCTCCACGCCTGCCAGCCGCTTCCTCGTGGCCTTGGGGGGGCTCTGGGAGCCAGGAGAGCTCCAGCTGCTCAACATCACTTCTGCCTTGGACCGCGGGGGCCGTGTCCCCCTTCCCATTGAGGGCCGCAAAGAAGGGTAGGTGTGCAACCCAGGAGGGCTCCCTGGACCAGGAGGAGGTAGCTTGCCTTTTGCCTGAATGGTGGGCATAGAGTAAGTGTCTCTCTAGTTTCCAGGTGGGGCTTTGCCACACCCATCTCTACCTCCCAGCTTCACACTACTGTCTACCCACTCCTGGCAACTTGCCCCCCACCCTCATCTCTGTCCTTCCAGAGCCCAAACCCTAGTCACCCTGAACTCTGGACTTCCTGGTGACCTATGAAGACATAGAAAGTCTGTCCTCAAGGGACATTCTTGGGGGAATGAGTCTCCCAGAAGAGTGGGGTGCTCTATGCACTCTTGCCATTGCCTCAGATCTCAGGGGGGCCCATGACTCTCCTGCAGCCCCAGCTTCACCATGTTTCTCCCCTGAAGCCTCCTCCCGACCCTCCTCCCCCATCCCCTCCCAGGTCATAGCCCATAATCAGGTCAGCGTCAACGGCATCTGGCAGGGAGGTGGCCCGCACCCCCTGCCCCTGCCCTGTTGACAGCGGCTTCTATCTGGGTCCAGGGTGTACATCAAGGTGGGCTCAGCCTCGCCCTTCTCTACCTGCCTGAAGATGGTGGCATCCCCCGACAGCCACGCCCGCTGCGCCCAGGGCCAGCCTCCACTTCTGTCCTGCTATGACACCTTGGCACCCCACTTCCGCGTTGACTGGTGCAATGTGACCCTGGTGAGGAGGGACCCGCCCCCTCACAACACCCTCTCTCCCCATCCACGTCCCACCCCAGTCTCTCTGATCGCTCCAGTCTCTGTACCTTTCTCCGATGGTTTCAGTCTTAAACTGTGGTCTGTCTCTGTTTCTCTGTCTCTGTCTCTCTGTCTCTGTCTCTCTCTCTCTCTCTCTCTCTCTCTCTCTCTCTCTCTCTCTCTCTCTCCCCCTCTCTTTCTGAAGTTCTACCTTCTCCCACAAGAGGACGACAGAGTCTGTAATCCACATGTGGGGTCTCTAGCTCCTGGCGTCCCAGATCTGCCCAGGCCGATAGCGAATTCAATCACTGCCCACAGCGTGGTTCCCAAGCCCTTTCCTCACCAGGGACCTTTTGGAGACAGCACTGCCTGCTTCTCTCTAAGGTGCCACCTAGCAAACTCACCTGCAGCAAGGACCTGGTGGCTCTCTAATAACCAGAGATGCCCACTCCAGCTCTTTGGGACATGAGCCTCGATGCATGGGGTCCCACCTTGGGTGCACTCTGTCCCTGTGACTTGAAGACAGATCAGGGACTCACTGGGGTCGACAGCCAGGGATTGGTAACTGACAATGTCCCTGAGCACTTGGTGTGTGCTAGGCACTGTCCCATCAACATGTTATCCCCACCACCACGCCAGGAGGCAAGTGACAGTATTCTGACTCTACAGGTGAGAAAACTGAGGCACATAGAATAAGTCATCTCAGCTAAGTTCTTGTCTGAGTCAGGATTCAAACCCAGGCAGTCAGCCCCTGGAACTGTGTGCTAACCAGTGCATTGCCCTGCTCTCCTGTCTCCTGTCCAGGGCTTGTCCTGCTATGTCACACAGATTGGAGGAGACAAGTGGGGGGAAGCCCTATGGCCGTGTGAGGAGATGGGCAGGATGGCCGGATAGCCCAGGACCTCTGTCCTGTCACTGGGGGCCCTTGCAACCAGGCAGCTGCTTCCGGGCCAGCCCTGTGCTCTCTGTGCAGGTGGACAAGTCGGTTCCAGAGCCCGCAGATGAGGTGTCCACCCCAGGTGACGGGATCCTGGAGCACGACCCGTTCTTCTGCCCACCCACGGAGGCCCCGGACCGTGACTTCCTGGCGGATGCCCTGGTCACCCTCCTGGTCCCCCTGCTGGTGGCCCTGCTGCTCACCTTGCTGCTAGCCTACGTTATGTGCTGCCGGCGGGAGGGACGGTGAGTACGGGGATGGGGCCGTGTGGAGGCACCAGCTGGGGCTTCCATCCACGGGGCTCCTGGGGGGGGCCCTGTGCTGAGTGGGGACCGAGACCCCTCCGGGTGTGGGGTTCTCAGGTAGAAAAGGCGTGCAGGGCCCTTATCCAAGTGACTCGGGGCTGAGATCTGCCTTGCCTGGTGACCAGGACGTGGTTGTGGGTAATCGCACACAGATCTTCACACGCCGGAGTCTCCACTAACCCTTCTCCCCCTTTTTCCACAGGCTGAAGAGAGACCTGGCTACCTCTGAGTGAGTAGGGGAGAGCTGGGGTTGGGTGGGAGCCCATCTAGACAGCCATGTTGGCCCCTCCAGACTTCATGGGCAGCTCAGACAAAACAGATCACTCTGGGATGATGAACCGCCCATGCCCTCTGAGCCCTCACCCTGGGTCCGGTGGGTGCTGGGGCTGGTGTGGCCCTGACCCTGCCTTCTTCTCTGCTGGTCTCCACAGAAGAGTATCATGGCATGGGGAGGGGGACCTGCTGTCCCCCTGGGGGAAAGGGTTTGGGAAGCAACCTGAGAGGCTCTCAGCATGCGCGCACGTGCACACACACACACACACACACACACACACACACACACACACACACCCCTCACAGTGAGTCAGACACTTAGGGGCCAGGCCTGCCTCACAATGACTCCATCGGCCTTTCTGGCCTCATTGCCTTCACCTGCAAGAGGATGGGGTTGGACCTACTTCCAGATCCGCCAGCCCTCCCCAAGCCCATCTCACTCTTCGTTTACCCCAGATCTCCCCTCCTCCTGGCCTTACCCCTCCTCAGCGCCCCCAGTTCCCCCTCTTGTCCTACACCCCTGAATCCCAGACTCCAGGAAGCAGGTGTGAAATAAGTCAGGCTCCTTTATTCCCACTGCGTTGAGCCTGTGGTGGGCCGGGCGCCCCGACCGCTTGCCTGGCTGCCTTCTTAATTGCGGCGGCGCTTGGTCACCCTGCGAGCCACCTTTAAAAGCCGCCTGTTCCCCGTTTGGAGCCCAGTAGGGACCCGTGCCGCCCAGACTGGTGCCGCTGCCGTCGTCGCTTGACCTTGAGCTTGGACTTGGAGGCCAGCTTCTTGCCCAGGCGGAAGGAGCCCGAGGCTCCCTTGCCGGTCACCTGCTTGAGCGTGCCGTTGTCCACAAGCTTCTTGAGCACACGCCTTAAGTGGCAAGCAGTACGGGCCATGTTGTAGCCCTTGGCGGTGGCGGCCTTCTTCAGAGCAGCCAGGGACACATCTTTGCGTGCCCCTTTGTCCACCACGGCCCCCAGGATCACCTTGGCTATGCTGGGCTTTCGGTGGGCTTTGGAGCAGGTGCGGCGTCTGGTCTCAGTCTCGCTAGGGAGCCCTGACCCGCTGGCCTGCTGGCCTTCACTCATGTCAGTGTTGGAGGCCAAAGGTGTCGGCGGGGACAGTGGTGAGGTGTCTTTCTGCATCTCTCCCTGGGGTAGGTGAAGGGAGTCGGGTGTGAGGACTTCCAGGGTGGCGGCTGGAGCTCTCTGCTGGGTGGCTCCTCGGTGGGTGGGGCGGGTGCGTCCTGGTTCCTAGCTGCCTCAGGGGCTTCTTTGTAGGGCTCTGGCCCACACCTTCCCCTGGGTGTCCCGAGGGAAAACCAAGGATGATCACCCCTTGGTTGGCTCCAGCAGACTAGTGCTGTGGGTGCAGGTGGTGGTAGGTTATCTCTGTGGTGCCCTGGGGGGACATTGTGAGGCCACTAGAATCCTGCGGGAGTCACAGTGGCCCCATTGTGACCTCATGGGAGGGGCAGGTGGAGATGCCAGATGGTGAGAGCATGCGACGTGCCAGGTGTCCTGGAGAGCAGGACTGTGGCTGTGTGGGCCTGGTGGGTGACCCACATGGTGTGTATACGCATGTGCATGTGTCTACGCACATGTCAGAGCCAATCTCAGGGTGTTCTGAGCCCCCAGTTTCAAACCCACTACTTTGACCCCATCATCTTGAACCACTGGGTTGAGGAATACAAACATTAGACATCAGAATCATACCTACATTTATCAGAATCATACCTACATTTTTTTTGAGTCAAGGTCTCACTCTGTCACCAAGGGTGGAGTGCAGTGGCTTGATCACAGCTCAAGTGATCATAGCCTCCTCAGTAACTGGGTCTACAGACGGGCACCACCCTGCCTGGCTAATTTTTTTATTTTTATTTTTTGTAACAACAAGGTCTTGCTATGTCACCCAGGCTGATCTCCAGCTCCTGGGCTCGAGCAGTTCTCCCACCTCGGCCTCCCAAGGTACCAGGATTATAGGCACGAGCCACTGTGCCCAGTGTATGGATGTTTTTTTATGAGAAATATGTTTTCCAAAGTGAACAGAGATGCAATCTCTTTATTTGTTTATCTATGTATTGATTTAGGTATTTATTTATTTTTTGAGTACAGAGCTCACTCTGTCACCCAGGCTGAAGTGCAGCGGCACACTCATGGCTACCATAGCCTCGATCTGCTGGGCTCAGGTGATCCTGGAACCTTCCAAGTAGCTGGAACCATAGGCGCATGCCACCACACCTGGCTAATTTTTTGATTTACTGTAGAGACTAGGTCTTGCCAAATTGCCCAGGCTGGTCTCAAACCCCTGGGCTCAGGCAATCCTCTCACCTCGGCCTCCCAAGTGCTGGGGTTACAGGCGTGAACCGCCGCGCCTGGCAGAGATGCAATTCCTTGATCTACATTAAGTCAATTTAATTCCTTGAGCGACTTTCTATACAAAGCAGTTAAAAGAATTTTCTTTTCTTTTCTATTTTCATTTTACAGAATTTTTCCCTATTGAGATCAGTGATTTTTTTAAATGTAAATTTCACAAGGGTTTTATTCCTCATTTTTGGGGAGCTGTGCCAGATTTAGTCAATGACACCTGCTGCCATGGTGCATATTCCCTTGTGACCAACAGTCCCATGCATCCACCTTTCCTGGTCAATTTTGTAGCTCCGTTGTTGTCAGAGAGGTCTGCTTCTCCCGTCACTTTGAAACCAATAACCAGTTTTACCATGTGCGGTACTAGCCCTAGTTGGTTTGGATTTTGTGTCGGTTTATTTCTACAAAATCCCATCTTTTGCTTGTTCAGAGTCTGCCACTTTTCAGATCACTCACATGTTGTGATCCTGCTGTCTGTGTTCCACCTAGATTGGATACTGCCGGTCACAAAGTCTTCTAGGCCCCGACATCCCTCTCCTGGGGATGTGGGGGCAGAAAGAGTGCTTTCCGGGCCCTGCGCTGGTGGCAGGGTGGGTCTGGGTGAAACTAGATCACGTGTGTGTGTGTGTGTGTGTGTGTGTGTGTGTGTGTGTGTGTATGCATGCACATGCGTGGGTATGTGTGTGTGTGTATGCGTGCGCAGGAATGCCTACCTACTCAAGCGCTGATGTGAAGGATTTTAGGGAAGGCACCACGGGGTCCGGCCTCTGCTCTTGTTCTAGAAAAACATCCCCAGCATGGGTTTCCACCTGTGTGTTGCCACAGCAGTGAGGCCAGATGTGGGGCTGGGCCAGGGGTGGGCTGCTGACGGAGGCCCTTCCTGGCGGGGGGCGTCATCTGCCTCTGTCTCTACCTTGGCATCCACACATGGACTTTCTTTCCCCTCAGCCTCCCCTTGCCTGGGAATGGAAAATTGGGTTTTGGACAGCTCAGCTTGCCAAATTCCAGACTCAAGAGCTCATCTCGACCGCCCCCTGGCCTCTGATGGTGACTCTGCTTCTTCCTATTGGCCAGACAGGGCCCGGTTCCATTCCTCGCAGGAGGAGTGTGGCCCATTCCGTGAGAAGCTAGGAAGTCTTTCCTGTAGTCTAACCTGTCAGCCTCTAACTGGAGTCCATGTCCACTAATTGAGAACTGCGCATGGGTGGGGGTCACAACCCTTCCCCCGTCTGATCAGTAATCGACCAGCAAGCGGGGTCACTTCAGTCCTGCCTGGGGCCCTCTGAGAAATCAATTCTTCTTGCTTTTTTTAATTTAGTTTTTTGAGTCGGGGCCTCACTCTTTTGTCCAGGCTGGAGTGCAGTGGCACGATCACAGCACACCACAGCCTCAACCTCCAAGGCTCAGGCGATCCTTCTGCCTCGGCCTCCCAAGTAACTGACACTACAGGCGTGTGACACCGTGCTGGCTAGTTTTTTAATTTTTTGTGGAGACAAGTTCTTGCTATGTTGCCCAGGCTGGTGTCAAGCAATCCTCCTGCCTCAGACTCCCAGAGTGCTGGGATTACAGGTGTAAGTCACCATGCCTGGCCCAGTGCTTATTGCTTATAATGAAAAGTCCCTACTTGTCTGACATGGCAACCAGGTAGTCTAGGAAAATGTTACCAGGCTGGACCAACAAATACGAGTGGGCTTGTGTAAAGGGGGCTTTGAAACGTCCTCCAGTGGAGGCAAAGTTCATTGGTGGGTTTGCTATAATAAAATAACACCGGCCAGGCACGGAGGCTCAAGCCTGTAATCCCAGCACTTTGGTAGGCTGAGGTGAGGGGATTGCCTGAGCTCATGGGTTCGAGAAAAGTCTAGACAACTTGGTGAGACCTTGTCTCTACAATAAATGGAAAAATTAGCTGGCTGTGGTAGAGTGTGCCTGTAGTTCCGCCTACTTGGAAGGCTGAGGTGGAAGGATCTCCTGAGCCCAGCAAGTTGATGGTGGGGTGACCATGAATGTGCCACTGCACTCCAGCCTGGGTGATGGAGTAAGACTCTAACTAAAAAAAAAAACAATAATAAAATAACACCAAAGATAATAATAACAACTAAAGTGTTCCGATAATAGTAGCCCCCACTTGCTACAGGCTCAACCAAGAGATGTTCTAAGTGCTTTTCCTAAATTAACTCATTTAATTCATACAACAACTGCATTACAGTTGAGGAAACTGAGGCACAGAGAGGTTAAGTAATTTGCCCAAGGTCACACAGCCAGTAAGCAGTGAGACCCTGTGTCAAACTCAAAGCTAGTCCTCATGCTTAACTGCTGTGTTCCCCTGTCCCTCAGAATGAAACAGAGCTTGCCCCAGGAGAGTAGAAAGTAAGTCCAGAAAAGAGTCAAATGAGACTAGGCTGAGCAACTGGAGGTAGTTCTCAGGAAGGACTTCAGGTGGGCATGTCCAGTTAGTTCTGCTGAAGGGCGGAGCCCCGCTTACCGCATGCTGGGCACCGTTCTAAACACCGAGCCACATTTCTCTTTTAATCTTCACTGCAATCCTAGGGGTAGGTATTACTAGCCCCCTTTTACAGTTAAGGAAACTGAGGCACAGAGTGGTTAAGCTACCTGCCGGGGATACACAGCTTTGAATCCATGCTGTCTGTACCCAGAGCCCACGCCTCCATCCCTGGGCACTGAACAGGCACCATAACCTGCTCCCTGCCCTCACCTCATGTGTGGGAGTCTCCCCCCACATAACCAGGGGGAGGACTGTGGGCAGTCCAAGGCCATGCCAGGCCGCACCCCGCGCACTGACTCCCAGAGCCGACAGCGCCCCACCCTGTGCCCCCAGCATCCAGATGGTTCACCACTGCACCATCCATGGGAACGCAGAGGAGCTGCGGCAGATGGCGGCCAGCCGCGAGGTGCCCCGGCCACTCTCCACCTTGCCCATGTTCAACGTGCGCACGGGCGAGCGACTGCCTCCCCGCGTGGACAGCGCCCAGGTGCCCCTCATCCTGGACCAGCACTGATGCCCCGGTCAGGTGGGCCTGGGGGGCAGTGCCAGCCTCGTATCTGGGAACGAGGTGGCCTCCGTCTGGAGGTTGGGACAAATGGTGGGGCCCGGAGGTGGTCAGGGAAAAGGGCACGCAGACCCGCCTGCCTCTCCGAGGCGGCTGTGGCAGGGGATGTGCTCGGCAGTGCCAGGGCCCGGCCCCACCAATGCCAAGCACTCGGGGCTGGAGGACCAGGATGGGAGAGGCAGGAAAACTGGGTCTGGGCCTCTCAGCCCTCCACTCTGTCTCCCCACAGCTGTTCCAGTTCCAGCCCTGGCCACCTCCTCTCTTCAGGGCCACATCCCGCCCGCTGATCCCGGCTCCAGCCCAGCTGGACCCAGGCTCTGAGCAAGAGAAAAAAGGGATGGGGCAGGGCAGGGTGAGAGTGTTTGGAAGAAATAAACACCTGCTGCTCTGCTCACCTGTTGCGACCAGTGCTTTGCTTCAGCAGCCTCCCCTCAGTCCTTACTGCCTCCACTTCCCTTTCTGTCCTCTGGAGTCCCCGGAGGCAGCCAGGGACGGTCAGCCTGCCCTTCAGACTCTTGGCATTTTGCTGTTTTCACAAATCCTCTGGAAGCAAGAGAGAAGGACTTGCTCCAGGCAGCCCTCACGTGAACCTGCCAGCAAGGGGTTCCTGGATCATGGCCTCCTCCTGAGGCCTAGGGAGAGGGAAGAGCCTTACCCAATGTCACAGAGCAAGCAGGCAGCAGAGCTTGGATTTGACCCTGGCCTGTCTGCCTCCCTGCTGCCTCTTGGAGGGTTGAGGGGCTCTGGAAGCAGGAGGTGCAGGCTCTCACCTGGAGATTTGGTTGACATCTGTCAAAATCCCCTGGAGGGACAGTCCCTTGGTACTTTGCTGGGAGAGAAGCCGATCTAGATCCGGAGAGGGCGAGGGAGAGGCTGGAATGAGGGATCTGAAGGCCCTAGGCCCAAGCGCTTCCCTCCTGGTGGGCTCCTCCAGAGACAGGGCAGCTCCAGCGGATGTTGTCTTGCCGAGCTGAGTGTCACCAGCATGGCTTGTCCCTGCGTGAGCGCCAAAGCCAGCGTGGCTTAGCTCCGAAGAGCTCAGCTGGCGGTGAAGAGGCCTGAGCTTGTTCTTCCCAGGCGACTCCAACCAGAGAGGCTTACTGGGCCGTCATCGCCATCTGGCCACATTTTCCCACTGCCAGGTGAGGCCACACCCGACACTAAGCCTGAGAGGGGCCCCGATAAAGGAGGGACGGCAGAGGACAAGGACACGAGGCCAGATCCCAGCCCGGCCCTCCTGGAGGTGGCAGCTCAAGAGAGTCCACCAAGGGCCAAGCGCCCTCCCCGTCCCCGTCCGTTGGTCCCTTTTCCTCCACTGAGTGCCGCCACCCCCACATCCACACAACTTCCCCTCACTGCTGTCTTGGTCACTGCCCAATGGCACCTCCTCCGAGAGGCCTTCCCTGATGCCCTTGCATACCCACAGCCCCCAGCCTGCCCTTCATGGCCGTGGAGATGTTTGAGAGGGCGAACACTGTCTGAATTCACTTGTTCTGAGTCCTCTCACCACACTAGAATGTGGGGCTCTGTCTGCCCTCGGCTTTGCGGTGCCTGCACACAGTAGGTACTCAGGAAGGATGCGAAGGCACAAAGGAAGGTATGACATAGGTCTGGTTTGCTCAGAGATTTTTTTCCTTTCAGAGGTCTCGCTATGTTGCTCAGGCTGGTCTTGAACTCCTAGCCTCAAGTGATCCTTCTGCCTCAGCCTCCCGAGTAGCTGGGAGTATAGGTGTAAGCCACCGTACCCATGCTCAGGATTCTTGGTGGGGACTGCCCTTCCTCTCAGGTAACCAAGGACAAACAAGGCCGTTGTAAAACTTCTGCCGCCCCCCCAGCATCCCATGCCCATCAGTTAGTTAATCAATCCACCAGATGTTTGCTCCATGAGCATTTACTGAGGCACAGGCATAGTGTAGGTGCTCAGTAAACATTGGCCAAATGACCGGCTTTCTGGGTGACTGCCCCTAACCAAGCGGGTTCTTTGACTAACAGAAGCCTCTGGCTTCTCATTCTCTATTTCCTCCTTTCTCCTGATGGAAACCAGGAGCTGCACAGAATCTGCACAGACTGGAGGTCAGACTGCTGCCTGGAGTGGCTCCTCCCTGGTCCCTGCCCCCCTGAGGGCTCGCCCCCTGCAGCCAGGCCGACCTTGGGCCTGCTTCACGTTCTTCCTGTGCTGGCCCTGGACAGGCGTGCGCAGGGCCAGCTTCTCGCTTCCCAGCCTTGCCTTGGGGTCTTGGCAATGGCTTCCTCCTTGCTCCCGGAGCTCACGGGAGCCTGGCTGCCGGTCTGAGAGGAAGTGGCCCAGACAAATAGCTGGGAGGATAGCGTGCCTGCGGAGGACACCGAGCCGTGCCTGGGCACACGCGCCCAGAGGCCCCGGCAGCATGTGGGGCGGGCACAGACACACCCAGCAACTCCCGACTCACTGGGCAATGGCCCCTTCCTGGCGGGCAAGACTCCACCCAGCAGTCGCGCCAGCCACCCCCAAGGCCCAGGACAAAGAGTGTCGCTGCCCCACCCCTGCCTCCACCCTGAGACTCGGCTGCACACTCTGCTCCACCCTCCGTCTCCTCCAGGCCCACGATGGCACTGCCCGCGTGGCCTGGTGCCTGGTCTCCACCTCCCTCCATGCGTGGCCTGACACTCAGATATTTTCTCTCCCTTGGCTGGACCTGGGGACCCAGGGCGCCACCTGGCACTGGCGTCTCAGCCTCTACTGTCCCGAGCAGGACTGGAGTCTCAGTTCTGCCATGCCACAACTGGCGTGGCCCACTGAGAGTCGGTTTACTCATAAGATGCTCATCATAATAGCCTTGGGGTTGTAAGAGTTTGTGGGAACTGAGCACTCTGGCAGCTCCCAAGAGTGGAGATGTTATTACACATGGGCATCTGCACGATGCCCCAAGACCAGAGGTTCCTGGGGTCTCCCTGCCCGTTAAGGTCCAGGCTAAGTGGACCCCATTTCCATCTGTGCCTTGTGAAAAGTTCAGTCTCTCCCTATGACTGTGGGGGCCAACATCTCATCTGCATGGTCCTGGGCATGGGCCTGTTGCCCGATGCTGTCCTGTTCGGCACGAAAACCACTGGCCGCATGTGGCCACTGAGCCCTTGAAATGTAGCCAGTCCAAAGTGATATGTGCCGTCAGTGTAATGATGAAACAATCTGATTCTCGGTTATGTTAGGCTAAATAAAATACATTACCAACATTAGTTTTATCTGTATCTATTTATTCTTTTGAGATGGGATCTCGCTATGTTGCCCAGGCTGGTCTTGAACTCCTGGGCTCAAGTGATCCTCCAGCCTAAGCCTCCTGTACTGAGACTACAGCAGGCATGTGCCACAGCACCTGGCTTTAAAAAAAATTTTTTTAATGGCTGCTAGAAAGTGAAAAATTACATATGTGACTGGTGTTATTGGACAGAGCTGGTTTCATGGCTCTTTCCTTATCTCTACTCCAGATGGACTCAGACCCAGAACTCACCCTCTTTCCTTCTCCAGAGCAGCAGCAAAGCCCTGGGATGCAAGTGGAGTTGGCCCCAGGCATGAATGCACTCAGAACTCAGACACACGGCCTCCCTGTTGTATCCTCACATGGTTCTCAACCACCCCTTCCTCTCTTCTCTCACTGAGCACCCTGAGTGCCCATTCCTCCCACTGGCTTTTGCAGAGAAAAATCCCACTTGGTCCAGCACCAGTGAGCACCAAGCTCACCTCCCCCCAGCCCTGGCCTTGCCTGGCACATCATCTGCACAGCGTTGAAGTCTCTGTGTGGGGCAGGACCTGTCACCCTCCTGGGCAAGGACCTGTTTTCTTCCAGGGCCTTGCCTCCTGGTCCGTGGAGGTGCTTTCAGCCCAACCTGGTTTATCTTCTGGACACACACAGAGGAGGGGACAGGAGACACAGGCTTTCCCGGCACCGGGGCTCTGGCTAGCTTGGGGATTTCAGGATGGTGGTATCCTCCCATGACCAGCCTCTCCTAATTTTTCCCATACTCCTCTCTGCTCCCCGTAATTCATCCTAATCCACGTGTTCTCACAGATCACACAGAGTCACCTCCACTGCTGTAGGTGTCGGGGGGTGCCCTCATCACACACAGATGCCCCCAACACACATGCACACACACACGTGTGTGTGAGCAGAGTCCCTGTCAACACAGGCGCATTTGTTCACGGGAGAGGGGTGGACACAGCGAGACACATTTCTCATCCACACGGCCACCCCCACGAGACCCATGTCAGGCACTCACCTGGCTCCCTCAGATGCCATCGCTTGGGTCTCCTCACGTGGGCACCAGCCTTGACAGTGGACATATTGTTTCCCCTGTGGCCCCGCACTCCATGGATCCACACACAACTCTCTTGCCCCGCCACACACCAAGGCTCCCACGCAGCAGCTAGCATGCCCTCTCTCAACCTCTCCCCTCCTCAACCCACCCAGCTCTGTCCATTGAGAAAAATCTTGGGGCACCAGGAAAGCTGAGATACTGGGGCGGGAGGAGGAAGGAAGCCCACCATCTTCCAGTGATAGAAAGTCCTGCCAGGAGATGGGCCCAGGCCCCAAAAGGGACCTGGGACTGTGAGAGAGCAGCAAAACATAAAAATCCAAAGGAAGCCTCTTCCTCTTCTAGAACTTTCCATGTAGATTTCACTGAAAAATCAGCCACAAGAACGGGTCCTTCTCCTCACAGAGAAGACAGAGACGAGTCAGCTGAGCAGCCCTGGGCACAGCAGGCTCTGTGCCACTGCTCGGGGGAAGGCAGCAAGGGACTCGGGAAGCAGGTCTGGGAGGCTGTATTTAGGACAGCTGTGATGTCAGCGGAAAGGAGGGTTTGAGTTGGGAATGTGGCACAATGGCCCCTTTGTCCCCCTCCCCGCCTGTCCTGCACACACATTGGAACCACACACCAGCCCCGCACCACGTGACGCAGATGCGGAGCTCCCCACGGGCACTGCCACACAAGGCTGCCCCTATTGCAGCTCTGACCCATGGTGCGTGTCCACATACATGCACACATGTGTACACACACACTCACGCACCCACGTGTAGATTTGTACATAGGTAGCAAGAGGCATCTTTGCTTCTTTGCCTGGCGCTCTGCTGCCCAAGACTGTAGCCACCACCCACATGGAATTAGTAACATTAATGACAACCCCACAAAATGAGGAAATGCATTCCTCAGTGACACTAGCCACATTTCAAGGGCTCAGCAGCCACATGTGGCCAGCAGCTACCACACAGGACAGGGCAGCCGCAGGACCCATTTGTAGTTGCAGCTTGCACCGGCCTGAGCTCTCCCCAGTGTGGCCGGTTTCCTTGCTCCTTCCTCTTCCCGCCGGAAGGCTCTCTAGCTTGCATTCTTGCTCTTGAGTCTCCCTGGTAGCTCTGCAGCCTCTGCCCAGCCCTGCATCCCGCACCTGGCCTCTGGCCTGGGAAGAATAAGAGGGTGCAACGTGGCCTCACGAGCGCAGTGACAGTCTCTGGGATGAAGTTTTGCAGACCCGGAGTTTTGCAGACCCAGAGAGCTCTGGGCACTCAGAGGGGCTGAGCTTAGCCGGGGTTGGGCAGGGGGATAGGGGGACATTGGGATTTCTGAGCACAGCCCTCAGGGTGTGGCATTGAGCAGAGAGAAGAGAGGTCACTTCAGGCACAGGAAAGGGCATCGAAAAAAAAAGGCCTGGAAGTGGGGAAGTGTGGTGAATATATGGGAATTGAGATCACCCTTTTTGGCTGGTGTGACAGACAGACGAGCGCAGGGGAGGGGGCAGTGAGCCCAGACAGGTGGAGGTGGCCGGGTAGAGCCTTGGATGCGGGCTCAGGATGCTTCCTCTGGGGTAAGATGGGGGGGCCTGGACAGCCAGGGTACCAGAGGCCCAGGGGTCCAGGTAGACAGGGTTACCCAAGCAGCAGGGGGGGGGGTCAGGAATCACCGAGTAATCAACACACTGGTCCATAGAGCAGCGGGCACCACATCAACTGGCCCCACAGGATGTCAGGTAATTTGTATATGGCTAAGCCTTCGTTTATAAGCCGCAATTTCTTATCCTCTCTAGACTAATTCCTTTTCCACACTGTCCTAAGTGTGGTAGAAGTGCTAATGATGAATTATTAAACGCCACAATGAATAGCCATGAATACTTGATGACAGCCAGGATACCAGCATTGCCGATGGGTAGCAGCTGCAGTCTTGGCCAGCTCTCTGGAGACCTCAGGGAGGAACATGGGCTTTCTTTCCTCTCAGGTAAACCTGAGACCTGGGATGGCAGGGGTGGCCAGCGTCAACTCTCTTCTCCCAGTCTCTGGGTGCCCAGTTTCGCTCTGGATTCTCTGTCCGCTGCTGACCACACAGCACTGTCCCATTCCTTGAAACTGGGGAGTCAGCCAGTCACCTTCCCTCTGGGACCTCAGGCAGGAGGGGGTCAGACAGAGGATGAGGGGAAAAAGAAGGAAAAGGAGTGGGCGTGAGACAGGGCGCAGGCACAATGGCGCCCCAGGCCGCCCGGACTCAGGGGTCTCTTGTTCTGGAGACCCAGAAAGCCAAGAGTGACCCACTGGCGTTGAGCGGCGCCAGGCTGCTCTCCTCCCTGACACGTCCTGTGAGCGCCTTAATCACAACTCCCCAAGGAGGTTCCCTCCCTCCTCTGGTGCCCGCAGGCGTGAGCAGGGAGCACCCCTTCCTCCTGGTCTCCCCCCGGACCCTGGACGGGCTCAGCAGACCCCTCTCAAGCTCTGCTGCCTGTTGCTCCACTGGCAGGAGCTCAGAGGGCCCGAAGAGGAAGTAGAGGCCAGAGGACCCCTCACGTCTCCAGAGAGGACTTGCTGAGGGGCTGTGGGGTCCTCCTCCCTCCCCCTCCCAGTTCCCTTGAGCCTCCGGTGCTGTCCCCAACCCTGCAGGGTGCCCAGGGCAGTGTGTTGAGGGGAGAGTGGCAGGAGGTTTGGGCAGCCCGGGGTCTGACAGCAATGGGCACGTGCTCGTGTGCGCACGTGGGCTGCCCGTAGCGCATTTCAGGGGAGAAGCGGGTTTGGAAGACACGCGAGGAGAGTTGCAAGATAGAAAAGTAGAAGAGGAAAGAGAAAAGCTTAAGACCTAAGAAAGGCAAGAGGAAGGGGGACCGTGGAAGGTTCTAGAAGAAAACTGGGGGGAGGGAGGAAAGGGCAGGAAAGGGCAGGCAGGAAGGCAAGCCCACCCACCCACGAGCCCCCTCCCCAGGCCTTCCCCTCCCCCGACCCCAAGGAAGGAAATGAGGAGGCCACCGCAGATATGTTTGGGTCATTTCCACATGCTTTATTCCAGCAATCAAAATAATTAAAAACATCTCAAATTATTATACACATACAAAATAGGTACAGAGTCTCTTGCTTCCTCCCACCCCTAGGGGGAAAAACTGCTTTGTGCTTTGGGAAGTTGTCTCTGAAACCCGGCGAGAGAGGACGCAGGACAGACCGGGAGAGAGGCCATGAGGATGGGAAGCAGCCGCAGGAGGAGAGGGTTTCAGAGGAGAGAGAGGTCGCAGAGCAGGGGCCTGAGAGCCAGAGGCGGTGAGAGAGGGTGGAGAGGCGTGGCCGGCTGGAGCCGGGCGTGTTCTCCTCCCATGTTAAATAGCACCTTTAGAAAATTCACGAGTCCCCATCCACAGAAAAAAAAAAAAAAAGAAAAATACCACGGAATGAAAATAGACTTTGAACAAAAAGGAACATTTGCTGGCCTGGGGGGGCATCTCAACGTCTTTAGCACCAGTGATTCCCTCCCCGCCCCACCCCACCACACAGATTGTAGCACCTTTGGTATAAAATGGGGAGCCGCTCCACCCTGCCCCCACCCCCGCCCCCACGCAGTTGCCCCGGTGACACATCAAGACGAGAACGAGGTAGTCTTTCAGCAACACAGTTACACAAGGAACAGAACAGTCTCTCCCACCCAGCCCTTCAGCACGAGGGAGCGACATGCCTTCCCCAAATCCGGTGTTTCCGCTTTGTCGTGGCCCTTCCTGACTCTCCTCCGAACCCGGTGAGGGGCCGGTGGCTCCCCCCGGCACGGCCCCCTCAAAAACGAGGGGTGTGTTGCAGGGGCCACAGGGACGCCGGTGGCAAGGCTTCTTGGCAGTCTGAGAACCCCAGGTTCCCCCAGGGTCTGGGGGTGCTGGGTGGGATGGACGTGGGCCGGAGGGTGGGGGCCGCTTTGGTGTTTCTGCATTGCCTTCGGTTGCTGGGCAGACAACGCGTTGTTTCCTGTGTCCTTTGGGGAGACTAAGATTTGGGGAGCAGGGAGGGGCGGCCCCGAGGGGGGTGGAGAAAGGAGCGGAAAGGGCAGCGTTGGGGTATTGTAAGCCCAACGGGCAGAAAGGGACTTACCCCCGCATGGGTCTTCAAGCAAGTGGACCAAGCTTCCTTTTTTAAAAAGTTATTTATTTATTCCTTTTTTTTTTTTTTTTTGGTAAGGTTGAATGCACTTTTGGTTTTTGGTCATGTTCAGTTGGTCAAAGATAAAAACTAAGTTTGAGAGATGAATGCAAAGGAAAAAAATATTTTCCAAAGTCCATGTGAAATTGTCTCCCATTTTTTTGGTTTTTGGGGGGTTCAGTTTGGGTTGTTTGTCTGTTTCCAGGGCGGGGGGGTGGAAAGTGGCTTGGGTGGGAGGGAGCCAGGTTGGGGCGGAGGGAGTTTACAGGAAGCAGACAGGGCTAATGTCGAAGCCGAATTCCTGGTCTGGGGCGCCAACGTCCAAGGGGGCCACATCGATGATTGGCAAGCGGGAGGTCTTGGTGGTTTTGTATTCGATCACTGTCTTGCCCCAGGCTCCGGTGTGACTCTGGGGTGGAGCGGAGACAAGGGGGGCGCGTTACCAAGCGGGAGTGACGGAGAGGGCGCCACGTCCAGCGGTCGGAAGGGCTCAAGCTCCGGGAGGGGGCCCTGCCAGGGGACTCGGGGGACTCACCGTGCAGCCGTCGACGGTGACGCTGTAAGTGAAGCGGCTGTTGCCCTCGGCGCGGATTTCGATCTCATTGGAGCCCTGAAGGAGCAGGGCCTTCTTGAGGTTGCCTGTCTGCTGGTCCATGTAGGCCACGCTGTTCTTGCAGTGGTAGGTGATGTTCTGGGAGGCCTCGGTGGACATCAGGCGCAGGAAGGTCAGCTGGATGGCCACATCGGCAGGGTCGGAGCCCTCACTGCCGTACTCGAACTGCGGGAGGGAGGAGGGAGAAGTGAGCGGCCATGCCGGAGCCTCTCGTCCTGGCCCCCCTCCCCGGAGTCTTCTGAGATCAGTCTGGGAAGCCCTTACATCAGGAGGGGTGTCACTTGCCCACAGGTAGCCTGTGCCTGAGTCAGTATCAGAGACCCAGGACGCCTGCCTCCCGGCCCAGCTTGGTCCTCGGCACTCAGCAGAGGTCTGTCCGTTATAGGATTCCATGCCCCTTCCGAGCACTGGGCTCGCCCCGCTCTTGGGCCCAGCTTGCGCACCTGGAATCCATCGGTCATGCTCTCGCCGAACCAGACGTGCCTCTTGTCCTTGGGGTTCTGGCTGATGTACCAGTTCTTCTGGGCCACGCTGGGCTGAGTGGGGTACACGCAGGTCTCACCAGTCTCCATGTTGCAGAAGACCTTGATGGCGTCCAGGTTGCAGCCTTGGTTGGGGTCAATCCAGTACTCTCCTGCAATGGAGCGGGCCAAGGTGGAGTGAGGGAAGGGGGGGTGACCGGCACCATATGAAGGGCACATCTGGGCATGGGGACCCTGGCATGGAAGGAGGAGGGGAAGGAGGCAGCTCGGGCAGGCCCTCACCGCTCTTCCAATCGGAGTGGCACATCTTGAGGTCACGGCAGGTGCGAGCGGGGTTCTTGCGGCTGCCTTCGGGGCTCCGGATGTTCTCGATCTGCTGGCTCAGGCTCTTGAGGGTGGTGTCCACCTCGAGGTCACGGTCACGGACCACATTGGCATCATCAGCCCGGTAGTAGCGGCCGCCAGGGTCAGACTTCTCTTGAGGTGGCTGGGGCATGAAGCTGAAGTCGAAACCGCCGCTGGGAGGACCAGGGGGGCCAGGGGGTCCGGGAGGGCCGGGGGGACCCTGCACAGAGAAGGAAGAGAGTGGGGGTTACCGGCATCCAAGTGCTCTGGGGGCTGGAGGACTATGAGGCAGAGGGGGTGAGGGGCTACGTACAACAGGACCGGCATCGCCAGTGCGACCGCGGGGACCAGGGGGCCCAATGGGGCCAGGGAGACCGTTGAGTCCATCTTTGCCAGCAGCACCAGCAGAGCCAGGGGGACCCTAGAGGGGGAGAAACAGCTGGAGAAAGACTGCCAGAAGGCCTGGAGAAGCCCTTCACCCTCCGGGGGTTCTGGTCCCACAGCCTCAGAGCCCGTCTCTGCCTCTTTCCCCAAGGATGTCATCACTCATTCCTTTAGCTGGGCCAGGAGACATTTTGTAGAGGAAGGAGGGGGGAGCGGGGAGGTCGAGGCTGGATCCAGTTGTTCAGGACTTTTCTTCCCTTGCCCATTCCCTGTCCCTGAACCCTTCTCCAGAGAGAGGAGGGATGCCTGGGTCCCGGGCAAAGGGCCCCGGGTGAGCCGGGGCTTGGGACCTAGGAAGAGGAGATGGAAGGGATGACTTACTCGGGGACCAGCAGGACCAGAAGCTCCAGAGGGACCTTGTTCGCCAGAAGAGCCCTGGAAGACAGATTCAAAGGCGATTCAGGCCCAGCGTGAGTCAAATGCAGTCAGGCCATTGAGGAGAAGCGTGAGCAACCCGAACCCCCTTGTTATTCTAGACATCTGGCCCCAGTGTCCCTAGGTTAAGACCCCTCCCACAATCCTTCCCCGTGTGCCTCTCACCCCCTCAGAAGCTACTCAGGAAGGCCTGTAAATCTTCACTCCTAGTCGAGAGGAGTCAGAATGACTATGCAGAGGGGGTCACTGAGGCAAAGCCCCCCCATCGCATGGAACAGCATAGGGACTGGGAGGGACTTGGCATACTCACAGGAGGGCCAGGGGGACCCTGCAGACCAGGCATGCCACGGTGACCCTTTATGCCTCTGTCGCCCTGTTCGCCTGCCTCACCCTTGTCACCACGGGGGCCTTGGGGACCCTAGAAGAGAGGAGGGGACAGGCTGTCAAGTGGAAGTTCTGTTGACACCAAGCAGGGCACTGTCCACATCTGCACAAGAGTTCTGAGGACATGGAGGACAGAGCAGAGTACTTACAGCGGGGCCACGGGCACCAGCGGGGCCGATGGGACCAGCAGGGCCAGCAGGACCCTAAGGAGAGCAGAGTGAGCATCAGATTCTGGCCAGGGGGTGCTGAGGCTGGGGCAGCACAGCCCGACTGCAGGACGAACCCCTCTCAGCTGGACCCCTTTTTCCTCAGACCCTTCCCACTGTGGCTGTCTCTCCTGACCCCCAGGTCACCTCCCCAGAGCGGGCTTCACATGAGCTGGGGCCAAACCCATTCCTCGGGGGACTTGAGGTACTGTCCGGGAGACAGGGCTGGAGGCTAAGTTTTAACTCAGGTTTTACAGGGAGGTCAAGGCCCCCCAAATCTTGCAAGACCCTCCTTCCTCCCCCAGCCTGGGTCAAGTCAGACATCCATCCTCCAGCCTCTAAACCAAACTAGAAAGCCCCAAGCCTGACCAGAAGCAGAGAGCCAGAGCCCAGCTACTTACAGTCTCACCACGATCACCACCCTTGCCAGCAGGACCGACGGGGCCAGGGGCACCAGGAGCACCAGGAGCACCAGGGGGTCCAGAGGGGCCAGTCTCACCACGGTCACCCTGGGAGGGGAGGGTGGGGGAATATGGGTCAGCCCCAGCTGCCGGGGCAGGAAAGCAGTGGGCAGGGCTGTGACCCTGGGGTGTGGTCATCTTACCTTGGCGCCAGGAGCACCATCCCGTCCAGGAGAGCCTTCGCCACCAGGAGCTCCCTGCAGAGAGAGCGAGAAGTAAGAGGCATCCCGGGAGGACGGCTCGGGCGAGGGGCACATTGGCCATGCTGAGGTCCCTGGCGGGGGGCTGGAGACGGCTCACCTCCCGTCCAGATTCACCAGGGGGTCCAGCTAATCCAGGGGGGCCCATGGGACCAGGGGGACCACGTTCGCCACTTGCTCCAGAAGGACCTTGTTTGCCGGGTTCACCCTAGGAGAGAAGAAAGAGTCAGGCCAGATGTAGGGTGGGGTTGGGCCTTCGAGCCCCCTGAGTTCATCTCCACCAAGTCTGTCCCCTTAGCTCCATCACCCCATCCTGTGCCCTCCAAGTGCTGTGACGGTTTTTCTCAGTGTGCTCCAAGGGGAGGGGTCACTCACAGAGGGGCCAGGAAGACCGGGGAAGCCTCTTTCTCCTCTCTGACCGGGCAGGCCAACCACACCACGCTGTCCAGCAATACCCTGAGGTCCAGGAGTCCCAGGAGCGCCCTGTGGGAGGCAGACAGGGATGACGTGCCTTGCAGAAGCACAGGGACCACGCCCCAGCTCTGGACACCTCTGGGCTGCAGAGATCTGAACCGGTACTTACAGCAGGGCCATCAGCACCAGGGGATCCTTTCTCACCAGAGGGGCCAGGGGGACCAGGGGGGCCAACTTCACCAGGACGGCCAGCAGGGCCAGTCTCACCACGGACACCTTTGCCGCCTTCTTTGCCAGCGGGGCCAGGGGGGCCAGGGGGGCCAGCATTTCCCTGGACGGGGAGAAAAGGGGCTATCAGACTCCAGTGGGGTCTAAGACCTTGAGGCCTATGCTGGCTTCACCATCCTCCTGAGAGCCTGAGCCCACCACTCCCATCCTAGGGCAGGGGACTCCACGGTGGAGACTTACAGAGGGGCCAGGGGGGCCAACTCGGCCAGCAGCACCAGGGAAACCAGTAGCACCCTGGCAGGAGAGAACACAGGAGCAGAGTCAGAGGGAGAACGGCCAACTCACCTGACCCAGCCGCCCTCAGTTCCGAGCGCGGCCGGGAGGGGTCAGTGGGAAGACAGGTGGTACTCACAGGGGGACCAGCACTGCCACGAGCACCTTTGGGTCCAGGAGCACCAACGTTACCCTGCAGGAGAGCACAGACATGTCAAGCCCTGGGCCAGTCCTGGGTCCGGCACGCCAGCGTCTTGGGGCGCAGAGGGCGGGCGACTCACAATGGGGCCAGGGGGTCCAGAGGGTCCAGCAGGGCCAGGGGCACCAGCATCGCCTTTAGCACCAGCATCGCCAGGTTCGCCTTTAGCACCAGGTTGGCCATCAGCACCCTGGGGGAGGAGAGCCGTGAGTGGAGGGAGGGAGGCCGGAGGTTCCACAGGGTCGGGGGAGGAGGGGTCACCAGAGGCAGGAAGATGCTTGGATGGGAGACAGTCCCTCCCACCCTCCTCTCCCCACTCGTTCCGTCACTCAGGGCCCCACTGGTGATGGAAATGAAGGGGTCTTGGTACTCACAGGGGGGCCGGCGAAGCCAGCGGGGCCAGGGGGACCAGGCTCACCACGGTCTCCCTAGAAGAAGAGGAGGCACATTGAGAGATGCCCTGGCATGGTGACGGGGGTGTGGGTGGAGTGGAGGGGCGAGGGGTGGAGGGACAGGAACAGGGGTGCAACGTGAGAGAGGGAAGGACTGAGAATGAGGTCTCAGCAGGGTCTTCTGTACTTACGGGGGCACCACGAGCTCCAGTGGGACCAGCAGGGCCGCTGGGACCACTCTCGCCCTAAATGGGAAGGACAAGAGGCTCAGGGTCAGTGGGCCCACCCTGCGCACTCTTGGCAGAAGACCCCAGCTGAGCCCCCCCCCATTCTCTGTTTCTCAAGCTTCCTGGGTGACCAGCTCAGTTTGGCAGGACCTGTCCCACCTTCCCCCTCACAGAGCCATGCCCAGGCTTGCTGGGGAGGCACTGAGTTAGGGAAGAAGGTGTGGGGGGGGTATGGCCACCTCACCTTGTCACCAGCAGCACCAGCAGGGCCAGGAGGACCAATGGGGCCAGTCAGACCACGGCCGCCATCTTTGCCAGGAGCACCATCAGCACCTTTGGGACCACCGTCGCCCTAAAGACATGGAAAAGCCTGAGATCTCGGGCAAGGAGGCAACCTCTAGTGCTCGGCTTGTGTCTGGGACCCCTGAGCGGCCCTCCCCAGCTCCGCGTCCACCTGTGCCAAGGATGCTAGGTCCTTTCAGGGGAAAAGTGCCTGACAGGACTCAGGTGGAGCCTAGATGAAGAGGTTTTGACTTGCGTAGCGGGCTAAATAAGGGAGCCTCCATCAAGTAGATGTTCCCCTCCCCGCCACCTCTCATCACCATGGCAACTGATGGGGAGAGACAGGCCTGGACCACAGGTGGAGGATTCGTCAGCATAGGCCAGAGGGGAGGATGATTAAGGCAAGGAAGAAAAGATGCCAGGGGGAAAGAGAGACGCTGAGGGATCTAAGGAAGGGGGAGAGAGGAGAGCCTCGGAAGGCGCAGGGGAGTGGGAGCTTGACTTACTCTGTCACCCTTAGGGCCTGGAAGTCCGGGGGCTCCACGTTCGCCAGGCATTCCCTGAAGACCAGGGGCGCCTTGGCCACCAGGGGCTCCAGGGGCACCAGCATCACCCTGTGTGGCAACCAAGAAGACTGGAGTGAAGCCTGGGGTCCCGGAGTGGGTGGCAGCCCTGAGCCCCCTCTTGACCTCTCCCAGGCTTGGTTCCAAGGCCAAAGACAGTCCTTGAGAAAAAACGCACAGCCCAGACTTCAGGCTGCACATGGGCCCCCAGTGTGGCCTTGTCCCCCCATGTGCCCCATGTCTCCGTGGCTTTGGTCACAGTCAGTCACCCCCTGCAACTGGAGGAACGAGACTGGCCGCCATGGAAGGGGCTGCCGGCCAGAGCCCCTTCCATGACACCCTTACCTTAGCACCATCGTTGCCAGGAGAACCATTGGACCCGCGGGGACCGGCAGGTCCGGGGGGACCTTGTACACCACGCTCGCCGGGGAAACCTCTCTCGCCCTGGAAGGGAAAGGCAGGGTGCATGATGGCTGCTCCAGGGTCAGAGCCGAGGGCTTAGCATCTTGATGGGGACAGTGAGAGGCTCTACTTACTCTTGCTCCAGAGGGCCAGGGGCACCAAGGTCTCCAGGAACACCCTGAGGGGGAGGGAGGAACAGGCAGTGAGCAAAATCAACTGGCCCACCCCACCGGAAAGCCCTGCTGTCTCTCCTCCTGGGGCCTGGCCCCAGGGGAACCTTTTCTCAGCACTGAACTGGGAACATCCTAAACAGCCCGTCTATTCTTCCTTGGGATATGTCAAAGGCCTCCCCATCCCCAGACTTAGGACCAGGATTTCTAATTAGAAGCAATGAGGGAATGTCAGAGTATTCCAGCAGCTCTTAAGTCACCCACACTAGAAGCCATGCAGCTCCCTGTGTGTTGTTCCCTTCGTGATAGGAAGTTCTTCCTGGCATCTAACCTTGATCCCCCTAGCTAATGGTTGTCTGACTAGCGAGGAGCGGTGGCCTTGGTCACTGTAGTGGCCTCTGTATTCCCTGCATTCCCCAGGCCTCTGGTCAGTTGTGCCATCTCACCTGTTCACCAGGTTTGCCTCCTTCACCGGGAGGACCAGCGGGGCCAGGGAGACCCTGTAGGTGGCAGATGGTGGAGGGAAGAGAGAGGGTTTAGGATCTGGAAGAGGACGAAGAGGTTTCTTTCCCCCACCACCAGCACCACGACAACCACAGGCCTCACCTGGAATCCGGGGGAGCCAGCAGGGCCTTGTTCACCTCTCTCACCAGCGGGACCCTGCGTGCAGAGAGCACTGTGGTCACGGGAAGGCCGAGGGGAGGAGAGCCAGGGAGTGAATCCTGTTTCCTGCTCCCCGGGTCTCCCCGTCGAGGACACTTACAGAAGGGCCGGGGGGTCCTTGAGCTCCGGCTTCTCCATCTTTGCCAGGAGCACCCTGTGGGGAAAGAGAGAAGCACTCAGGGCGGCCAGGTCCCGGGGCAACTGGGAAAGAAGAACGGGTGGTGGAATGGGGGCTCCTGACGTCTTTGTGAGGGCTAGGCCTCACACTGCTCCTTTGGGCAGGGAGATGTGGCAGGGGCCGGAAGGGGACAGGGACTAAAAGGAGATACTTACAATAGCGCCAGCGGGTCCGGGGACACCTCGTTCTCCAGCTTTGCCAGGCTCTCCCTGGGGAGAGAGGGAGTTGGGGTTGAGGAGGCTGAAGTGAGAAGCTTCAGTGAGGCCCCCGGGTGCTTCCTGCTTCTTTGAGTGGAATTTTTTAAGGGGCTTTTTTTCAAAGGACTGCAGGCTCTGATTATGCACTTGGGTCCCTGGGCATGGCTCTGCTGGCTTTTCTTTCTTTCTTTCTTTTTTTGAGTCGGGGTCTTCTCACTCTGTCACCCAGGCTGAGGCACAGTGGCATGATCACAACTCACCACAGCCTCGACCTCCTGGGCTCAGGCAATCCTTGTGCCTCAGCCTCCTGAGTGGCTGGGACGACAGGTGTGTGCTACCACACCTGACTGATTTTTTTATTTTTATTTTTTGTAGAGGCAAGATCTCGCTATGTTGCCCAGGCTGGGGTCGAACTCCTAGGCTCAAGTGATCCTTCCATCTCGGCCTCCCAAAGTGCTGGGATTACAGCCGTGAGCCACTGTGCCTGGCCTCTACTGACGTTTCTTGTTTAGTCCCTTGCCTCTCTCTGAGCCCTCGCCCCAAGATGTCCTTTCAGGCTCCTTCTCCTTCCCCCACCCCTTTCAGGCTCCTTCTCCCTGTTCCCTGTCTGCTTTGCCCCGCCCTGAAAAGAGCTTTCATCTCCTCTGGTATCTCCTTTTGAATCTCAGAGAACCCACCAAGATTTGGGGGTGACTATCCCAGGAAAGGCCTGTCCCAGTTCTGTGGGGGAGTGGGGACACTGGCAACACTTATTTCCAGGGACACAGCAATGATCATGGAGCCTGGAGAAGTCTCCCGTTTTACAGATAGGGAGACTGAGGCCCAGAAAGGGGTAGTGAATGGCCACACGGTAGGTCAGCAACAAAGCTGAACCCAGAGCCCAAGCCTCTCGCCTCCCAGGCGTGTCTGTCCCTGGCTCTGTGTTGCTCCTCATGGAATACTCACAGCAGCACCTTTAGGTCCAGGGAATCCCATCACGCCAGCCTGACCACGGGCACCAGGAGGGCCTGGGGGGCCAGGACGACCATCTTGACCAGCGGGACCCTACGCACAGAAGGCAGGAAAGCAGTGGTGAGGACAGAGAGAGGAAGGACAGGAGGGTGGAAGGGGACTCAGGGGGAGTGATACTCACAGGGGGGCCAGTTTTGCCATCAGGACCGGGGCTGCCAGGGCTTCCAGTCAGACCCTAGTGGGGAGGCAGAGAGGCATGAGAAGGGTCGGGGGAGAAGGGTGATGGAGGATGACTCCAGAAAGCCTCATCCCAGACCCCACACGGGAAGTCGGAGGCCTGGCAGAGCAGGGCTGAAGGGCTGGGGTCTCACCTTGGCTCCAGGCAGGCCAGCTTCACCAGGGCGACCAGCCTCACCAGGAGAACCTTTGGGGCCAGCAGGGCCAGGAGAACCACGTTCGCCAGGAGCACCCTGGTTGAGGGGAAGGCACAGGAACAATTAGGGTCTCAAGTCTGGGTCTCTTGAATGTGGACTGGCATCGTCTTTCTTCTGGGAGGGTGGGGCAGCCGGTTCAGGTGGGCTTGGAGGGGCATCAGCGGGGATGGGGCAGTCAAGGTGAGGCCGAGCGTGAAGTGGCACACACATATCTCTAGCTGCAGCGTGGAGCACTCATGACGGTGGGGGGGGCATGGGAGGAGGAGTGACCACACAGGAAGAGAAGGATGATGCCGGGGGTCAGCAGGGCCAGCCCTCGCAGCCCTGAAGAGAGGCTACTTACCTTGGGACCAGCAACACCGTCTGCGCCAGGGAAGCCACGGCTACCGGGTCCACCCTGCAGAAGGAGAAGAGGCCAGCGGGCTCAGAGACACAGGGCCAGGTGTCAGGAGGGCTGGAGGTAGAAGGCCGGAAGGGGAGGGCAAGGGCACTCACACGCTCGCCGGGGGGTCCGGGCAGGCCGGTGGGTCCAGGTTCACCTCGGGCCCCTCGCTTTCCCTCTTCTCCCGCAGGGCCAGGAGGTCCTTGAACCCCAGCGGGGCCCTGGAGAGGGCAGAGAGGAGGGGGCAGCCTGTGGTGAATGGCCATCTTGACGCCAGCCCCAGAACTTCAAGGGCGCCTTCCAGGGCTGGGTGGGCCGGGCTGCAGGAGGGATGGCAGGGGGACTTACGGGCTCTCCCTTGGCACCAGGGTCTCCTTTGTTGCCAGGAGCACCAGGTTCGCCCTGTGTAGGGGGAGAAGAAGTAGACAGGCTGAGAGTCGGGGTAGCTCCCTGCTTCTCAGACAAGGGCCAGGCTGGAGCCAGGGCTTGGGATGGACAGAGGAGAGGTCTGTACTTACGCTGTTACCCTTGGGACCAGGAGGGCCACCGGGGCCCTGGGGTCCAGAGGGGCCTCGGGCACCAGGGAAGCCGGGAGCACCAGCAATACCAGGAGCACCCTGTGGGAGGCAGACAAACAGCTGAGCCCAGGAGCGGAGGGCGCGGGGCAAGTGGGAGGGAGGCACCAGGGGCAGGACTGGAAACTGGCAGGATACTTACATTGGCACCTTTGCCACCAGGTTGCCCATCAGCACCAGGATTTCCCTGTGGCACAGAGAAAGAAGCGTGAGTGACAGGCAAGGACTCTGAAATTGGAAAGTGGTGCAGGGGACCTCGAAGAGGGGACACTTACAGCAGGGCCAGCAGCACCAGCAGGGCCAGGGGGGCCGGGTTCACCACGCACACCCTGGGGACCTTCAGAGCCTCGGGCTCCTTGGGGACCACCTTCACCCTAGATCAGAAGAGAGGACATGTCAGAAGCCAGCTTGGGGAAGCCAACCTCCCCTCTGGATGGCAGGGGGAGAGGGCACTGGGACAGGAGCCCAAGAATCAGGACTCTGAGATCAGAGAAGGGTACCTCAGGACAAAGGTGTCAGAGCATAGACTTCTCTCCTGCCACTCTGGGTCCCTTTGGTTTGGGGAGCAGGGAGACACCCACCTCTTCGCCTGGGAGACTCATGCTTAGAGGAGGGAAGGGGTCTCACCTTAGCACCGGCAGCACCAGGGAAGCCAGGAGGACCAGCGGGGCCAGTGGGACCCTGTGAATGAGACGGAGCTGTTAGTAAGAGGGCAGGTGGCAGCCACAAATCACACCCTGGACAGAAAAAGTCCCGGGGTTCAAACCAGCATAGCTGCCCCTGGTGTCAGCTCGGAGAGCAGACACCGAGACTCCTCTCCATGATGGGTCCTAGGAGATCATACTCACAGGGGGTCCAGCAGCACCAGTAGCACCATCGTTTCCACGAGCACCCTGCAGGGGAGAGGGGAAGCCCCGGGTGAGTCCCGTGAGCCAGTCCCTCCCAGAGCCCAGGGATTTCCGCAAGGGGCCAGGAGTACTTACAGCAGGGCCAGAGGGGCCAGGGCGACCTCTCTCACCAGGCAGACCACGGGGACCCTGACAATAAAACCAAGAGAAGTCAAATGGGATGATGGGAGACCGCCCCTCCCCCAGGCCCCCATCTTGTCCCTGCCCCCTTCCCCGCCGTCCTCCGGACCCAGGCACACTCACCATCTGCCCGGGAGCTCCGTTTTCACCAGGGCTGCCAGGCTCACCCTACGGAGCAGAGAACAAAGAGTGAGAAATTCATTCATGGTGGGACTGGGGGTGGCATGCGGAGGCCATGACATTCAACCTCTTACCTTGGGACCAGCAGGACCGGCATCTCCCTTGGCACCATCCAAACCACTGAAACCCTGAGATAGGAAGGAGGGACCAGGTGAGAGTCTGTGGACTACCTTGATACCCACCCAGACCTGAGAAGGAGCCTTGGGAGGTCACCACAGCCATCCCCAAGTCGCTGAGCTAGACTAAGCTCTTCCTCAGTCCCTTTTGGGGAACTCCTCCCCCGTGGAGGGAAATGCCTTCGATGGCTACACTCTATCCCTTGGGACCTCCGTAGCTGCCACCCGCCATGATGTACACCAGGATCCCTTGGGGGAAGGGACTGCAAGGGTCGGATGGGAGAGGTTGGGGAGCTTAGATGACTCAAAGGGGACTCACTCTGTGTCCCTTCAATCCGGGAAGGCCAGCTGTTCCAGGCAATCCCCGAGCACCCTGGAGAGAAGAGACAAGGAAGGGTCAATAGAATACACTGTGGAGCCAGCACCCAGATGAAGCCCAAATGCAGGGAAGCCCCAGGGTCCAGTCACACCCCCTACTCACCTGAGGTCCAGGAGGCCCACGCTCACCAGGACGACCAGGCTTTCCAGCTTCACCCTGAGAGGGAGAGAAAAGCCCATCATGCCCACGCCCCTCAGTGCCGGAACATCGGGGAAGGTCTCAGTCTTCTTGGGCTTGTTGCGGAGCAGGTCGGGGAGCCCCAAATCTTTCTTTGAATCTAGAGCTCACTTGAAATCTACGTGCAACCTTTGCTTGCTCAGAAATCTGAGGAATTTCTGATGACTTCTGTCACCAGCATGTTAATCTCACTCTGCCCACCCATCTGCCCCCAAGGGACAGGGTTGGGATGGCTTGAAGGCGGCTGGGGTGAGGGAGGAAGGAACAGTCACCCTCTGGGGGAGAGAGGGGAAACATCCCACTCAGGGCAAAGATCACTGCTCGAGGTGGGGGGAGGGAAGTCAGAAATCATCTGCCCTCTTTCTTCTAGGCATCATCCACAAAGGCAGTGGGGACGTGAGAGTGGAGACTACAGGACTCAACCCAGGGAAGCCATGGGGTCAGATGGCGTCCTCTCGCTGGGGTTACTTACATCGTCTCCGTTCTTGCCAGGGGGGCCAGGGGGACCACGAGGACCCATGGGACCCTAGAGAAGATGGGAGAGCAGGTTAGAATCCTCAGAATGTGGGAAAAAGAAGGGGATGGTTGAGGGATTGGGAAAAGGAGTGAGGGAGAGCCCAGTGGGGCTTCTTCCATAGGAGAGTCTGTGTCAGGAGAGGGCGTGTGCATCTGCATAGAGAGGACTTACTGAGGCTCCAGGCTCGCCAGGTTCACCAGGGGGACCTTGGAAGCCTTGGGGACCCTGGAGGACAAGGAGAGAAAGATGGGGTTAGACAGGCAGGTCCCACCCACCTTCCCCTGCTCGCCAAGAGGTTGCTGAGCACCTTCCCTGCCCTCATCTCCCTCTTCCCTCCAAAAACCCAAAACCCAAGGAGGTATACAAAGAACTCCTGGATACTCACAGGTGCGCCAGGGGGACCAGGGAGACCACGGGGACCAGAAGGACCCTACAGAAGAAGAAACGAGGCCATGGTGATCCCTCTGTGGGAAAGCCCAATGCAAGTATCAAATTGCGACCTCCCATTCTCTCTGTTGGGATCACCCAGGTGTCCTGCATCCACACTGGGCCAGATCTGAGGTCCTAAAGGTGGTCTCTACCTCCCAAGCCATCTACACCAGCCCCACATGCCCGTCTCTTCCGGATCCCCAGCCACTCCCCTTCTGTCATCCCAGCTCCCCCTGGTGGCTCACCATGGGGCCAGGCACGGAAATTCCAGCTGATTTCTCATCATAGCCGTAAGACATCTGGGGAGCAAAATTCTAGGAGAAAAACAAGATGAATTGGGGTCAGGACAGTGAATTGAAAGGCCGAAGACAGCACCCGTAATGGGACAAACCGACATCATGTGCTTCCTAATGCCATGCGCCGAGGATTGTGAGACAGTCCCGCCAAAAATGCATCATCAGATTCAAATCTAATTAGACAATCCCAAACTGAGGGTCGGTCTACAACACCACAGGACTCTTCACAAGCTTTCAGTGTGGTGAAAGAAAAAGAAAGCTGAGAAACATGCCACAATCGTGGAAACTAAACAGACACGACAATTAAATGCAATTTATCATCCTGGACTGGATCCTGGATCCGGAGGGAAAAAATTCTATAAAGGACATTATTGGGACCTCAGTGAGCTTCGGGTATGGTCTTCACATTAGGCAGCAGTGCTGGATCAACGTTAAATTTCCCAAATTTAATCATCACGCTATGATCACCTAAGAGAATGCTCTTGTTCTTAGGGAGAACACATTGGAGTTTTTAGGAACAAAAGGGTATATTGGCAAATTACTCTTAAATGGTTCCAAAAAACTGATATGGAAACAAACACGCTGATTAAGCAAATGTGACAGACTGTGAGGGATATAAAAGATTCTTTGCACTATCCTTACAACTTTTCTGTAAGTTTGAAATTATTTCAAAATATAAAATTACATCATCTGCCAAAACCCCACAACAAAACAGAGGAGAGGGGACACACACAGGGCCTCTCCACTTACTCCTCCGAGGCCAGGGGGTCCAGGAGGCCCAGGGGGTCCGGGGGGTCCGGGAAGTCCAGGCTGTCCAGGGATGCCATCTCTGCCAGGGGGGCCAGCGGGTCCCTGCGAGGGAGAAGGGCCGGCCCTGATGAGCGGGGCCAGAAGCCACGCCCACCTACAACCCCCGACTGCAGAGAAGGTGCAACACTTACCCTCGGGCCTCGGGGGCCTGTGTCTCCCTTGGGTCCCTATAGGATGGGGGAGAACAAACAAAAGAGGCCGAGTTAGAGAAGGGAGGCCCGTGAGGGGTCACCGGCAGGGTGTCCAGAAAAAAATAGTCGAGGGCAGAGGATTACCTCGACTCCTGTGGTTTCTTGGACAGGTGACACTGGAGGGGGAAGAGACGCGTGTTAGTGGCTGGGTTTGCCAACAGCGCCCCCGGCGGCGAGGCCTCCAAATCGCCGGGCCAGAGAGGCTCGCCCCAGCCCCACACGCCCCAGGCCCGGAGCCCAGCGCACCTGAGCTATCCGGGCAGACAGGACAGCACTCGCCCTCGGGGACTACCCCGCCGGGGCAGGTCTTGGATTCGTCACAGATCACGGCATCGCACAGCACCTTGCCGTTGTCGCAGACACAGATCCGGCAGGGCTCGGGTTTCCATACGTCTCGGTCATGGTACCTGAGGCCGTCCTGTACGCAGGTGACTGGTGGGACTGGGACACGTGGGGAAGAGGAGGGGCTGTCAGCAGCGCCCGAGACCCCCACCTCGGGGCTCCGGGGACCTCCGGCTCTATCTGCCCTTTCCCCGGGTCTAAGAGGCACGACTTACATTTTTCATTTTCCGCCCCTCCTCCCCTTTGCCCCTTTCCCCAAATCCTTAAAAGCTCCTCTGCTCCCCATCAGCGCCAGTGACAGCGCCGAGGCGCCCGGCCAGAGCGGCTATAACTCTTTCCAGTTCTCAGGAATTTAAACAAAGATTTAGGTCGCGGTTGCTTCCAACTCCAACCTCAGCCCGTTGGCGTTGAAGCCAAGTGAAATAAAAAGTCATGGGGTGAAGGGGAGGGAGGGAGAGACTGGGAGGGGCCCCATCAAGAGGGCAGGCTCGTGGGGAGGGGTTTGCGGGGGGCGGGGGAGGGAGGGGAGGTCCCCATCCCTGGGCAGGTGGGAGGCGTGGGCGGAGCTAGGAGAATGGGGAGGGACTGATTCGAGTGGGGCTCCCCTAGAGACTTGAAATGCATCTCAAAAGTAGGATACACCCTACCCTCTAGCGCCCAGACATCTTAAAATCCTGCTCTCGGGAAAGCCGGTCAGTGCCACTGGGTCACTTGTTAGCCAAAGAACCAGAAGTCCGCAAATAGCGAGGGTGAGTCAACCACGCCCACCGCACTAGCAACCACCAGACCGACGCTAGGTGTCGGGCAACGCTAAGCAATGGGGACGGAGCGGGACCCATTTCAACGGACGGGACACTTTTTCTGGAGGCCGGGGCTGCCCCGTCCCCGGTTTTACTTTCCAGATCTAGCGCTGGGGTCCACGCCCGGCCACCCGCCACCCCCCCCCGACTCTTCCCGCGCCGGCTCCTAAGCCACGAAGCGCAGGGCGGGGAGGCGCAGCGCTCAGTATGGGCCGGCAGGGGGCGCAAGAACCCCGCCCTGCCGAGTCCGCGCCAAAGTTTCTCAGGCTCCAACCCGCCCACTCTCCGCGCCCCCTCCCCCCCAGCCCAGCACCCCCGCGGTCCCGGGAACACTGTCTAGCCTGCAGAGAGGGCAAGCAATCTTTCCTTATGAATCATCCCACAGCTCTCCTGATCGCTCGTACGTCTTGGGCTCCGAGCGCCCAGCTCGGCGCCCCCATCCCCTCTTCGACGTGCTTTCCCCCCAACCGCGCCCAGACCCCCACTTCCTCGGTTGCACGCTCGGGATTCTCTCCTGCACCAGCCCGCGCCGCGCTGCATCCTCCCCGCCCGCTCCTGGGGGCGCTCCTCCCCAACCTCACCCTGGGGCGATCCCTGCCTCGCTCGGGGCGCCGAGGAGGAGCCCTCACCACCTCCCCTCCACCCCCAAGTCCTCCCGGCATCCCGAGACTCAGCTGGAGCCGCGGCCCCGGGGACCCAGCGCAGGGCGCGGTGTCGAGTTTTCCCGGACTCCCAAAAGTTTGGGACTTACTGTCTTCGTCTTGGCCCTCGACTTGGCCTTCCTCTTGGCCGTGCGTCAGGAGGGCGGTGGCCGCCAAGAGGAGCAGGAGCCGGAGGTCCACAAAGCTGAACATGTCTAGACCCTAGACATGTAGACTCTTTGCGGCTGGGGTGGGGGGTTAGCGTCCGCTCATGCGTGGCCTCACTCCGCGTGCCTCCTGCTCCGACCCCGAGGAGAAACTCCCGTCTGCTCCGACGACTGGCCCGGGCCCCTTTTATACTATCCCGATGGAGAGCAGGGAGGAACCCTTCCCCTCGGAGAGGGGGAGCCGGCCGCCCGTCCCCCAGCCAATCAGAGCAGCCTGGCCCGGCCCCCAATTGGGGAGTTGGAGCGGAGGGGGGGGGAGGAGGGAAGGGAAGGGGAGGGAGTCCACCCCACACCTCCCCCCTTCGCTGCTCTGCCTCCCCAGCCCCCCAGCCCAGCCTGGGCCAGAGGTGCTGCTCGGGCGCGGCTGGGTCCTCAGTATAGCGTGGCTAAGGAGTGGGTAGGGGTGCCCCTTCTGCATTCTCCCTGGAACCCCAACCTGGAGGAGGGGGAATTGGGGAGCGGGGTGGGGAGCTCTGGGGGGGCACTGGGAGAGGGTCCTCCCGGCCACGCCTGTTCACCCTCCTGACGTCTTTGGCAAGAGCTAAGGAATGGGTGTAGGAGCTGGGCTGGTGACCTCTCCAAGACAGAACCAGAGCAAGTAGAAGATGTGCCTGCTGGAGGTGTCTTCTGGTGCCACTGGGGTTCGGAGTTTAGGAGTATTGGGGGAACAATTTGAGTATTCCTTTATAGACATTAAGAATCAGATCTGGGTGGGGGGTGCCGGCAGGGAGTTTTGTTTGAGGATGTCAATGCTTCTGCCATGCCTGAGGCTGCGAGGCATGATTGGGAGATGGGGTGGAGAGGCTGGGCGCAGGTTGAGAAACCTGACTAGGTGGTCTCTTTAGAAGGAGGCTTTGGCGCTGGGGAACGGGGAGCCAGGCAGGGGTGGGGGACTGCCAGGGACTCAGACTTGTGGGTGGGGGGTCTCATTTCCCTACAAACTCACTCCCCAAGCTCTTCCATCCCAGAGGTGGGGACTGAGTTTGTAGGGGGAGGCCTGTGATTGCTGGTGACTTAGAAAGGGTTTTGTGTCTGCCATGGCTGGGGCCGAGGGCTGGCTAGAGACGCTTCTACCCCACACGGTCAAACCAGAAAGAACTTGGGTGGACGACTCTTGGCCCAACTGGGTGTCCCTCTTGGAGCTGCATGAAGCCCCTTCTCTGTTGTACCTGGACTCAGGGGGGTGGACGTGTGGAAGAATGTGGGCATCTGGGTGAGACTTGCCTTTGGGGGCTTGGGCAAGAATGGCCGGGGAGGTTGAGTGACTTTATCTCAGAGGCTGTGTCCTCTAGCCTCACTCCAGTCCCACGGCCATTGCTGTCTGCCCGGGGCCCAGGAGACAATCACCTGGAGGCGGAAAGGGGGTGAGGACCCCAAGAACCGCAGGCCAGACTTAGGAGAGATGCTTCTGGAAGTCCACGCCTTCCTTCCCCTATGCCCCAAGCCCCCACCAGTGTTCCACTTTGACCCCAGTCTGTCCAGGTCCCCTGCCCTGCCCAAGTCTGCGGGCTTGGGAGGAAGCAGTGGGGGGTCTCCCTGCAGTGCCTGCTCACTGATCTTTCTCCTGGGTAGCTCCCCCACCCCCGTCGCTCCAAAGCTGCAAACGTGGAAGCGGGGAGTCCCGCCTCCCCCAAACCATCCAAGATTCCATTGCCTCCCCCCCCGCCCCTCTCCACGCCCTCCCCCAGCTGGTTTTGTGCAACGAAGGCAAAGGGGGAAAAAAAGACCCAGGGAACAGAAGGGGAGGGAGCCACGTCGGCTGGCCGTGGGCAGCCAAGACGAGCGGCGCGGGTGGGGCTGCGAGGGAGACTGCCGGGGCTATAATTAAAGGGAAAATATAGAGTTTCCAGAGAGGCAGGGCTGGAGACAACCATGGAAGGACGAGCCTTCATCAATTATCCCTACCATGTGGCAGCAACTTGTGGCCCAGGAGCTGCCCCCGCCTAGTGCCAGCGATGGCAGGGCAGGACTGGGGGTTGAGGTGCTGAGATGGCAGTTCCCCGGACGCACCAAAGCCCTGCCCTCCACTGTGGGTCAGTTCCAGAGGCTTCCGGTCCCTAGTAGGGGACAAGGATCCTGCTCTTCAAAGGGAGCAGATATCTGAGTGGTGGTCTCGGGCAGGATGCCACAGGGCTTGGTAGTAGGAGGGGTGGTGTGACCTGTCCACCTCCATGCTTGTTGAATTTTCACAGCTGGGGGTTCCTGCCTGCAGCTCGCTGCCCACAGACTCCCTGCCAGCCTTCCCCACGGCCACCTTGAGAAAGGGATGAAACCCCCCAGGTGGGAATTAGGGGTTGCTACATCGTGGGCCTGGGGTTCTGAAGGATGCTTGGGGACCCCTGGGGTTGGGGCTTTGTGTGCCTGGTGACAGCTACCACCCATGTCCAGTTCCAGGCCTTCCTCCAGGACCTGAGGCAGACGGTGTCCAAGCATCCTTTCCACGTGGCACAGAGCTGGGGCCCAGGGCTTTCTCTGCCACTTTCGACTTGAAACGCTTGGCGGGTGCCCAGCCCGAAGATGTGTCTTTAATTTCTGCAGCATGACAGTGAGAGGAAGAATGTGCTTGGGGTCTCCTCCCAGCCTGGCTGGGCCTCCCTGGCCAGGACTGAGGGCTGGAGGCTGGGGGCGGGGAGGAGGGAGCTAGGGCCTGAGAGGGGAGGAGACGCCACCTCATCTTTAGGAAACTCTGAAGCTCTGGCTTCTTGTGGAATGTAAGACTTTGTCCGGCACTTAGAGTTGGGGGGTTGGGGGGGTGGGAGCAAAAGCCAAAATCCCTCCCCACCCCCAAGAAATGGTAAAGTCATCAGCAGTTAGGGAAAAAAATTCCTCAAGAAGAAAAACAGAAAGAGGAAAGTGCTGAGCTCTGAGTTCTCTCCTGCTCCAAATTTCCCCAAGTGTCCCTCCTCAAAGAAAGGGGGGAAAGGCCCCCACCTCCAGAACTCCTCGGGACCCAACTGGGACTCCACAGTGTGGGATGGGGGAGGACAGCTCATCTCAAAGAAGTAGCCCAGGTGTCAGTGCACCTGTCGGGGAGTGGCATGCCCCCCACCCTGCACACCTGGGTCACCTTTCCCAGCTGCTGTGGTCTCCAGTGGAGGTTCTGCTGTCCCTCGCCCCTGCCTGACCTTCCAGAACCCTTCTCCGCTGCTCCTACCCCTGACCCTAGACTGCTGACCCTAGAGGGGCTGAGGAGAGAGAAGGGAGGGGTTGAAGGAACCCGCAGTGCAGGTCCGAGGCAAGAAGCTCCCCGCACGACCCCATCACAGAGCCTGCTGAGGAACCCTGGAGCAGAACCAGGGACAGACCCCCGGTGTGTGGGGCGCCCTCTTCTTCCATCTCCTCAGCATCACGCGATCTGAACCCTTTGCTAAGTTCCTTCCTGCCCAGGGGCAGCTCTGCTCTTCCTGTGCCTCAGCCTCAAATCCAAGCCCTTCAGCCTTCTGGAGTTCACCTCCCTCCCTTCACCATCCCTCCCTTCCAGATTCAGAGGGAAGATGTTGAATCAGGGTTTGTCCATGTTGAGCGTTCGATGCCTGTGAGACATCCCATCGGAAACGTAGAGGAAACCCTTGGGTGCCTGGGTCAGAAGTTCAGGGGAGAGACAGATGTGGGACCCCAGGACGATGGTCACCGAAGTTGTGGGTGTGGATGGAGTCATCTCCGAAGAAAGCATGGAAGGAGGGAGGAGCGCAGAGGGGCTGGCAATGAGCTCTGAAGACTCTCAAGGTGTGAGGGCTTGGGGGGTAGGAGGGGAATCTCGCACAAGATACGGGACAAGAGTGACCAGAGAAGAAGGGAGACAGGGGTTGGGGAGTCCTGAATGCAGAGGAAAGAGATTGTTCTAGTAGGAGGAAGAGTTACATGCTGCAGAGAGAACTAGCATGGTAGGGAACAGGATGTGCCCTGGATTGAGCAAGATGGCGGTGATGGTGCCCCCCATTGGGCTGTTTTGGTGGAGAGACGGGAGAGGAATCCAGACTGGATTGTATGGGAGGGCAGGAAGTGGGGTCAGAGTGCAGCGGGCTCCGAGGAGGAGTCAGCGATGGGAGCAGAGAGGCAATACCTCCACCCCTTTCTCTCCTGTGTCCCTACTCCTGTCTTCCTTTCTGTCCCCTGCCATGCTGCTCTTCCTCGTCCAGTGCCCTTGCCCGTCTCTCCACCCTATCTGGAGCCCTTTGGCCATTTTTGTTCTCCTTCCTTCTTTTCTTTTCTTCCCAGGTGACACTAGCCTCCAGTCTCCACAGCCAGGCCGGCCTCCCCCTCATTCTCTCCCAGAGTGAGCTCTCTATCCAGGCTCTTGGAGACGAGGCTTGTTTTCTAATGCTGGCCACAACCCGCCCCGCTTTCTGGGACGCCCTCCTCCACTGGCCCTAGGGGGAGAACTTGGGGCAGAGCAACCAAGGAAGGAGCCGGGATGAGCTGGAGAGAGAAAGGTAGGGCTTGGCCCCAGGTGACACCAGGGCTGTCGTGCCACGCTGGCCCAGGCCCTCTCCAGCCACCCTGCCAGGTCCCAGCTGGGCATCGTTTGCAGGCCGAAGGATGCTGTTGGCCCGTCCTTAATGCCACTCTGCAGTAGTCAGAAGTGAGGGCCAGCCTGGCTTTCTTGCTGGAGTGAGCTCCTGGGCGGACCAGCTGGCTTCCCCAGGGCATCTCTAGCCTCACTTGTGATGTCCAGAGGCCAATCAGGTCTCCTGAAAGGTGGGCTGAGTGAATCGACTGAATTTGTATTTCTCCCTCTCTGGTTTGGTTCGATTCTGAGAGTGCTTTATCCTCAGTTCCTCCTTCCTTTCTGCTTTCTGTTCATTTCTCTCTTCTCTCCCTCCCAACCTATGTCTGTCACCTTTTCCCTCTGCATGTCATTTTCTCCTCTTCTTACTTCTTTTCTTTCCCTCCCACCTCTGCCTCTGGCCCGGGGTCCCACCCCCCACCCCCCACCCACGCAGTCCTTCTCTCTCCCTCCTTCCCCTCATAGTCTCTTCCGGTATCTGCTTCCGACCTCCCAGGTCTCTGGTGCCTGTCCTGGGGGCGGCGCTCTGCTGGGTCCCCTGATGCTGGCCACACAGTCTTCGAGCTCCTCCGGAGAAGAAAGGGCAGCCCCCACGGGCGGGAGGGGCGGGGCGGGGGGCCGGGACTTGCATCACAACCAGATGTCTGGCTGCCGAGATCGATGCCAAGGTTCTTTTGAAGCCCGAAATTAAGTAAAAGCAGGGGGTGTGGGGGCAACCTCTGTGGAGCAGGTCTTGATCCTTCCCTCGGTTCCCCACAGCCCCCACCCCAACTGAGCCTGGGCCACAGAGGAGAAGTCCCCTGCCTTCTACTTCTGCACCCTCTGCCAGTTCTTCCTCCTGATTTAACCCGGGGCCTTTGGAATTTGGGGGCGGGGGATCCCAGTCTGCTCACTTGTACCAGCTCTGGGCAGAGGTCCCCTTGGACAGAGTCTGGCACGGACACGAAAAGGATCAAGTCTGGCTAACACAGCCCTGTCTTCTCCCCAAGGGCCGCCCTTCCCTCGTGCTGAGGAGCCGCATTCACCAACAGACGCGTTCATTCAACAGCATTTGTGTGCCAGACACGTTGTGGGGCACTGGGCAGGCAGTGGTGAGCCACACCGACCCTGGGCCTACCCGACGGAGCTCACATTTGGAGGTCGTGAAGACAAGGAGCATAGAGTTCGGGGCGGGCAGGCATGGCAGGGGGTCTGCTCTGGTCCTGGGGTCCAGGAAGGCTTCCCTAGATAAACTGAGGGACAGTGGGGGTAGCTTAGCTAAGGGCTAGGAGGACGGCTTCCCTAGATAAACTGAGGGACAGTGGGGGTAGCTTAGCTAAGGGCCAGGAGGCAGGGTGGGGACCGATGGTGCCACATCTGCAAAGGCTCTGGGCAGGAGGGGGCACGGCGAGTTCTGGACACTCAAGGAATCCGGGGAAGGCCAGGGTGGCCAGAGCACCACAGGCAAACAGCTGGGCAGGCCACCAAAGACTCCTCAGGGGCTGGGCTCTCTCTTCCAAGCTACGGGCCCCTGTGGAGGGTCTGAGGCAAGGCAGTGTCACAATCAGGTCTGCGTCTGTGAACGATCACCACCGTCACTCCACGGGATAGGTACTTTCTGGAGGAGGGCTGGGACAAGAGGCAGCTGCAGTCGCCCAGGTGATCAGGCTTGGACCCAGTTGTTGGGAATGGACACAGAGAGAAGAGGGTACCCTCCAGAGCCCTTTAGGAGGCAGAATGCGCGGGTGCTGGGGCGGATGGGATGTGGCTGGAGGCGGTGAGTGGCAAGCGTGATCCCTGGGCTTCTGGCTAGAGAGACTGGAAGAGGGAAGGCTGGGCAGGAAGCCGGCTAGGGAAGCAGATCCTGAGTTTGGTGACTACTGCAGACCCCCTGGGGCCAGCCCTGTGCTGGGGAGAGCTCAGGGGACAGCAGCTCCTGTGCTCAGAAAGCAGGGAGCCAGGAAGGAGAATAAAGCACACCACACAAACGTGTCTCACCCAAGGCAGCACTGGCTGTGGGATTTTGAGCAAGTTGCTCCCGGTCTCTGAACTTCATCTCCCCAGTTTGTGAAATGTGCTGGCCTGTGTCTTGCTCAGGAAATGGAAGCCTCCAGAGACACACGGGGTGATGAGAATGCCAGTGGGAGATAAGGAGGGCTTCATGGAGGAGGCGGCTTTTGAGCCAGACCCAGGAGGGCGGGTTCAAATGCAGGGTCCAAATGGGAGGGAAGGCACCACCAAGCCTGGAAGCCTAACATAGCTGGAAAGACACAGACAGATGAATAGACAGACAGACAAGGCCGTGGGCAGAAGAAACCTGGAAGATAAGGCTGGAGATGTAGGCTGGGGCCAACTTCTAGAAGCCCGGGGTTCTGGGTGCGGAATTCGTACTCCCTGGTGGCTCTAGGGAGTCAGTGACTGCTTTTAGGCAGGGCATGGCTGAGATCTTTTTGCCAAGGACTTGTCCAGAGGACTTATACCTTGGTTTCAGCAGAAGGACTTGGGCCCTTGGTAGGCAGAAGGGGCCCTTTCAGGAAAGTAGGGGTGGGGGACTTGTAGATCAATAAGAAAATAGGGCTTGGGAGCAGGCAGAGAGGTGGACCAGATGACTCCTTCAAAGTTGGGATTCAACTTCTCCTGGATTTCAGAACTTTTGAGTCTCAAGGTGGACGTATGATAGAACAAGAGGTGTTCAGCTGGACGGAAACTTTGAGTTTATTCTGTCCTCCCCTCCATCTACGGATGAGAAAACGGAGAGCCGGAGGAGGAAAGTGACTGCCCAAGGTCACACAGCTGGGATTGAGGGGTCAGAGGTAGAAACCTTGCTGCACTCAAGATCTGGGCGGTGGGTGTGGGGAGTGGTGGGACCAGGGCAGCACCTGGGGATGCAGGGGAGGGCAGCATGACACGCATGGGAACGTCATGTCATATCCGTCCAGCCCTGAGGGGAACAGCCCAGGAGAGTTGCTCCCCAATTCTCAGCTGAGCCATGTGGCCGAGGGGGAAGGGAGACCAGTGGGCAGGGAGGAACTGCCACATGGAAAAGCCTTGATACGAACCATCTGGCCTGGGCGGGCGGAATGTGGGCTGCAGGGAGGGGAGGAGCAGGAGCCGGGAAGCAGGCCACAGTGGGCGGGTGGACGGCGGGTTGGGGCTGGGAGTGGCCCGATCCGATCCGGAGGCCCCTACCTTCTAGACTGCTGCGGCCCAGATGCCTTTGCAGCCATGGCCTGGCCCATCCAACCCTCTGACCTCATTCCCATTCCACCCCCCACCCCGCCCCTGACGACCCGTCTCAGCCACCCCCTTCGCCTGCCACGTAGACTAAAGTCTTCCTAGCATCTTCTGCTGGAAGGAGGAAGAGCGGAACACAGGCAGGCGCCCTGAGCCCTGAGCTCTACGGGGTCAAGAAGGTCTGGGCAGAGCGGCTGGCTCTTCGGGCCTCAGTTTTCCCTCCCCAAGCCTGAGGCCCAGCAAATGGAGGGGCCTGGGGTCATGGGAGAAGCTGGACAGTCAAGCAGGCTGGAGCGAGCACGAATCAAGGGGGTTCTCTGGAGGTCACTGCAGCCATCCCCCTGCCTCCTCTGGAGGGGACCGTTCTCAGATCCAGGAAGGGATAGGGGCAGGATGTTGTTTCTCCTCTCAAACTGTTCACAAGAAGCAGAGTTCCCTGATGGTCAGGGGAGGAGGTCCTCCATAAGATCTAGCTTTCCTCCCTCCTGCTGCTTTGGGGTGCAATTTGTGGCTAGGATGAGGGAGGCATCCTGTCTCCCCTCCCTCAGTTGCGTCTCAAGAGCCTTCCCTTCAATCCCGTCTCCAGCTCTGCGTCTGATCTCCAGCCTCCCCCTCGATTCCCTGCCCCCCCCAGGTCCTGGGTCTCCAGCTGCTCCAGCCCAACGAGGGGCTGTCCCTGCTGGCTCTCAAGGCGTTCCCGGCCTGTGAGTCATCGGGAATGTCTGCTCTGGCTGCTGCTCCCCTTTCCTGGCGGGGACCCTCTTGTTCGTCCTGCCCCCAGCCGGGGACAGAGGGTGCCCTGCCAGGCAGGGGTCTCTGGAGGAGGGGGAAGCCATACACAAGCTCCCCACGCGGTCACAGGGAGCTTCAAGGACTGGCTTGCCCCTCGCCCAGACTTCACTTCCCGACCGCAGATAAAAATGTCCTGTTCTTTCCGTCTCCCGGGTGGGGAAACTGAGGAGGGCCAGGAGCTGGGGTCCAGGCTCCCCCTCATTCGGCTTTAGGGCCCATCTTTGCCAGCCTGGGAACCTGCCCAAGCCTCGTTCTGGAGAGCCTTTCTTGTGTTCAAGGCTGTATCTGGCAGCAAAGCCAGAGACAGGCGCTGCTGCTGGCTCCAGGGATGACACGTCCCGGCTGGGGTGGGGAGTCCACGTCTGCAGAAGAGGGGGAGGCCACATGCCTGGACCCTTCCCACAGAGCCCCTGCGCCTGTGAGGCTCCCCCTCCCACTGCCTTCTCTTCCCAGCAGTCCTGGCCAGCCTCCTCCCTCCAGCCAAGCAACAGCTGGGGGGAGGGGAGGGGGGAGGGGACTTGGAAGACAGGGGCAGTCTCGGAAGAGCCCCCCTCCCCCCATCATGCCCGGCCATTTCTCTTCCCTGAGCCTCAGTTTCCTCATCTGTAAAATAAGGGGGCAAGTCCTCACCCACGGGTTGGTCTGTGATTGTCTCTTCCCAGACAGGCAGACTCTTTTTTTTTTTTTTTTTTTGAGTTGGAGTCTCACTCTGTCGCCCAGACTGGAGCGCAGTGGCTGCTCCCGGCCACCGCCGCCTCGACCTGCTGGGCTCCGGTGATCCTTCCGCCTCAGCCTTCCGGGAAGCCGGAATTACAGGCGACCACACCCGGCTGATTTTTTGATTTATTGTAGAGATGAGGTCTCGCCAAGTTGCCCAGGCGGGTCTCGAACCCATGGGCTCAGGCAATCCGCTCACCTCAGCCTCCCAAGGCGCGGGATTACAGGCTGAGCCACCGAGCCAGCAGGACAGAATCTTAGATGCTCAAACACTCACTCACTCAGACCCACAGTCAGTCAATCTCTCTCTCTCTCTCTCTCTCTCTCTCTCTCTCTCTCTCTCTCTCTCTCTCTCTCTCTCTCTCCTCACACACACACACACACACACACACACACACATTCATTCACAGACTCATGAGCACACTCTTGCACACACTTCTGCATGCACTCGGCCCTCTGCCTATTCTGGGCACAGCAGACCCCCACAACTTCTGTTTCCCTCTTTCTGACAGTGCACCCTTTCTCCTCTCATTCCAGTCATGCCTCCCCACCCCAGCCCTCTCACCCCTTTACATTCTCCTGCTCCTGGTTTTCCTCCTCCTGAGGTCATTGGCAGGGCAAGAGCCAGGAGAACAGAGGACATGATATTTAAACCTCAGAGCATCCGAGCTCCAACCTCTGACCCTGCCAGAGACCACTCCCACCACCCCGGGCACATGGCTCTCTCTGAGGTCTTGGGTGGGACAGAGTGTGAGATGGGGAGGAGGTTACAAGCTGAGAAAGGCCGGTTATTCCCCAGCCAGTTGGCCTTCTGAGGAATGGCCCTCGCTTCTCTTTTCTGAGTATCAAGAACATCCACTTTCCCAAAAATCTGGCCCACTGACATCCTGCGGCCTCTTCAGTGTGATCATGTTAGTCGCTTGCCCTGGCCGTTGCCCCAGGTTGCACCCTTCTAGGAACTTCTGCCGAAGGGAGACTGGTCAGCGCTCAGGACGGATCCAGGGATGAGATATCTGCTGGCCAGGAAAGGCATGGGAACCGGGCGTCAGAGCACGCCGGGCTCAGGAACAGCACACGATGGTGCCAGACTCTGCTTACATGCGGGGCATGGCGGAATTCCTCCAGAGGCCTCTGAGGTGGGTGCTGCTATCGTTGCCAATCTCAGAGGAGGAAAGAGAGGCGCAGAGAGCTCAAGTCAGTCACCTGGAGTCAAAAAGCCAGGAAATGACTGAACTGGGATTCAAACCCAGGCAGCCTGACTCCAGAGCCCATATGCTTATCCACCACGCTCGGCAGGTCCAAGAGCCCCAGGGTGAGCCAAGGGGTGTCCTCCTCGCTAGTCTATGAAGTGACTATTTGCACAAACAGGCTCCCACCTGTGTACACACACGGGTAGGAGTGCGGCATGATGTGGCTGGAAGCTGACCACAGGCACCATTAGGAGCTGGAAGGATCTCTGAAGAGCTGCCTCCCTCCTGCAAGCCAAGGAGCTGTTGTGAGCTGATCGCCCCACACACGTCACCTCGGTGAATCCTCACGGCGGCTCTGAGAAGCCAGCCTCAATGCCTCTGTCTTACAGCTGGAGACCCAGAAGGGCTGAGGCGTTGCCCACGACCCCCTCCCTCAAGCTCAGAGAGAACCCAGGAGCCCTGACAGCCGGATTGGGCTTCTCTCTAGTGCCCCATGTGTCCCCGACTTGCAAATCCACGCAACTACTAGGCACACATATTCACACACAACAGACCGTGTAGCACACCGGGAAGAATTACAGTTTCCAGGCGGATTTCAAGCCGTTTCAAGTGTTTGCTCCGCCTTACTGACAGTCCCCAGGCGAAGCCCCTCGCTCAGAACCCCCTGGCTGAAGAGTGGCACAGTTGTGGCTAGGTCCCATGCCTGCCTGGTCCCAGAGCCAGCGCTCTTTCTGCTTGATGCCACCACCTGCCACCCTCACTGTCCTCCAGCCCAGAAGCACCCCCTGCACACGCCACCTCCCCACTGAGCACACCTGCATGTAACAGACAGGAAAATCACAATCACAGAGTACCCACACGACACAGGCTAAGAATCGCTGGTGTTATCTGTGTACCAGGCACTGTCATAAGGGCCATCTATGTCTAGCTCTGGGAAAGGCCACAGCAATCCTATAACCTAGATTCTGTTAATATTCCAATCTTCATTTTACAGATGAGGAAACTTAGGCTCAGAGAGGTTAAGTAATTTGCTCAAGTTCGCACAGCTAGGAGTCGCAGAGCTGAGGTTTGAATGCGGGCTTTAACCACTGTGCTACAGCCCGGTTGCTGATACCCATCAGGTGTTAGTCAGTGACCACGACCGATGGCCTGTCTGTGCCAACCCCGAGTAGGGCCTAGATGTGGGTCCTCCCCTTCCACCTGCCCCCGCCTGGCACACATCATGCAGTAGAGAAGGGCTGTGCCCCCTTTCGCAGGCCTTGTTTTCCAGAGCGCCTCCTCCCCAGCGAGCAGGACATGTGGATCTTGGCTTCGGTTGCACTTGACACCCAGGGAGGGAAAACACTGAGGTGGTGCCCAAATGGGGGGTCTGGAGGCAGGGAGATGCAAATAGGGTGCCAGCTGGGGGCTGGGGCTGGGAGAGAGCGGGGAGGGTCAGGACAGGGACGTCCCTCTGCTTCTAGAACCCTCCATTTGGTGGTGGCACACATCCGTTCTGTGTCTCCCTGTCTCAGATCTTTCCAGTCTGTCTCTCTGTGTGTATCTCTCTGTCTCTCTCCTGTCTCCCCCTGCCCCTTTGCTGCTTATCTGCTGCTATCAGCCCCTGGGAGACAAGATTGGGGCGAGGTCACCACAGAGTGGACGTTTGCATCTGAGTGGGGCCCACTCCTAGGGTCTGCCAGCTCTGCCCCAGGACCCTTCCCTCCACAGGCCGCTCCTCCTCAAGCCTTCCTTCCAGGCCCTCCTTGTTCCCAGATACTCATGTCCAGAGGTCAGCCCAGCCATCACCACTGGGCGGGTTTGGGACATATCCTGTCTCCCCTCCAGATTGGGGGAGGAGGCAGGGCCCCTCCCATGAGACAAGGAGACTGTATCTCCTTGCTCAGACCGAGAGCTCTCTGAGGGCAGGGCCTGTGTCCCCCACACCCCACTGGAGTTTCTTGAGGATATAGCGTGGGTTTCCCCATCAGACTGGGGGCAGGGCTTGTGTCTTCTCCTTCCTCTGGATTCTCCTGGTGTCTGGCTTGGGCTCTGCTGGAAAGTACAGGAAGTATTTAGCAGGGGTGAAGGGACCAATGCCCTCCCACGTTCGTCTCTCCTCTCAGACCTTTCAGACCTGCTCATCCTTTCACCATGTAGCATCTACCCCAACTCCAGTGAACACAACTTCCTGAAGCCCCTCTTCAGTCCTGCCCCCTCCTTCCCAGATGGATCCTTACTTCCATGGGGCAGATGGAGATAAGGAAAGATAGAAATATGGATACCGGGCCAGGCATGGTGGTTTATACCTGTAATCCCAGGGCTTTGGGAGGCCAAGGCAGGAGGATTGCTTGAGGCCAGGAATTCGAGACCAGCCTGGACAACATAATGAGACCTCATCTCTAAAAAAATAAAAAATAAATTAAAAACATTTTTTTTGAGTCTGGGTCTCACTCTGTTGCCCAGGCTGGAGTGCAGTGGCATAATCCCAGTTTAGCACAGACCTCCTGGGCTCAGCCAATCCTTTCCCCTCAGTCTCCTAAGTAGCTGGGACTACAGGCATGTACCAACACTCCTGGCTTATTTTTTTATTTTTTGTAGAGGCAAGGTCTTCTTGTGTTACCCAGGCTGGTCTCGAACTTCTGTGCTCAAGCCATTCCCCCCTCTCAACCTCCCAAAGTGCTGGGATTACAGGTGTGAGCCACCGTGCCTGACTAAAAAAAAAAAAAAAAGTTTTTAACTAAAAAAAAAGTTTTTAACTAAAAAAAAATTAGCTGGGTATGGTGGCGTGTGCCTGTATTCATAGCTACTTGGGAGGCTGAGGCTGGAGGATCTCCTGAATCCAGGAGTTTGAGGTGGCAGTTAGCTGTGATTGCACCACTGTACTTCAGCCTGAATAACAGAACAAGACTGTGTCTACAACTGTTTAGAAAAAGAAATATGAATGTCCAACAGTCAACAAAGAAACCTGCAGGCAAGGATATTGCCCAATCACCAATGTCTCTGCCTCCTAATCCTACCTAATATCTATATTTGGCCTCCTCCTGGAAGCCTTCCTGGATGAGCACAGTCCACCGGTCTCCTCAGCTCTGGATGTATTTAGAGCTCATCTGTCTGATGGTTTCCTAAAGCTATTTTTAAAAATAACCTTTTGGTTTAATAATTTAGATTTACAAAAAAGTTGCAAAGAGAGTACAGAAAGTTCCCACCTATTCTTGTCCAGTTGCCCTAATGTTAACACTCTACATCATCATGGTACATTTGCCAAAACGAAGAAGTCAACGTTGGTACCTTACTACGAACTAAACTCCAGACTTTGCTCAGATTTCACTCGTTTTTCTACTAAGGTCCCTTTTCTGTCCCAGGATTCCACCCAGGCTATCACGTTGCTCATGCCTCCCTCGTCTCCTCTGGCTCGTCACCGTTTCTCAGTCCTTCCTTGTTTGTCATGGCTTTGACAGTTTTCAGGAGGACAGGGCAGACTGTCTTAATGTTATTTTTCAGCAGTGAAAGGCTTCCCTCAAATAAAACCTTCTGCAGAGTCCTAGCATATAAACAGACAAGAGCGGAGCTGCCCTGGTCGCAGCAGTGACAGGAGAGGGTACAAGGGAAGCCAGGTCACCTGAATGTGAGTCTCCACAGGACCCCCCTGAGAACTCTAAGGAACCCTAGGGTGCCATGGAACGCAGTTTGAAAATCATTCATCTAGGCCCAGTTCTGTCCAGTCCATGGCATAAAACCCTGAACTAAGGTTCACACGCCACTGGTGAAAGGGCCGTCAATACTTTTCGAGGCCGCTCCAAAGGCTTGAAAGGTCTTTGAAATCCTCCTTTCCCCAGCCTTGGTCGTGGACCACCCTCTGGTTTGCCACCCAGGTACCCCTGTAGGACGGAGGCCACTATTTCCCCAGCTGAGAGTGATACCGGAGGCAACCTCTCCATCCCTCCCCAGGTGTCTCTCTCAGCCACAGGTAGTCACTTTGCCAGGGTCATGCTCCCTTCTCGGGGACTGTTGTCCTGTGACTGGCTGTTGTGGGGGCACAACTCTGAAGGGCTGTCTCAGCTCCAGAGCTCCTCGTGGGGCAGCTGAGGCCTTGGCTGTGAATGCCTGGAGTTCAATGTCTACCTCTGCCTGATCCTATTTCCTTCACACCCTACACTCCTGCCTAGAACTCTCCGTCTCTGAGTCTGTCTCCTGGGCACACGACCTGAGAAAGTTAGTGCCAGGAATGGCCTGAATAAGCAGACTCTATCATAGGACTTTGGACAGGGATCACCCACTCACTGGTCAGCTTTACTCAAAATTAAGTATAAGGCCAGGCATGGTGGCTCACACCTGTAATCTCAGCACTTTGGGAGGCCGAGTGGGAGGAGTGCTTGAGGCTAGGAGTTTGAGACCAACCTGGGCAATACAGTGAGACCCTCATCTCTATTTTATTTAAAAAAAAAAAAAAAAAAACAGGCACGATGGCTTGTGTCTGTAGTCCTAGCTACTTGGGAGGCTGAAGCAGGAAGATGACTTGAGTCCAGGAGGCTGAGGCTGTAGTGAGCTAGGATTGTGCCACTGCACTCCAGCCTGGACAACAGAGTGAGACCCTGTTTCAAAAAAAAGTGGAAACACTAGAGCTGTCATAGCAAACAGAAGATGGGATCAAAAAGTTCAGATAAGTGGTCTGCTAGAAGGAACATATTAGTAAGACCAGCAGCTCCCCAGGGAGCTTCTAGAACGACAGTGAACTACTGAAAAGCAACCAAGCAACAGCTCCAATTGCAGCTACTGTGCCAGATGTGGTATCTTTACTAAAGCAGATTAACATACGCTCAGGTGCATAGACAGTATGTGGTTACTGATCTTGGGCAGCAGGATACACTTCAGGTCCTGCCCTAGAGTATATTAACTCTGCTCCCCCACTAACATGATCTGACAGGATCTGGGTCATTTGGATATTCTGCACGATAGCACATTGAACTATTCTTTTTAAAACAAAACAAAACAAAACAAGCTCTGCCAAGTTTTACTAAAGGACAATTTTGTATGGCTTACTTTTCACCAGTCTGTTCTGGAGTGTTTCTAATGATATCAGAATCACCTGGATCAATGAGAGCCAGTATGCATACTCTGTAGTATTTTCCACACGATGTGCCCAGTTCAATATTATTGCCACTCTATTGATGGACACCAGTTTTGGCCAACATCGCATCATACTACATTTTGGATTTCCTCAAAGCCGGGCAGTTGTTGGCGAGGATGACCGACCAATTTCGCTTTGCCATGTCTGATCATCTTCAGAGTCTGCTTGTTCCCCAGCACATACTTTCCGCTTTTCATAACTAATTAGAGCCTCGAGTTGATCGACTCCAGTGACTTTTTCGTCTTCTCTGCGGTCACCATCTTCCTGCCTTGGGTGCGGGACGAGCCCCCAACCAAGAGCAGCTACCAAGATGGCCAGGGAGAGAGTAAATGATCTATTCTTTTGATGTCATCATGTTAATCAGACCAGAAGAGCAAAAAGTTGCAAAAGCTTTGGTAAGACACATGCATTCCAGGTGTTGGAAGGAAAAAACCCTACAAAGATTTAGGGGCTTAGAACATTGTGAAATCTTTGGGGGTTCGGTGATCTGTTGTAAGCCTAGAAATCGCCAAAGAAAGGGAGCAAACATTGCAGCATGAATAAGAAAGCACAGCACAGCTGCTAGGCTTCTGTGGACCCTGGAGAAGACATGTTCTCCACTTGGGAGTATGCTCATAGGTGACATGGAAGGCTGTCAAATTTGATGAGGCCCAGAGCAGGAAAGAGCCCTGCAACAGCTCCAGGTGTGATGCAAGGTCCCTGCAGGTGGACCTGAAGACCTGCAGATCCTACGAAATTAGAAGTATTTGTGGTACCAAAAAAAGACTTTGACACTCCAGTAGGAGAATCACAATGCAGATGTCCAAGGCTTTGGAGAAAGTTCTTCTGAACTGGAGGATTATACATATTCGCAAGATAGCCTCTTGCATGTGACGGGGCCCTGGTAGAGCCAGAGCCTCTAATCAGGGAACTCCATGAGCTGGGTCCCGCCAGACCCTCCGTGTTTCCACAAGTCACCCCCAAACTGAGCTGCCCAGATTTCTGGTCATTACACTGTCCTCGATTGCTCTTGGACGCCCCCTTATGTGTCTATCAATGCCCTCTGCACTTAACATGTCACTTGACCAAGAACACAAACTTCCAGTGCTAAGTGGTCAGAGACCGGGGTTTCAGGACACCTCCCCACCCACCATTTCATGATTCATACAGCAGACTTGATGGCTATAGAATTTCCCTCAAGTGTGGTCCATGGACCATCACAGGGTCCCTCAAGGTGTACAAGTCGTCCACAGGTGTTGGAGGTTTCTGAGGAAGAAAGGAAAGAATCACTCTACTCATAAATTAGAAATGCGAAACAGATGAAAATTCTCAGTGAAGTCCCATTTTGTTCCTAATAACTCACATTCTTCAAATTGGGTGTGCGCTAATTTGAATTTGGTGGATCTCTCTTGGAAGTTTGTCTCAAGTGATATATGTTCATGCCATTTATGGGTTTTTGGTTATTATTTTTGTGATGTGCAATATCCTCAACCTAAATAATAAGTCAATGATTTCATTTTGGGAGACTGAGGCAGGAGGATCGCTTGAGCCCAGGAGTTTGAGACAAGCCTAGGCAAGGGAAAATCAAAAAATCAGCCGGGCACAGTGTCACGCACCTGTGGTCCCAGCTACTTGGGAGGCTGAGGTGGAAGGATCACCTGAGCCTAGGAAGTCAAGGTTGCATTGAGAGCCATGATGGTGCCACAGCACCCCAACCTGGACAACAGAGAAAGACCTCAATTCAAAAAAATAAAAAATAAAAAAAGTCAATGATTCAAAACCGGTCAGACTTAAGATGGGTGATGAAGATAGAAACCCAAATACTACAACTGAGACTAGTGTTAGAAAAGTAAATACATAGTGAACAAAAATCTCGTTCAAAAAAATGTAAATCTGTAAGAACTGGGACATGTTTGATGATTTCACACAAGCAGCCAAAAAAGAAAAGTGTAAATAGTGAGTGCAGTGTTGAGTATCTGAACGGGACCTCCTGGCTGGTGATCCATTCCATTTTTAATCCCCAGTGTGTTGCGTGTTATGAAACTTTGTCAAATAGTGGCATAAGCCATTAAGATTTTCACATCATTTTCAAACAGAGTGCCGTGACCTTTCTGGTAAAACATCACAGAATTTTTTTCCAGAACCAGAGCAAAATAAGCTTTCCAGGACAAAATTAATGGATTCCCCCTCCCACCCCAACCCCCACTAAAGGCAGGAAGAAAAACAAAGCCACAAAGGCAGTATTTAAAAGTGAACTTTTCTTAGTAAAACAGATACAAAACAACACAATCCGAGAAGACCATAAAGCAACTATTTTGTTATTGACACACATTTCTCTCAGAGAATGAAGAACCAACTTTTGGCAAATTTCCTTTATCAAATGACAGTGTTGGACATCACATGAGGTCAGTTGCATTGTTATGAGACAATAGTTTCATTTTAATATATCCTGCTACCTTATAGTCCTTATTTTAAAATGTAGGTTTTAGGCCAGATGCAGTGACTCACACCTATAATCCCAGTACTTTGGGAGGCCAAGGTGAGAGGATTGCCTGAGCCCACGGGTTCGAGGTCAACCTAGGCAACTTGGCGAGACCTCATCTCTACAATAAATCAAAAAACGAGCCAGGCACGGTAGCCTGTGCCTGCAGTTCCGGCTACTTGAAAGGCCGAGGGGGATGGATCGCTTGAGCCCAGCAGGTCGAGGCTGTGGTAGCCGTGAATGTGACACTGCACTCCAGCCTGGGCACAGAGTGAGATGCCAACTAAAAAAAATAAAAAATGCAAAAAATAAAAATGTAGGTTTTGTTCATGCCCAATGATTGCATAGTATCAAAATATTTAAAAAGATAATGAAGATTTGTGTGTGTGTGTGTGTTGGAGGCTCACTCTGTCGCCCAAACTGGAGTGCAGCGGCCGCTCCCGGCCACTGCAGCCTCGACCTGCTGGGCTCCGGCAATCCTTCTGCCTCAGCCTTCCGAGTAGCCGGAATTACAGGCGCGCACTACCACGCCCGGCTGATTTTTTTATTTATTGTAGAGATGAGGTCTCGCTGCCCAGGCGGGTCTCGAACTCGCGGACTCACGCAATCCACTCACCTCAGCCTCCCAGAGGCGCGGGATTACAGGCTGAGCTACCAAGCCCGGCTAATGAAAATACTTTAAAAACATAAGACTCTGCTCCTCCGAGGTTAGGTTTGGACTATCACAGATATTGACCACATTGTCTTCTGCGTAGCTGTTCAAGATCTTTGTTTTGGAAACAGGGTTTTACTTTATTGCGCCGGGTGGAGGGCAGTGGCACAATCTTGGCTCACCACAGTCTCAACCTCCTGAGCTCGGGAGATCCTTCCACCTCAGTCTCCCGAGTAGCTGGAACTGATCTACAGGCAGGTGGGACTAGGAAAAGCTTCAGGGCTTTAGGAAATTTCCAGGCTGCATGCAGCAGCTGCTGTAGGACCATGTGTGCAAACAAGGGATCTAGCTATGGGAAGCATCACACCTACCTGACTGCTAGACGCTCAGATACACCTGCAACACGGGAGTCTGTCTATCCAGGATGCTGCGGTCGAGTTGACCACCAACACAGGAACCAATTTAGAGATGCAGTGACCCAGCATGCACGTCGATAGCCAAGGTTGACCTCAGATCATCATGACCTACTTTTATCTTCATTGTAATTTTATTAGCAAAAAGCAACCTTAGGGGAGCCTCCCATTCCCATGATACACCTAACACCATGTTACCTGTATGACCCTATAAGGCCTGAATCTCCCCTGCCCACCGTGAGGAAGGAAGAACAGAGACCCAGCCCTAAGGCAACCCATTTCCAGGAAAAGCCCACCCCAAGACTCACCCCTCAGTAGCCCTAAGAATAAAAGTTATAACTCAACAATAGTTGGGTGCAGAAACAGCAACCTCTGTAGGCTGTTTCTGCCCGTTCCCCTTTCTTGAGAGTGTGCTCTTCTTTGCTAAAGCTATTTGCTTATCCTGTTTTTCTGTGTGTTTGTGAATTCTTTCTAAACTTGAACACAAGAACCCATCTTCAAGCTGTTTCATTCGGGAGGAGCACCCCTTCCTTCAGTAACAGAACTACAGGCATGCGCCACCGTGCCTGGCTAATTTTTCTACTTTTTGTAGAGACGGGCTCTCTTTGTCACTCGGGTAATCTCAAACTCCTGGCCTCAAGCCATCCTCCCTCCCTCCTCCTCAGCCTCCATAAGTGCTGGGATTATAGTCGTGAGCCACCATACCCAGCTGTTCAAGATCTCAGAACTGGTCTCCTAATCAATGACTTGCATAAATGGTTTTATCTCTCCTCTCTTTTCAAAAATTCCTGGGGGCCCATGTAAAGTTGGTTAAAAATCAATGATAATTAGCTGAGCGTGGTGGCGGCTGCCTGTAGCTCCAGCTACTTGGGAGACTTAGGCAGAAGGATCGCCTGAGCCCAGGAGGTCAAGGCTGCAGTGAGCCATGAGCATACCACTGCACTCCAGCCTGGGAGATATAGTGAGACCCTGACTCAAAAAAAAGAAAAGAAAAGAAAATCAACGATGTGCCGAATCCAAATGTACTTGGATATAAAAAAAGGATTCTCTGCTTAGTGAGTGATTATTTTGTGACTCATGCATTGAAAAGATGACCTGGCAGACACCAGGGAAGTACCAGCTACATTTGCAGCCCCAAAGGATATTCTTCCAGGGATCAAAGAAGCTGTGCTTGAAAGCCCACTGACATCCGTTTCCTGATCTTTCTTCAGTGCCTTGGCAATGCCAGCTATCATTCCCCAAAATCCCTTCTCCTCTTTTCTCTCACAGGGGCCACTCAGTCATGTGACCACTCAAAATAAAAACTGTGTTTCCCATCTTTCTTTTCACCGGGTGTGGTCATGTGACTATGTCCTGGCCAGTGGTATGTGAGCCAAAGTATGACTTTCAGGCCCTTATGGGAAAGGGGCACGCCATTCCTCTGCGGTTTCCTCCAATGACTGCTTGGCACCTCAGGTCGTGGTCAGCCGACCTGGAGCATGCAGATCAGGGCAAGATCGAAGGGCAGCAGAGTAAGAAACCAGAAGGAGCCTGGACTCTGGAGAGTCCCAAGGAGAGCCACTTTTCTGGCTCTGGACTATTTGGATGATTAGATGAGAGAAATAAACTGCTGTCTTTTAAAGCCACTATTACTTTGGGTCTCTGTAATGAATGGCCAAACCTAAATCCTACTTAATACAGAATTGAAAGAAACAGTCAAACTGTGACTAGGATCCAGTCCCATCCACCAAACATACTTCTTTTTGGTACGCTGTGCAGAGACGTGGCAGTAAGTTCAAGAGCCTACTTTTCCACCCTGAGATCTTTCTAGCTATGGAGGGAAAAGTTTCCCACCGGGAGTTTTGAAAAGCATGATGAGCTAAAACTGTTTTTTCATGTCACTGGCAAGGCTACTCAAGGCCACTTCTAAGATCCTGAGTGGGCCGAGCACAGAGTCACAAAATATTTGCTGCCATTTCTAATGACCTATCAAAGGCCTGTAATCCCAGCTCTTTGGGAGGCTAAGGCAGGAAGATCACTTGAGCCCAGGAGTTCGAGACCAGCCTGGGCAACATAGCGAGACTTTGTCTCTACAAAAAATAAAATAAAATAAATTAGTTGGGTGTGGTGGTGCACACCTAAGTCCCAGCTATTCGAGAGGCTGAGACAGGAGGGTAACCTGATCCCAGGAAGTCGAGGCTGTGCTGAGCTGTGATTGTGCTACAGCAATCACCCTGGGTGACAGAGTGAGACGTGACTTTAAAAAAAATCTTGAATGGCCGGCTAGGCTGGCAATATAGTCAACATCTGTACTGCCCAGACATCGTCAGTTACAATGTTTACTCTTAATTATCAAGTTAGCAGAATTTCTTAAAAACAAAGGTAGTGTGACTGCTCCAATAGGAGTCTGAGTCTTTCTCAACATTTGGTGGTTTTGCTTCTGAGCAGGAGAAAGGAATCAGTGACATAGTATTAAGACTATTTAAAAACCACATCCAAACATTACATCAGAACTTAAAGAATTCTTTCCGGAGTCAAATTCAACTGAAGAAAGGATGATGGCCCCGTTTGCCACTTTCTCTCTCCCAAGATGAAACACTCGGTGTTCTAATTCTTGGAGGCTTCGTACCTGTTGACCCAGTGCCCAACGGAGGGAAAAGTTGTCTTCAGGAAGAAGCGGCTCTGTGATTTCTGGATTCTTGTTTGGTCTGAAACCAGAATCATCTGACAGAGCCACAGAACATTTGCTGCCATTTCTAATGACCTATCATTGTGGTTTCGGATTTTTCTAATTTGGTACAAATAAGGAGTAAGAAAAGAAACTGGCAGGATGTGAGAACTCCTTCTGGCTCCTTCTTGTCACACAGGGCATAGATATACTTTCAGAAGTATCATCGCCCTCACGGAGATGTAACCATTATCCTTCATGTTACTTTTTTACAAAGCTGTGTTCTTTATTATTTTAGAAATAAGATGTTATTTTTAAATTTGCTTACGACTCGGTGGCCGGGGTACGAGCTTAATGCCCATGAAGGGTGGCTGATGCTAAGAATGTGGGAATCTGCTTCCCGTGGACAGGCTGCATTCCGCAGCAGATAAAGAAATCCCTGCAGGGGATCCAGGGAAGCCTCTAAGACCCTGCAGCCCTGCTTGTCCAGCCCCGCTGACCCTCATCACAGCCTGTCTCGTGGGTCACCAACTCTTGCTCACACAAGGTCCCAACGCCTCAAAGCCCAGGGAGGGAGATACCAGGGCTCCCATTTCACAGACCTAGAAGCCCAGGGAGCTGAACTTAGTGTCCAAGGGAGGGGAAAGTCGTCTTCAGGAAGCATCAGCTCTTCTCTCTGAAGCCACCCAGCTTGCAGGGGAGGGGCTCGGAGAGGAACCCAAGATGTCTTATGCCTCCCACCCCAGGCTTTTCCTCTCACTCCTAGATGTCTGCCAAACAACCTAAACTCCAGAACTTAGGACTTAGCACCAGGCCCAGTACTCACATCTCAGTCTTCACCACAACCCCACAAGATATACGGATCCTTCGCCTCACTTTACAGAGGAGCAAACTGAGTCTCAGAGAGGTTAAGTAACTTGCCCTTTGCTGTACTGCTAGTGAGTGGCAACATTGGCTTGAAGCTGAGGTCTGACAGCCACGCATGGGCTCCTAACCCCACCCCACCCCAAAATGGCAGTCGGATGGGGCTTGGAGTTCTCCCTCTAAACTCTCTGGATCATGGACTCTACCCCAGCCTCTGTCTCCTTCCTCCGGCCTGGCAGTCTCCGGAATCCCCGTGGTGGCCTCCCTTCCTAATGCGTGCCTCATCCTTCCTTCTGGCTCTGCCCCTTGCACAGTGGTCCCTCCAGCCACCCCCAGTCCCTGGCTCCCCTCCAGACGGGTGCACTCGTGGCCCACGAGCCCCTGTGTCTGCCCACCAGCCTTCACCCTGCCTGGGGTCCCTGCCTGGGCCCAGCGTGGACCCTCCCCTCCCCTGCCTGGAAGAGCCTCCTCTCCACCTGCTGCTCCACCCTCACTCTCTTAGTCATCTCTGGCTGATATCGCCTTTCAAAGGCTCCCCTTGGGTCCCACCTCTGCCAAAAGCTGTCCCCGATCGCCCCCCTCCTCATCAGGGTCTCCCCTAGGCCGTGCACTGCCCCTTCGGCACCCATGCTCTGCCTGGCCACCCGCTCCCATCCTGCCCTCCAGGATCCGCCTTGGGAGGAATGGGGCTATGACCATCATCTCCTGCTCCTAGCAGGGTACCTGGTCTGTCCATGAATTATAGTGCCCTGGCACTCTGAGCGCTTGGCCTCTGAGCTCAGATTGCCAGTTCAAATCCCAACCCCTCCTTTTCCCAGAGGGGCGACTCTGGGCAAGTTACTTCCTTTCTCTGTGCCTCAGTTTCCTCATCTCTAAAATGGGGATAATCGGCTGGGTGTGGTGGCTCGTGCCTGTAATCCCAGCACTTTGGGAGGCAGAGGCGAGAAGATTGCCCGAGTGCATGAGTTTGAGACCAGCCTGGGCAACATGGCAAGACCTCGTCTCTACAACAAATCAAAAAATTATCCAGGTGTAGTGGCTTGCACCTGTAGTTTCAGCTACCTGGAAGGCTGAGGCGGAAGGATCTCCTGAGCCCAGCAGGTCGAGGCCACTGCACTCCAGCCTGGATAACAGAGTGAGACTGCAACTCAAAATAATAGTAAAAATAAAAATAAAATGGCGACGAGATTTTTCTCATAAGGTTATTGTGAAAACCTAAAGTAGCTAGCACAGTGCCTGGTGAATGTCAGCATGTAGCATGTATTAGATCAACAGTCTCCAACATTTTTGGCATCAGGGACCGTTTCATGGAAGACATTTTTCCACTGGCTGGGAATGAGGGAGATGGTTTCGGGTGATTCAAGCATAACATTGATTGTGCACTTTATTTATATTATTATTACGTTGTAAAATATAACGAAAAAATTATATAGCCCACTGTTTTTAAAAAGCAGGCACAAACAGAAGTGTTAAATAAAATAATGGGTGAACCAAGCACAGACTAAAATAAAGGTCGGATTCTGACTTAACGCCTGCCACCAGATGCAGCTGCACAATTGAAGCACGTCAACTCACTTGCCACTCACGGAGAGGGTTTTGATATGGGTCTACAAGCAACTGATTTATGATGGTCTCTGCAGGCAAAACTCACTGCTAATGTTCATCTGTATTTGCAGCCGCTCCCCTCAGCTTCAGCTCCACCTCAGATCATCAGGCTTTAGATTCTCATAAGCAGCATGCAGCCTAGATCCCTCACAGGTGCAGTTCACAACAGGGTTTGTGCTCCTACGAGAATCTAATGCTGCAGCTGATCTGATGAGAGGTGGAGCTCAGATGGTAATGCCAGTGATGGGGATGGCTCTAAATACAGATGTAGCTTCACTGGCTTGCCTGCCGCTCACCTCCTGCTGTGTGGCCTGGTTCCTAACAGGCCATGGACCAGTAGTGGCCCAGGGGTTGGGGATCCCTGTGTTAGACAACATATGCAATGCCACTCATCTTATTTGTGTTGTTAGTTTACTGTTTCTGGTTCCCCTCTCTTCTGCTAAACAAGGGGCTCCTTGGGTGTGGGCTCCTGCCTAATCCTTCAAGTCCTGACTCCCCAGGGCACGACCTGATGCACGGTGTGGAGCTGCCCCCTGTGTCCTGCCCCAGGAATCTAGGATTCTACTGTGAAGCCCCCTTCCCTACCCCCGTCTGCATCCTCACCCCTGACAGTGTCCTCAGCCCACTTTGCTCTCCAGAGGGGCTCACGTGCCCTGACAGTGGCCCCTCCCCACTCACACAAGGGCCGTCTCAAAATCCACTGGAAGATCTTGTCTTCCACCTCATCTCCCATACCAAGAAAGATGTGCCACCCCCCGGCCCCACCTCAGAAATTCCAAAACTCAATGGGCTCAGGAAAGAGCTCTGGAACTGAAGAGAGGAGCTGTGTCTCCTAGTCCCGGCTCTGCCACCAAATAGCCAGGAGACTTTGGACAGGTCTCTGAACCTTACTTTTCACTCCTGTAAAATGGGAATCATCTCAGTCCCGCCTCTCTCATGGGTTGACTTGATGCTCAGTTGCACAATCTGGAGACAGGGTGTTTTGTAAACCAAGACAGGGTGAAAAAATACAAGGCCTGGTTACCACAGGGCTAAAAGGACCAGGACCAGGCCTGTAGGCGTCTCTGGTCACGACCGTGCCAAGGGTGTGGTCACTGGGCCCCGGGCTGGGCAGCAAACTGTTATGAGGTGGCGCTGATTGGGAAGAGGCCTGGGCCCAAGCTTTGTCCAAAGTCACTCAAGGACTCCTGCTTGGTCACTGTCTCCCTTCCACCTGCTCTCACCAGTCCTCCAAAAGCACTTTCAAGTCCCCCAGGGGCCCTCACCGGCTCCTGATGCCCGGAGGTCCTGCCAGATCTGACCTGCAGCTACAACTCTCCTCCCCCTCCCCCTCAACTCCAACTCAGCTGAATTAGGAGTTTCCTCATATTAGTCACGTTCCCTCAGTTGCCAGTGCCAACAGCCTCAAGATGGCTTAAATCGAAAATTAAAACTATTTGGCCTATTTAACCAAAAGGCCAGAGCAGCTAGATTCACACACTAAAATGAGATCAAGACTCAGTTTCTCTAGCTCTTATTTTTGCTTCTCTCTGAAATGGACTTTCTTCCTGGACAGTTTGGCTCCATGTGGTGGCCTCAGGCAGCTGCCCCAGACTTATTTTCTAGAAGCTAAACAACTCTAGGAGAAAAACAGAACCTCTTTCACAATAGTTTCAGGGGGAAAAAAAAAAAAACCAAGATGGACCCGTATTGAGCTGATTTAAGTCATGTGTCCTTCTCTAAACCAGTGACCACGGCCAGGCCGATGAAATATGCTGGGTGACTTGGACATATGCCCACACCAGCAACACACAGTCTAAGAGTGGGGGAGGAGCAGTTCCCCAAAATAAAGTCTGGATGCTTTTTCTGGAAGCAGGAGGAATAGATGCTGAGTCCAGCAGAAAGAATAGATGTCCAAAACATTCCACCCCTTGGCTGCTAGTATATATACACGCATATATACTTTCCACATACACATAATTTTTATAAGCTTTTTTCTTACCATTTTTCTATTTATTTGGAAGTAATTTCAAGTTTATGGGAAAGTTCCAAGAATAGTGCAAAAAAAGTCTTTCCTGAAGCATTTAATAGCAATTTGCCAACATGAAGTTCTATCACCCCTGAATACTTTAGTGTGCAAATCCTACAGTGACATTCTCCTAAATGGCCTTAATGCAACCATAAAAATAGAGATACATTACTATAGATTATGTTTTGCCATTTTCCCCCAAAATGTCCCATTTCGGTATCATACACTGCATTTATCTTTAGTCTTTTCTTGCCATTCATGACCTTATAAATTTTGAAAAACATGAAAAATGCTCAGCCTCACTAATCATCAAAGAAATGCCAATCAAAACTACAATGAGATACCACCTAACACTGGTGAGGATGGTCATTATTTAAAAAGTCAAAAAAAACCCAACAGATGTTGGCAGGCTGCCGAGAAAAGGGAACGCTTCTACGCTGTTGGTGGGAATGTAAACTAGTTCAGACTTTGTGGAAAGCAGTATGGCATTTTCTCAAAGAACTCAAAACTGAGCTACCATTTGATCCAGCAATCCCACTTCTGGAAATAGTCCCAGATGGATAGTACCAAAAAGACACCTGCACACGTATGTTTATTGCAGCACTATTCACGAGAGCAATAACATAAAACCAACCCAGAGGTCCATAAAAAATGGACAGGATAAAGAAAATATGGTACATATACAAGATGGAGTATTATGCAATCATAAAGAAGAACAAAATGATGTGCTTTGCAGCAACATGAATGGTGCTGGAGTTCATATTCTAAATGGACTATCACAGAAACAAAAAACTGAACTCTGCATGTTCTCACTCATAAGCGGGCCCTGATCACTGATCACCTGAACACAAAGATGGAAACAAGAGATGCTGGACACTGCTAAAGGAGGGGGGGGGAGGGAGGGATGGACAAGGCCACTCAACCTCACATGGGGTACCAGGTCCACTATCAGGGGGAGAGACGTCTTCCTAGTAGCCCAAACCTCACCTGCATGTGATTTACTTATGCAGTAAATCCTCACATGTACCTCACAACTCTAAAATAAAATAAAATTTGAAGATCAGGCTGGACGTGGTGGCTCACGCCTATAATTCCAGCACTTTGGGAGGCTGAGGCGAGAGGATTGCCTGAGCCCGTGAGTTCAAGACCATCCTGGACGACTTGGCGAGATCTCATCTCTACAATAAATCAAAAAATTAGCCAGGCTTGATGACGTGTGCCTGTAGTTCTGGCTCCTTGGAAGGCTGGGGCAGAAGAATCACCTGAGCCCAGCAGATTGAGGCTGCGGTGGCTGTGAGTGCACCACTGCACTCCAGCCTGGGCGACAGAGTGAGACTCCAACTCAAAAAAAAAAAAAAAAAAAATTGAAGATCACGGACCATGATCTTGTAGGTTTTCCCTCAATTTGGGTTTGGGATGTTTCTTCATGATTAGATTCAAGTTATGAGTTTTGGGTAGGAATATCATAGAAGTGATGCTGTGTTCTCACTAAATCTTACCAGGTGGTGCATGATTTCAATTTCATAGAACAATTTGTTTTGGATCAATTTGTTTTCTTAACTTTGATTAAGGTGGTGTTTACTAGGCTTATCTAACAGGCTTTTCCCATTGTCTTGGATAAGTATGCTGCGGGGAGGAACTTTGAGACTATGTGAAGTACCACTCCTCATCCAACTTGCATCCCTTATTTTTAGCACCTGTTGATGTCTCTTGGCAATAAAAATATTTTTTATTTTGATGGTTACTGCTTTAGTTTAGGTGGCTATAACACAGACTGGGGGGCTTATATACGATAGAAATTTACTTCTCAAAGTTCTGGAAGTCTGAGATCAGGGCGCCTGCATGGTCAGATTCTGGTAAGGGTTGTCTTCTCAGGTGAAGATAGCCAATTTCTCAGTGTGTTCTCATATGGAGGGCTAGAGAGTTCTCTGAGGTCTCTTTTATAAGCACTAATCCCATTCATGAGGGCTTTACCTAATAGTAATGAATATTAGTCATTACCTAATAGTCTTGTAAGCCCCCGCCTCCTAATATCATCGCTTTGAAAATAAGGATTCCAACATACGAATTTTAGGGGGAGGGGTACTAACATTCAGTTCATGATAGTTGTCAAATGGTGATTATCTAATTCCCCTCCTTCATTCTACTTAATGGAAAAGTTCTCTCTCTCTCTCTCTCTCTCTCTCGTCTCTCTCTCTCTCTCTGTCATTATTTATTTTGATGTTCAAATTGTCCAGGTGTGACCAGTGAGAGCCTCTTCTAGACAGGTTCTATGTCTTTGATTCATTCCTGTTACAGACTAAATTGCGTTCCCTGTAACATTCATATGTTGCAGTCCCAACCCCAATATGACTGTATTTGGAGACAGGGGCTTTTAAAGAGGTAATTAAGGTTAAAGGGGGTCATAAGGGTGGGGCCCTGATCCAATAGGACTGGTGTCCTTTGCAGGCTAAAGTTAACTCCATCTTGGATGCTAACTGCCATGTTGACTTTTGATTAACTCCACTTCCTGGAATGCCTCTAAAATTTCTTTTGTTTGTTTGTTTGTAAGATATAGTTTATTTAGAAAATAAATTAGAGAGAGACAGGTGGGGAGAGGGCAAACCTTAGGAATACATTGCCCAGCCAGAGCTCAAAAAGCCACATGACTAGGCCAGGGCTTAATAATTCAATGACCACATGGCCTGGCCAGAACTTAACTAAAGCAATGGCCTAAGATTTCTACTTTTAAGTACTTGCCCTAAATCCTACCCTTGGGTCAAAACAACCTTTAGGTTATCATAAACACATACTTACCATAAATTCCACCCTTAGGCAAATTCCCTGGGGTACATAGGCCCTGGGTCTGAGGGATAACAGCACAGGGGTCCACCATCTCATCTCAGGGCTGCCTGAGAAATGGCTTCTATTCATAAGTCCCTATAAATGTTTCTTTTTGAGAAACTGGGTTTCCACCTCTCAGCTTCCTTTACCTTTGGGGGTAGGTGTATAGTTTGTCTATGCCTGCCCACTCCAGAACATGTTCTTCTAAGAAGAGGAAGAGATACCAAGACTGTATGACACATGGGAAAGGCCATGTGCAGACACAGTGAGAAGTCTGCCATCTGCAAGCCAAGGAGAGGGGCCTCAGAGAAACCAGCTCTGGCCTTGGACTTCTGGCCTCAGGAACTGTGAGAAAATAAATGTCTGTCATTTGAGCCCCTGGCCTGCGGTGTCTTATGATGACAGCCTGAGCTGACTAGGAGATTGTCCATCATTCCTTGAGCAGCTCCCTACCTTCTGGCACGAGAGGCTCATTTTGTATATTTCCTGCTCTAACCTTGAAACCAGCCATTTCTCCATTTGGAGGAAAGTGATACTTAGAAACCAAGATATAGGTGATAGGTACTCACTGCTATTGGAATGCTGCTACCCCCACGCCTCTTTGGTGGGCAAAGTTGGGGAACAAACACATTCTTACACATATTCACAGCTACCTTTCCTTACTTACCTATATATACTGAAAACTCTGAGCCTGCGAGTTTGAAACCAGCCTAAGCAACATGGTGAGACCTCGTCTCTACAATAAATCAAAAATATCTGGGCGTGGTAACGTGCACCTGTAGTTCCGGCTGCTTGGAAGGCTGAAGTGGAAGGATCACCTGAGCCCAGCAGGTCTAGGTTGCAGTGGCCAGGAGCATGCCACTGCACTCCAGCCTGGACAACAGAGTGAGACTCCAACTCAAAAAAAGAGAAAACTCTGAATTCATACAAATACCTCCAATTCCACTACACACAGGCTTCATTCTACTCTCCCTTTCCCTACTTGTAACTTCCTCTCCAACAGCAAGAAACCTGACTTCTAGTATCCTTCTAGTATCCTTAATATATTTACTTATTTAATCAATTCTCCTATTTGTAACCAATCTCCACCTCTGCTGCCACCTCCTTCCCATGAGGGTGCCCTTCTTACTTATCTTAGGCTCTGACACCCCATACCTGGCCAACCCTTCATGTAGAATCCTTCTTCTCCCTACTTTGGTTTTGACTTCCCATGCCAGACCATCCCCATGCAGGGATGCCCCCTCAACTGGGGTCTGATAAACTGTGCAGGGCCGTCCCAATGCATAGACACTCTCACCTCCGCCAGTCTAACTATGCCAGATGCCCCCTCCCTCAGTATGGGCGTCCTTGTCATCTCACTCTGGCTCTGATACCTAGCTCTGAGACACCGTGACTCCCACTACCACCACAGAAGGTGACTATTTGCTCTGGCCTACCTAATGACTTTAAGGCTGGATTGTTCAGGTAAGGAAAGATGGAAGGAAAGGGAAAGAAAGGAAAGGGAAGGGGAAGAAGAGAGGAAGAATAACTTAATCGAGATACAGCATACCTACTATAAAGTACACAAATCTGGTCGGGCTCGGTGGCTCAGCCTGTAATCCCAGCACGTTGGGAGGCTGAGGCGAGTGGATTGCCTGAGCTTGCAGGTTCGAGACCAGCCCGGGCAACTTGGTGGGACCTCATCTCTACAAAAAATCAAAAAAATTAGCCAGGCGTGGTAGTGCGTGCCTGTAATTCCAGCTACTTGGAAACCTGAGGCGGAAGGATCACTGGAGCCCAGCAGGTCAAGGCTGAGGTGGTCAGGAGCTCACTGGGTGACAGAGTGAAACTCCAACTCTAAAATAAAATAAAATAAAGTTCGCAGATCTTAAGTGTGTACCTCAGTGAGCTTACACAAAGTGAACACATCCATGTGACAAACAACCAGATCAAGATATAAAACACTGCCAGTCCCTTAGAAGTCTCCCTCATACCCCTTCTAATTATTACTGTCCCTAGGAAAACCACCTTCTATCACTATGGAATAATCATGCTTATTTTTAACTTTATATCAATGGAAACATAGTAAACTCTTTGTTTGTGACTGACTTCATTTATTTAATAAAATATTTGTGAGATCTGTTTGTGTTGTTGCATGTAGCCATGGTTTGTCCTTTGGCATTGCTGAATCCTATTCCATTGACTGAATATGCCAAAATTCATGAACACATTCTATTGCTGATGGTTCATCTGAGTTATTCAGGATTTTTTTTTTTTTTTTTGAGTTGGAGTCTCACTCTGTCACCCAGACCTGCTGGGCTCCGGCGATCCTTCCACCTCAGCCTTCCGAGTAGCCGGAATTACAGGCATGCGCTATCACGCCCGGCTGATTTTTTGATTTATTGTAGAGATGAGGTCTCGCTGCCCAGGCGGGTCTCGAACCCGCGGGCTCAGGCAATCCACTCACCTCAGCCTCCCAAAGGCGCGGGATTACAGGCTGAGCCGCCGAGCCCGGCTAGGATTTTTTTTTTTTTTGAGTTGGAGTCTCACTCCGTTGCCCAGGTTAGAGTACAGTGGCCCACTCATAGCCACCCCAGCCTCTACCTGCTGGGTTCTGGAGATACTTCTGCCTCAGCCTTCCAAGTAGCCGGAACTACAGGTGTGTGCTACCACATTCAGCTAATTTTTTACTTATTGTAGAGACAAGGTCTCACCAAGTTGCCTGGGCTGGTCTCGAACCCACGGGCTCAGGCAATCCACTTGTCTCAGCCTCCAAAAGTGCTGGAATTACAGGTTGAGCCACCGAGGCTGTCCGGGTTATTCAGGATTTTTTTTTTTTTTTTTTTTTGAGTTGGAGTCTTACTCTGTCGCTCAGACTGGAGTGCAGTGGCCACTCCCGGCCACTGCAGCCTCAACCTGCTGAGCTCCAGTGATCCTTCCGCCTCAGCCTCCCAAGTAGCCGGAATTACAGGCATGCATTACCATGCCCGGCTGATTTTTTGATTTATTGTAGAGATGAGGTCTCGCCAAGTTGCCCAGGCGGGTCTTGAACCCGCAGACTCAGGCAATCCACTCACCTCAGCCTCCCAAAGCATGGGATTACAAGCTGAGCCACCGAGCCCGGTTTATTCAGGATTTTTAATCCCATAAAAACCTTGTAACATGGCTACAAACAAACTTGCATATGCCCCTCTGGTGCACATATACATGCACTTCTGTTTGACATAAACTTGAAAGTGAACCTGCTGGATTATAGAAAATGCATATGTTCAGCTTTAGTAGTTATTACTAGAGTTTTTTTCTAAAGTGGCTGTACAATTCTACACTCCTCCTAGCAATGGAAGATTTTCAGTGGCTGCATCCTTGTCAAAACTTAGTATTGTCAATCTCTTAAATTGTAGCCAGTCTGGTGAATGTGTATTTGTATCTCACTGTGGGATTTATTTACATTTCTCTGATAACTATGCTGAATACCTTTTCACATATTTATTAGCCAGGATATCTTCCTTTACAAAAAGCATATTAAGTCATTTGTCCATTTTCTAAAAAATTTGAATTGTCTGTCTTTTTCTTTTATTTTGTAGGATATTTTAAGTATGTTCTGGACACAAGTCCTTTGTCAGATACATATACTGAAAATATTTTTCGCTGGGAGCGGTGGCTCATGGCTGTAATCCCAGCACTTTGGGAGGTGGAGGCAAGAGAATTACCTGAACTCGGGGGTTCGAGACCAGCCTGAGTAAAATGGAGAGACCTCGTCTCTTCAATAAATAAAAAAATCAGCCAGGCATGGTGGCACATGCCTGTGGTTCCAGCTACTTGGAAGGCTGAGGCAGAAGGATCACCTGAACCTGGCAGGTTTTTTTTCACTCTATGATGCGCCTTTTGGCTCATCATATTTTGATAAATAGAAGTCTTTGATTTTAAAGAAATGCAATTCATCTTTTTCTTGTGGTTAGTTATGTGAATTTGCGTGTATATGTCTTGTTTAAGAATTATTTGTGTAATTTCAAGATCCTTAATATATTCTCCTTTGTTATGTATCATTTTTTTTCTTATTTTTCATTTTTGTTTTTTTGAGTTGGAATTTCACTCTGTCCCCCAGGCTGGAATACAGTGGCATGCTCATGGCCATCTCAGCCTCACCTGATGGGCTCAGATGAACCCTCTGCCTCAGCCTTTCAAGTAGCTGGAACTACAGGTGCACACCACCATGCCTGGCTAATTTTTATTTTTGTAGAGATGAGATCTCGCCAAGTTATCAAGGCTGGTCTCAAACCCCTGAGCTCAGGCAATCCTTTTGCCTCCACCTCCCAAAGTGCCAGAATTATAGGCTTGAGCTATCGTGCTCAGCCTGTTTTTTTCTAAAACTTTTTTTTTTTGACTAGTCACGTTTACTTTTTAAAAAAGTAGTTCAAGGCTAGGCACAGTGGGTCACATCTGTAATCCTAGTACTTTAGGATGCCAAGGTGGGAAGACTTGAGCCCAGGAGTTCATGACCAATCTGAGCAACTCAGCAAAACCTCATCTCTACAAAAAATTTAAAAATTAGCTGAGGTTCCAGCTACTTGGAAGGCTGAGGCTAGAGGATCGCTTGAACCCAGGGGTTTGAGGCTGCAATGAGCTGTGATCATGTCACTGTACTCCAATCTGGGCAACAGAGCTAGACCCTGACGAAAGAAAAATTTAGTTTAAATTTTTACCAAAGGTATATATGTATATAGTTGAATTTAGACTATGTACATACATGTACAAGACTCTGCAGGGCACATAAAGAAAAGTAGTAGTCCAACTGGCCAATTTTTAAAAAGATATTCTCTATATCTCTAAATAACCATGATTTCATTGTGAAGTCCTCAGTTTTTAGTTTTTGGAATCATCTTTTTTAAATTTTCTTTTAAAATTAATTTTAGAGACAAGGTCTTGCTCTGTTGGCCAGGCTGATCTCAAACTCTTGGCCTCAAGCAATCCTCCAACCTCCACCCCCCAAAGTGTTAGAATTACAGGCTTGAGTGACTTCCCAGCATGAAAAAGGAGGATTTAATTCTCTCCAACCCCTCACTTTTTAAACATTTTAAAATTTTAAATATGTGGGGTAGAATTCAGGTTTAGGTATATAAATGTTCATTATACAGGTAGCCTTATTGATGAGGTGTGCCCCTCCCTCCCCTGGCAGTTTCCCACTACTGCCAATCCCTTTCTTACAGTATTACGATAGCTGTTCAAGGTCTGCTTATGAGTGAGAATATGCGATACTTGGTTCTTTGTTTCTGTGATATATCACTCCGTATTATAGACTCTAAGTCCGTCCAAGGTGCTGTGAAGTTCATAATTTTGTCCTTCCTTATGGCTGCGTAATAGTCCATCGTGTATATGTACCACATTCTTTTATCCAGTCCTCTTTCGATGGGCAGCACAGTTGGTTCCATGTTTTTGCTATTGTGAATAGTGCTGCAATAAACATGTATGTGCAGGTCTCTTTTTCATAGAGTGATTTGAGTTCCTTCGGGTATATTCCCAGTAGGGAGATTCCTGGGTCGTATGTCCAACCCCTCACTTTTACCACTTTCAGTCACACTTCCAGTCCCACTGCGCTCCCAATATGGTTACATAATAATTTGGGTTAAGCCAATATTTAGTGTTTACCTTACTATAACTAGGTAATTGTTATTCTAATCTGAGCTGGATGGTATGCTCTGATAATTGCTGCTTTTTGTTCTCCTGGAGTTAATAATTATCTTGCTTTGTTGTTGCTGATGGTCATTTAGTTCTCTATATACTTACCGCTATTTCAATCCCAGTTGTCCAAGTTCCCTGTCAGGATGTTCAGACATATCAGATATTCTGTCTGTCAAGTCCCTCTTTGTAAAACAATTTCTTCTGAAGAATTTGGATCCACCCCAATCCCAACCGGTTGCTCTCTAGCCCAGGTGAAAAGCTCTCAAGTCATCCTCCTAAGGATTCTCTTTGTCTTTCTGAGCTTTGACTCCCTCATGTCCTGAAGCCTATGTCTTCCTCTTTCTTGTTTTATTCTCTTGATTTTTAGGAGTCCATCCTTTAGTAGATTCTTGAGAAGGTGTGCAAAGGGGTTGTAATTTCAGATTCTTTGAACATCTGAAAATTTCTGCAATTTAGCCACACATTTGATTGATACTTTTACTGGGTATAGAATTCTAGGTGACAATTTTTTTTTTCCAAAATGTTGAAGGTATATTTCCATTGTCCTTCATGTATGGATTAACGGTTCACCTAATTTTTTTTATAGTGTAAGGTAATAGTCAAAGTTAATTTTTTTACCTACATGAATACTAAATTTATCCAGTATCATTTATTGAAAAGATCATTCTTGCCCTGTGTGATTTCATTGGACTGTATAGGTGTGGGTCTGTTTCTGGACTCTCTTTTGTGTCCCATTGGTCTATTTGTCTTTAAGTCTGTCAATGCTAACTGCTTTAATTACTGTATCTTTATAATAAACCTTACCAACAGGTAGCTTAAGTCCTCCAGTATCATACATCTTTATGATTGCCTTTATTGTTCTTGACCTTTTGAATTTCCCTATAAATTTTAGAATCAGCTTGTGAATTTCTACCAGAAGAAAAAAAAAACATCAGGAATTTTTTATTTAAGAAACAGATTTCTTGAGTTATAATTCACATGCCACACAATTCACCCATTTAAATAAGCTTATAATTCAATGAATTTTAGCATATTTACAGAGTTCTGTAGTCATCACCACAATCAGTTTTAGAACATGTTAATCACCCTCCAAGAAAAAACCCCATGCGCATTAGTAGTCACTCTCTTTTCTTCTCCACTCTACCCCCAGATGCAGACAACCACTAATTCTATTTTCTGTCCTTGTAGACAAGCCTGTTCTGAACATTTCATATGAATGGGATCCTAACCACATTCAGTCACATGAACACAACTACTATTGACACGACCAGTCTATGAACACAGAATATCTCTGTTTTTAAAAAGATTTCTGTCACTTCTCAGGACTTTCTATACATTACTGAATGGAGGTGGTGATGGTGGACAGGCTTAATTTGTTCCAGTCTCAAAGGGATAGTTTTCAATCCTTTATACCACTAAGTGTGAAGTTTTCTTTTAAATTCACTATCAGATTAAGAAAGTTCCCTTTTATTTCTACCTTGCTGAAAATGTGGTATTGTGTGACTGGTTTTGTTCATGTAGCATGTTTCCAAAGTTCACCCATGTTGTACCATCTATCAGTATTTCATTCAGTTTTATAGTCAAATAATGATACTTCACCACACAGATATAAACATTGATTTATCTGTTCATAAGTTTTCCCCACATTTTGGCTATTGTGCACAATGCCACTGTGAACATTCTTGTAAAAGTTTTTGTGCAGACGTATGTTTTCATTTCTTTTTGGTATGAAACTAGGATTGGAACAGTTAGGCCACATGGCAACATATTATGTCTATCCTTTGGAGAAAATGTAAAACTATTTTCCAAAGAGGCTGCACCATTTTACATTTCTGTCAGCAATAAATGAGATTATATTGAGGTTGTATTGAAACTGTAGACCAGCCGGGCATAGTGGCTCATGCCTGTAATCCCAGCACTTTGGGAGGCAGAGGTGAGCCTACAGTCAAGATCAACCTGGGCACTGCCCTAAAAATCCTCTGTTCGCTACCTATCCATCCTTCCCTCCTCCCATCCCCTGGCAACCACGCATCTTTTTACTGCCTCCATAAGTTTGCCTTTCTCCCCCCATGTGATTGGAATCCCGCAATACGTAGCCTTTTCCAAGGTTGAGACCTCTCTCAACAATAAATAAAAAGATTAGCCAGGTGTGGTGGTGAGCACCTGTAGTTCCAACTACTTGGAAGGCTGAGGTAGAAGGATCGCCTGAACCCACCAGGTTGAGGCTGCGGTGGCATGAGAGTGCCACTGTTCTCCAGTCTGGGTGACAGGGTGAGATTCCAACTCAAAAAAGAAAGGAAAAAAAAGAAGTTGTAGATCTGTTGCAGGAAGAAATGACCACTTTACAATATGATACTACTAATCTATGAACACAGAACATTTCTATGTTTCTTAAAAGGTCTTTGCTTCTTCTCAGTAACATTCTATAGTTTTCTATATAAAATTATGAGCATATTTTGTTGGACTTATTGTCAGGTGTTTGAGTTTTTTATTTTTTAAAATGCTATTTTTAATGAAATTTTTTTCATTTTCTAATTGCTGTTGCTAGCTTATAGAAATTTTTTATTTCTAGTAACCTTGCTAAATTTATTAATTTATAGCATATCTGTAGTTTTAGAAACTTTCCTTCGTAGATAACCATGTCACCAATAAAGAGCCACGGTTTTATGTTTTTATTTTCAAAACTAACATCTTTTATTTCCTTATTACTCTGGCCAGGACTTCCTATACAATATTGAATGGAAGTGGTGATGGTGGACATCCTCCGTTTGCTCCAGTCTCAAAGGGATAGTTTTCAGTACTTTATGCCATTAAGTGCGAAGTTCACTGTAGTTTAAAAAAAATAATAATTCACTATCAGGTTAAGAAAATTCCATTTCTTTCTTACTTTGCTAAGAATTCTTATTATGAATAAATGTAGAGTTTTTTTCAAATGTTTTAAAGACATTTATTGAAATGTTATTTTATTCCTATATACTTTTAATGTGGTGAGTTACATAACTGGTCTTCAAATGTGAGCCCAATCTCACATTTATAGAATTGATTAAAATTTGTCATGATACATTATCGTTTTTTATATAGCACTGGGCTTGACTTACTATTATTTTGTTTAGAATTTTATGTCTATGTTTTGACAGAAATTATCCTGTAATTATCCTTTCTTGCAATGTCCTAGTTCGGTTTTAATATCAAGGTTATGCTGCCCTCATCGAAAAAGTTAGGAAGTGTTCTTTCTGTTCTCTGTAAGAGTTTGTGGGAAACTAGTGTTATTTCTTTCTTTAATGTTTGGAAGAATTCAGCAGTTAAACCATCTGGACTTGAAGTTTTCTTTGTGGGAAAATGATTAATTATTGATACAAATTTTCTAATAGATATAGTACTATATATCGTCTTCTGTAAGGTTTGGTAAGTTATGTTTTTCAAAAAATTGGACCATTACATCCAAATTTCAAATGTGTTAGCACAGAATCATTATAGTACCATAATATTTTAATTGTCTAAGATATATAGTAAATAGGATCACAGCAAAACTGAGCAGAAGGCTCAGAGATTTCCCACATACACATAGTCTCCTCCACTCTCAAAATGGTCCATTTACTGCAGTAGATGAGCTTACATGGACACATCATTATCACTCAAAGACCATGGTTTACACGAGGGTTTATGCTTGTGTTGCATAGTCTATGGGTTTTGACAAATGTATATGACATGTATCCACCTGGTAGTATCATACACAACAGTTTCACTGCCCTAAAAATCCTCTGTTCTCTACCTATTCATCCTTCCCTCCTCCCATCCCCTGGCAACCACGTACCTTTTTACTGCCTCCATAAGTTTGCCTTTTTCCCCCCATGTGATTGGAATCGTGCAATATGTAGCCTTTTCCAATGGGCTTCTTTCACTTAGCAATATGCATTTAAGTTTCCTACATGTCTTTTCATGGCTTGGTAGTTCATTCCTTTTTACCGCAGAATAACATTCCATTGCATCCACAGCTTATTCAGCCATTCAGCTACAGAAAGATATTATGGTTGCTTCCACCATTGGCAATCACGAATGAAGCTGCTATAAACATCCATGTGCAGGTTTTCGTGTAAACATAAGTTTTCAGCTCATTTGGATAAATACCAAGGAGCACAATTGCTGGATCATATGGTAAGAGCATGTTTCATTTTGTAAAAAACTGCCAAACTGTCTTTCTAAGTGACTGCAACGTTTTGCATTCCCACCAGCAGTGAATGAGTGTTCCGGCTTCATATCCTTGCCAACATTTAGTGTTCTAAGTGTTTTGGATTTTGGCCATTCTAATTGGTGTGTAGTGGTATCTCACTGTTGTTTTAATTTGTAACCTCCTAATGATATATGATGTTAAGCATCTTTTCATATGTTTATTTGCCACCTGTATATTTTCTTTGGTGAGGTGTCTGTTCAGGTCTTTTGCCCACTTTTTAACTGGCTTGTTTGTTTTCTTATTGTTGCATTTTAAAGCTCCTTGTGAATTTTGGCTGAGTCCTTTATCAGATATGTCTTTTGAAAATATTGCTCCCACCTTCTTAACACCATCTTCCACAGAGCAGAATTTTAAATTTTAATTGAGTCCAGCTTATCAATTATTTCTTTTTTCCCATTTTATTTTAGATTCAGTGGGTACATGGGCATGTTTGTTACATGGACATATTGTGTAGGTAGGGATTGGGTCTCAGGTGGCCTATTCCCCAGATAGTGAGCATTGTACCCAGTAGGTAATTTCTGAACCCTCACCCCTCTCTTCCTAGTCTTTATTTCATGGATCATGTCTTTGGTATTTTATCTAAAAAGTCACCATCATATACAAGGTCGTACAGGTTTTCTCCTACGAAATTGTCTATGAGTGGAAGATACACAGTTTTGCATTTTATTTTTTCTTCACTTTTGAAGGATAATTTCACAGGGTACAGAATTCTAGGTTGATGGTTTTTCTCTTTCAACACTTTAAATGCAGTTATGGATCTCTTCACAGTGGGGCTACATTCTGAGAAATGCATCATCAGGTGATTTCATCTTTGCACCAACATCGTAGAGTGTACTTATGCACACCTAGATAACCATCTATTACACACCTGGGCTATGTGATGTAGACTACTGGTCCTAGGTTACAAACCTGGACAGCATGTTACTGTACTGAATATTGTAGGCAATGGTAACATAATGGTAAGTCTTTGTGTATCCAACATAGAAAAGGTACAGTAGGCCGGGTGCGGTGGCTCACAGCTGTAATCGCAGCACTTTGGGAGGGGGAGGCGAGAGGATTACCTGAGCTCGGGGGTTCGAAACCAGCCTGAGCAACATGGTGAGACCTTGTCTCTACAATAAATCAAAAAATTAGCCGGGCGTGGTGGTGCACGCATGTAGTTCCAGCTACTTGGAAGAAGGATGGCCTAAGCCCAGCAAGTCGAGGTTGCAGTAGCCATGAGCGTGCCACTGCACTCCAGCCTGGGTGACAGAGTGAGGCTCTGACTCCAAAAAAAAAAAAGAAAAGGTACAGTACAAATACAGTATTATAATCTTACAGGACCACCATTGTATATGTGGTCCATCATTGACTGAAATGTCATCATATGGCTCATACCTCATAACCACTCTCTTTGTGCTTACGTGGTTTCGGGTGTAATTGTTATCCTTGATCCTCTACGGTTAAGGTGGTTTGTCCTTTTGTTTCTTTCGAGATTTTCTCTTTGATTTTCTGCTGCTTGAAGTGATATGCCTAGAGGTAGTTGGTTTTTGCTTGTTTGTTTTTGCATTTATCCTACTTAGTATTCTCGATCCTTCCTGGATCTCTCGTTTGGGGTTTGACTTTAATTTGAGGAAATGGTCAGTTATTATTGCTTCAAATATTTATTCCATTCCTTTATTTCTTCTCCTTCTGGAATTCCCATTATGTGTAGGCTACACCCTTTGTAGTTGTCCCACAGTTCTTGGATAGTCTGTTCGGTTTTTTTTCCCCAGTCTTCTTTTTCTTTTCTCTTTTGGAAGTTTCTATTGCCATAACCTCAAGCTCAGAGATTCTCTCCTCAGCCAGGTCCAGCCTGCTCATGAGCCCATCAAAGGCATTCGTCATTTCTGTTACAGTGCCTTAGATCTCTAGAGTTTCTTGTTTATTCTTTCTTAGATTTCTCATTTTTCTGCCTACGTCTTCCATCTGCTCCTTCATGCTGTCCACTTTACCCATTAGGACACTAAGTACATTACACAATTATATTGAAATTCCTGGCCTGACAATTCTAACGTTGCTGCTACATTTGAGCCTAGGGATTCTTACGCTTGCTCTGTCTCTTTGAACTATGTTTCTTATCTTTTAGTATGCCTTGTAATATTTGTATGTTTTGATAGCTGGACATGATGCAGTAGGCACAAGAAACTGCAGCTTCTTTGGTAACGTGGTCTTTAGGAACGTGGTGGTGAACTGTGGGGGGAGGGACATGCTCTGTAGTCCCATGGTTAAGTCTCAGTCTTTATTGAGCCTGTAACCCTGGACTGTGAAATTCTAGGCTGTGAACAAAGCCAAAGTTTAAGCTCTGGTAAAATACCTCCCCTTGAAGGCAGGTCTTGTTAAGTAGAACAAAAAGCTCTGACATATTTCAAAATGACTCATGAGGGTATTTTTCTCTGATATTCACTATGAGAGCCTGGTCAACTTCCTAGAGGTAAGTAAAATTCACAAAAATGTTGGGGCCCCCTCCTTATATTTGGTCTCCCTGGAATTGTTAACTCCTAGATTTGTCTATAGTGAGCCTCTAACAATCATCAGCTACAGTTCAGGCCTTCCTACCCAGGCACTGGTTCCCATGGAGGTTTCTGCCCACAGCAAGTTTTTTGTTCGGGTAAATTGTGATTCTTCTGATCCACCTATTTCTTCCATGTTGGAGGCAATTGTTTGCTCTGTGGTGGATCCAAAGGAAATTTTGGTTTTCAGTAGGTTCAGTTTTCACCTGTTGACAGAGTGACAACTTCCAAGCTCCTTACACACCAGATCTTTTCTCCTCCTTCCTCTACTCCTTCCTGCCCCCTTTTCTTTTCCATCTCCCCTTCCTCCCCCTGTTCCTGTTCGTCTTTCTTCCTCTTCTTCTTCTTCCACCTCAGCTTCCTGAGTAGCTGGGACTACAAGTGAGCACCCCTGTGCCCGGCCTCTTTATTTTTTAAATGATATTTTCACTTGGTCTAGTCTGCCAGTTGTTTTACTGCCCTTCAAATGTATAATTTTGTTGTCTCTTGGTTTCCATCATGTCTGGAATTATTAGGTGCCAGTCTTATGACTTAAAGGTAGCATGTAGTTGGGTCTTGTTTTTTTTGTTTTATGCTTTGTATTGTTTTGTTTTGTTTTCTAGTCTGATGATCTCTGTCTCAGGATATTTAGATAATTTACTTTTTTTAAAATTTGAGGCCGGGCTCGGTGGCTCAGCCTGTAATCCCGCGCCTTTGGGAGGCTGAGGTGAGTGGATTGCCTGAGCCCGCGGGTTCGAGACCTGCCCGGGCAGCGAGACCTCACCTCTACAATAAATCAAAAAATCAGCCGGGCGTGGTAGCGCATGCCTGTAATTCTGGCTACTTGGAAGGCTGAGGTGGAAGGATCGCCAGAGCCCAGCAAGTTGAGGCTGCGGTGGCCGGGAGCAGCCACTGCACTCCAGCCTGGGCGACAGAGTGAGACTCCAACTCAAAGATGGAGTCTTACTCTGTCGCCCAGGCTGGAGTGCAATGGCATGCTCACAGCCACTGCAGCCTTGACCTGCTGGGCTCAGACGATCCTTCCACTTCAGCCTTTCAAGTAGCTGGAACTACAGGCATGCACCACCACACCCAGATAATTTTTAAAAAATGTATCGTAAAGACAAAGTCTCACCATATTGCCCATGCTGATCTCAAACCCATGGGCTCAGGCAATCCTCTCACCTCTGCTTCCCAAAGTGCTGGGATTACAGGAGGGAGCCACCATGGTTGGCCTGATAATTTACTTTTTTTTTTTGGGCGGGGTTGGAGTCTTACTCTGTCGCCCAGACTGGAGTGCAGTGGCCGCTCCCGGCCACTGCAGCCTTGACCTGCTGGACTCCAGCCATCCTTCCACTCAGGCTTCCAAGTAGCTGGAAATACAGGCGCACACTACCATGCCTGGCTAATTTTTGATTTATTGTAGAGATGAGGTCTCGCCAAGTTGCCCAGGTGGCTCTCGAACCCGCGGGCTCAGGCAATCCATTCACCTCAGTCTCCCAAAGCACGGGATTACAGGCTGAGCCACCGAGCCTGGATGATAATTTACTTTTGATGCAATTATCAACATGGCTAGGTTTAACTCTACCATCTTGCTATTTTCTTTCTATAGTCCTATATACTCTTTATTTATTTTTCTCTTTTTCTGCCTTCTTTTGAATTAATTGGATATTTTTATATATTATTTTATCTCTACTAATGTCTCATTATTTATATTGCTTTAAATTTTTTCATTAGTTTGTCTAGGGCAGTGATTCCTATATGCTATGATTTTTTTTAGAAGTAAACTACATTTTTAGAGCAGTTTTAGATTTATAGAAAATCATGAATATAATATAATATTTTCATACATCCTGCATCCAGTTTTTCTATTATTAGCATCTAGCATTAGTATAGTCTATTTGTTGTAATTTATGGGCCAAAATTGATCTATTATTATTAACTAGCCCATACTCTATTCAGATTCCTTTAGTATTTTTTTAATGATGATAAAATACATTTAACATAGAATTGATCATCTTAATCTTTTTTTTTTTTTTTTTTTTTGAGTTGGAGTCTCACTCTGTCACCCAGACTGGAGTGCAGTGGCCGCTCCCGGCCACCGCAGCCTCGACCTGCTGGGCTCCGACGATCCTTCTGCCTCAGCATTCCAAGTAGCTGGAACTACAGGCGCGCGCTACCACGCCCGGCTGACTTTTTTGGATTTATTGTAGAGACGAGGTCTCGCCAAGTTGCCCAGGCGGGTCTCGAACCCGCGGCTCAGGCAATCCACTCACTTCAGCCTCCCAAAGGCGCGGGATTACAGGCTGAGCCACCAAACCCAGCTCATCTTAATCATTTTTAAGAATAAAGTTCAGCCGGGCTCGGTGGCTCAGCCTGTAATCCCGCGCCTTTGGGAGGCTGAGGTGAATGGATTGCCTGAGCCCGCGGGTTAGAGACCCGCCTGGGCAGCGAGACCTCATCTCTATAATAAATCAAAAAATTAGCCGGGCGTGGTAGCGCGCGCCTGTAATTCCGGCTACTCGGAAGGCTGAGGCGGAAGGATCGCCGGAGGCCAGCAGGTCGAGGCTGCGGTGGCCGGGAGCGGCCACTGCACTCCAGTCTGGGCGACAGAGTGAGACTCCAACTCAAAAAAAAAAAAAAAAAAGAATAAAGTTCAGTAGCCGGGCTCGGTGGCTCAGCCTGTAATCCCACGCCTTTGGGAGGCTGAGGTGAGTGGATTGCCTGAGCCGCGGGTTCGAGACCCGCCTGGGCAACTTGGCGAGACCTCGTCTCTACAATAAAAATCAAAAAATTAGCCAGGCGTGGTAGCGCACACCTGTAGTTCCAGCTACTTGAAAGGCTGAGACGGAAGGATCGCCGGAGCCCAGCAGGTCGAGGCTGCGGTGGCCGGGAGCGGCCACTGCATTCCAGTCTAGGCAACAGAGTGAGACTCCAACTCAAAAAAAAAAAAGAACAAAGTTCAGGCCGGGCGCAGTGGCTCAGCCTATAATCCCAGCACTTTGGGAAGCCAAGGCAAGGGGATTGCCTGAGCCTGCGGGTTTGAAAGAAGCCCAAGCAACATGGTGAGACCTCGTCTCTACAATAAATCCAAAAAAATCAGCCGGGCGTGGTAGTGTGCGCCTGTAGTTCCAGCTACTTGGAAGGCTGAGGCGGAAGGATCGCCTGAGCCCAGCAGGTTGAGGCTGCGGAGGCCGTGAGCGTGCCACTGCACTCCAGTCTGGGCAACAATAGTGAGACTCCAACTCAAAAATAAATAAATAAATACATAAATAATTTTTAAAAAAAATTTAAATAAAACAAATTTTTTAAAAAGAATAAGTATATTCACATATTTTTTGTGCAACCAATGACCAGAACTTTGTTTTTTTTGAGCTGGTGTCTCCAGGCTGGAGTGCACTGGCACACTCATGGCCACTGCAGCCTCGACCTGCTGGACTCAGGCGATCCTTCTGCATCAGCCTTCCAAGTAGCTAGAACTACAGGCATATACCATTATGCTCAGCTAATTTTTCTTGATTTATTGGAGAGATAAGGTCTCGCCAGGTTGCCCGGGTTGATCTTGAATCCGTGGGCTCAGGCAATCCTCTTGCCTCAGTCTCCCAAAGTGCTGGGATTATAGGCATGAGCCACCGTGATCCAGAACTTATTAGTTTTACAAAAATGAAACTTGCTGTGTGGTGTCTCACTCCTGTGATTCCAGCACTTTGGGAGGCAGAGGCAGAGGATTTCCTAAGTCCACAGGTTCAAGATGAGCCTGGGCAACTTGGCAAGGCCTCGCTTTTACAATAAATCAAAAAATTAGCCGAGCGTGGTGGCGTGCACCTGTAGTTCCAGGTACTTAGAAGGCTAAGGTGGGAAGGATAGCCTGAACCCAGCAAGTCGAGGCTGCAGTAGCTGTGAGCATGCCACTGCACTGTAGCCTGGGCAATAGAGCGAGATTCCAACTCAAAAAAAAAAACAAAAACACAAAACACTGAAACTCCATACTCATTAAACAATTTCCCATTTTCTCCTGCCTCCAGCCTCTGGCAACCATCATTCTACTTTCTGCCTCTATAGATATTCCAGCTACCCCATAAAAGTGGATTCATACAGTATTTGTCTTTTTGTGACTGGCTTATTTCACTTAGGGCAATGTCTTTACAGTCCATCCATGTGACAGCATGTGTCAGAATATCCTTCCTTTTTAAGGCGGAATAATATTCCATTGTATGAATATACCTAATTTTGTTTACTTACTCACCCATCAATGAACACAGGAGATTTCCTTAATTTTTACCCTGTGTCCTTTTTCTGATCCAGGATTCCATCCAGGATACCACATTTACAAGGGGAGACCCCCCCCAAAAAAAACCCTCTGAAATTATCTTTTCAGTGGGTAGGCCTCTTATCGTACAGGCTTCTCCTGGTAGATAAGTATTCTTGGGAACCCGTCGGTATCAGTGTACCAGCTAGCGTTGTTGTGAGAAGCTGCATTCGGCTTTTTTTTTTTTTCTTGAGATTCTTTCAATGTGTGTTTTCATTTCATGATGGGTGATTTACGAGATCACCCGCCCACACTGCACTGAGTGTTCAGTAGTTTTTGACCAAAAACGGCATAACCCCTTTGCCCCACCTTCTTTATTCACTCGATCATGCCCCAAGTGACTTCTTTTTGTTTTCCTGGATGAAAAAATTCCTCAAAGGGAGATGTTGTGCCAATGTGGAAGAGTTGAAGCAGAAAACACCAGGAACACTAAAAGACTTCAAAACTGATGAGTTCAAAAACTGTTCTGAGCAGTGGAAAAAGCATGAAACGGTGTATTGCATGGAATGGAGAGTGCTTTGAAGGTAACTGAAGTTTTAACACGTAAGAATAAATACATAATTTTTAATAAATGAATTCTGGGGGTTTTGGGGGTCCCCCTTGCATATAGTGACCAAGTCTTCTCCGGCTCCTCTAGGCTCAACAGTTTCTCAGACTTTTCTTTTCGATGACCTGGACACTTTTGAGGAGTATTGGTCAGACATTGTATAGATGTCCCTCTATTGGGATTTGTCTAATAATTTTTCTCATGATTGAACTATGGGCTTTCTGAAGGAAGACTACAGAAGATAAGGGTCATTTCATCACATCATGTTAAGAAAACAAACTGTCACGTTGGGCATGGTGACTCACACCTGTAATCCCAGTACTTTGGGAGGCCAAGGTGAGAGGATTGCCTGAACCCAGGGGTCCAAGACCAACCTGAGCAACTCGGCGAGACCTCATCTCTACCATAAACCAAAAAATTAGCCAGACATGGTGGTGCGTGCCTGTAGTTCCAGCTACTTGGAAGGCTGAGGTGGAAGGATCGCCTGAGGCTAGCAGGTTGAGGCTGCAGTAAGTGTGAGTGTGCCACTGCAATCCAGCCTGGGCAACAGAATGAGACTCTGACTCAAAAAAAAAAAAGAGAGAGAGAGAGAAAAAATATATATATAATAACAATAATAATAATAATTTGTCAGGGTTTTCCTCCAAATAACCTATCTATCACTACATGTAAAAGTTAGAAACTTAAAATAGTATATTTCCATCCCTACCCCCAAGTTTTGTGGCATTCTTGTCATACATTTCATTTCTATGTATGTTTCTTTCTTTCTTTTTTTTTTAAGTTGGAGTCTTACTCTGTTGTCCAGGCTGGAATACAGTGACACGCTCATGGCCCGCTGGGGGGCTTAGGCGATCCTTCTTCCTCAGTCTTCCAAGTAGCTGGAACCACAGGCTTACGCCACCACACCCAGCTAATATTTTGACTTATTGTAGAGATGAGGTCTCGCCAGATTTCCCATGCTGGTCTCGAACACCTGAGCTCAGGTACTCCTCTAGCCTCGGCCTCCCAAAGTGCTGGGATTACAGGCTTGAGCCACTGCACCCAGCAGTTTCTCTGTATGTTATAAACCCCATAATACATTGTTATTCTTTCTTCTCTAAGTAGTCAATTGTCTTTTAAACAAAATTTTATTATTTTTCTTTTTTCTTTTTGAGTTGGAGTCTCACTCTGTCCCCCAGACTGGAGTGCAGTGGCCGCTCCCAGCCACCGCAGCCTCGACCTGCTGGGCTCCGGGGATCCTTCCGCCTCAGCCTTCCGAGGAGCCAGAATTACAGGCATGCGCTACCACGCCCGGCTGATTTTTTGATTTATTGTAGAGATGAGGTCTCGCTGCCCAGGCGGGTCTCGAGCCCGCGGGCTCAGGCAGTCCACTCACCTCAGCCTCCCAAAGGCGCGGGATTACAGGCTGAGCCACCGAGCCCAGTTTAAACAAAATTTTAAATGAGAAGAAATGTTATGTCTATCCACACACATATTTTTCATTTCTAGTTCTAGTCATTTCTTTGTGTAGATTCAAGTTTTTATCTGGTATCATATTCCTTTTGCCTGAAAACTTTCTTTAATATTTATTATTATTATTTTATTTTATTTGTTTGAGATGTTGTCTCGCTCTGCCACCCAGGACTACAGTCATGCTCACAGCAGCCTTGAATGCCTGGGCTCAAGCATCCTGTCTCAGTCTCCTGAGTAGCTTCAGACTAGCCCCACCACGCCCAAATTATTTTATTTTATTTTATTTTTGTAGAGATGGGATCTCACTCGGTTACCCAGTTTGGTCTCAAACTCTTGGCATCAAGCAATCCTTCTACCTTGATCGTCTGAGTATCTGGGATTATAGACACAAGCCATCACACCTACCCCTTTAATATTTCTCTTTTTTTTTTTTTGAGTTGGAGTTTCACTTTGTCGCCCAGACTGGAGTGCAGTGGCCGCTCCCGGCCACCGCAGCCTCGACCTGCTGGGCTCCGGCGATCCTTCCGCCTCAGCCTTCCAAGTAGCTGGAACTACAGGCGCGCGCTATCACGTCCGGCTAACTTTTTGATTTATTGTAGAGATGAGGTCTCGCCAAGTTGCCCAGGCGGGTCTTGAACCCGCGGGCTCAGGCAATCCACTCACCTCGACCTCCCAAAGCACAGGATTACTGGCTGAGCCACTAAGCCTGGCCCTTTTAATATTTCTTATAGTGCAAATGGACTGATGATGAAGTCTCTTACTTTGTGTGTGTGTGAAACAGTATTTCACCTTCATTTTTAAAGATATTTTTACTTAGATTTTTTTTTTTTTTTTTGGTTTTTTGGTTTTTTTGAGTCAGAGTCTCACTCTGTCGCCAGGCTGGAGTGCAGTGGCACACTCACAGCCACTGCAGCCTCAACCTGCTAGGCTCAGGCGATTCTTCCACTTCAGCTTTCCAAGTAGCTGGAACTACAGGCACGAGCCACCACACCCAGCTAATGTTTTGATTTATTGTAGAGACGAGGTCTTGCCATGTTGCTCAGGCTGGTCTCAAACACCTGAGTTCAGGCAATCCTCTTGCCTCTCAAAGTGCTGGGATTACAGGCGTGAGCCACCGCACCCAGCCTGTTAATTTCATCCATTCAAAATATATTTAGATTTTGTACTTTTCGTCTCAAATGGAACTTTAATCTATCAGTCTTATTGTTGTTTCTTTGAGGTTATGTGCTTCTTATTCTTTTGGAGTTTGGGTTTTAATTTTTAGCACTTTAACTATAATGTCTCTAACTATGGTTTCTTTGTATTAAACCTATTTAGCTTGGTGTCTTGTGCCAGTTGCAGAAAAATTTTGTCCAGTAATATTGCCTCTACCCCGTTCTCTCACTCCTTTCCTTTTTGAACTCCAGAAACATACATGTTAGAACTTCATCTTTTTCCTATCTGTACTTCGGTCTAAGTATTTTCCATTTTTTTCCCCTAAGACGTGGGGTACAGGCCGGGTGTGGTGACTCAAGCCTGTAATTCCAGCACTTTGGGAGGCCGATGTGAGAGGATTGTCTGAGCCCATGGGTTCGAGACCAGCCTGGGCAACTAATCGAGACCTCATCTCTGCAGTAAATCACACAAAAAATAGTTAGGTGAGATAGCTCATGCCTATAGTTCTGGCTACTTGGAAGGCAGAGGCGAAAGGATCGCCTAAGCCCAGCAGGTCTGGGATGGTGGTGAGCATGCCACTGCACTCCAGCCTGGGTGACAGAGTGAGACTCCAACTAAAAAAAAATGTGGGGTACAATTCAGTGTTTGGTACATAAGTGGTCATCGTACAGGCGAAGTTTGGGCCTCCCATTGGTCCCCACTCCTCCTGGTTTAGGATCAGCTACCCTTAGTGCTGTGTGCTCCCCCCAAGTCCAAGTATTTTCTACTGGCCAGGTCACCAATTCTCCCTTCTGCTCCATCTAATCTATCTTTAGTCTTCTGTAATAAATTCTTAACTTCAGTTACTATATTTTTTCATTCTGGCACTCCACTTGATTCTTTATTTTTTATTAATTCCAATTCTCTGGTGACGCTATCTGGCTTTTAAAATTTATTTTCTTATACATAATAATTATTGTTATTTTAAGCTTGTATTTGATAATTCTAATATCTTATTTTATTTTATTATAATTTTTTTTTTAGTTGGAATCTCACTCCATCGCCCAGGCTGGAGTACAGTGGCATGCATGCTCACGGTCACCCCAGCGTCGACCTTCCGCCTCAGCCTTCTGAGTAGCCAGAACTACAGACACGCACTACCACGCCTGGCCATTTTTAAATTTTATTTTATTGTAGAGACGAGGTCTCGCCAAATTGCCCGGGCTGGTCTCGAACCTGTGGGCTCAGGCAATTCACTCTCCTCAGTCTCCCAAAGTGCCGGAATTACAGGCTGAGCCACCAAGCCCAGCCGATAATTCTAATATCTAGATCTCCTTTTAGGCTGTATTTTCTGTGGTCTGCTTTTCTCTTGGGTTTCATTCATTAGTCCAGTTTCTTCATGTGCATGAAAACTATTATTTTTTTTATTTTGAAGTTTTCTTTTTTTTATTCTGAAACTTACAAAAAGACACAAGTGTAGTACAAAGAACCTTTTCCTCAGCATCATTTGAGAGTATGTTGCTATCACCTCTCAAATACTTCAATATATAATTCCTATGAACAAGGACATCCTCCTAGATAACCACAAAGTCACCATCAAAATCAGGAAATCAGTGATTCATTACTGCCGGCTAATCCACAGACTCCATTCAAGTTTTACCAGTGTTTCCAGTGATGTCCTTATAGTAAAGGGATCCAGCACAGAATTTAATATCCCATTTAGTTCTCAGGTATTTCTATTCTCCTCAATCTGGGACAGTTCTTTATTCTTTTTTTTAGTGACACTTTTACAGATTATAATTCAAGTATTTTGTAGAATGCCCTTTAACTTGAGCTCATTCAATGTTTCTTCATAACTGGATTCAGGATGTACATGGTGTACAGAAATGTTACAGAGTGATGCTATGTGCGTTTCATTGCATCATATAGGTGGTATAGGATTTCAATTTATTCCGTGACTGTTGATACTCACTTTGATCACTTGATTAGAGAAATATCTGTGACCGTGCTTGGTAGCTTAACCCGTAATCCCAGCACTTTGGGAGGCCAAGTCAAGAGGGGGTTCGAGACCAGCCTGGGCAACTTGGTGAGATCTCGTCTCTATAATAAATCACACACACACACACACCCCCAAAAACTAGCCAGGTGGGGTGGCATGCATCTGCAGTTCCAGCTACTTGGAAGGCTGAGGCAGAAGGATCTCCTAAGCCCAGCAGTTCAAGGCTGCAGTGACTGTGAGTGTGCCACTTCACTCCAGCCTGGGCGACAACTCAAAAAGAAAGAAAGAAAGAAAGAAATATCTGCTAGTCTTCTCCACTGTAAGGTTACTCATTTTCTTTTTGAAATTAATAACTATTTTATGGGAAGTGCTTTGCGATTATAAAATATCCCATTCCTCAACCAATTTCCCATGTATTCATTTATTTAAAACAGTATAGAGTCATAAATTCCTATTTTGTTCTATAAATTGTCATCCATTAATATCATTATTTATTTGGATGCTGAAATTGTACAGATCCTGCCAATAGAAGCCACTTCTACCTGGCTTTGGTATTCTTTTCATGTCTCCATCATTCAACTTTTGAGTACTTTTTTAAGTAGCTTTACTGAGGTATAATTCACATATAATACAATTAACTCATTTAAAATGCATAATTTGGGCCGTGCTCGGTGGCTCAGCCTGTAATCCCAGCACTTTGGGAGGCCGAGGTGAGTGGATTGCCTGAGCCCGCGGGTTCGAGACCTGCCTGGGCAACTTGGTGAGACCTCATCTCTACAATAAATCAAAAATTAGCCGGGCGTGGTAGCGCGCACCTGTAGTTCCAGCTACTCGGAAGGCTGAGGCAGAAGGATCGCCGGAGCCCAGCAGGTCGAGGCTGTGGTGGCCGGGAGCGGGCACTACACTCCAGTCTGGGCTACTGAGTGAGGATCCAACTCAAAAAAAAAAAAAAAAAAAGCATAATTTGAGTCAGGTGTGGTGGTTCACACTTGTAATTCCAGCACTTTGGGAGGTAGAGGAGAGAGGATTGCCTGAGCACAAGGGATTGAGACCAGCCTGGGCAACTTGGCAAGACCTCATCTCTACAATTAATCAAATTATTAGCCAGGTATGGTGGTGTGGGCCTGTGGTTCCAGCTGCTTAGAAGGCTGAGGCAGAAAGATCACCTGAGCCCAGAAGATCGAGGCTGCAGTGGCTGTGAGCGTGCCACTGCACTTCAGCCTGAGTGACAGTGAGACTCCAACTAAAAATAAAATAAAATGTACAATTTGACCTAGCACAGTGGCTCACGCCTGCAATCCCAGCACTTTGGGAGGCTGAGGTGGGAGGATTGCTTAAACCCAAGAGTTCAAGACCAGCCTGGGCAACATAGTGAGACCTCGGCTCCATAAACAATTAAAAAATTAGTTGGGCATGGTAGTGTGCACTTGTAGTCCCAGCTACTCAGGAGGCTGCAGCGGAAGAATCACCTGAGTCCAGGAGGTCGAAGCTGTGGTGAGACATGATCGTGACACTGCACTCCAGCCGGGGTGACAGAGTGAGATCCTAACTAAAAAAAAAAAAAAGAAAGAAAAAAGTGTGCAATTCAGTGGTTTTAAGTATACTCACAGATATGTGCCACCATCACCACAGTCAACTTAAGAAAGTTTTCATTACCTTAAAAATAAACCTTATAACGTTTAGCTGTCATCCCGTCTTCCTACCCACTCAACCCCTAGCAACCACTAATCTACTTTCTGTCTCTGGAAATTTATTTATTCTGTATGTTTCATAAAAATGAGATGTTACCATATGTGATGTTTGGGGACTGGCTTTTTTCACTTATAATATTTTGGGGGCTTACCCAGGTCGTAGTGTGGATGATTACTTCATTCCTGTTGATGGCTGAATAATCCTTGCTATGGCTACACCACATTTTGTTTATTTTTTGTTCTGTTGCTGGACATTTAGATTGTTTCTGACTTTTGGCAACTATAAATAATGTTGTTATCAACATTCATACACGGCATACCTTGGAGATATTGTGGGTTTAGCTCTAAACCACTGTGATAAAGAAATTGTTGGAATAAAGCAAGTCACATGAATTTCTTGGTTTTCCAGTGAATATAAAAGTTGTATTTACATCATATTGCAGTCTGTGAAGTGTACAATATCATTAAGTCTAAAAAACAATGTATACACTTTAAAAGTACTTTATTGTTTAAAATGTTAACAATTATCTGAGCCTTCAGTAAGTCAAAATCCTTTTGCTGGTGGAGGGAAGTTCTTGCTGACTGATCCTGGAGGTGGTTGCTGAAGGTTGGGGTAGCTGTGGTAATATCTTAAAATAAAACAAAAATGAAATATGTCCCTTTCACGAAGATTCTCTGTAGCATGAGAGGCTGTTTGTTAGCATTTTACACGCAATAGAAATCTTTCAAAATTGGAGACTCCATCCTCTCAAATTGTGCCACTGCTGTATCAACTGGGTAAGATTCTAAATCCTTTGTTGTCATTTCAACAATGTTCACAGCATCTTCATCATAAGTCAATTTCATCTCAAAAAACCAGTTTCTTTGCTCATCCATAAGAAGCAATTCTTCATCCATTCAAGTTTTATTGTGAGATTGCAAATTCAGTCATAGCTTCAGGCTCCACTTCTAATTCTAGTTCTTTTGCTATTTTCATCGCATCTGCAGTGACTTCCTCCACTGCAGAACTGAACCCCTCAAAGTCATCCATGAGGGATGGAATCTCAAATTCCCCAAACTTCTGTTAATATGAATGTTTGATCTCCTCCCTGAATCTCAAATGTTCTCAACAGGACCTAGAATTATACAACCTTTCCAGAAGGTTTTCAATTTACTTTGCTTAGATCCATCAGGGGAATCACTATATATGGCAGCTATAGCCTTATGAAATGCATTTCTTTTTTTTTTGAGTTGGAGTCTCGCTCTGTCACCCAGACTGGAGTGCAGTGGCCACTTCCGGCCACCGCAGCCTCGACCTGCTGGGCTCTGGCGATCCTTCCGCCTCAGCCTTCCAAGTAGCCAGAATTACAGGCATGCGCTACCACGCCCGGCTGATTTTTTGATTTATTGTAGAGATGAGGCCTCGCTGCCCAGGCAGGTCTCGAACCCATGGGCTCAGGCAATCCACTCACCTCAGCCTCCCAAAGGCGCAGAATTACAGGCGGAGCCACCGAGCCCGGCTATGAAATGCATTTCTTAAATAATGAAACTTAAAGGTCAAAATTACTCCTTGTTCCATGGGCTGCAGGACGAATGTTATATTAGCAGGTATGAAACAACATTTACCTCCTTGTATAGCTCTGTCAGAGCTCTTGAGTGACCCAGTGTATTGTCAATGAGAAGTAATATTTTGAAAGGAATCATTTTTTCTGAGCAGTAGGTCTCAACAGTAGGCTTAAAATATTCAGTAAGCTGGCTGGACATGGTGGCTCACACCTGTAATCCCAACTCTTTGAGAGGCAGAGGCAAGAGGATTGCCTGAGCTCAGGGGTTCGAGACCAGCCTGAGCAACATGGTGAGACCTTGTCTCTACAATAAATCAAAAAATTAGCCCTGTGTGGTGGAACCTGTGGTTCCAGCTACTCGGAAGGCTGACGCAGAAGGATCGCCAGAGGCCAGCAGGTCAAGGCTACGGTAGCCGTGAGCATGCCACTGTACTCCAGCCTGGGTAACAGAGTGAGATTTCTGACACCCTCCAAAAAAATCAGTAAACCATGCTGTAAGCAGATGTGCTGTCATCCAGGGTTGGTTGTTCCATTTCTAGAGCACAAGCAGAGTCAGTTTAGCATCATTCTAAGAAGCCCTAGGATTTTCAGAATGGTCAATGAGGATTGGCTTCAACTTAGAAGTCACCAGCTGCATTAGTCCCTAACAAGAGACTCAGCTTGTCCTTTGAAGCTTTGAAGCCAGGCACTGACTTCTCCTCTCTAGCTATGAAAGTTCTAGATGACATCTTCTTCCAGTAGAAGTCTGTTTTGTCTACACTGGAAATCGGTTCTCCTTCAGGACTCGCTGCTTCACTTTGCACTTTTATGTTCTGGAGATGGCTTCTTTCCTTCAACCTCATGAACCAACCTCTGCCAGCGTCAAACATTTCTTCTGCAGCTTGCTCACCTCTCTCAGCCTTCAAAGCACTGAAGAGAGTGAGAGCCTTGCTCTGGATTAGATTTAAGGAAATGTGACCGGTTTGATCTTCTATCCAGGCCACTCAAATTTTCTCCATCTCAGCCACAAGGCTGTTTCACTTTCTTGTCATTTACGTGTTGCATTCACAATTTGGCTAACTGGCACAAGAGGGCTAGCTTTCAGCCTATCTCAGCTCTCGACATGCCTTTCCCCCCACCCCCAAGCTTAATCATTCCTAACTTGTGACTTAAAGTGAGAGATGTGTGACTCTTGCTTTCACTTGACACTTAGAGGCCATTGTAGGGGTATTAATTGTCCTAATCTCAATATTGTTGTGTCTCAGGGAACTGGGAGGACCGAGGAGAAGAACACAGAAGGAGAAATGGCTAGTCAGTGGAGCAGTCAGAACACACACCCAGCACTGGCAGTCTTACATGGGCATAGGTCATGACACCCCAAAATAATGACAAAATGACATCAAAGATCATTGATCACAGATAACCATAATATAATCATTATTAGAATCATAATGTGATTATATCAATCATATAATGATATAATAATAAAGAAAAAGTTAGAAATATTGAGAGATTATCAAAATACGACAGAGAGACACAAAGTGAGCACATTCCGTTGGAAAAATGGCATTGATAAACTTGTTTGATGCAGGGTTGCAACTAACCTTCAATTTGTAATAAAGACAATCTCTGTGAAGCACAATAAAACTAAGTGCAATAAAACAAGGTGCACTTGTATAAGTTTCTGTGTGGACACATGAGAAAGAACCCCCCCCAAAAAAAACCCAGCCTTATCTTTTGGAGGGCAGGCCCCTTATAGTACAGGCTTCCCTTGCTAGGTAAGTGTTCTAGGAATCCATCAGCATCAGCATACCAGCTAGTGTTGTGCATCATGATTTGCAGAAGAAACTTCCCAGGTTGTGGCAAGCAGGTGACTGGTTCTTCCACCATGACAACATGCCTACTCACACCATACTGAGTGTTCAGCAGTTTTCTTACCAAAAACGACCGTGCCCCACCCTCCCAATTTACCCGATCTTGTCCCAAGAGAGTTTTTTTGTTTCCCCAGATGAAAAGAAGTTTTCAAAGGGAAACATTTTGCCAATCTGGATGACATGAAACAGAAAACGGCAGAAACACTAAAAAAGCATCAAAACTGACAATTTCAAAAAACTGTTTTGAGCAGTGGAAAACACATCTCGATGGGTGTATTGCGTCAAATGGCGAGGATTTTGAAGGTGACTGAAGTTTAAACATGTAAGACTAAATACTCGATTTTTCATAAACAAATTCAGAATTTTGGGGGGCTCCCTCGTATGTTTTTGTTTCTCTTGGATATCCTTAGGAATAGAATTGCTGGGTAATATGGTCATGCTGCCATTGAATCATTTCTGAACACATCTTGATTTTCTGGCCCAAGATGACTCAGCCTAATCTTGTACTTTCTCTACGCTGGTCCCATAATCAGCTGTTTCTTCAAGGAGCCCTGGGTTCTTTGAGTGGACAACGGTATTTAGAAATTAAGGCGTAGATGTTTATTATTATTATTATTATCATTATTATTATTATTAATTTTTTGAGTGGAAGTTTCACTCTGTCACCCAGGCTGGAGTGCAGTGGCATGCTCACGGCCACCACAGCCTTGACCTGCTGGGCCCAGGTGATCCTTCTGCCTCAGCCTTCCAAGTAGCTGGAACTCAGGTGCACACCACCACACCTGGCTAATTTTTAAATTTATTATAGAGACAAGGTCTTGACAAGTTGCCCAGGCTGGCCTCGAACCCCTGGGCTCAGGCAATCCTCTCATCTCCGCCTCCCAAAGTGCTGGGATTACAGGAGTAAGCCACCATGCCCAGTTAGTTATGTTCATTATTGTGTCACTGTTCCCAGGCCCCTCAGTGGGAAAGGTACGTGTGCATGGACAAAAGTGGACATATATTAACATATACATACTAGCCATACACACACATGCATTTGCATCCATATTTATTTCTGTGTCAATCTATTTATTTGGAAAGCCATGAGCTTTCACCAACGCCTCCAATTCCCATCCAGGTGTACAGGATTGAAGGTGGGAACACCACAGATGCCATGTTTGTGTTCTCCTTTTCCATATTTGTAACACTCTCTGCCAACAGTGAGAGGCCTAGCCTCCTCCTGCTTATTAAGTCAGTCCCGTTGTGTACTCCTGGGAGGGCAGGTCTGTGGAAACCTATCCCCAAAGGCCAAGGAAGCCAAGAGTCTGAAGGAAGAGATTGACAAATCCAGTTTCTCTGAAAGAAACATTTAATAGGAACTTAGGAACAGAAGACATGTCTGGGGCGGTGGCAAGATAAAATGGTGGATACCAACACCCTCCATGCCCAGAGCCTATTTACCATAAGGGAGAAATGCGTGGGACATTTGAAGTCAATCCCCCAGGGAAAAGCAAGACTGGTATGTGAATCTACCTAAGGGCTAGACTATGGTCAAGATTGTCCTGACCCAAGAGCAGGATTTATAGTAACAGTAGATAAAATAGAAACCTTTTTTTTTTTTTTTTGGAGTTGGAGTCTCACTCTGTCGGCCAGGTTGGAGTGCAGTGGCACTCCATGCCCGGTTAATTTTTTATTTATTGACAAGGTTTCACCAAGTTGCCCGGGCTGGCCTTGAACCCGCCGGCTCAGGCAATCCACTCCCCTCAGCTTCCCAAAGTGCTGGGATTACAGGCTGAGCCACCAAACCTGGCCAAAATAGAAATCTTAGAGGCATTCCTGGAACTGGGACTGGGGTTAATCAGAAGTCAATATGGCGGATTAGCAGCCAATATGGAGTTGCTTCAGCCTCCTCAGCAACCAATGTCCCACGGCACTGCCCTCCACTCCACACAGACCCCTCTCTCCTCAGCACCCTTGGCTCCTATACCCTGCAGTGGACCAGCCCACCACATGGATGCTTCCTCACCTCTCAGGCTCCAGCAAGCCACCTCTCTCCCCACATGGAAGTGACCCTCAGCCCTCATGGGCTCTAACACCCTGTCTCAAGCCACCCCCCTCCTTCCCCCACACAGATACGCTCCTCTTCTCAACAGGCTCTGACATTGTTCCACCCCTGAAAGGATATTCTTCTCATCCCCCTTGACCTCTACTTGTTGGTACTTGGCCACTATCTGGTCAGACGCTCGCTTCACAGTGACTCAGTTTCCAGTGACTGGCTATTGGCCACCTCTCTCGTGACTCGGTCTCCCTTGCTGAGCTGACTCCCTCACTGAGCTGAGCCCCAAGTGGACATCCTCCCTACCTCACGTGGGCTCCGACACCCCACACCGGGCTGCCTCCTGCTTGGATGCCCACCTTTGACTCTCTCTGCTCTGGTTGCCCCGACTGGAGATGTCCTCCTTACTCCATATGAACTCCCAAACCATGGGCTGGGCCATGCCGCTCCTCTCCCCCGACCCCCTGGGGACACCTGCCTTGCTCAGCTCCATTTAAAATCTTCTACAGTAGACTGCTTTTGAAGGGAAGGGAAGGGAGGAGGAGGAAAAGAAGGAAGAGGAAGAAGGGGAGGGGAAAGGAAAAAAAAAGAGAAGAAAGAGGCCAGGAAGAAGATGGGGAAGAAAGAGAAGAGGAAGAGGATGAAGAGAGCTGCCTGGCGCCATTTTGCTGAATGGTGGGCATCGTGGGTGCGGAGGTCTGGCTGATGTCATCTTCTTCAGAGAGAATTTCGTTTCCCTCTGACAGCCAGTCAGTGCAGGTAAGTCGCCTTGATGCAGGGAAGCGGGTCTGCTTCCAGTTCGCCCTTACGGCAGGGGGAGGCTTTTTCCAGGTTCTCACCGGAAAGCCACCTTGAGAGCCCTGAGCCATGGGCAGAGGCGGAGACAGTGCTCATAGTGTGGCTGGGATGGGGGGGAGGAGAGCCAGGAAGGTGATGTGGGTGCTCAGGAGAGCAGGGTGGTGAGCGATGATGCCATCTTCACCAGAGATGGCAGGGGCAGGGCAGGAAGGTGGGGCCTGAGCCTGGGGTCGCAGGGCTCCGGAGAGGAGGGCGAGGGAGGAAGACACCAGGCTTGCTTGCCAGGGGCAGAGGACTGTGGTGGGAAACTGCCTGGCTCCCTGTGGAGTGGGAAGAGTGGCAAAGAAGTGGGGACCTGGGACTCTGTCGGGGAGGGGCCTGACTGAGCAGGTGGGCTCAGGAAGGAAGGGGGCCTCAGTGGGGGGAGAGGAGAGGCTGCAGAGGTCCCATCTCTGTATCCAGCCAGGATCATTTAAGAGCAGACTGCCCCTCCAACAAATTCTATACCGCCCCCCATAGTCCCCACCACTGCCACCATCATGGAGGTCCCAGCCCAGGACTTGGAGTCGGGAGTAGGGAGGCAGTCCCCTCCGTTCATTCTTGCCCAGGGCGGGGTGGGGAGCGACAAGCCTGTGAGCCCCAACTTTCCAACTCATGGGGCAGCGAGGTTCTCCCTACTTCCCATGCAGCCTTCCAGCCTGGGTCCTGAGCCTGGGAATGGGGTAGGGAAGGGGACTGGGGACTCTCTCCCTTCCCTCCATTCCCTGCAGGGGCGGGCAGGGGGACAGGCAGCCTGGCTAGATTTGTTTCTCATTTTGCTTTGGCTCTCCGGGTGGAAAAACCAAAGCCCTCCCCCTGGTACCGCTGAGGCAGAGAGGGCGAGTGTGGCTGGGAGGTTGTCCTGGCAGGGAAGTCGCCGGGCAGGCGGGGCCTGGCCAAAGCGAGACTGCCCCCCTGCTCAGTAGGCCCCCCCCCGGCCCCCCTTGCTTCCACGTGGCTCTGCAGGACCAGGGCGGGAAGTCCTGCCATCCTGCGGCTGGGATAGAGGGGGCTGAGCCAGGGAGGAGGTAAGTCTGGGTTTGGCTTCAGCCCAGGGAAGGGCATGGCACCTTCCCTTCCTGGGCTTGTCCTCACAATAGTCTCCCAAGGGAGATTTAAAGTCCCCTGGGGGGTCCTGGAAGGAACCACTGGGAAGCTGCAGCAGGAGGGATCGAAGTCAGACCTAGGACAGGCTTTCTCACTGTGCAGGGCTTCTGACTAAGTGAGTAGCAGAGGAGGGTGCTAAAAGGGTGCCCGGGCAGCCCTGGGCATTGCTGTACAGCCCGGGATAGGGGAAACTTTTTCTGTACAATATCCCATGGCACTTCCGTGAGCACCTCAAGGTCGGCACCAGCCACCACATTTTACAGGGGAGGAACCTGGGCTTCAAGGAGACAGGTACCCACTCAAGGGCTGCACAGTCAGTCTCTAATGGCAACGCTAGGATTTGAACCCAGTAGCGCCCAGTTCCTTACTTCCTTACACTGGAAACGCAGGCAGGCCTTCCTGCCCTCCACCCATGTTCTGGAGCCCCCTGAGCTGCTCCTGGGTGAGGCTGTCACACAAGGGAAAGAGACTTGAAGTAGCCAGGAGGTCCTTGGAGCCGTTCCCTTCTGTCCCCAGTCCCTGCATGGCCATGAGGGGCCTCAGGCCATCTCGCCACCCACCCTCCGCTTGTGGGGATGGAACCACCCCCATTCCTTTTTTCCAGACACCCCAAGTCCCTGGCCCCAGCCCCCTCCCCAGCCTGATGGAAAGAGGAGCCCAACCACTTTCCCTCTGGAATCTGCTGCCTCGGCTTTCCGATGGAGAAACCATCTGGAGCGCATTACAGGCAGAGGAGAAAGCCGAGAGCAGGAAGATGTGACTTGGCCCCCGTGGCTCCTGTCTGCAGGGGGGCGGAGGGCTCTCAGCGCTCTTGAGGGGATAGGCCAGCAGCTGCCCCCACCCCCCCATCCCCAGAGGGGCTCAGAAGGGGGTGGCCTGGGCAGGCAGGGCCTGGGCCTCCAGGCGCCTCAGCAGAGGCCGGTGTGAAACTGCTGGTCTTACCAACCAACCCATTTCACAGATGAGAAGACAGAGGTCCAGAGAGGCATAGTGACCTCCCCAGGGTCACTCGGCCAACCCTTCCGTGAGCATGCGCCTCCAGCGGACCGGAATTCCCCATGTGGGGGCAGGGAGTGAAGGCTAAATGTTTTTCTCTTCAGCCTCAAGAGAGTGAAGGGAAGGGCCAAAGGCTGATGAGAACGTCGAGGAACAGCCTTCGCGCTTGGACCTCCCCTCCCTGCCTCCCAAGCCCACTCTCCGCCTCACACGCCACCCTTCCTTGGGCCTGGACTCCGAGGACGCTGGGGCCCGGGGTGGGGGTGACCCTCTGGGCCTCTCCTCTGGGCCCCGGGAGCCCCTCCCCCACGGCGGCCCCAGCTCCAGACGTGGCAGGGCTCGCGGGAGTGAGGCTGCCCCGCTCCCTCCCCAGTGCCGCGCCGGTGGCTCCCGAAATAAAAATCAAATGTGGCTTGGCAGAGGGAGCGGGTGGGAAGAGAAGCGGCAGCGAGCGGCGCTGGGGCTTCATTCTTTCCACTGTAACTTCACCTCCTAACCTCTGGCATTTTAATTATGTCTCCTGCCCCCTCGCTCTGCGCCGCCCGGGCCAGAGGGTGAGCTCAGCCTCTCCTTAGCCAGGAGGGGGCGGCCGCTGCCTGGACCCCCGGGACCCCCGGCCCCCTGGCCCGCTCCCGGGAAGCCGGGGAGGGGGCGCGGCTGGGGGTGGCGGCCTGGAGACTCCCTCCAGCCCCAGCAGGGGCCTGGAGCGGGGCCGGCGCCGGGCAGCCAGCTGGCACCCCAAGCTCGGTGTGCGAATCGTTAGCCTTCACGCCCACGGCTCCCTTGAGCGGAAGCCGCCGTCGGCGAGCGAGGCGGGCAGGCTCACCGGCCCGTTCTGCGGGGGACCCAGCGCCGTCGTCGCAGGGCGGAGCCTGGGCCCTGCTCTCCCTGTCCCCGGCTCTCTCCCAGTCCCGGAAGAGGCGCGGGCAGCTCAGGCCTGACGGTTGGCTTCATCTCCCCGGGGTGTCCGTTTTTTCCCAGGGGTCAGTGATCAAAAGCATTATTTTGGTATTAGAATATACGAGGACATAGTTAGGGGTAAGAAGAAAATGCCTACGAATGTTCAAGGTAGAAAACAAATCTGCTCGGGGGGGCGTTGGCTCACGCCTATAATCCCAGCACTTTGGGAAGCGAAGGCGGGAGAGTGCCTGAGTCTAGGGGTTCAAGACCAGCCAGAGCAACTTGGAAAGACCTCATCTCAACAATGAATGAATAAGTAAATAAATAAATCCAGAAGCTGGGCATGGTGGCACCCGCCTGTAGCTCCCGCCACTTGGAAGGCTGAGGCGGAAGGATCGTCGGAGCCCAGCAGGTGGAGGCTGCAGTGGCCGGGAGCGTGCCATTGCACTCCAGTCTGGGGGACAGAGTGAGACTCCAACTCAAAAAAATAAAGAAAACAAAACAAAACAAATAAACAAATCCCTAAGGAGAGGCAACACTTGGGCCTGTCCATGGCCTCCAGGGAGCGGCATCCCACTTCTTGGCGTGGCCGTGAACTGGGGCAAGATGTGGTCGTGTGTGTTTGCAGTCAGTTTGTTCAGACCCAAGGCTGCTGCGCAAAAGATGCTGGTGGGTGCTGGTGGGCAGACTGAGCCCACCCTCGGACACAGAGACCTTCTCCCCACTCAAGGCCTAGAGTTGGCCTCTGCTTCATCTCCTGGGGAGGCGAGTAGCCTGGGACTGGGTGGCCTTGACTCTGACCCCAGGCTGGCACCCCAACCTTCCCACAGAGGCCTCCTCTCTGTCCCCAGGCCCTGAGACCTCCCTCATTCCACGGCCTGGGAGGCCCAGCCCTGCAGGAAAGCCCTCTGTTTCTTCTCTCTTGCCCTCCAAATCTCCCCTGAATGAAGGGACGATGCCTGGGCATCTACTCTACCCCAGGCCTTGCTGTGGTCAGTTATAGCCTCTGCTCAGTGGCACCTCTAGATAAACAGTGTGAAGTGCTATTCAGCGTTCGAGTGCTGTGATGGGGAAATGAGACCATGGCACCTCCCGGTCCAACTTCAAGAGCGAAGAGCACCGAGGAGGCTTCTCAGAGTTAGGGACATCCAGGAGGAGCCCAGGAGTGCTGAGGCTTGAGAGAGCAGCATGTGCAAAGGCCCAGTAGTGGGAGGGAACCTAATACAGAACCCACTATATGGAAGCCAGGGACAGTAGGGAGGGGGTCTACAGGAGCCATTAGTGGCTTTTTAGAAAGATGTCTGGGTAGGATGTGGAGGATGGGTTGGAGGTGATCAGAACAGAGGTGGGCCCTCTTAGGAGGCTGCCGCAGAGGTCCAGATGAGAGCGGATGGTGGCCAGGCCCAGGCCAGTGGCAGCGAGTGGAAAGAGGTGGCCAGATTGACACATTTACGAGGCAGAAGCCACAGGACTTGATGACTGACTGGCAGAGGGATGAGGGTCTGAGACCCACCAAGGCTGGCTCCTGGGTTTCTAGTTTGAGACTCTAGCCGGGTAGTTTGCCGTTGAACATGGGCTTGGTACACCTGAGGTAGCTGGACATGCCGGGATGCCAGGAGGTCGCGTAGAGAGAAGAGAAAAGACAGAGAAGGCACTGTCTGCCAAGGAGGTGGAGAAGGAGTAGCCGGAACCCCCAAAGCCCCCAGGGAGAAGGTCTCAGAGGAGGCACGGCCAACAGTGTCAGCCAGAGATGAAGCAGGCTCGACCCGAGAAGGGACATGTGGCCTAGGGACCAAGAGGCCTGTGTCTTGCCCTGTCCCTCAGCCTCTCTTTCTGTCTCCCAGTTCCCATCTCTGTCCCTTGACTCTGTCCCCCAGCCTTCCCCTCTCTCCCCAGTCCTCATCTATCTCTGTCCCCTAGTCCCCTCAATTCTGTCCCTTAGTCCCCGTCTCTGTCTCCCAGCCCCCAAATCTGTCCCACAGCCCTTCCTCACCCCTTTCTGTACCTTCTTCCTCTCTCCGACCAGAAAACTCACCATCTTTCTAAGGAAAACTTCACACAGACCCCGTCCCACTGGGGTCCTGGCTACCCTCCCTGAAATCACTCTCCCTCCCAAACAACAACACACCTCTCACCACAGACTCACCCAGAGCTCCCAGGAGCTGGGACAGAGAGGGGCCCACACCACCACCAGGACCCCTGTGCGACTCATTCTGAGCCTCCATGAGGCCCCAGGTCCCAGGGCAGCTCCAGGCCGACCTGGTCCCCAGAGCCTCACAGCCTCAAGGAGAGAGAAGCTGTGACCCCAGCGGGGCCATGCAGAGCAAGACGAAAGGTCCAGAGAATGAGTCAGGAACCTGCAGATTCAGCAGATCTGATGGGCTACATGGAAGAGGTGACTCTGCGCGGGGTCTTGAAAGACTGGTAGGATTTGGTCATGTGGTGATGGAAACAAAGGCAGTTGCAGGAGGGAGTGTGGCAAGGGAAGGCGCGGGGGTAGAAAGGTGACCAACATCAGGGCGGCAGCCAGTGCACATGGCGGTCGGTGGCTGAAGGGTGGCCGGAGACGTGGGAGGTGACAAGGAGAAGGGTCATGTCCCATGGGCTGGAATGCCAAGGGACTTTAGACTCTGTGCACTGTTGCCTCAACCAGAGCTTTCCCAGTCCATTCATTTATTCATTTGTTCATTCATTCAGGAAACATTTTCTGAGCTCCTACTAGGTTCTAAGTGAGTGCTAAGATAGGGTAAGACACAGAATTCCTCCCTGCCAGCACAAGTTCAAATTCCAGAAAGACACAGACTATAAAGTGGTGAACAAATAAAGACTAAACATTAAAATCACGATAGGGGCTGCCATAATGACCAACCACTCTTTGAAGGCAGAATTGTGTCCTGTCTCCCCTTCAGACTAAGAGCAGAGGCTGTGCCTCCTCCATCAGACTAAGGCAGAGCCTGTTTCTCCATCGGGCTGGGAGCGTGCTGTGGCTAGGGGAAGGACAGAGGATGGAGCATCTGGGAGCCAGAGCGGAGGTGTCTTAGAAACCTCCCAGGAAAGGACCCAAGGATAGAGGTTAGCAGGGATCTTGGGAAGGACCCTCCACCACAGCCAGGCCTGAATGAGAAGGTTTCTCTCTCCTCCTCCCCATCCAACCTCCACCCCCCACCCCATTAAACCCTTAAATTAACCTTGGTCCCACCCGGAACTGGAGAGAGTGCCCCAAAAATAAATTCTAAATTACATGCTGCTTGGGGGCAACCACAATTCTTCCTCCTCCCTCTCCAGCACGCAGACCCACCCTGCTCAGGGCTGGGGGGGAGCCTCTCCCCAAAATGGGCTATTTATACAGCTCCTGCTCCCCTGTTCATGGCCGGGCCTTATTGTCCCTGGGTGAGGTCCAGCTAGGTTACACAGCTCTTCTGGGAGGAGAAAGGGAGGGGGGAGGCTGTGAGCCTCTCTAGGGTCTGGCCAGGCTATGGGGGATATAATGTACAGTCCAAACCAGGACACTTTGAGGCACTGTTAACAATTGCACCCAGGCAATGGCGTAAATCTGGACTGTTGTGGCACCAGGGATAGGGCCTGAGCTCCAGCCTCCCAGAGCACTGCTTTCTTGGGGGTTTGAGAGAGACAGACTGACAGAGAGAGAGAGAAGCCTTTACCCCCTGGTTTCAGCTCTGAATATGAGGGAGGGGGGTTCCCATCCCACCCGGCAAGGGCTTGATGGGTTTTGGCTCCAAGGACCCCCCAGGACAGGGACCCTCTGGGGGAGGGCTTGGGCCAGGACAGGGGGCGCTGGATGTGGCTATTTTGAGACCATGGATGTGGGCCAAGGGCCACCCTAGACAAAGCCACCTTCCATTCTGGGAACCTGGCTCCGGATCCTGGAGCTGCTCCCTCAGTGGGTAGAGAGAAGGAAAGGGTAAGAAAGAAGAAGGGAGGGTGAGAGAGAGGCCCACACATGCAAGAAACAGTGGTCGATGGAAAGGGAGCCAGAGACAAGAGAAGCACACCGTGGACGATGACGTGAGAGGGATGCTTCTGGAGCCCAGGCCTAGCACACCCCTCTCCACCCTCGGGGCTCCGAGATCCTGGACTCACTGCCCACAGGTTCCTCGGTCTCAAATGTCCCCCCTCCCCCGGGAGGTAGAGGAAGGGCCTCCGCCCCAGGAGGAGATCCTCCTGCTCCTCCACCACCCCCTCCTCAGGACAGGCAGGAGATGGCTGGGCCCAGGCGCCTGATCCCCAGCTGCTTGGCTCGGGACCCTGCAGGGCTTCCTCCTGCTCCTGCCATCCCTGCCCGATGGTCTCCCTTTCTCTCAGGCAGCCCGAACCCCATTCAGTGCCCTCCCGGGGAGCCTGCTCCACTGCCCCAAAGGCCCAGCCTCGACCTGGCTCTCTCCCCTCAGCTCTCCGTGAAGGGGCCTTAGCTCGGTCCTCTTCCCTATGGGGCTTCCCGGGGGAGGGGGTGGCCTGGAGATGAGTCAGAGAGAGAGCTAGCAATATTGCCCTTCTCAGAGGAGGGGAGAGGAGAGGAGCTGTGAGGAAGGGGAAGAGAGGGGCAGGAGGTGAGGAGGCCAGGAGAGGGGGAGAAGGAGCCCGCTTCCAGGTCTGCGTCCCAGAGGAGGGACCGAGATGCCCAGGGGTCGGTGGGGCTGGGTGGTGGCACCACAGTCTGGAGGACCACGTACACATCTAAGTTCACTCTTCATGCGGTGATTGAGGCGATGGGGCTCAGCCTCTGTGGGCTTCACTCCCAGGTTGTGAGAAGAGGGAATTCAGCAGTGTGGGACCGGCTGCCCAGATCCCAGCCACCACTGTGGGACTGTGTTTGCAGACCCACGTCAAGTGGTGCCCAGGACCATGTCCAGAACCTGGCAGGAGGGCTGGCAGGTGTCAGTGTGAGCCAGTGTGTGTGCTGGGGGGAACAGAGGATTCAACCAGCGCTGCTTGAGAGGGCTCAGGCTCCTGCAGCCCCCAGAGACAGTCACAACAGCCTTCCTGCCCCAGAGGAGGCGACAGGTCTTCCGGATGAAACTTGATTATCTGTCTGCTTACCAGCCCCATGACCCTCACCTGCCCAGAAAACACTGTTTATGGGGCCTGGGACATCAGGTCTGTCATTTAGCTAGAGGAGACAACCCAAGCCACAGCTGGGAGGAGAGCCCCGTGTGGAGAAGCAGTGCCCAGTCCACGGCAGGCACCAGCCCAGACACTTAGTGCCCTGTTTACCCTGGCTGAGGCGGCTGGCACAGGTGGGCCTCTCCAGGGAGCGCCTGGGGACCCTGCCAGCAGACACCCCTGCAGGCCAGAGAGGAGGCCAGGACAGTAGATCTGCAGAGAGGGGAGGGGAGGATGGAGAGGGATCCCACCACCTGCACACTTCACACTGTTTGCCGCAGGCACTAGCCCTGACGCTCAGGAGTCTCCCAGCGGCCCTGCAAAAGAGACCCCAAGGCCAGGGCCCAGTGGGAGAAACCGCGGCTGCAGGATGCTGGACGCTGCTCCCCGGGACCCCCAGGACGTGGGGAGGCTGAAAGGCTTTTGAGGCCCTGGTCTGGTGTGCCTGGATGCCTCTCGACTCCCCAGGTCCCAGGGAACCGCCCTCTCCACCCAAAGGCTCGTGTGACTTGGCTTCAGCATGCACTGCCACAGCCCCCTACCCCACCAGAGCCCATCATGACACAGATGCCATCCCTGGGGCCCTTCTCTATCACACAGATGCGTAGGCCACGCTCCTGCACCCACAGCACCCACCCTAGGCATCACCTTCCAGCACCCAGCTCACAGACACAACCCACCCCCACCAAACACACAGCCCTCACCCGCCACGCCCCTTCCCCACCCACATAACCCCCACCCCCGCAGTGAGGCCACACGCAGTCACACACACTCACACTTAGTCCTCTGTACCCATACATCCTCCTCCCAGTGCCGCCCTCCAACGTGGACCCAAGGGGGAGCCAACGCCTCAGTGCTGGGCTTCTCCAGGCCCCTTCCGCCGCCCCGTCCTGCCTCCCACCTTCCCTGCCTGCCCCCCACCATCGCCCTGGCTCTCTCCTAGCTTGCCCTGAGACCTCCCTCTCCGCACACATGGCGGGACCCTTGAGGGTTGCACAGCTGGGCAGCTCCCAGCAGCTCCCACTCCATCCGCCCCGGGGGGTCTGGGGGTCTGGGGGCTCCCAAGGACAGGAGGCAGCAGCTGGCAGTTGCTAGGGGCCTCACAATCCCCCTTGCACCGCCCACCCCTCCCCGTCCCAGGCTGAATCATCCCCACATCTGGAACCTCTGCGCATCTGGAAGAGCCGAAGCCTGTGCCGGCAGCTCCACGTGGACACCGCTGCCCCCACACTCTGTCTCACCCCCACCCCTTCTAGCAGTTGGGGTCCGGCCCTGCAACGCACTCCTGGAGGATTCTGGTCACCCAGCAGGTGGGCACCCCAGTGCCAGCCTCGGGGGCCAGGATATCCACTGCCCACGGGGGGTTCCCCAGTAGCGGTAACAGCGGCCACTCGGTGCCCACCACAGCGGGCGGGCAGGCCAGTGCCGTCCGTGGAGGAGTCCAGGCCTGGGGCTGGGGGAGGCAGGAGAGCCAGGCAGGGAGGAGGCAGCGGTTTGGCCTAGCCAGCGGAGGCAGTTTATCCTGGCGCACGGCCCTGAAGCCAAACATCCTCCACTAACCTCGCAGACACATCAAAGCCCGCAGGGAAGGGGCCCTTCAGTAGAGGAAGCCTGCAGCCCTGGAGGCCTGACAGCCTGGCTCTGGGCACAGACCACCCTGTCCCACTCGGCAGCCCAGGCTCAGGTTGGGCACAGCAGTCCTGGAGGGCCACAGGCAGGAGAGGACATTTCTTCTTGGACCCCCCCATCGCTTACCAGCCCCCTTCATTGCTGCCGCAGGGTGGAGCTTTGCCCCCTGTGAGGGTGGCCAGTTGGCACCAGATCTTGGCTTCTGGCCCTGGTGCAGGACTCTCTCCCACGCTGGCCCCCTCCCACAGCCCCCTCCCACCCTCCAGGCAGGGAGGCCGGATGGGGGGCTCACTTTGCCTGTGCCCCGGCCTGGAAGAGAAGAGTGTGCCCAGTCATGGGGGAAAATGCTTCATCCCGGGGCTCTGTTGCTCTGCCGTGGATATTTCCACATCGACAAGGGGGAAATGGGGAGGGCGGGGGGCTCCAGGGTTGGGAGAAGAACCAAGCTTCGAGAAATAGAAGCTGGAGTGGAATCAGAAGGCGAGAACTGGGCTGCAAGCCACAAGACCTCTCTGGGGGGTGGAGGGGGGACAGCTGGGGCTGAGGAGGAAGAGGGGCTGTGAGGCGCTAACAAGGGAGAGAGGAGGTGCTAACAGGGCCGCTGGGGTGAGGGGACCCTGGAGCCAGACCTGCAAAGCTTGCCTGGAGATGGGGAAGCCGGGTAGTGGTGGCATGGGGGGAAGTGGGAGCTGTCACATCCACCCAGGAGGCCGGGCTGGTGCATGCACACACGTGCACACGCATGTACACACGCACACACCCACACGACGTGCGTGTTCACAACTGCAGCCGGGTCTGTCCTCAGCTGGGAGCCAGATGATGTGGCTGCTTAGAGGAGCTATGATTTGAGGAGGAATGCGGTCTCGGCCGCCTCCCTTCCCCCGCCCCTGCGCACACTCTTCTCAGCCTCCACAGCTTCGAGGATGTTTGGCATTGCGCCTGCGCCCACTTTGCCGCTTTGGGCTGAGCCCCCAGACCGGGTAGAGGCCCTTCTCTCAATGTGCCCGGTTCACGGAGGGGACCTCCTTCCCCCCAGCTGTCCTGAACCCCAGCTTCTTTGGGACTGCAAAGTTCTCAGTCTAGCCACAACCCCTGTAACATGTGGATCTGAGGCAGAAGACCCCACACGCAGGCCCCTTTCTTAAGGGGCCAAAAAGAGCAGAGCTAAAAAGCGGGGACCCCAGAGGGGCCCCAATTCCCTTCCTCTCTCTGGCTCCAGGGTCCCATCTCAGAGAGAAGACGTAAAGTGTAGAGGTGGGAGAGGGGCTGCAGGCAGAAGGAGGGGGCCCTGAGGGAGGGGGCTGGGGCTCGGGGCTCTCAAGACCCTCATCCCGGCTTTAGTGGAGCCCTTCCTGCCCGAGCCGTGGTGCTCTGCTTCCCCCACCGCCCCAGACAGCCAGAGCTCACAGCTCACCTCTCCCCCACCCCACACCCACCCCACCTCTTCGAGGTGCTTCCCTCTCCAGCCCTGGCCTGCGTGCGCCCCGGAAACCGGCACTTTGGAAGGATAATGTCTCCCAAGTGCCGTTTTTGTCTCGGCTAAGCCTCTGGGAAGGTGAGCATTAGAGAGGCCCCTCCAACTGCTCCTTAGGATAATAAGCTCCCTGCACCGCTAATTGTCAGGTGGTCCGCCCTCCCTCCATCCTCCTAGCCCGCAGGTTGGCAGCTCTGGCTTGGGGTCGACTCCAGATCTCCAGCAATGGTCTCCCCATGCCCGTGCCCATCACCCCGAGAACGAGTAAGGAGCTGGTGGGATTCTGTGTTCCAACTTGGGCTCCCCTGGGGACCCCACTTTCTCACTCTGCTGAGAAGGAGGCTCAGACCCTGGTCTCATGGCCAAGAAGTCCTACTGGTGACCTACCAGCACGCTGCCTCCTCTTGGAAGGGGGGTCATAAGCCAAACTTTCCTTACAGCACCCTCCCCCCATCCTTAAGGAGTCATGGTACTCACTTGGAGACTGGGGGAGGGGGTGTGCTGGCCCTTATGGGGTGGGGGAGAGGCAGAAGAGGTGAGTTCCTCAAACCACACAGCCAGTGGTAATTGGGGAGCCCAGACGGTCTGGACTTCCCCTCACCCTCCGACCACAAGTCCTTCCTTGAGGACTTTGGAGTGAATTCCCTGCCCCCTTGGAGAAATCTGGCCCCTGACCCAGGAAGGCCCCTAACCAGTGACAACAGAGCCAGTGTTTACTTGGAACAAAACACCATGGGGAAATGGAGCTGAATCAGAGCTGGGCCGGCCCCCGCAGCCTGGTGGGAACATTAGGACATGTCCACACATCTTCAGGGGAGAACGGCCAAGGGCTGTCGGGAGACCGGGGAAGAAGCCGGGGTGGGGGCGAGCAGGGAGCGGACAGCACTTCTTGCAGGAAGACCCAAGTCCAGGTAAGTTTTCTGGAGGAGGAGGCATTTGGACTGAACCTTGAAGGATGGGCAAGAATTTGTCAGGTTTCGGGGAGGGATATGGGGAAGAGTGTTCTAGGTGGAGAAAATTGCCCAGGCAGAAGCAAGGAGGAAAGCAGAAAGGACAGGAGGATGAACTGGAAAACGGGGGTGGTGGGGGGAAACAGGCTATGGAAGACCCTGAGGGTCTCCCTGTGATGGGACTTTACTCAGGTGGCAGTTCTGAAGGTTAGGAGCAAGAGAGTGACATGCCCCAACGGGCACCAGGGACATTAAGCTACAGGCCTTGTTGAAGATGGGTGCACGGGAGGCGACAGCAGTGGAGATAAAGGGAGGTGACACTGGTGATAGACACAGCCTCCAGTCCCCGTGAGCGCTCAGTCTGCACGAAGAGGCAGGCATCCACCGTGCCATAGACCCAGGCGGTGCCCAGTGGGCAGCCAAGGAGCAGAAAGGAAGGAGGCAAACCAGGAGCAGAGGGAATTATTCAACTCTCCAGGCCCGATGCCATGTCCCGGAGTGGTCAGTACCAAGTCATCCTCTGAGGTCGGTCTCCGGCCCCGCCCTGTCTGACCTGGCCCTCAGATGGGGCCCAGAGCACGTATTGGACAATAGAGGGGAATAACGAACAAGGTTTTCTGGGGAAACTGGGGCTGAGCTCCCCCAGCCCGTCCAGAGGGGCGAGAGCAGTGTCCCGAGGGAAACAAGACCCCCTAATCCTTGGCACCTTGCTCTGCTCCGCGTGAAACGGAGACAGGAACGGTTGGCCTCTTCCTCTGCCAGGAATAAAACCGCTAGCATTTATTTGCCAGAACTGAGCGGCTTATTTCATCCGCATAATGGCTGGTGTGATGAGGGCAGTACTGTTATCCAAGTCCTTCCACTCCTTTTATACATGAGTTGAGAGAGGCACAGAGAAATTCAGTTTCTCATCTGAGATCACACAGCGCACCACAGCAAGTGGACGCTTGCTAACACGACACAATACTGCCCCTACAGGCGGAGCTGGGCTAGAGCAGAGTGTTTGGCCAGCTCTTAAAAGAGATTCCCAGCTCAGTGCCACCAGCCATTCTAGACAATAGCATCTCTCACAGTAGGGGGGCAGGGGCAATCCTCCGTGGAACAGAACTCTGGCCTGGCTCTTCCCCCTCACTCAGGGCCTGGCGCCTGGGCTGGGCTGAGCCAGGCTGGGTGACGCCACCCATTCCACCCCAAACCTCAACCTCTATCCGACAGCAGAGCAACAGGGATATATACCACCTGTGCTGGGTGTGGGGTCCAAGCACTGTGTGCTTCTGGTCCTGACTCAGCCCCTCCTGTCCCGTGTGACCTAGCCTTCCTGCCCTCTGGACCCCACTTGCCTTCTCTGAGAAACGAGTGCGGGGGCCCGCTGACCTTGGAAGCCCTTCCAGCTGGGCCCTGGTAGGATGCACAATCAACTCCTTCTTTGGTGGACAGGCTGGAGGACGCGGTCAGTGCATATGAAGACATTTCCAAGTGGCTTGGGAAACTCCAGATGGAATCTGACTTGGAATCTAAGGGGACCCACTGACTACATGAAGTCACAGGGTCTCCCCACCCCCATGCCCAGGCGGGCCGGAGCCTATGTGTGCTCATGTGCACACACTCCACTCGGTCACCAGATGAAGTGTCCAACAGAAGATGCCGACCTTGTCCAGGCCCCTCCCTCCTCTAGACAAGCACAGCCCCCTTCTCTGCTCGTCTGAGGGCCCCACTGTGCTCACACCCCCACCTGACCTCACCCACCAAGAATGCTGGGGCCCCCAGGGCCATGATGGATGCTGATAACAGGGCCTGGTGTGCTTGACCTGGACTGGGACCACCCACTTCCAGGCTCCTCGCCCCATCCCCATCTGCAGGAAGGAAACAGAAGGGCAGTTGGGTGTCTTGGCAAAAACTGGGGGCCCAGAGGCAGGTTCCTGGAGCCCCTTTGGACTTCCCCTGGTGAGTCCAGTGCTAGGGATCTCGGCCTCACCATTGGGAAAATGGGGGGTGGTGTCTGCTCCTACGACACTGTAAGGATGAGGGAAAGGTAGGCATATTTAACAAAGAAAACCATAGAATGCCCAGCTGAATCTGAGTTTCAGATAAACAACAAATTAAATTTAGTGTAAATATGTCTCAAATAGTACATGGGGCATATTTACACTAAAAGAGCATCATTCGTTGTTTATCTGAAATTCAGATTTCATTAGGCATCCTGTCTTTCGTCTGGTAACCCTGGATCTGGATCAGGTAGGTGCCAGAGACCCAAGAGGGCAGAGCACCAGCCCCTCCCTCATCCTCTCACCCCACCTCAGGGCACTGCTGCCTGCCTGGTCCCTTCACCTCCCTGTCACTCCTGATCCTCACGTCTGCCCCTCAGGCATTTCCCTGCCTTTCTCAGCACACTCATGTCACTCCCGTGGGCACCTCCTCCCCTAACTCAGCCCTTTTCCTCCCCATAAGGTCCACACCTCTACAGGGCTCTAGGTCTGGGCGGAGTGGCAGGGAGTGTAAGGGCTCTGGGTGCTGGTGCAGCGGGGTCTGGGTAGAGACAGAAGGGCCTGGAAGCCCAAGTTAGCAACACTCCCCGCTCAAGAAGAAGGCTCCAGCGCCCTCTGAACTAGACCGCCCTCGACAGGGGACAGTGTGAGTCCCCTGCCGCCTGCACCGGGAGGAGAGGTCACTCCCCACCCCCACTGCCTGTTGCGTCCCCAAGCAAACGTCACCAGGAACTCCAAACGGAGACGGGGTTCTCTGGGGCCAGATTCCATTGCACTTGGGTCAGGAGGCTGGAAGGTTCTCCCCTTAAGGACTGAAAAGGACCAAGAGATAACGGGAAACGAGAGAGAAACAGAGACAGAGACACACAGCAGGGAAAGAGAGAGAGTCCAGGGAGAGAGCCTGAGAACCAGACCCAGAGACCAGGGGTACTGAACCAAACCACAGACAGGAAATGGAAACAGAGAAACCCAGAAAAGAGACTCCTGCACTGAAACAGACAGAAGTTCACAGAGAGAGGAGAAGCAGCCGGGAAAACGGAGAGAAACACTCGGAGCACGGGAGAAACTGGGTGCAGGCAGCCGGGGAGAAGCTGAATCAGGTATCAGAGACTGGGAGAAGGGGGGAGAGGTGGTTAAGCGGAAGGCAGAGAACACGACTGGGAGAGCTGAGAGACAGGGAGAGAAAGAGGTGAGAGACAGGAAAAAGAAGCCAGAGCAAGAGGCTTTTCATCCGAATTCGGAACGCTTTTCAGGGGCAGGTCGGATTGTTGTCAGAACGACGACCTGGGCCTCCCGGGGCGACCTCCCCGCTTCCCCGGGCCGGGGTCCCGGCTGCCGCTCTCCACCTCCCGCCCGATCTCCACGCGCCTGGCCTCTCGCCCTCGCCTGTCACCCGCCCTGCCCGCCGGCCAGCTCCCGGGGCAGGGGATGGCAGGGTCCCCGCCCGGGTCCCCGCCCGGGTCCCCGCGCGCGCCCCTCCCGCCCCGGGAGCCTCCGCGCTGGGCGCTGCTGCCACCTGCCGGCCGCATCCTGGAAGCACAGCGCCTCGAGGGCTGGGCGCGGCGGCCGCCGGCGGGCGGGGGAGGGGGGTCGGAATCCGGCTCCTCGCGGCCGGCCGGCATCCGCGGGGTCTTTCCAGGAATCCGGACCAGCCTGCTCGCCCGCGCCCAGCGGGCCTGGCTGACGCTCCGCTCCATCCGCCGCCCCTGCTGGCCTCTGACCCCTGGGGCCTCAATTTCCCCTGTTGTCCGTGAAACGTACCCACACCTCCCCTCGGGGTTTCAAGCGCGCAGGGGACACGGCGGTGCCGAGGCTGTCCTCCTGCCCCTTCTCCGACCCGGAAAGCTCAGGTCACCTGGAAATCAGCCAGGCCGCCCCCTCGCCTCCCTTCGTGGCCAAAGCACAATGGGGGACACTCCCACCCCACACGCTCCCCTCAAAATCACCCCAGACCCCTCCCTCGGCCTCTGCCCCCTCTCCCCTTCCTTCCCCAGAAGTCCCGAAGAGAAGGGGCTCCCGGCGGCCTGGCCCCGCTGCCTGCCTCCCCCTCCCATTCCCTGTCCCGCCCGGCAGCCCTCCCTCCCGGGACGCAGGGGTGAGGAAGGCCTCCCTCGGCGGCGTCGAGCGGGCCCCACCTTTTATCCACTTGAGCCCCTTAATGTTTTCAACCAGCTCATCTCTTTTACCTCCCACCTCCCCAAACCCGGCCCAGGGCCTCCCCTCCTCCCTTCGCCTCCCGCCCCGAGTCCGGCCCCTCCCGGGGCGTCGGCTCCGCCCCCGTCTCGAGGCGGGGCCCCAAAGGCGGAGAGCCGGGGGAGAGGTCGCGGCCCGGCCTCCCCCTGCACACGGAAACCCAGTGGCCCCCGTGCCAGGATGGCCCACGCTTGGGTCCCCGGGCTCGCGCCCACCCTGCTGCTCGGCCTGCTGGCCGGCCCCCAACAGGTGAGCGCTTGGGAGGGATGGCTGCCGAACTCGTCGGGTCCTACGCTTGGGCAGGGACCTGCGCTGGGGCGCGTCGCCACCTCCCACGGCCAGGATTTCCTCGTGACCGCACGTCAGGTTCCCTTCTCTTTTCGCTATGCTGCTGGAGGTGGGGGCAGCGGAGGAGGCCCTGGGAAAGCCCGGGCTCCCTCGTCTGGGAGTGGGGTCGTGGCGTGGGCCCTGGCCGCGCCCACCTGTCGGACACCTAGCGCCTCTCGGCGAATAGGGACTTTGACCCTCATAGTAGCCTCGGCTTATTCTTCGAGCTCCCTCCCTACTGAGTCAGAGCCTGGGGCCTGTGGTCCGCAGGCCCGGGCCAGCGCTAGCCCGGCCCTGATCTTCTAAGGCTGGGTGACCTTGGGGATATCTCAGCCAGCTCTGGGCCTGTATTTCCCTACTGTGCCCTAGGGGAGAGGAGGCAGCTTCATCCCGTTCTCGGAGTAAGGCTGGAATTCCAGCCTGGGGTAGGGTTTGATGGGGCTGCCTGACAAGAGCGGGGTGGCCTCTGAACTCTGGGATTCTGAGTGAGGCAGGTTCGGCCCTCCCTGGGCCCTCCTGCTCCTCCCACCCCAACTCTACAGGTGGGGGGAAGGCTGACTAGTTCTGGGATGGGAGATTATCTTGGGAGCCCAGAGGGGTCTAGAACACACATTTTAATCCTATTTCCATTCAATGCGGGGGAAGTCTAGGGCCGGCGCCCCAGAGCAAGACACCTTCACACAGCGAGGCTGGGCTTCCAGAGCGACTCTGCAGAAGCCGGACTCAGGGTAGCCAGCAAGTTGTTCTTCTAAGTCGCCTGTTAAGCATCTTCTGGTTGACTCCTCCCACTAACCCCAGGGACAAGGCTCTGTTAATGCCCCCAGATAAAACTCAAGCTCTGAGCCACCCCAGACAAGATCACCCCCTGGGTAACGTGGGGGGAGATAGGCCCAGCTCCATGGCACATACCTATAATCCCAGCACTTTGAGAGGCGGAGGCAGGAGGATCACTTGAGGTCAAGAGTCCAGGACCAGCCGGGGCAACGTAGCAAAACCTCATCTCGACAATAAATAAATAATAAAAGGCTGGGGAGAGAATCTGGGAGAAGAGCTCCTTCCAAACAGCCACTCTAGTCTAATTTATTAAGGCTGTTATGCATCCATCACTTCTTAGCTTGGGTCCAGGAGAGGGAGGAGGGACAGAATCAGATCTGAGGGGAGAAGGGGTGCCGCCGAGTGACTGGTCCCCTCTGCGACTCTGTAGTTGTTCCTGTGTGCTGTGTGATCTGGACTCACAGACTCACCCTCTTGGGGGATCCTTCCTGCTCCTGTGCCAACATGGGGACAAAGCTTGTGAGAAGGTACTCAGCCTGGGACTGAACTTGGAAAAGGAGAATCACCCCAACTATGATTGGCTGCCGTTGGTGCCCTTATCTCTACTGTTGTGATGAGCAGTTGAAATATTAAAGATAATAGTGGTTTTTCAAAGCTGGCTGCCTGGGTTTTGAGACCTGCTTGTTCATCCTAGGAGACTAGGGTGGCATGACAGATCATCCCTCCATTGCCTGTGTCCTGGCACCTACATCCCTTCCCTATAGTGTGGGAGCAGCCAAGAGGAAGTGAAACTAGGGAATCCACGAATGCTCTTTCATTCATTCTGCAGACATTTAGACTGTTGGGCTTTCCACAGTGATGAAACAGACACGGATCCTTGCCCTCATACAGTTTACATTCTACTGGGCAGGCAGACAATGAACGAGCTAAAGTAAAAATATATATATAGTACATTAGATGCCGATAAGGGCTGTGGAGCATACCAAGGTGAAGGAGAGTGCTTTGGAAGAGCAGTTATTTTATTTGTTTGTTTGTTTGCTTTTGTGAGTAGGAGTCTCACTCTGTCACCCAGGCTGGAGTGCAGTGGCACACTCACAGTCCCGCAGCCTCGCCCTGCAGGCTCTGGTGATCCTTCCGCCTCAGCCTTCCAAGTACCTGGAAACACAGGCGCACACCACCACACCTGGCTAATTTTTTTTTTTAAATTGTGAAGACAAAGTCTCACCGAGTTGCCCAGGCTGGTCTTGAACCCCTGGACTCAGGCAATCCTCTCGCCTCGGCCTCCCAAAGTGCTGGGATTACAGGCTTGAGCCACCATGCCCGGCCTTGGAGAGCGGTTATTTTGTTTTATATTTTTTTGAGTCGGAGTCTCACTCCGTCGCCCAGGCTGAAATGCAGTGGCAGGCTCACGGCCACCGCAGCCTCGACCTGCTGGGCTTCTGCGATTCTTCCGCCTCAGCCTTCCAAGTAGCTGGAATTACAGGCATGCGCTACCACACCCGGCTGATCTTTTGATTTATTGTAGAGATGAGGTCTCGCTGCCCAGGCGGGTCTCGAACCCGCAGGCTCAGGCAATCCACTCACCTCAGCCTCCCAAAGGCGCGGGATTACAGGCTGAGCCACCAAGCCCGGCTTCCCAGGCTGGTCTTGAACCCGTGGGCTCAGGCAGTCCTCTCACCTCGGCCTCCCGAAATGCTGGGATTATAGGTATAAGGCACCGCGCTGGCCCCAGCAGTTATTTTAAATAAGGCAGCAGAGAGGGCAGGGCTGGGGCCAGCCTTGCAGACACGGGAGAAGAGTTTCCAAGTCAGGCTTCAACACACATTGCCTTCGATGGGGTGAAATTGCAAGATGCCCAGCAGAACTCATGCAGAAGGGTGAGGAGGTGGTTTGGGAGGGGAGATCCTGGCAGCTTTGCCGAGTGAGACCTCCCTCAGGCAGGGATCTGAAAGGTGAATGGGGGCTCAGGGAAATGTGAAACTGCCCAGTGTGTTCAGAGAACTCCCAGCAGGTGTGTGCAAGAGGAAAGAGACGGGAGGGGGGCATGAGAGGAAAAAGTGAGGCTGCTTGCTGGGGGTGGCCAGGGAGCTACCAAGGGGGGCTCCAGCAGGCTGGCAGGTGATCAGATCTGCACTATAGGAAGAGCCCTCCTGCCGGCGATGTCCCAGGTGACTCGAGGTGGGGACCAGGGAAGTTGCTGATGCCTGGACCATGGATGCTGGAGAAGCTGGATTGGAAGGGTGGCAGAAGGGATGAGCTTGCCGACCTGGGGGTGAGAGGGTGTGGCGAGGGAGGAAGGGGAGAGCTGGGACTGGCCAGGGGTCAGCCGGGCTCCAGCCCAGACCTGAGGAACATGGTGGAGAGAGGTGGGGAGCACTGGGGACACTGGAAGGTACCTGGGACATGTCCCCGTAGAGACCCTGCCCCCAGTTTATGACCCCTGACCTCGGCCTCTTTTCTTCCACAGGTTGCAGCCAAATGTGGTCTCTTGTAAGTCTAGGACTTTAGCCGTAACTTCCAGTGGAGGGGGTGGGGTGGGGGGGCAGGATGGGAGAAGACCACCTGAATCCTGCCCTGCATGTCTTGAGGGATGTGGGGGACACAGACAAATCCATCAGCTTCTCCCAGTCCAGCCAGAAACCATCCTTACGCTTTCCCACCTAGAGACGGGGACTCCACCCTCTCCCTCCCTCCCTCCACACCCAACCAAGTTTCCCGGGGACAGGTCTGTGGCCTTAATCCCTTCTTACTGCGCTTAGGTCCTCTCCTCTCTGAGAGTCCCCCGGGGCCAGGGTTGGGGGCAGGCAAGTAGCCTGTGCTGCCCTCCTATGTAAATCCCAGGAGCCTGAGCATGGTGAGGAGGGGCTGGGGTGGAGACCCCATGCAGTCAGGGCTCCTCCCCCTCGAGCCAGCCCCTGGACACTCCAGGGACCTTTCTAGACCTGCTCGGGGGTTCGATGAGGATGTCCTAGCTACCGCAACATGCAATCTTCACACCCGCCCAGTAGGGTTCACCTGTACTACAGATGAGGAAACGGAGACTCAGCCAGAAGCAGTGGCTGGGCTCACGCACACAGGGCCAGTCCTGAGTTGAGCCTGGAACCCAGGTCCTGAGTCCCGGCGCCCGGTTCCTCCCCCAGAGCTCAGAGGGGGCCCTTATCCTGTGTCCTGAGCATGTGGGTAGATACTTACATATATAAAGAGGGGAGGCCGGGATCCTCCTGCCTCTGCCCTTGGCGCCCACAGTCTCTGCCTGCTGCTCTCTGTCCCCCGACCAGCACTTGCCCCAAAGGATTCAAATGCTGTGGTGACAGCTGCTGCCAGGAGCCCGAGTTGATGATCTCCGGCCCCCTGAGGTAAGCTGGGGGCCAGGTCCTCGGGTCCAGTCCTCGAAGGGGGCTTCACCCACACAGGACAGGGCCGGCCACGCTGCCATGGGGGCAGCGTGGGGGGGGTGACCTGGAGACTCACGGTGATACTGGTGCTCCCCCTCCAGGATCTTCATTATCATCTTCCTGGTCGTCCTGCCCCTCCTGTGCATCTGTGGCCTGGCTAGGCGCTTCTGTCGCAACTGCAGAGAGCCAGAGCCGAGCAACCCGGTGGACCGCCAGGGGCCTCCGGAGCTGCCCTCCGTGGCCCCCCCAGAGAGGGTCGGGGTGCCCATCCCTGAGCCCCCACCCCCCTACAGCGAGGTGAGTGTCTCCGTCCCAATCCCTGTCCAGCTCCTGACTGGCTGTACCTCCCTACTGTCCAGGTCGTTGGAGCAGCGGGGACCACGGGGGGTATCACTTAGGCCAGACCCCTGGACCCTGGGGGGTTCTGCACCCAGGACCAGATCGCCCCCTTTCTGGCGACCATGCCTCCGCTGGAACGCAGGAATGGTGGCCAGTGAGAAGACTGAGTCCCCTCTTCTCCCCACAGGTTATCCTGAAGCCCACCCTGGGCCTGACCCCCTCGGAGCCGCCCCCTCCCTACAGTCTTAGGCCTGACGAGTACTTGGGGGCTCAGAGGGGCATTGACAACCCGGCCTTCTGAGCCACTTCCTGCCTGGGATCCTGCCTGCAGCAGCCTCCTCCCCAGGGCCTCCTGGATCAAACCAGAGACTTCCGGGACCCCTGGAATTTCCCCTCCCATCCACCACATCTCTGGTCACTCCTGGATTTAACTTATTGCTTTCCTGCTCCTGTTCTACCCCAGTTACCTTTCTTGTCCCAAGGGCTGGGCTGGAGAGACTGTATTTGCCCTCCCCTCTGCCCCCCCCAAAGTGAGAGACTGCCAGGAGGAAAATGCCAGCTGTTGGAGGTGCTCAACAGTGGAAAGGGCTGCTCTGAGGGGTGGTGAGAGCCCTGCGTCCGGAGGAATGCGACTCGCGACCAGCTCCAGGGTGCTATGAGGGCACTTCTGTACCGTGGGAGATTGGACTGAATAGATAACACCTCATTGTGCGCCCCCCCCAGCCCATGCATAAAACAAGTGCTGCTAAATGTTAGCTGACACAGCTGAGTTGGCCGCTGGCTACGTGGTGAGGTGAGGGTTATGGAGGGGGATCACTGCCCCAGAGTCCTGCCGCTGATGAGTCCTCCAGGAGGTCCATCTGTGGGCCATCCTCGGGGAAAGGCTCTTGGCAGGAGCGTTGACCTCTAGTTCCTTGAGGTCTCTGGGTGCTAAGAAACCTGGCAGGGGCGTGGGCGTGGCTAGCGTGTGGGTTTCCCGATCCCTCCTCCAATCCCCAGCTGCCCTGCCCTGTGGGTTGGTAAGAAGTCGGCGGGAGGCGCTGGATCCAGGAAGCTGCCCTGGCACAACCTGGAAACCACCCGCTAGGAGAGGGTGGGGTGAGGAGGAGGCCAAGGAGAGGGGCGTGGGCGGGGCAAGGCATCTGGCAAAGGCCTCTCCCCCTCCCCACCCCCACGCCCGCCTTGATCCGGAGACCTTGATCAGCGGCGCCACCCTGGAGTCTGGAGGGAGGAGAGGAGAGAAGGCAGGTCCCGCCCTGCCCGTGGGAGTTAACTCCTGGGGGGAAAGAAGCATTCACCCGGCGGAGAGGAAGGGCCTTTGCTGGGCGGTGGGGTGGGGGTTCCCGGCACGGTCATGCAGAGAAAGGAAGTCCCCATGCCCATGCCTGGGGGCTCAGGCGGGGCTGGGCACCTCCACCGTGACCTTTTACACAGCCTCCTGCAGCCACTCAGTGCCAGTCTCAAGGCTGACTCAAGCTCCTGGGAGGATTGTAGGTAGAACTGGCCTTGATGTGTGGCAGGAGTGCCTCCTCTAGGGTTCTCCCACTAATACCCATCCTCGGGGCATCGGGACCCAGGCAGATGGCAGGGCTAGAGGTGGAGAGATGGTACAAACAGCCCCAAGGTGCCAGGAGCAAGGGCTGTCTGGGTGAGGGGCTCCTGGTGGAGTGGGGCCCCAGAGGGGGCACAAGCCTTACTGACAAGTTAACCAGAGTCGGCTGTATGAGAGTGGTAGAATAAATGGAAGCTTCCTTTCAGTTTCAGAGATTGGGCCGGGCTCGGTGGCTCAGCCTGTAATCCCCGCGCTTTGGGAGGCCGAGGCGAGTGGATTGCCTGAGCCCGCAGGTTCGAGACCCGCCTGGGCAACTTGGTGAGACCTCATCTCCACAATAAATCAAAAGTTAGCCGGGTGTGGTGGCGCCTGCCTGTAGTTCCAGCTACTTGGAAGGCTGAGGCAGAAGGATCTCCGGAGCCCAGCAGGTTGAGGCTACAGTGTCCAGGAGCGTGCTGCACTCCAGTCTGGGCATCAGAGTGAGACTCCAACTCAAAGAAAAAAAAGTTTCAGAGATTGGTTGGGGGTAGAAGGAAATAAATGGGTGCTTTGTGTAGACGTGGCTGCTCCAGTTAGAGAAACCTCAGAGCTGATGTACCCCTCTGTGTGGTCAACGCCCACCACATTGGGAGCGTGTTGAACAATGGGTTTGAGGGTCCTGACAGGAGGTCATCCTCAACCTGGATGTTGCCTTCCTTTTTTTTTTTCTAGCAGTGGCATGCTCATGGCTACTGCAGCCTCAACCTGCTGGGCTCAGGCAATCCTTCCACCTCAGCCTTTCAAGTAGCTGGAACTACAGGTGTGCTCCACCATGCCTGGCTAATTTTTTTGATTTGTTGTAGAGACCAGGTCTCACCAAGTTGCCCAGGCTGGTCTTGAACCCCTGGACTCAGGCAGTCCTCTTGCCTCTGCCAACCAAATGTTGGGATTACAGGTGTGAGCCACTGCACCTGGCAACACAGGGTCTTTAACTCCTCCCGGGCAGCAGCAGAATGGCCTGAAGGAAAACAGCCATCCTGGAGTCCAGCGCTACCATAAACTGGTGGCAGAAATAACCACTCCTATGACTCTCCTGGTCATTCTTGGTGGGAGTGGAAACAACATGACCTTCCTAGATGGTGATCTGGTTTCATCCCTTCCACAGATATTTACAAAGCTCCTACCTTGTGTGAGGCACTGTGCCTAGCACTGAGTGTCCATTAAGAAATGCACATGACCTGGCAATTCCACTTCTACAGCCTTCAGAAATGCTCATATGAAAAAGCTCTTGCCAGGCTCGGTGGCTCAGCCTGTAAACCCAGCACTCTGGGAGGCCAAGGCGAGTGGATTGCCTGAGCCCATGGGTCCGAGACCAACCCAGGCCACTTGGCCAGACCTCATTTCTACAATAAATAAAAAATTAGGTGAACATGGTGGTGCGTGCCTGTAGTTACAGCTACTTGGAAGGCTGAGGCGGAAGGATCACTGGAGCCCAGCAAGTCGACGCCAGGGTGACCATGAGTGTGTCACTGCACTCCACCCTGGGTGACGTAGTGAGACTCCAACTCAAAAAAAAAAAACAGTAAAAGCTTTCCACTCATAAGTGGACCCTGAACAATTATCATAATACTATAAAAAGTGGATTGGCGGTAGTGGGAAACTGCTGGGGGACACACTTCATCAATAAGGGTGCCTGATCTCAAACCAGGCGAAATGGGGACCAAAGTAAAGCCCAAACTTTACCTGTACGATGACCATTCGTATGTCTAATCCTGAATTGAACCCCACATCTTTAAAATAAAAAACAAAGAGCTCTCTGCAATGTCCGCTGCAGCATTAGAGTGGGCAGGGTGGGGGGAGGTGGTAAATGGAAACATCTTAAATGTCCCTTGACAGGAGCCTCCTAAACCCAGTACATTCATGCTGTGGGCACCATGCCTTTTATATAAGTACCATGCTAACTGATGATGCCACTGTTGGGGACAGCCATTTAAAGAATAAAGTAGATCTGAGGCACCGATCCTGTACCGTGTCCATCATTTATTGTATTTTTGTTTAAGTGGGAGTCTCACGGCCACTGCTGCCTCGACCTGCTGGGCTCAGGCAATCCTTCTGCCTCAGCCTTCCAAGTAGCTGGAACTAGACCCGCACCACCACCATGCCTGGCTAATTTTCTGATTTACTGTAGAGACGACGGCCTGCCATGTGGTCCAGGCTGGTCTTGAACCCATGGGCTCAGGCAGTCCTCTCACCTTGGCCTTCCAAAGTGCTGGGATTATAGGCACCGTGCCTGGCCCTTCATTTATTGTTACAGAGAAAAGGCAAGTGGCTGAACAATCGCTGATGATTTTAAGTATATACTCCATGCGTATTGTGTATATCTTTTCTTTGTAAATATATAGGTAAGATCTAGAAGAGTAAAAGCCAACCACACTTTTAGCAGGTACTGGCACTGGTGGTGGGATGGAAGTAGTCAGTTGTAAGGAGGCTTTTGACTGTGCTGTGGCATCGTGTGTGTGTGTGTGTGTGTGTGTGTGTGTGTGTGTGTGTGTGTGTGTGTTTTAACAAGGATCAAGCATTGCTTTTTGCATTTAAAAGAGATGAATTTACTGGAAAATACAAGCAGCTTTAGAAGTTTCTGAAGATTCACCTTGTGAACTTTGATCAAAGATTCACCTTGTGAACTTTGATCATTTGATATATTATCAGTCCTGCTAAGAGGCTGGAAGGACTTTAGATATGAGGCACACACATAACATGTATGCGGCCCAGGAGAGAGACAATTAATAGACTGGGAAAGGCTGGGTGCCTGCCAGACACATGAGGAATGCATGAAGATCACATGTCCAGTCTGTGCAGGGCTCATGACAGACCCTGGCTATGTGGTCAACGAGAGAAACAACGAACACCTGACTGGCTGAGTAGTTTTGGTGGATGAGCAGTTTTACAGTGACTGGGAACTTACTCCTTGTGGCTGGATTAGCAGTTCAAACTCAATGGATGGAGAAGGACAGGTGGAGTCACTTAAAAGAATGATTGAGTGCATGAGTCAGTGAATGAATGAATGAATACATGTGGAGACCGGCCAACAGATATTCCTAAGAAACAACCTGGTTAAGACCAAGGAGATAGCCGGGTGCAGTGGCTCACACCTGTAATCCCAGCACTTTGGGAGGCAGAGGCAAGAGGGTTGCCCAAGCCCAGGGGTTCAAAACCAGGCTGGGCAACTTGGTGAGACCCGGTCTCTACAATAAATCAAAAAATTAGCCAGGCGTGGTGGCACGCACCTGTAGTCGTAGCTACTCAGAAGGCTGAGGTCGAAGAATCGCCTCAGTCCAGCAGGTCGAGGCTGTGGTGGCTGTGAGTGTGCCACTGCACTCCTGCCTGGGTGACAGAGTGAGACTCTGACTCAAAAATAAATAAATAAACCCAAAACAAACAAACAAAAGATCAAGGAAATAGATGTTGCTTGTGGCTGTGCACTTAAACTTCGACCTGTAGGGGATTTCCCAGAGGACTTGGGGGCAGGAAGAGTTTTGGGGTGAGGAACATGTTGAGAGGGGGAAGGTCTTAGGGTGTTTGCTCCAGGGACAGTGGGAGGAGGAGGAAGAGCTGCAACTGACCAGGGAAGTATGGGGGGGGGAACCATCAAGAATCTCTCCTCATCCCGCAGCTGAGATTCAGAATTCCAAGGCCAGGCGCGGTGGCTCACGCCTATAATCCCAGCACTTTGAGAGGCCGAGGTGAGAGGATTGCCTGAGCCCATGGGCTTGAGGCCAGCCTGGGCAACTTGGTGAGACTTCATCTCTACAATAAATCAAAAAATTAGCCAGGCATGGTGCCTCATGCCTATAGTTCCAGCTACTTGGGAAACCAACGTGGAAGGATCACCTGAGCCCAGCAGGTCGAGGCTGTGGTGGCTGTGAGTGTGCCACGGTCCAGCCTGGGCAACAGAGCAAGGCTCCAACTCAAAAAAAAACAAAACAGAACTCCAGCATCCACCATTTTGCTTTCTGCATCTGAGTCTCTAGGCATCGGTGTCGGCCTTTGTACCATGGAGAAGTTAGCTCCTTCTGACTCTGGCAGGATGTAGCTCTGACTCCAGGTTGGGAAGGGCCAGGTAAGAGGATGGATTCAGAGAGCCTCTGTGGCAGCAACAGCCATTCCTTCACCCTACTCTGGCCACACACTTAAGTGGACACACCTTGTCAGCCCAGGTCACCCCAAACCTCCCACTCTCTGCATGCCGCCTCCTGGTCGTCCGGCACAGAGCTTGTGCTCCCCCCGTGCCAGCAGTGCTCTGAGCCCCCTGAGCCCTCCAATCCCCCTGAGCAGTGCCATCACCATGTCCCTGATCCATCCGCACAGTCACTGCCCTGCAAACTCCTTTATCCCTTTTCTCCACCCATCTTGTTTGCCCGGAGAACCCCCAGACTCCAGGTGGACCCAACTTCTGCTCAAGAACCCACACACCTGTGCAAACGGACTCACTTCACAATCCCGCTGCAAGGCTCACGCCGGCCCTCCATCCCCCGAGATGCTCTGGCCACCCGCTTCCTCACTCGAGATGACAAATGCATCCCCTCGACTTCCCTACGTCCCCCACGCCCCCACCCTCAGTTTCGGCTGGTGATGCCACCGCGAGCTTCAGAGAAAGAAAATGGCCGCCATCCCCCGAGAGCCGCCTCATGCCCCCCTCCCCTCCCCGCCCACCACCCCAGTACCCCTGGGCCTCCCTCCCTTGGGCACAGTGAGCACCGTGTCCTGCTCCTCCGGCCAGGCACTGGGGCCGCCCCTGCAGTCACTCCTGCATCTGAGCTTCTCCACCTCCCGGTTCACTGTCATCCGTTACAATATGCCGTGTCGCCCGTCTTCCAGAAGCCCTCCCGTGACATGCTCAGCCCCTCCGGCAACTGCTGTTCCACTTCCTCCTGCCCCGTTCCCACTCTCTGCCACTCCAACTAGCCCTTTGACCCATCATTACGTGAAATGACTCTTATCTAGGTCATCGGTGACCTATATCTCGCTGAACCCAAAGGTCCCTTCTCGCTTCATTTCTCCGTGGCATTTGACACTCTTGGCCATCACCTCCTCGAATAGCTGTCCTTTCTGGGTTGCTTTGACACCACCTTCCCCTGGCTCCTTACTCTCTCCCTCCTCCTCCACCCTCTCTAAGTGACGGCAGACCCAGAGGTCTGCCTTTGGCTCTGGTTTTAATCCTTGGGGCTGGGCATGGTGGCCTATGCCTGAAATCCCAACATGTAGAGAGCAACCTAGGAAACACAGCAAGACCTTGCTCTACCAAAAAAAAAAAGATTAGCTGGGTGTGGTGGCGCGCACCTGTAGTCCCAGCTACTCAGGAGGCAGAGGCAGAAGGATTGCCTGAACCCAGGAGGTCCAGGCTACGGTGAGTCATGATTTCAGGGGGGTGCTGAGATATGCTGGGAAGAAAATAAAATAGGACAGTGTAATACAGGTGGCACCAGAGGGCTGCTCTATGCAGCACAGTCAGGGAGGACTTCTCGGAGGAAGTGAGGGGTAAGCTGGAACCTGAAAGATGGCAGTCAATTGAAAACCCCGGTGGTGGGCAGGGGGGTGGGGGGTGGGAGAGCCATTCCAAGCAGAAAAGCCGCTAAAGGCTCAAGCTAGGCTGGGTCTTGGGATAGTCAAGGCACAGAGAGAAGACAACTGCAGCTGGGAGGCAGCTAACGGTTGGTCGGTCGGGAAGAAAGAGGAGAGGGTGTGGGTAGGAGAGGGCCACACCTCCTGGGTCCTGCTGGTGGACACTCGGAGTCTGGCTTCAATTCCAAGTGCAATGGGCAACCACTGGGAGATTGTAAGCAAGCTAGCTGCCTCCCCCTCCTTTGTGCTCTAGAAAGGCCTCCCTAAGGGCAGCGTGTGGGATGAGCTGCAGGGGGCCAGACAGAGACTGGCTCACACCTGCAAACCCAGCACTTTGGGAGGCAGAGGCAAGAGGATTGCCTGAACCCGGGGAATCAAGACCAGCCTGGGCAATTTGGCAAAATCTCGTCTCTACAATAAATCAAGAAAAATTAGCTGGGCGTGGTGCTGCAGGCCTGTAGCTCCAGCTACTCGGAAGACTGAGGCCAAAGGATCACCTGAGCCCAGCAGGTCGAGGCTGCGGTGGCTGTGAGCATGCCGCTGCACTCCAGCCTGAGCAACCGAGTGAGACTCTCACTACAAAAAAAAGAAAAGCCCAAAAAGATCCTGCAAGAGAAACACCCAGAAGTGAGTTTGTCAGCCCTGCCGACACCCCTCCAACACCCACTCGATGCCAGCCCCCGATTCCCAAGGAGCCTCTGTGCCCCTCCGTCCCTCCTTTCCTTCTTTTTTTCTTTTTTTTGAGTTGGAGTCTCACTCTGTCGCCCAGACTGGAGTGCAGTGGCTACTCCCGGTCACCACCACAGCCTCGACCTGCTGGGCCGGCGATCCTTCCGCCCCAGTCTTCCGAGTAGCCGGAATTACAGACATGCGCTACCACGCCCGGCTGGTTTTTTGATTTATTGTAGAGACGAGGTCTCGCTGCCCAGGCGGGTCTCGAACCCGCGGGCTCAGGCAATCCACTCACCTCAGCCTCCCAAAGGCGCGGGATTACAGGCTGAGCCACTGAGCCCGGCTCCTTCTTTTTTTGAATAGCTACTTACTGAGAACCCCCCCCTGACAGGCACTAGTCAAGAGACTGGGCGAGAGGCCCACAAAACAGATACCATGCCTCACAGGAAACACATGCCAATCCAATGACCCAAGAAGTCACATCATGTGCTAAGTGTTGGGAAGAAAGCACGTATGTAATATTAGAGATGTGTGGTGCAGCAGAAGCTGCTTTAGATAGGGTGGTCAGCCATGATGCCTCTGAGGAGGCGACACTGAGCTAATTCCAGAAGAGTGAGTAGTAGACTGACATGCAAAGAACTTGAAAAAGGGTGCTTTCTGCAGAGGGGCCAGCATGTGCAAAGGTCCTGAGGAAGGAAGGAGCTTGGGATCTCAAGAGGGAGGCTTCAATCAGACCCCTCCTTGCTTCAAAATCCCCAAGATTCTCCTGGGTGTGGTGACACACACCGGTAGTCCCAGCTATTCCAGAGGCTGAAGCAGGAGGATCACTTGAGCCCAGGAGTTTAAGGCTACAGTGTGCTATGATCACCCTTGTGTGAATGGCCACTGCATGCCGACCTGGGCAACACAGCAAGACCTCATCTCTACAAACAAGAAAAAAAAAACAAAACCTTAAGTAGCCAGCTGTGGTGGTGCACGCCTGTTGTCCCAGTTACTCAAGAAGCTGAGGCAGGAGGACCATTTGAGGCTAGGAATTCAATTCAAGGCTGCGGTTAGCCATGACCATGCCACTGCACTCCAGCCTGGGCAACAGAGTGAGACTCCAACTCAAAACAAACAACAACAAAAAAAACCTAAATGTATTCCCTCACATTTCTGGACAGAATTCTGAAATTCAGGTGTGGGCAGTGTTGGGTCCTTCCAAAGGCGCTGAAGGATCAGCTGCAGGCCCTCTGCTACCTTCAGGTGGCTGCTGGTGATCCCGGGATTGTGGCCGTCTTCTGATCTTGGCCTCTGTCACTCCATGGTCCTTTTTCTGTGTGTGTGGTCTATGTGTATCCTTCTTTTCTGTCTCGGATAAGGACACTCTTCATTGGATCTTAGGCTTACCCTAATCTAGGATGATCTCATCTCAAGATCCTTATCTAATTTACGTCCGAAAAGACCCTTCTTCCAAATTCTTAGCTTCTGAGTGGACACATCTTTTGGGGAGCACAATTCAACCCACTACAGAGGCTACATCCTTAGACATTCTTTTTTTTTTCTTGAGTCGGAATCTCACTCTGTTGCCCAGGCACGAGCCACCATGCCTGGCTAATTTTTTTATTTATTGTAGAGATGAGGTCTCACCAAGTTGCCCAGGCTGGTCTTGAACCCCTGGGCTCAGGCAATCCTCTTGCCACGGCCTCCCAAACTGCTGGGATTATAGGTGTGAGCCACCTCTCCTGGCCTGTTTTTTGTTTGTTTGTTTGTTTGTTTTGAGTAGGAGTCTTACTCTGTTGCCCAGGCTGGAGTGCAGTGGCACACTCATGGCCACCGCAGCCTCAACCTGCTGGGCTTAGGCAAGCCTTCCACCTCAGCCTTCCAAGTAGTTAGAACTACAGGTGTGCACCACCACACCTGACTAATTTTTTTGATTTATTGTAGAGACGAGGTCTTGCAATATTGCCCAGGCTGGTCTCAAACCTTCGGCTCAGGCAATCATCTTGCCTCTGCATCCCAAAGTGCTGAGGTTACGGGTATTAGCACCATGCCCAGCCTAGACACTCTTGTCTGAAAGAGACTGCAATAATCATCTGAAAACAGTGCATCTCAAAGCACATTCCCTAAAAAACCAGTTCTAGTGGATTCGTGTGTGTGTGTGTGTGTGTGTGTGTGTGTGTGTGTAAGCAGGATTTATTGAGAGGAAAGAGAAGCTCCCAAGGAGGGAGGGGACTCGAAGGGGTTGCCTGTCTGGGGCTGAAAACCTGGTGCTTATATAGCTCTAAGTCCAAGTTGATTGGCTAGCCCTAACTGTGAACTGTAGCTGTTCTGATTGGTCAGTATTAAGAACAAGCGGCAGGGCCCTAATGGTGAGCTGATTGGTTGCTTTTCAATCCCAGCAGTGAGTACTTACGCTCTAGCTTGAGAGGCTGGCAGGGAGCTTGATTACCAACTCAGCTTGAGTTTGTTTGCCTGCCAGGAATTCGCTACATTGTTACCAGAGGACCCACCTGTCTGTCTACCTAGCCTTTCTGCCTAGCCTTTCTCTAGCTGTCTCCTGTCTCATTCCCCCCTCTGGAGTAGTAACCCTAACTGCCATTAGGGAGTAAGGACGATGACCGGTCTGGCTACTTCCTGCTGATCATGGGTATTGTACGGGGACGGCAGCTAGGGATTCTCCGGAGACCCATCTAAAAGTCCTCGGTAGAAAGAAGCTTGCATACAAGTTTCCATCTGCATCATCACCATTTGGAGTTTGATGGCCTCCTTCTGGCGAGCCCACGTTTGGGCACCAAAACTGATGCGGATTTTTCAGGTCAGCCTGGGCTTCAGAGTGTCAGCTCAACGGGTCGACCAACCAAGCCCCAGAGGGGATCGTCGAGGGACTGGTAAGCCTAGCCCCAGAAGCATCAGTACCAATGGTCTGGCAACCCAAGCCCTGAGAGTGTTGCTGGTTCCGTGGGCTGGCAAGTCTAGTGCCCGGGGTGTCTCAGCTTCAGCGTCTCGCCTTCTTCTGGCAGCTCTCCGGGTTCTGCCGGCTTCATCGGCTGGCAAGCCAGCCTCTGGGGAGCACGGGCTCTTTGGCTCCCAGGATCCTCTGCAGCTCTTCAGGTCGCAGCTCTTCAGGGTCGAGGTTCTTGTTTCATGCCCAGGAAGAATGCGGGACACAGACGGCCGGAAAATGAGAAAGCAGGATTCATTGAGAGGACAGAGAAGCTCCCACAGTGGGAGGGGACCTGAAGGGGTTGCCCCAAGGATATGTTTTAAAAGGGGCTGGAGGGACATTCTATGTTCAAATAAATTTGGAAGATGCTACATACACATCCCAGGCAGGAAGATTCACAGTTTATCTCAGCATATTAATAGGGCTGAGAATTCACCATAAAGAAGTCACTTTATTTAAAGAATCCTTTTCACCATAAAAACCCATTTTTCTTCTTATAATCCCTGTGGAATTTGGAGATCATGCCATCCTGTGGAAATTTGAGAGAAACACTGATGGGATCAAATCTTGTCTTATTATAGCTGATAAGTCAATATTCAGAAGAGGACAGCCTGGCGCGGTGGTTCACACCTGTAATCCCAACACTTTGGGAGGCAGAGATGAGAGGATTGCCTGAGCCCTGGGGCTCAAGACCAAGTTGCGTGGGCAACTTGGCAAAACCTTATCTCTTTAAGAAATCAAAAAATCATGCCGGGCTCGGTGGCTCAGCCTGTAATCCCGCGCCTTTGGGAGGCTGAGGTGAGTAGATTGCCTGAGCCTGCAGGTTCGAGACCCGCCTGGGCAGCGAGACCTCATCTCTACTATAAATCAAAAAATCAGCTGGGTGTGGTAGCGCGTGCCTGTAATTCCAGCTACTCGGAAGGCTGAGGCGGAAGGATCACCGGAGCCCAGCAGGTCGAGGCTGTGGTGGCCGGGAGCGGCCACTGCACTCCAGTCTGAGCGACAGAGTGAGACTCCAACTCAAAACAAAACAACAACAAAGAAAGGAATCAAAAAATTAGGTGGAGGCAAGAGGACTGCTTCAGCTAGGGGGTTCGAGACCAGCCTGGGCAACTTGACGAGACCGCATCTCTACAATAAATCCAAAAATTAGCCGGGTTCGGTGGCTCAGCCTGTAATCTCGCGCCTTTGGGAGGCTGAGGTGAGGGGATTGCCTGAGCTCGCAGGTTCGAGACCCGCCTGGGCAGTGAGACCTCATATCTACAATAAAAAAAAAAAAATCAGCTGGGCGTGGTAGCGCATGCCTGTAATTCCGGCTACTCAGAAGGCTGAGGCGGAAGGATCGCCGGAGCCCAGCAGGTGGAGGCTGCAGTGGCTGTGAGTGTGCCACTGCACTCCAGTCTGGGTGACAGAGTGAGACTCCAACTCAAAAAATAATAATAATAAAAGTAGAGACAAGGTCTCACTATGTTGCCCAGGCTGGTCTCAAACCCTTAGACTCAAGCAATCATCCAGCCTCAGTCTCCTGAGTAGCTGGGACTACAGGTGCACGCCACCACGCCTGGCTAATATTTATTGTAGAGATGAAGTCTCGCCATGTTGCCCTGGATGGCCTCGAGCCCCTGGACTCAAGCAATCCTCCCACCTTGGCCTCCCAAAGTACTGAGACTGCAGGAATGAGCCACCATGCCCAGTCAGGATTATGCTTTACTTTTATCCACTTGAGAAAACTAAACTGTATTAGCTGATACTTGACCAATAATCTATTTAAAATTCACTTTAGTCTCAGGGCACAAAGGATATCAAGAACATCTGTTGGGCCAGACGTAGTGGCTCACACCTATAATCCCAGCACTTTGGGAGGCTGACGTGAGAGGATTGCCTGAACCCACGGGTTTGAGACTAGCCCAGGCAACTTGGAGAGACCTCATCCCTACAATAAATAAAAAAATTAGCCGAGCATGGTGGCGTGTGCCTGTAGTTCCAGTGACTTGGAAGGCTGAGGCAGAAGGATCTCCTGAGCCCAGCAGGTCAAGGCTGTGGTGGCCATGAGTGTGCCACTGCACTCCAGCCTGGGCGACAAAAGTGAGACTTTGACTCAAAAAAAGAAAGAAAGAAAAAGAAAGAAAAAAAAGAACGTCGGTTGGCAACTCAAGCCGAGTTTTGTGTTTTGACACAGCAAGAGCAGAATGTCCATCGGCAATTGAACTCAGCACACGGGACACCACACGCGTTGCTGCCATACACACAACCGGCTCCCTGGCTTCTCTTGGAATTGTCTCCACCTGCTCCCACCCCCACCCTCATTCCCATAATGACTGCAGGGGCAGAGGCAGCCATTTTCCACAATGAGACTCTGCTTCTCTGGCTACAGTTGACAGATTAAGCACTGATCCAGTCTGGGCCAATCAGAGCCCTTCCCTGAGACTTTTAGATCTGGAGCTTGGGGAATCTGTCCAATCTTTAGATTGCTCAGGTGTAAAACTGAGACAGAGAACCCGGAGCCACTGACGGCCACGTTAACCACCTACATGAAGAAACCTGGCTGAGTGAGAAGAAATGAAGGCAGCAGGCAAAGAAATGTGAAGACGGGAGGCAGAGAGAATGTCCAGACAACCTTCCTGTGCCTGGTTCTGTTTTTTCTGAAGATCCAGCTGCCTTCTCATAGCCTGGCTACTCCAACTGTTTCTTGGCAACCGAAAACCAGTAATACATCCCTCATTTTTCTCAAGCTAGTTTGAGTTGGCTTATTGTCACTTATGACCCAAAGGGCCCAGAGTAGCCTACTAGATCAACCCTCTCACTTGACAGATGAAGAAATAGATTCTGAGAAAGGCCGTGACCTGCCTAAACTGAGGTTAGGGAGTGGCTAGGCTGGAATTAAATAGCAAGTTTCCCCATAGAAGCTTTCATTTGTCTCTACACAGCAGCTCTGCCAGATGACATTACCCAAAGCCTGTTGAGATTTCCAGAGTCCTCAGTCAAGGGAAATGCGTCTGTACCTCCTCCCATCAGCAAAACAAAGAGAAAAGGATAAAAATAGAAGACCGCTGAAACATAACTGAGACCTCCCGGGACCTGGGAGATTGGTGCAGGAAATTGAGAATGGAAAGAACAAAGCCAGATAGGTTAGAGCCAATGACTCAAAGGACCTCACACTCTTTTGTGGCTAGGCTCTTGCAAGGAAGACAGGATCAAAGAAGGTCTTCAACTCTTTGCAAAACTCTCACACAGGATTCAGATGAAACGGAGCCAGTAACTGTCCTCCCAACAAGGGCTAAAAAGAGATCAGAGACCGACTCAAGTGTTGGCTGCCTGTGGGTCCCCAAGCCTTCCAGCCCCCTGAGGTCACTCTTACCTTCAATATAAAAATAAGATGGTGGCCAGGTGCGGTGGTTCAAGCCTGTAATTCCAGCACTCTGGGAGGCTGAGGTGAGAGGATCGCCTGAGTCTAGGAGTTCGAGACCAGCCTGGGCAACACGGCGAGACCTCGTCTCTACAATAAAGCAACAAATTAGCCGGGTTCGGCAGTGTACGCCTGTGGTTCCAGTTATTTGGAAGGCTGAGGCAGAAGGATTGCCGGAGCCCAGCAGGTTGAGGTTGCAGTGTCTGTGAGTGTGCCACTGCACTCCAGCCTGGGTAACAGAGTTAAGACACCAACTCAATACATAAATAAATAAATAAGATAGCTCCAGGGAGAATCCGAGTGCTCTTCTGTGTCGCTGCACAGTTCCTTGCCAGCCTCCCACCTGTGTTCCCCACAGCTGAGGAGCTCCTCCTCTCTCCCCACCCTACCCTAGACACACCCTTTGAAAGGGTAAACTGAGGCAAAGTGGGCTGGTGCCACGGGAATAAAGCAAGATTGCAACAAGGAAGAAGGTAGAAAGAAGGAAAGTTTATTATTCACCTTTCACAGATGGAAAGGGGGCCAACGTTCCCAGGCAAGTGTGGCATGGCAGGCTAAAGACTAGGAGTGCTTGAGGGCTCTAAAGCAGCGCGTAAAGCCAAGGGGCTTAGACCTGGAGGAGATCTGGGCCAAAAGGAATGTCCAGAGTTGCATTCTTCAGTTTCTTTTTTTTTTTTTTTTTAGTCAGAGTCGCCCAGGCTGGAGTGCAGTGGCACACTCACGGCCACCGCAGCCTCATCCTGCTGGGCTCAGGCAATCCTTCTGTCTCAGCCTTCTGAGTGGCTGCAACTACAGGTGCGCACCACCATGCCCAGCTGATTTTTTGATTTATTGTAGAGATGAGGTCTCGCCAAGTTGCCCAGGCTGGTCCCGAACCCCTGGACTCAGGCAATCTTCTGGCCTCCGCCTCCCAAAGTGCTGGGATTACAGGCATGAGCCACACCCCTCCCACCACACATTCTCCAGTTTCCATAGCAGTCTTGACAGCGCCTGGCATCCACATTCCATGACCTTAGGTGGTGGGCCGGGGTAGTCAAGGTTGGGTGATAACAATATACCAGTAAACGTGCCTCCAAGCGGTGTGCTAGAGGTCACTGGGGCAGCTGATGACAAAATATCGATACAAATGCTTAAAAGATAAATTGTTGGCAAGCTGGACATGCTCAAGGGGTTCTGTATAATCACTAGTTTCTAAAACTGAAGCATTTTTCTTACGAGTGATTTTAAGGCAAAAGGACATGTGGGCCATGCCAGCTGGGCAGCAAGGGAATTTTAAAAGGTGAGGCCTAAGCAAAATGGCTGTGCTGCTTTAAAATAACTATGTGAGGCTGGGCACAGTGGTTTACGCCTATAATCCCAGCACTTTGGGAGACTGAGGTAAGAGGATTGCCCGAGCTCATGGGTTTGAGACTAGCCTGGGCAACTTGGCGAGACCTCATCTCTACAATAAATAATTTAAAAAAAAATTAGTGACGGGCTCGGTGGCTCAGCCTGTAATCCCGCGCCTTTGGGAGGCTGAGGTGAGTGGATTGCCTGAGCCCGCGGGCTCGAGACCCGCCTGGGCAGCGAGACCTCATCTCTACAATAAATCAAAAAATCAGCCGGGCGTGGTAGCGCATGCCTGTAATTCCGGCTACTTGGAAGGCTGAGGCGGAAGGATGGCCGGAGCCCAGCAGGTCGAGGCTGTGGTGGCCGGGAGCGGCCACTGCACTCCAGTTGGGCGACAGAGTGAGACTCCAACTCAGATAAATAAACAAACAAACAAATAAAATAACTACATGAAACTAAGTGTACTCTACACTTCCAGGGTTCCCTCCCTCCACGCTCCTTCCTCCTCCCCCGCCCCCAAGCACGGCTGACAGCTACCCCATGGGTCTGACTTCCCTGAAGTTTCAGCGTAATAGAGAGGGTGTGATGGGCTCCGACAGGTTTTCAGGAGTTTGGGTTCCTCCTGGACCATAGAATATATGGGGATAACAGGGTGGATCGGCCTCAGACAGATCCCTGCTAAATAGACGACTCCACAGCCTGGACTGGAAACATGTCGCAAGATGGCGTCTGTAGCCAGGCAAGAATTTGCCTCTGGAACCGCAGTGTTCGGCAGATCCCGGTGACTTGAATCACCACAGGCAGGTTTTACAGCCCCATGAGGCACATAAGCTGGGGTTTCAGGAAGAAGTAGGAGAAGGACCCGTGGCTTGGTCGGCCCCCCTCCCCCGCCGCCCCCCCAGGGCTTGATCTTTACTCAGGACAGGCAGACTCACTCGATCCCCTACTGCCAGCAACCCAGGGGGACCCAGGAAGTCACAGTCACTGATGCATTCCAATCCATCTTCCTCTGGGGCCCTCTGGGGCTCCTGCAGCCGCATGGCACTTCAGCGCGGGCCCAGGGCAGAGAACAGCTTCTAAATTCCCTCTACCCCATCCTTTGCAGAACTGTTTGGAGAGCTACATCTCAAAACACGGACACAATGTGGACCTATCACCCCAAATCACCTCAGGGGCGCCTCACCTGATGGTCCCTTGGGCCCTGCCTGCAGCTAGGCGTCACTTCCTTTCCTTGGGTGCCCAAAAGTACCCCAGGCCCCAAACTGCAGCCCATTCTGAAGAGTGTTTTTTTTGTTTTTTTTTTTTTTGAGTTGGAGTCTCACTCAGTTGTCCAGGCTGGAGTGCAGTGGCAGGCACGCTTGCGGCCACCCCAGCATTTATCTGCTGGGCTTAGGTGATCTTTCTGCCTCAGCTTTCCAAGTAGCTGGAACTATAGGGGCATGCTACCACACCCGGCTAATTTTTTTTTTACTGTTTATTGTAGAGACAAGGTCTTGCCAGGTTGCCCGGGCTGGCCTCAGACCTGTGGTCTCAGGCAATCCACTTGCCTTGGTCTCCCAAAATGCTGGGATTATAGGCTGAGCCACCAATCCCGGCCCTGAAGAGCATTTTAACACTTTTTTTTTTTTTGAGTTGGAGTCTCACTCTGTCGCCCAGACTGGAGTGCAGTGGCCGCTCTGGCCACCGTAGCCTCGACCTGCTGGACTCCGGTGATCCTTCCGCCTCAGCCTTCCAAGTAACTGGAACTACAGGCGCGCATTACCATGCCTGGCTAATTTTTTTTGTTTTTTTGATTTATTGTAGAGATGAGGTCTTGCCAAGTTGCCCAGGCAGGTCTCGAACCCGTGGGCTCAGGCAGTCCACTCACCTCAGCCTCCCAAAGAGTGGGATTACAGGCTGAGCCACCGAGCCCGGCTTTAACACCTTTTAATCTAAGACTTTTCCTTTTTAAGAGGTTCTCATCTTCCACGTGCAAGTGCATTTATCAAGATGCTTTTTTCACAATATCAAAATAAAAAATATTCATTAAAAAAAATGCTTTTTCTAACTGTCTCTTTAAAAGCAGGTCTGGGCCGGGCTCGGTGGCTCAGCCTGTAATCCTGCATTTTGGGAGGCTGAGGTGAGTGGATTGTCTGAGCCCGCGGGTTCGAGACCTGCCTGGACAACTTGGCAAGACCTCATCTCTACAATAAATTTAAAAAAAAATTAGCTGGGCGTGGTAGCGCCCGCCTGTAGTTCTAGCTACTTGGAAGGCTGAGCAGAAGGATCGTCAGAGCCCAGGAGGTCGAGGCTGCGGTGGCTGGGAGCGTGCCACTGCACTCCAGTCTGGGTGACAGAGTGAGACTTCAACTCAAAAACCCTAGTAAAAATATGTACTTATTTACTTATTGAGACAAGTTCTCACTGTCTCACTGTGTTGCCCAGACTGGTCTTGAACTCAAGTGTTCCTTCTGCCTCGGACACCCAAAGGGCTGGGATTATAGGCATGAGGCACTGCACTCAGCCAAAAGTTCTTAAATAGCAAGCTATATCCCCCCCATCTCCAAAGCATGAGCCTGGTTCTTACGTTTAATTACTCTAGTTCCCACACACCAAATTGAGACACTTGATTTGAGTGGCACAGAATCTTTGCAGTCAGAACTAGCCAGAAAATCCAGGATGTACTACCGCCAGATCCATTTTCCAAACATCTACCACTTACACTTGGAATGGATCCATTCCTCGACTCTTATTACCTGGAAAGCACCAGGACTCTTCGAGGCAGCTTCTCAGAGTCTCAGTTACAGGAAAGGCCTTGGGGAGCTTTCAGAATCCTAGCAGTAAGCCGTGAGAACCAGATGGTTTTAATTTCCAGAATTCTTAGCAGCGCCTCTGACAATTATCTGCTCCAACCAGGTTCCTCAGAGGCAGGCTGAGCCAGCATTTCCTCCCAGAAGGCCGAGCTCCCTAGACCCTGGCTGGATGACCCACCGCCATTCCTGTTCGTGGTGTCGTCTCCTTTTTAGCTTCTGTTTGGTTCCAGTCCCACCAGACCTCCACACTAGACACACAGAGCTCATGGAGGACTCTAGCTCAGACTCCATCCAGGGATATTGCAAACCTGGCTGCAAAGGGTGGGATACTCCAGGACATCCCATGCTGGCTCTGGCCTCCTGCAATGAGTGGCATCAAGACAGCTCGTGAGCAGACAGGGAGATATCTGTCTGGTGAGGAAGACCTCCCATTTCTTCTTCCTTCCAGATCCAACCAGAACGGACCGTTGCTGGTCTACAGTTCTTTACTAAGATTTAAACTTTTACCCCCTTGAAGGAAGAGTGTTCAAGTTGAACTTCTGCAGCCAGGATATACTGTTTTCAAAAAGTCACCTGCAAGCCAGGTGCAATGGCTCACGCCTGTAATCCCAGCACTTTGGGAGGTGGAGGCAAGAGGATTGCCTGAGTCCAGAGGTTCAAGACCAGCCTGGGCAACTTGGCGAGCTCTCATCTCTACAATAAATAAAAAATTAGCTGGGTGTGGTGACATGCACCTGTGGTCCCAGCTACTTGGAAGGCTGAGGTGGAAGGATCACCTGAGCCCAGCAGGTCGAGGCTGCGGTGACTGTGAGCATGCCACTGCACTCCAGCCTGGGTGACAGAGTGAGACTCCGACTCTAAAAAATTAGAGTCTCACTCTGTCACCCAGGCTGAAGTGCAGTGGTGTGCTCTTGGCCACCACAGCCTCCACCTGCTGGGCTCAGGTGATCCTTCCACCTCAGCCTTCGAAGTTGCTGGAACCACAGGTATGTGCCACCAGGCCTGGCTAATTTTTAAAAATTTATTGTAGAGACTAAGTCTCACCAAGTTGCTCAGGCTGGTCTCAAATCCCTGAGCTCAGGCAATCCTCTCGCCTCCGCCTCCCAAAGTGCTGACATTACAGGCTTGAAACACCATGCCCAGCCTGTGGGCACCTTCTAAATATGAGGTCCGCAGATCCCAGTAGTTTTCCAGGTAGAATTCAGGGGCTCTGTGAACGAAAACAAGGAAAACATTGCATCCTGATTTTTAAAAAATTAATTTAGTTTTTTAAAGATGTGGGGTATAATTCAGGGTTAGGTATACAAATGTTCATTATGTAGGTACCCTTGTTGATGAGGTGTGCCCCTCCCTCCCCCAGCAGTTTCCCACTACTGCCAATCTACTTCTTATAGTATTATGATAATTGTTCAAGGCCTGCTTATGAGTGAGAATGTATGATTCTCAGTTCTATGTTTCTGTGATAGATCACTCAGTATTATAGACTCTAAGTTCATCCAGGTTGTTGTGAAGTTCATGATTTTATCCTTCTTTATGGCTGCATAATATTCCATCGTGTATATGTACCACATTTTTTTATCCAGTTATCTTTTGATGGGCAGCTGCATCTAACTGAAATATGGCATTTCCTTCAGTATTATGGCAGACAACAAATCACGGCAGTGTTAGCAGTACCTGTGGATTTGTCACATAGAAACCACAGATATTTTATGTCACCTTGTAGCTTTCTTTTGTCTTTTTTTGAGTCAAATTCTCACTCTGTCATCCAGGCTGGAGTGCAGTGGCACGATCACTGGTCACCACAGCCTCAACCTTTTGGGTTCAGGGATCCTTTCACCTCAGCCTCCTGAGTAGCTGGGGCTACAGGAACGTGCCACCACACGTGGCTTATATTTTGATGTTTTGTGGAGATGAGGTCTCGCTATGTTGCCCAGTGATCTTTCCGCCTCGGTCTCCCAAAGTGCTAGGATTACAGGCATGAGCTACCACCACACCCAGGCATGTAGTTGTCGTATCTTAAATTATCATTTATGATGCTGGGTGGGGTGCAGCGCAGACCTGTGGGTTCTTTGACTCAACCCTAAATGATTTTTCAGAGTGACCAGCAAAGTTTTTGTTTTGTTTTGTTTTTTGAGTTGGCATTTCATTCTATCACCCAGGCTGGAGTGCAGTGGCATGCTCGGCCACCCCAGCATTGACCTGTTGGGCTCCGGCGATCCTTTGACCTCAGCCTTCCAAGTAGTCAGAACTACAGGCACATGCTACCATACCTGGCTAGTTTTTTATTTGTTGTAGAGACAAGGTCTTACCAATTTGCCCCGGCTGGTCTCGAACCGCAGGCTCAGGCAATCCACTCGCCTCAGCCTCCCAATGTGCTGGGATTACAGGCTGAGCCACCAAACCTGACCAAAATGTAATTTTTTAAATCTTTAGACCCGGTGCAGTGGCTCAGCTTGTAATCCCAGCACTTTGGGAGGCCGAGGCAAGAGGATTGCCTGAGCCCGGGAGTTCAAGACCAGCCCAGGCAACTTGGTAAGACCTCATCTCTACAATAAATCAAAAAACAAGCCAGGCATAGTAGCGTGTGCCTGTGGTTCCAGCTACTTGGAAGGCTGAGGCAGAAGGATCGCCTGAGCCCAGCAGGTCAAGGCTGTGGTGGCGGTGAGCAGCGTGGCACTGCACTCCAGCCTGGACGACAGAGTAAGACTCTGACTAAAAAATAAAAGTAATAATCTGTGAACACTTCCTAAAACCTACCTAAAGGAAATGTATCTATGTCTAACCTGTGCTAGCTATCCTGCCTCAACTTGTACTCAAAACTACTTTGCAATTAGTTATTAGATTCGTCACTGTATTTTATTATTTGGTGTTTTTATAAAGAAGAACATGCATTATTTTACCACAATTTTTCAAAATATTTTCATGATTGCATTTTAATACATGTTTTCATGGTACCAATACGTCTTATTCTGTGCATTTAAAATTCATTTAGGCATTATTCTGAGAAGGGTTCATCAGTTTCACCAGATTGCCAAAGGAGTCTAAGGCAAAAATACCAATTAAAAAATGAAGTAATAGCCGGGCTCGGTGGCTCAGCCTGTAATCCCGTGCTTTGGGAGGCTGAGGTGAGTGGATTGCCTGAGCCCGCGGGTTCGAGACCCGCCTGGGCAACTTGGCAAGACCTCACCTCTACAGTAAATCAAAAACTAACTGGGCGTGGTAGCGTGCACCTGTAGTTCCAGCTACTCGGAAGGCTGAGGTGGAAGGATCGCCGGAGCCCAGCAGGTTGAGGCTGCGGTGGCCGGGAGCGGCCACTGCATTCCAGTCTGGGCGACGGAGTGAGACTCCAACTCAAAAAAAAAAAAAAAAAAAAAATTAAATTAAGTATTCCTCAGGGGCGTGGGATTGGCAGTTGAGGAAAACTGCTAGGGGCTGGAGGGGCACACTTCATCAAAAGGGTACCTGCACAATCACATTTGTATACCTACCCCTGAATTGTAACCCACATCTTTATAATAAAAAAATTAAGTATTCTTGTCCTCTGGAAAGAGGTTCCAGACATAAAGATATTTCGGAGGGGAATATTTTTTTTATTTTTATTTATTTATTGAATCGGAGTCTCATTTTGTCACCCAGGCTGGAGAGCAGTGGCACGCTCCCTGCCACCTCAGCCTCAACTTGCTGGGCTCAGGCTATCCTTCCGCCTCAGTCTTCCAAGTAGCTGGAACTACAGGCACATGCCACCATGCCCGGCTAACTTTTTGATATATTGTAGAGATGAATTGCCAAATTGCCAAATTGACCAGGCTGGTCTCAAACCCGCGACCTCAGACAATCCTCTCACCTGGGCCTCCCAAAGTGCTGGGATTATAGGCTTGAGCCACCATTGCCCGGCTTATTTGTTTTTTTGACCACTGAACTTTTTATTGGCTTCCTGCTTCCCCAAAGGGTACTCTGCTCCTGCCGCCTCAATGCTTCATAACTTTGGTGTCATTGGTCTCAGACACCAATCTGTCATCCACTATCCTGTGGGTGGTGGTCTTTTGGACAGTCTGGATGGAGCTCCTGCTCTCCAGGCCCCACTGAGACTGAATTCCTCTCGGTCTTCCAGCAGGCAGTGGTAGGTGGTGATTTCAGTCTCCAACTTGACCTTGATGTACAGCAGGTACTCCTGGGCCTGGCGCTGGCCCTCTGCCCAGGTCTGTGCCAGCTCAGACTCCAGATGCAGCAGGGTGCCATTGAGCTGTTCCATCTGCGTGGCGTAGCAGGCCTCCACCTCTCTCAGGCTGTTCTCCAAGCTGGCCTTCAGGTTTCTCCTGGAGTCCAGGTCTCTCAGGGACTGCACTGTACATTTCAGCTCCGTGAGCGTCATCTCGGCAGCTCCAATCTCAGCGGACTACGTGGTGACCACTGTGGTGCTCTCCTCGATCTTCTGGGATGGGTACTTGTCCAGCTCCTCTCGGTTCTTCTGAGCCAGCTCATCGTACTGAGCCCAGATGTCCGCCATGGTCTTGCTGAAGTCTGAGATTTGGGGGCATCTGCCTCCACGGCCAACCCAGAGCTGGCAATCTGGGCTTGTAGGCCTTTGACCTCCTTCTCGTGGTTCTTCTTCAAGAAAAGCAGCTCTTCCTTGAGGGCCTCGATCTCTGTCTCCAGCTGCAGCCGGTGACAATGGTGTCATCGATGACCTCGCGGAGCCCATGGATGTCGCTCTCCACGGACTGGCGCATGGCCAGCTCTGTCTCATATTTGACTCTAAAGTCATCAGCAGCAAGATGGGCATTGTCAATCTGCAGAACGATGCGGGCATTGTCCACAGAAGTTGCAAAGATCTGAGCCCTCCGGTCCTCAATGGTCTTAAAGTAATGGCCCCACTCTCTGACCTGGGGTCCTTTCTTCTCCAAGTGTTCCAGGATTTTGCACTCCAGCCTCTGGTTCTCAGTCTCCAGCTCCTCACCCTCTCCAGGTAGAAGGCCAGGTGGTCGTTCAGCTCTTGCACGGTCTCCTTCTCGCTCTGGATGTCCCCCAGACTCCCGGCCATCCCCGTGGCCAGGCCCCTGGACCTCCAGCTGCCCCGGAAACTGGTGGAGCAGGACACAGAGCTCTGGGAGCCTGAGCCGCTGGCACCTGCATAGACCAGAAGCTGCTTCTGGTGGACTGGAGGCTGGGTGACTGGATGGAGCCCAGGGACCGGTAGTTGGTAGAGTAGGTGGTAAAGTGAATGGTGAAGCTCACAGTGGCAGCAGAGGAGAGCCAGATGGTAGAACTCACGTTCTGCCTATATTTTTTATTTTATTTTATTTCATTTCTTTTTTTTTTTTTTAGTTGGAGTCTCACTCTGTTGCTGCTCCTAGCCACTGCAGCCTCGACCTGCTGGGCTCCGGCGATGCTTCCGCCTCAGCCTTCCAAGTAGCTGGAACTACAGGTGCATGCTACCGTGCCTGACTAACTATTTTTTTGATTTATTGTAGAGATGAGGTCTCACCAAGTTGCCCAGATGGGTCTTAAACCCGCGGGCTCAGGCAATCACTCACCTCAGACTCCGAAAGCGCGGGATTACAGGCTGAGCCACCAAGCCCGGCTTATATTTATTTATTTATTTATTTATTTGAGTTGGAGTCTCACTCTGTCGCCCAGACTGGAGTGCAGTGGCCGCTCCCGGCCACCGCAGCCTCGACCTGCTGGGCTCCGGCGATCCTTCCGCCTCAGCCTTCCAAGTAACTGGAACTACAGGCGCGCGCTACCACGCCCAGCTCATTTTGATTTATTGTAGAGATAAAGTCTCACCAAGTTGCCCAGGTGGGTCTCGAACCCACGGGCTCAGGCAATCCACTCACCTCAGCCTCCCAAAGGTGCGGGATTACAGGCTGAGCCACCGAGTCCGGCTATATTTTTTATTTTAAAGGAAAGCAAAGCTGAATGAAATGTTTATTTTAGAAGACCCAACTACATGCTGCCTACTAAAGACTCACTTCACCTTTAAGGACACACAGAGACTGAAAGTGACGGCTTGGGAAAGTTACTCCATGCAAATGAAGCCAAAAGGGAACTCAGGTGGCTGTACCTGTAGATATCATAGACTTTAAATAAAAAACTAAGAAGAGACAAAGAAGATCATTATAAAATGAAAAACGGTCAATTCATCAAGAGGCCATAGCAATTGAAAATATATATGCAAGCCGGGCTCAGTGGCTCAGCCTGTAATCCCGCACCTTTGGGAGGCTGAGGTGAGTGGATTGCCTGAGCCCGCGGGTTCGAGACCCGCCTGGGCAACTTGGCGAGACCTCATCTCTACGATAAATCAAAAATCAGCCAGGCATGGTAACGCGCGCCTGTAGTTCCAGCTACTTGGAAGGCTGAGGCGGAAGGATCGCCGGAGCCCAGCAGGTTGAGGCTGCGGTGGCCGGAAGTGGCCACTGCACTCCAGTCTGGGCGACAGAGTGAGACTCCAACTCAAAAAAAAAAGACAATATATATGCACAAAACATCAGAGCACCTGATGACATAAAGCAAATATCAGAGATCAGAGAGAGGAGAGAGAAAAGAAAAAGGGGGCGGGGGGAGAAAGAGACAGAGGGAGGAGAGAGAGGAGAGAGAGAGAGAGAGACTAATACAGTAACAGGAGGGAACTTGGATACCTTACTGTCTCAGCCATGGACAGATCATCCAGACAGAACAATATGATCCCAAGCAATCAGTGGGTCAAAGAGGAGATTAAAAAAGAAATGAAAAGGTATCGTGAGGCAAACAAAATGGACACACAACATACTGAATCTTCTGGGATGCGGTGAAAACAGTTCTAAGAGGAAGTTTATAGTAATAGAGCACCTATTTCACTAAAAAAGAAAGACCTCAGAAAATTAGAAAAAAGAAGAAAAAAACTAAGGCCAGAGTTAGCAGAAGGAAGGAAATAATAGAGGTCAGAGCAGAAATAAGTGAAATAGAGACTAGAAAACAATTGAAAAGATCAATAAAGCCAGGCACAGTGGCTCACATCTGTAATCCCAGCACTCTGGGAGGTGGAGGCGAGAGATTGCCTGAGCCCAAGGGTTGGAGACCAGCCTGGGCAATTTAGCGAGACCATGTCTCTATAATAAATTTTAAAAATTAGCCAGTGGTGGTGGTGTGTGCCTTTGCTTCCAGCTACTTGGAAGGCTGAGGCAGAGGGATCACCTGAGCCCAGCAGGTCAAGGTTGCGGTAGCTGTGCGTTGTGTCACTGCGCTCCGGCCTGGGTAACAGTGAGACTCGACTCAAAAAAAAAAAAAAAAAAATTCTCTTGCCCCAGCCTCCCAAGAGAATTCCCTCCCCGCCCCCCCGCCAGGTGCAGTGGCTCAAGCCTGTAATCCTAGCATTTTGGGATGCTGAGGCAAGAGGATTGCCTGAGACCAGGGGTTCGAGACCAGCCTGAGCAACATAGTGAGACCTTGTCTCTACAATAAATAAATAAATAGTAATTAGCTGAGCGTGGTGGCGTGCACCTGTAATTCCAGCTACTTGGAAGGCCGAGGCAGAAGGATTGCCTGAGCCCAGCAGGTAGAGGATGTGGTGGTCAGGAGCCTGCCACTGCCCTCCAACCTGGGTGACAGAGTGAGACTCCTACTCAAGAAAAAAGAAAAAAAATCAAAGAAACCCGGTTGGCTTTTTAAAACTAAACAAAGTCAACAAACTTCCAGCTAGACTAAGGAAAGCAAAAGTTGTTAGTCTGGGAGAGGCATCTGTTTCTGCAAATTGCTCTGTATTGTAATGCAGAGGCCCCTGGAGGTCCAGGCATTCCTGAGGGGCTGTGACAAGCCTGTCTTCCCAGTGCCTGCCACCTGCACTGCCTGAATCTGTCACGTGTCTGTCAGGGGCTCAGCTGTGCCTTCACATTCCCAGCACATGTCTGGGACAGCCTGTCGTGTGGTCTACATGTGTCTACATGTGTATCACATGCTCCCTTTGAAGCTTTTGTTTTGGTCTGGTGCCTGCCACATGTCCCTCACATGTCAGCTACATGTTCACATGTGACTTTCAAGTGTATTTCACTTGTCTGTGGGTTAATATTGTCCTCGTAGGTCTGGCATGTGTTTGACACGCATCATTGGGTAACTCATGTATTCATTACTGATTTCTACTATGTGGCATCACTGTTTTAGGCTCTGTGGACACAGCAGTGAACAGGACAGACAAAAACCACTGTCTCTACAGAATTTATATTCAAGACAATAATCGTAGGCTGGGTGCAGCGGCTCACACCTAAAATCCCAGTACTTTGGGAGGCTGAGGTGGAAGGATTGCTTGAGGCCAGAAGTTTGAGACCAATGTGGGCAACATAGCAAGACCCTGCCTCTATAAGATTTTTAAAAACCACCAAACGAATATAACAATAATAACAGCATAGTAAACATAGACATAAATCAATAAGCACAATAAATTATGAAGTATTAGGAGGTGATGCGTACCACGAACAAAATGGGGCAGAGTGAGGGAGGTCAGAGCTGGGGCCTAAGTGGGTACCGTCATAATAGGGGGGTGAGGGCCGGTCCCTTGGAAAGCCGTGGGAGCCAAGACTTGAAGGCGGTGGAGGAAGTGAGCCTTGAAGATCCGGAAGACATGCAACCAGGCAGAGCAACAACAGGAGAAATGGCTGGAGTTAGGAACGGGGCTGGGGTGCTAGAGGAACGTGGAGGAGGCTGGGGCGGTTGCAGTGGAGCAGATTCTCAGAAAACAAACAGGACTTGAACCAGTTTCTGTCCATCTCAGTAAGTATCAGGTCTTCCTCAGCCTTCCATGTGGTTTAGCATAAACCGATCTGTGGTCACAGAGTCTGCAACCTGGCCAGTTGTCCTGGAAACCATCGATGATTGTGGTCCCAGGTCGTTTTAACACACTCCATTGAAAAAGAAAAGCAAAAAAAAAAATCTTCTCTATATGGCAGCAGGGCCAGAAAATGAAAACCACGTCACCCAGGGAGGCAGAGATGATACAGGGGAAGAGTTTCAAGCTCTGAGTCCCAGCTCCGCCCCTTAACAAGCTGAGGGACAGTGGACACCATGCTAGCCTCACTGACTCCATTCCCACGAATGTAAAATGGGAGGAGACCCCCACGGGGTTGTGAGGATGGAACGTAAAATAAATTCTCAGCCCCCAGGCCAGACCTGACTCTTGGCATCTCAGTCCATGACCATGGCCCCCTCTTCTTGTCCTGTGATATCCAATGTGCTTCTCCTTTGACGTTCATTGCCTTGAAACTTGAAATTTAGCACCTGAAGGTCAGCTCCCACGGCTGGTAAGATCTTTACAATGGGCCGGGCTCGGTGGCTCAGCCTGTAATCCCGCACTTTGGGAGGCTGAGGTGAGTGAATTGCCTGAGCCCGTGGGTTTGAGACCTGCCTGGCCAACTTGGCGAGACCTCATCTCCACAATAAATCAAAAAATCAGACGGGCGTGGTAGTGCATACCTGTAATTCCGGCTACTTGGAAGGCTGAGGCGGAAGGATCGCCGGAGCCCAGCAGGTCGAGGCTGTGGTGACTGGGAGCGGCCACTGCACTCCAGTCTGGGCGACTGAGTGAGACTCCAACTCAAAAAAAAAAAAAAATCTTTACAATGGATTTTTTCGGGTCTATTTTTAACCCTGGGTTCTACCACATTGCATAAAGCTTCAATTCTACAGCCTAAATACTAAAGAAATGAAAATGTGAAGCGGAATTGGCACAGTTCTTCTCGTAACTGATTAAATGGGCACTAAAATTGTTTATAAGTGCCCACCTGTCACAGAGTGGTGGGTGGCCGCCCTCTGGGACTCCTTGTCTTCTGCTGCCATCGCCTGGAGACAAGAGGGACTGCAGGGACACAGAGGGACAGGGACCCACAGAGATGGGAACAGCAAGGGCGCGGATCCCTCCTGGCAGACACAGGTGACCCTGGGGAGCCAGTGGCTCACCTCTCATGAAGAGGTGGGCGGAGTGACTTGCAAAGCTGACTTTCAGCATCCAACAGGGCTCAGTGATGAAGGACAGAGTTTTAGCAATGACAGCTCTAGATACCTCTCCCGTACCAGGGGAAACTAGATCAGGGCCGGCGGGGTGCTTCCCAAGGAGAGCTGCACTGTGGGGACCCCCGAGCCGAGGTCTACCCTCCAGAATGCCTTAGAGCCCAGCTCACGGTGTGGTCCTTGGACCAGCAGCCTCGGGTCACCTGGGAGCTTGTTAGAAATGCTGCGTGCATGCCACTGCACTCCAGCCTGGGCAACAGAATTGGAAAGAGGGAAGGCGGAAGGAGGGAGGAAGGGAGGGAGAGAGAGAGGGAAGGGAGGAAGGAAGGAAGGAAGGATCAATCTTAGGTCCCACCAGCATTCTAGGAGCCAGGCTCTGTATTTCAAGATTTCCCCCCCACCCCCCACAATTGGAACATGTGTTAGAGCCGGCGTGGTTAAGAGTACACTGACTCTCCACATTCCTAGGAAGGCACATTAAGGTTTCATTTCTCCAAATGAAAGCCACAACAATCGTTTTTTCCTGGTTATAGAAAGTTCTACATGTGCCAGACACAGTGGCCTGTAATCCTAGCACTTTGGGAGGTGGAGGCGAGAGAATTGCCTGAGCCCAGGGGTTCAGGACCAGCCTGGGTAACTTGGCGAGACCTTGTTGCTACAATAACGTAAAAAGTTAGCCGGGTGTGGTGGTGTGCACCTATAGTCCCAGCTACTTGGAATGCTGAGGTGGAAGGATCTGAGCCTAGGAGGTCAAGGCTGCAGTGGCCGTAATGGTGCCAGGAGGTCGAGCATGACAGAGTGAGACTCCAACTAAAAAAAAAAAAAAAAAAAAAAAAAGTTCTACATGCTCACTATAAAGAAAGTCAGATCATATAGGATAATTCAAGGAATAAAGTAATAAACAAATTGTACTGACATCCTTCTAGACATTTTTTCCACATGCGTGCGCATGCACACACACACGCACACACATACACAGGTTGTATCCCCCATACAGTCTTATGGTCTTTGCTTTTCATTTAAGAGTACTTGGTGTAATTTATCTTTTGTAGTAGTCGTAACTCAATGAATATTTGCTAAATAAATAGAATAAAACTATTCATGAGGATATTATCTATTGGTGGGTTATAAATCACCCCCAAACTGAGCAGCTTAAAACAACAAGTATTTGTTGTTGCACACAGTTTCTGAGGGTGAGGGTCTGGGAGCAGCTTAGCCGGGTGACTCGGGCTCAGGGGTCTCTCAGGACATCGCAGTCAAGCGGTCAGCAGGGCTGCATCACCTGAAGGCTGGAGGGTTCATTTCCAGGCTCACTCATAGCTGTTGGGTGGAGGCCAACATGGACTTCTCGGTGAGCTGAGTGTCCCCATGACGTGGCAACAGATTGCCCCTTCCCCGAGCGAGTGATTCAAGAGCAATGGAAGCCAAAGCCTTCTATGACACTGTAGATAGTGGCCTACAATCATTACTGCCATTATTCCCCAGGTCTATAGACCAACCTTATGTGGGAGGAGCAGGAGGGGACCACACCAGGCTGTGAATATCAAGTGGTGAGGACGACTGGGCAGCATCTTGGTGGCTATATCCATGGGACACGGCTCTGAAAGGAATGTGAGACTCAAGAGGGAACCAAGTCATCACTTTATTTTTTATTTTTATTTTTTGAGTTGGAGTCTCACTCCGTCACCTAGACTGGAGTGCAGTGGCGTGCTCATGGTCACCCCAGCTTCGACCTGCTGGACTCCGGCGATCCTTCCGCCTCAATCTTCCAAGTAGCTGGAACTATAGGTGCACACTACTGCTCCCGGTTATTTTTTTTTTTTTGTAGAGACGAGGTCTCACCAAGTTGCCCGGGCTGGTCTCGAACCTGCGGGCTCAGGCAATCCACTTGTCTCAGCCTCCCAAAGTGCTGGGATGACAGGCTGAGCCACTGAGCCCAACCAAGTCATCACTTAATTAACTCTTCCCAGGGACACACATAAACCAGAGTCAGACTAAGCCACCTCACACAAATAAGCAACCTCCCCACCCCCACTGCACTCTAACCAAAATACAAAAGCCTCAATAAAGCCCACAAGGCCCTGTACAACCTGGCCCCAACCCCAAGCCCCCATGAACCCTCCAGCCTCAGCTCATGACCTATCCTTCTCATCCCCTTAGCTGCAGTTGCTTGAGCCACTGAGGCACCCGCAGGGCCTCCACCCACTTCCACATGCCTGGAGCGCCCCTCTGCTCACCCACACCCCTGCCACTCCCTTTATCCTCACCCGGTAACGCCAGCCACTTTTAGACTTGGCTCCAAATATCAGCTTCTGGGGGGGTCCTTCCCAGACCCTAACCTCAGGTAGGACCCCTTGGTGTTCCCTCCCCTAGCGCCTGGTATTTTTTTTTTAGAACATTTATCACAAATTCATCACATGCCCACTTGGATAAGCATTTGTTTATGGTATTCTAGTCCTCTAAACTCAGTGTTTCACGGAAGAAGGAAGCGTGTCTCTCTGGGGTCAGGTACTCCTCTGTGCCTAGCACTCAGGACAGGGCCTGCACATGGTAGATGCTCAATAAATATTTTTAAATATGGGTGGAGGCTGCAGGACCTTGGTGTGTGCATCTGGAGAGGGTTTCTAGTCACTGTGTGGTCGGTATTTCTGATTCAGAGCTTCTGGGGAATGGAAGGTCTCTTTGGGCATTGTCTGTCTGCAACACCATCGCACAGGGAGATTGGTGACTAGAGCACCAGGAAGTGCCCATCCAGGGGTCTGGCACACTGGAAGCCCTCGGCAATGGCAGCTCTTGGTGGTGGCACGGCCGGTGCTGAGGCTGTGCTCCTGCGTGTCCTGGCTTCTAACACGCCCAAGTTTCCACGTATCTTTACCTCTTTCCAGAGAGGCCACACAGAACAGCACTTAGCCCAAACACAGGCAGGAAGATGGTGATTCTGTCATGTGCCAAACACAGACTGAGAACCGCTAAATTGCCGGTCACTGTGCTGACCCTGGGCCCACAGAAACAGTGACAACAGAATCTCGGGCACAGTCACTCACAGCCTGGAAGGGAGGAGACCAATCAGTACCCTGCAATGGAAAGCAAGTCACGGCAGAGAATTGTTCAACACCAGGAGATGCGGGACCACAGAGGCGGTGCCGCCTCTGTAATGAGTTTTTCCATTTTTGTATTTTGTATTTTATTTCTTTCATTTATTTTATTTTTTTCGGAGGCTGGTCTGGCTTGGCTGCCCAAGTTGGAGTGCAGAGGCACAATTGTAGCTCACTGCAGCCTTGAACTCCTGGGCTCAAGGAATTCTCCTACCTCAGCCTCCCGAGTAATTGAGACTTTAGGTGCACACCACCACCCCCTGCTAACTTTTTTTAAGTGTTTTGTAAAGCCAGGGCCTTTTTATGTTGCCTGGGCTGGTCTACAACTCCTGAGCTCAAGTGTTCCTCCCACCTTGGCTTCCTAACCTGCTGAGATGACTGGCATGCACCATTGTGCCTTGTCCCAAAATGAGAAAATGCTAAACATACAATTACCATATGACCCAGGAATTCCTTCTAGGTCTATACCCACAAAGAAATAAAATGAGGTGCTCAAAAAAAAAAAAAAAGTACGTGGACACTCATCACAGCACTTTTCACAATAGCCAAGAGGTGGAAATTAGCCCAAGTGTCCACTGACGAATGAATGACAAATGAACAAAATGTGGTTTATCCCAGCAACGGAATATTACTCGGCCATAAAAAAGGAATAAAGTTAGTACTTTATTCAATTCATCTACTACAACATAGATGAATCTTGATAACATCAAGCCACCTGGAAGGAGCCACACACAAAAGGTCACAGGTGGTATAATCCCATGTACATGAAATGTCCCCAGTAGGCAAATCCATGGAGACTGAAAGCAGATTTGTGATTGTCAGGGGCAAGGGTGGGGGGGTATGGGTATGGAATTTCCTTTTGGAATGATGAAAAAGCTCTGGAAGTAGACTGCAGTGTAAATGCATCCGATGCCACTGAATTGTAGATGAAAATGTTAAGGTGATGAATTTTATGCTATGTGTATTTGCCACAATTTTATTTTTATCTGTTTATTTATTATTTATTTATCATTTATTTTTGAGTTGGAGTCTCACTCTGTCACCCAGGCTGGAGTGCAGTGGCACAATCATGGGTCACCACAGCCTTGACCTGCTGGGCGCAGGCGATCCTTCCGCCTCAGCCTTTCAAGTAGCTGGAACTACAGGCGTGCGCCACCATGCCTGGCTGATTTTTTTATTTATTGTAGAGATGAGGTCTCACCCAGCTGTCCACGCTTGTCTCGAAGCTGTGGGCTCAGGCAATCCTCTCACCTCAGCCTCCCAAAGTGCTGGAATTATAGGCTTGAGCCACCACGCCCGGCTTTTTGTTTGTTTGCTTGTTTGTTGTTGTTGTTGTTTAAGTTGGAGTTTCACTCCGTCGCCCAGGCTGGAGTGCAGTGACACACTCACGGCCACCCCAGCGTCAACCTGCTGGGCTCTGACCATCCTTCTGCCTCAGCCTTCCAAGTAGCTGGAACTGTACAGGCGCGCGCTACCATGCCCGGCTAATTTTATTTTATCTTTTCTTTTTTTATTGTAGGGACGAGGTCTCGCCATGTTGCCCAGGCTGGTCTTGAACCCATGGACTCAGGCAATCCTCTTGCCTTAACCTCCCTAGGTACTGGAACTACAGGCTCGAGCCACCGTGCCTGGCCCAGAGTGAGCATTTCAAAAGGCAAACCCTTTTGGCTGCAGCTTAAAATCTATTGTACTTTCCCATGGTTCTTAGAATGAAGTACAAAAACATAAAAGAAAGAAGGTCTACATGACCTGGGGTGGTCTGGCCCCTGCTGACACCACCAGCCCCAACTTCTAACCTCGTCGCCTTCCTCTCTGTGTCCAGCCACACTGTCATTCTCTCAGGGCTCCAATGTGCCAACCTCTGTCCCACCTAGAGTTCTTCACAGACACTGGTCTCCCCCGTTGGAGCCCTTCCACGGGCACGTTTACACAAGCCCACATGCACACACAAGGCTACTTAACAACCCACCTCTCCAGCCCTCGGTCCCATCCCCCAGAGCCCCGGGAAGGATCAGCCCTCAATAAACATTTCTTGAGCATGCTTTTATCCCTCATATCAGTGGCAAATAGTTTCCCCAGGTTGTGCTTTGCCTTTAACTTTGTTGTTTCTTTAACCTTCATAAGTTTTACACTTTGATATCATCAGATCGCTCGGTCTTTCTTTTGAGGCTTCTCTGTTGCCTTATCCACACAGAATGCTCCACAGGTTTGATAAGAGCAGGTGCCCAAGCAAGGGTCCACGTTCAAGGAATTCAGATAAGAAGGAACAGTAAGCTGAGCTGGGTTCATGCCTGTAATCCCAGCACTTTGGGAGGTAGAGGCGAGAAGATTGCCTGATCCTACGGGTTTCAGACCAGCCTGGGCAACTTGACAAGATCTTGTCTCTACAATTAAAATATATATACATATTAGCTAGGTGTGATGGCGTGTCTGTAGCTCCAGTTACTTGGAAGGCTGAAGCGAAAGGATCGCTTGAGCCCAGTAGGTCGAGGCTGTGGCGGCCATGAGGAGGCCACTGCACTCCAACCTGGGCGAAACAGTGAGACTCCAAGTCAAAAAAAAGAAAAGAAAAGAAAGAAGCTGATAACCTTGGTGGAAACTAACAGAAGGGTCACATGGGTGGGTAGCGCCAGATACAATGGCAAGACAGGGTCAGGCTGGTCCTGGGCGTGGTATTTTTAGTCTGCCACTTTCCTCCAGGGGCTTGCCAACTCCCTACCAGATCAGGAAAACATTAAACCCTGGTGTATGTCAAGGAAAAGCAGGTCAGAGTCCACTGTTGACCAGGCACTGTGTTAAGCACTGGAGAACCAACTTTTTTTTTTTTTTGAGTTGGAGTCTCACTCTGTCGCCCAAGCTAGAGTGCAATGGCACGCTCATGGCCACCCCAGCATTGACCCGCTGGGCTCAGATGATCCTTTCTCCTCAGCCTTCCAAGTAGCCAGAACTACAGGCGTGTGCTACCATGCCCATGTTGGGAGCCAGCCATGGAGGCCCACTGAGCGCTAGGGATCAGGAAGGGCCGTTGACCCCGAGACCACTAGGATGCGTTCGGGAGCTATTTGACCCCATTTCCTCCCCTTTTCTACTCAGCACTAACCAGGTTAAGCTCCTGTGAGCTCAAAACATAAAAACTCTGAGACCGGGATGAACACAAGCTAACTTTAGAAGCTCATTGCTCCCATTCTTCCGCAAACTGCAATTTTGGCTTTCACACAAGTTATAATTCAAACTCATGTCACATCTAAGAGCCTTAGTATTGGTCACAGGCTTCTGGGTCATGATCTTAGGATTTATTGAAGGTGTAAATTGTAGAATATAGTTTTAGAAGACAGCCATTTTGTTGAAAGAATGCGGCTGGGTTACTTGCAGGTAGCCCACTGTGAACTTTGGACTGGGCCACATTCCAAACATTCTGGGATGGGCCACTTTCGTTTGTAAAGTAAATACTTAAACTTCTATAGAATTGTTTAACTTGGCATAAATCAAACAGTTTAGGATGAAAAAGTTTTATAGAATATGTCAGTTACAGATTAGGTTATCCTTTGTTATGGGATTTTAAAATTATCATATGAAAAGGGTTTAAAGGCAATCATTGATTAAGTTTTAATGGATTAAAGTTTCTGGTGGGTGGGGGACGCCACTCCCACATCTGACTTTGTGTATAAAAGACCCGTTGTAATTCCCAATAACTCACATCGCTTCTGCACTAGATCGGAGTCCAGTCTCTTTCTCTCTCTCTCTCTTCTTCCCTCCAATCGCCGATGCCGTCTCCACCTTTGGGGTACCCTGAACCCGGCTGGAGCTGGTCCCTGGCATGTCCGGCTAATTATTTATTTATTTATTGTAGAGACGAGGTCTCACCAGTTGCCTGGGCTGGTCTTGAATCCTCGAACTCAGGCAATCCACTCACCTCTGTCTTCCAAAGTGCTGGGATTGCAGGCTGAACCACCAAGCCCGGCCAAAAACCAACCTTTAAAGTAAGAATCAGGACAGGCACAGTGGCTCACACCTGTAATCCCAGCACTTTGGGAGGCTGAGGCAGGAGGATCACTTGAGTCCAGGAGTTCAAGACCAGCCTGAGCAACATAACAAGACCTCGTCTCTACAAAAACATTTTAAAAAAGAATTAGCCAGGCATGGTGGTGCACAACTGTAGTCCCAGCTTCTCAGGAGGCTGAGGCAGAAGGATTGCCTGAGCCCAGGAAGTTGAGGATGTGGCGAGACATGATCACGCCACTGTACTCCAGCCTGGGTGACAGAGCAAGAACCTAATTCAAAAAACAAACAAAAAACCCAACACACACACACACACACACACACACACACACACACACACACACACACACACAGTGTTTTATCTAGGATCCAGACCCAGGCTGTTGCCTGTAGGACCCATGTGTGGGACTGGGCTGCTTTGTGGTCTCCCAGACCGGGACTGTGGTGAAGGGAAGGTGTCAGTGGGAAGTGGGCATGGGTGAGGCAGGATTGGGGACCTAACATGTGGAATCTTTGGGGGAGGAGCATGACTTCTGGGACTCTGATTCCAAAAAGGAACAGCTTCACGGGGATGGACAAAGCCAGGGAAACACAGAAACGGTGACTAAGGACAACATACGAGGGGGTACCCCCCAAAACTGGAATTCTCTTTTCGGATGGCAGTCCCTTGTAGTACAGGCTTCCCCCACTAGGTCAGTGTTCTAGGAACCCACCAGCATCAGTGTACCAGCTAGCGTTGTTGTGAGAGGCTGCCTTGCAGAAGAAATGTTCCCGAGTTGAGGCAAAAACTCCATGAGCCCCATGCCCACCTCTCTATTCACCCGATCTCACCCCCAGCAATTTTTTCCCCCCAGTTGAAAAAAGTCCTCAAAGGGAAACATTTTGCCCATGTGAAAGAGGTGAAACAAAATGGCGGAAAAGGCATCAAAACCGACACGTTCAAAAACTGCCTTGAGCAGTGGAAAAAGCATCTCGATAGGTGTATTACATCAAATGGAGAGTACTTTGAAGGTGATTAAAGTTTAAGTATGTAAGAATAAATACACAATCTTTCATAAATTCTGAGGTGTCTTGGGGGCTCTCCTCCTATGCTAAGAAGGCTGATGCTATTGCTGTTACATGCGATGTTACATGCTGATGCTACAGCATGTTGGGATGCAGGACTGTGTGACAGCCGGCGGAGGGAGGCTGTCCCCAAGGAGGGTATGGGGCAAGGTGCCAGTCCAGGCTGTGAGAGCACAGGCATCGGGTCCTGACAAAGAACTGCGAGGGGCTGGCTCCCTTTGCTGCAGAAACCCTGCTGCCTGCCTGGGGGAGGTGGCTCCCCAAAATGTGGAGTGGAGACAAGCGGGAAGAGGGGTGTAGTGAGGCAACTCAGGCAGGATCTGGAAACAGAGGCAAGCACCTTGCACTCCTTAACTGGAGACCTGTGTGTGTTGGTAAGCCTCCCGGCTTCCAAGCTGGAATCAAGACTTATTTGGCAAGGAATGCCATCCCTGGGGAAGGAGATGGCCCAGAGACAAGAAAATGTCGGTGAATTCGTTTTTCTGAGTTCTAGATCCAGCTTATTTGTCCCAGACTCTGGTATTTTTCTAAGAGGAAAAATCGAATTGCTGAAACTGCAAAAAGGAACAGAGTACAAACTTCAGAAGATTTTCCATGTGTCAGTCTGGGGTCTGTGTCAGTTCAAATTTGTGCATATATAACTGATTTTAAGTGTGACAAGGTTGCGACCTCCATCATTTCTTCTGTGTGTGAAATGGTTGTTTGCAAAAAATACAGTTGCAGTCGACTACACACTTTTATTTTTAATCAGAAGAGTCTAGAAGTAGAACCTTATACATTAGATTTGCTTTGTTTTAATTAATGATAGACTATTTTTTTAGAGTAGTTTTAGCTTACAGGAACATTGAGCAGGGAGAACAGAGAATCCCCCCACGCGCCCTTACACTTCTACCCTCATAGTGTCCTCTATTTTCTTTTCTTTTTTTTTTTTTTTGAGTTAGAGTCTCACTCTTGTTGCCAAGGCTGGTCTCAAATTCCTGGGCTCAAGCAATTCTCCTGCCTTGGCCTCCCAAAGTTCTGGGATTACAGGTGTGAGTCACCATGCTAGCCTTCCGCTGTTATTAACATCTTGCATTAGGGTGGCATATTTGTAACAACTAAGCCAATATCAATACATTGGGTTTTTTTGTTTTTTGTTTTTTTGAGTAGGAGTCTCTGTCACCCAGGCTGGAGAGCAGTGGCACACTCCTGGCCACCACAGCCTCAGCCTGCTGGGCTCAGGCGATCCTTCTGCCTCAGCCTTCTAAGTAACTGAAACTACAGGCACACACCACCACGTCCAGCTAATTTTTTGATGTATTGTAGAGATGAGGTCTCGCCAAGTTGCCTAGGCTGGTCTCCAACTCGTGGGCTCACCAAGTTGCCCAGGCTGGTCTCGAACCGCTTGGGATCAGGCAGGTCTCTTACCTCAGTCTCCCAAAGTGCTGGGATTACAGGCTAAGCCACTGGGCACAGCCTAATATATTATTAACTAAAGTCTGTAGCTTGCATTAAGCTTCACTCTTCACATTGCATATTCTACAGTTCTTGACAAATGTATAATGACACGTAACTATCACAAACTTCTACAGAACAGTTTCACTGCCCTAAAAACTCCCTGTGCTCTACCTATTATTAAGAGATTTTTTAAAAGGAAGATTTTAGATTTAAGTGCTTTTTTCCCCCCTCCTTTCTTAGAAGTTACATTGTGTCCTTCCCAACCACATGTCTATCCCACCACCCCCTTCCCACACAAACACATTCTAGAAAGCTGGTCAAAATGATTCCTCACTGACAACCTCAAAAGTGGTGGCCAGGAATGGCCAAGGGCAGTGGCTCACACCTGTAATCCCAGGACTTTGGGAGACTGAGGCAGGAGGATCACTTGAAGTCAGACATCCGAGGCCAGCCTGGGCAACAGAGCAAGACTCTGCCTTTACAAATTTATTTTTTTAGTTGGAGTCTCACTCTGTTGCCCAGACTGGAGTGCAGTGGCATGCTCATGGCCACTGCAGCCTCAGCCTGCTGGGCTCAGGCAATCTTTCTGCCTCAGCCTTCCAAGTAGCTGGAACTTCAGGCGTGTGCTACCATAACTGGCTTATTTTTTGATTACTTGTAGAAACGAGGTCTCGCCAAGTTGCCTAGGCTGGTCTCAAACCTGTGGGCTCAGGCAAATCTCTCACCTCGGCCTCCCAATGTGTTGGGATTATAGGTGTAAGCCACTGCGCCAGGCCTACAAAAATTTTAAAAATTAGCTGAGTGTGGTAGCATGTGCCTATAGTCCCAGCTATTTGGGAGGCTGAAGTAGGAAGACTACTTGAACCCAGGAGTTGGAGGCTACAATGAGCTATGGTGGCTCCAGTGTACTCCAGCCTGTGTGACAAAGAGACACCCTGTCTCTGAAAAGAAAAGAAAAGAAAAGAAAAAAGGAGAGATAAATCTGGTTCCTTTACCTAATTTCTGTTTAATTGCCCAATAGGGCAGTTGAGTTGTCCTATAGGGAAGGCCTGCTTGGGCCGACTCCAGTTTGTTTTCACCAAGGGCAAGGGCATGAGTAGGGTTTGTTTTTGTTTTTGTTTTCTTGAGTTGTAGTCTCACTCTGTCGTCCAGGCTGGAGTGCAGTGGCACACTCACAGCCACTGCAGCCTTGACCTGCTGGGTTCAGGTGATCCTTCTGCCTCAGCCTTCCAGGTAGCTGGAACTACAGGCACGTGCCACCATGCCCAGCTTATTTTTTGATTTATTGTAGAGATGAGGTCTCATCAAGTTGCCCAAGCTGGTCTCAAACCCCTGGGCTCAGGCAGTCCTCTCACCTTGGCCTCCCCAAGCTGGAATTACAGGCATGAGCCACCTCCATTTTTATTTTTGTTTTGAGTCAGGGTCTCACTCTGGTACCCAGGCTGGAATGCAGTGGCACGATCATGGCTTACCACAGCCTCAACCTCTTGGGCTCAGGCAATCCTCCACTTCAGCTACCTGAGTAGCTGGGACTACAGGCATGCACCACCATGCCCAGCTAATTTTTTAATTTTTTATAGAGACGAGGTTTCACTATGTTGCCCTGGCTGGTCTCGAACTCCTGGCCTCAAGTGATCCTCCCACCTCAGACTCCCTAAGTGCTAGGATTACAGTGTGAGGCACCTCGCCCAGCCATGAGTAGGTTTTGACCTTCACAGTTGCCACACAGACAGTTGAGTCTCAGTCCTACCAGGCTATTCTTCCTGTTCTTGGCTGGAAACACAGGCAGACCCTTGACAACTCTAGCCATCTTTTCTCCAATCCCTTCACGTCACAAAACAGTGTCGAGTTATTTATTTATGTGTTTGTTTGTTTGTTTGTTTATTTATTTATTTATTTATTTATTTTTGAGTCAAAGTCTCATTCTGTTGCCCAGGCTGGAGTGCAGTGGCACGCTCACGGCCTCCGTAGCCTTGACCTGCTGGGCTTTGGTGATCCTTCCACCTCAGCCTTCCAAATAGCTGGAACTGCCGGCATGTGCTACCATGCCCGGCTAGTTTTTTCGTGATTTATTGTACAGATGAGGTCTAACCAAGTTGCCCAGGATGGTCTCGAGCCCCCAGGCTCAGGTAATCCTCTCACTTCAGCCTCCCAAAGTGCTGGGATTACAGACTGAGCGACTGTGCCTGTTCCCAGTTAGTGATTAAAAGATCTAATTCTTCAGGGAGATGTAGGGACCAGAACATGCCACCCCAAAGCACGTCTCTTTGGCATAAGAATTATTTTGAGCCAAGTGTGGTGGTTCATGCCTGTAATCCCACTTTGGGAGGCAGAGATGAGAGGAATGCCCGAGTCATAAATAAATATAAAAATCAGTTGGGTGTGGTGGCACACGCCTGTAGTTCCAGCTACTTGGAAGGCTGAGGTGGCAGGATCATCTGAGCCCAGCAGGTCGAGGCTGCGGTGGCCATGAGCAGCGTGCCACTGCACGCCAGCCTGGGCAACAGATTGCGACTCCAACTCAAAAACAAAAGAAAAAAATTATTTTGAGCTGAAGACAATGGAGAAGCAGATACAGGAAGCACCCTCTGCCCTCCCCCTAGCGGCCTAAAAGCAGGACACAGACTCACAAAGGCACCCTCTTGTCCTCTCTACCAGGAAAGACAGAGGTTGGTTGCTGGGCAGACTTTGGACCCTTGTCAGCCCCAGAAGAATCTGAGTAACAAACTTCACAAACTCGTCTTCACCTTCCATTGGTTTGCCTTTTCACCATTTGCTGCCCCTAGAAATGTCAAGTCCTTTGCCCTGGTCTTGTCACTTGTTCTTTGTTGAAGATGCTGCCAGCCACCTCTGGGGTTTACTTACCTCCTGGACAGCTCCCGTGTGTCTAGGAGACATATGTTCTCATCTGCACAGAGACTCCTGTATTCTCTCTTTATTCTATGTGCCCGAGTCAGTGAACTTAAGATGGGTAAAAGGATACATTTCTCCCCCCTCCCCTATAGAGGCTTCTCTCAAATTAGGGCCTGGGTCAGGGAGCTGCCCGTGTCTGGGGAGAGGCAGGGCCATCAGTGCTGCTTGCTTTCTGCTCAGGAGTGGGGCAGGAATGTGCGGTCCTGATCTCCTTTCAAGCAAGGACTTGTCCCAGCAGTAAGGCGTGCCTTCATCTCCTTCAGGGATGGCCTCAGCTGTGAAGTGCTTGTCCCACCTGAGAGTAGCCTTTGGGTTCACAGGGTCACTTCCAGTGACTGGTGGCGGGTGGGGGTTGAAGGACTGGCCGTGTAAGCAGTGGGTATAGTCAGCTGCGAGGCTGTCAGGCAAGACGTCAGCTCCAGCGCCTGGGTTTCTGAGGAAAACCAACTGAAAACCAACTCAATGTAAACTCAAGCATAGCCAGCCAGAAACCGCCAACCCACCTCTAACTAGGGACCTCCTGCTTTAGCCAATCACACCCTATAAAAGGTTCTCTAGTGCGGTGGCTCATGCCTGTAATCCCAGCACTTTGGGAGGCAGAGGCGAGAGGACTGCCTGAGCCCAGGGGCTCAAGACCAGCCTGGGCAACTTGGCCAGACTTCGTCTCTATAATAAATGAAAGTTAGCCGGGCTCGGTGGCTCTCAGCCTGTAATCCCATGCTTTGGGAGGCTGACGTGAGTGGATTGCCTGAGCCCACGGGTTCGAGACCCGCCTGGGCAACTTGGCGAGACCTCATCTCTACAATAAATAAAAATGAGCTGGGCATGGTAGTGTGCGCCTGTAGTTCCAGCTACTTGGAAAGCTGAGCGGAAGGATCGCCGGAGCCCAGCAGGTAGAGGCTGTGGTGGCCGGGAGCGGCCACTGCACTCCAGTCTGGGCGACAGAGTGAGACTCCAACTCAAAAAATAAATTAATTAATTAAAGTTTCCCCTGTCAAGTGCGGCTGGAGGGTCCCCACCGCTAGCAATGGGCCAATGCTCCCAAGCCAGTACCCTTCGTACTAGATGTTTGCCTGGACTGGCCTGACCCAGACAGAGAGGCTCCAGCAACATGAAAGTGACTGTTGGCCTTGAAGGGTACCAGTGAGTTATACTTTATGAAGCTTTCTCCTCTAGTTCTGAACCAGATGACAGACTAGCAAATAAATTAGGCAGATGACGATCTCTGTGCCAGCTCTATTACCCTCGCGGCTGGGGGACAGCATGGCTTCCCTGAGTCACGATAACATTTTTCCCTACACTGTACCCTAGAACCAGGCCAACGTACCCCTGGTTGTAGGCAGTGCTAGAAAAATAGTTCTCTGCAGCTAGGGGCAGAGCCTGACACTCTTGATGTAGGGACTGGAAGAATTCATCCAGGGCTGTCCAACCTTTCGGCTTCCCTGGGCCACATTGAGTAAAGAGGCATCGTCTTGGGCAGCACATAAATTATATAATACACTGTATATACATAATAAGATTTCTTTTGTGTTTTTTTATTATAAAGTTTAGAAAAATGAGAACATAGTTCCAGCTACTTGGAAGCCTGAGGCGGAAGGATTGCCTGAGCCCAGCAGGTCAAAGCTGCAGTGACCCATGATTGTGCCACTGCCCTCCAGCCTGGGTGACAAAGAGTGAGACTCCAACTCAAAAAAAAAAAAAAAAAAAAAGAAAGAAAAAAAATGAGAACAGTATAAAACTAGTGGGAAATCGGATCATGTTTTTGTAAATCAAATCTATCAATACCTGTTTCTTTTCTGTTTTATTTTTGAGTTGGAGTCTTACTCTGTCACCCAGGCTGGAGGCTGGAGGGCAGTGGCACGCTCCCGGCCACTGCAGCCTTGACCTGCTGGGCTCAGGTGATCCTTCTACCTCAGCCTTCCAAGTAGCCGGAACCACAGGCGTGCACCACCATGCCCGGCTAATTATCTGATTTATTGTAGAGACGAGGTCTCGCCAAGTTGCCCAGGCTGGTCTCGAACCCCTGGGCTCAGGCAATCCTCTCGCCTCTGCCTCCCAAAGTGCTGGGATTAAGGCATGAGCCACCACACCTGGCGCCTAGTTAATTCTTTTGTTGTTGTTTTTGTTGTTGTTGTTGTTTTTGGAGTTGGAGTCTCACTCCCCGTTGCCCAAGCATGTAGTGGCACACTCACGGCCACCCCAACATCGGAGGTCTCTCCAAGTTTCCCAGGCCGGTCTCGAACCTGCGGGTTCAGGCCATCTACTTGCCTCAGCCTCCCAAAGTGCTGGGATTACGAGCCCAGCCAGTTAATTCTTAATTAGGATGTGTATTTAAAGATATGCAGCTGGACTCAATGGCTCACATGTGTATACCCAGCACTTTTGGAGACCAAAGCAGGAGTATCACTTGAGGCCAGGAGTTTGAGACCAGCCTGAACAACATAAAATAAAATTTTTAAAAAGACAATGCTCTCAGTGGTTTATCATATTTTCTTTTTCTCATAAAACTGTTGAAATACTTATTGATAAACAGGACTTGTTTAAAGAGTTAATTTCATGTTTTTTCAGGAGGTGGATGGGATATGACAGCCTGCCACAGAAACATTGGCCACCTGAAGCTTTAGGTCCTTGCCCGTGGGACAAACGTGGCCTGCCCAATTCCCACAAGCAAACTTCCCGCTTCGCTTCTATAGTTACATTTTAGCTTCAAGTACTTGTCTGAGCAAGTCTGTTTTTTCACGGATGGCTGACAACATGTTATGAAGAGCACACTTCACAAGAGTTAATAACAGAAAGCACTGTGTCCAAACCCAAGACATAAATATAATTAAAATCATATTGTATTTCCTGTTGGTTACTGAAGCAGACATTAAGAAGGTCTTATCTTCAATAGTATATTTAAAATTCCCTGTCATAGAAAATTATCTTGAAATGATTGCTCAGAAAAGCAATACAAAAAGCTCTCGTGCCATTTATTATTCATGTGATTTATGTTGTCTCTCAGTGGAACGCTGAAAAGGTGCCAATAAATTAGTTCAAGAAATGATACAAAATTAAATATTAATGAAGCGGTCAAACAAGCACCAATTATACTGCAGTATATAAGCTTGTAAATATTTCCATAAATAATTTCTACTCCACACTCAGGTAGCACTAGGGAACAGGAAAAAGAGTCATCATTCATTTACACAGAAGTCTTTTTTACTAATACATTTTCCAAGACACAAATCTAATCTTAGCTTATTTTTAAAAATGCAATAAATTGTGAGCGTTTGTACTTAAATTCATGGATAGCCTTTGTGTTGCAAGTGTTAGAAAGCCCAATTTGAATGGTTTAGACAAGGAGGAGAATTTGCCTGCATGCTTAAATGAGAACTATAATTGGCTTCAGGCAAGGTTTCATCCAGCAGCAAAAAGCCCAACTCACCTGGCTTCAACAAGGATAATTTGCCCATAGGCTTTACTGAAAAGTGGCTTCAAGCAGGGCTTCATCTGGCAGCTCAAAGGATGTCACCAAGAATCTGATAGCTTTCTGCTCTTCCTCTCTGCCCTCTGCGGGTCAACCTCTTCCTCAGGGCAGTGGACACTGGAGTGTACCACCTCTCTCTTCCCTTAGGGACCAGAGCATTCAACACTCTAGCTGTAGGGCAGATTTGCTGCTGATGGCTCCGAGCTGAGCCTCCAGACACTGCTTCATGTTCCTAAATGCCCAGGCTTTCTTTATTCCCATCGAAGTACTTTTTTCCAGTGATGGGGACTCACTAGATGGCCCGAGCTGGCCTTGAGCTTCTGAACTCAAGCGATCCTTGCCTCCCGAGTAGCTGGGACTACAGGCGAATGTCATGGCATTGGTGTTCCCATCCAAGTACTCGCCTCTGCCTGGCCCAAGGTTCTGTGGCAGGGGTCCTCAAACTACGGCCCGCGGGCCACATGCGGCCCGCCGAGGACGTTTATCCGGCCCACCAGGTGTTTCTGCCGCCGCTGCCAGTCCCGCCTAGCAGCCGACTGGTCCGGCCCGCAGTGCGCATGTGTGGAACGTGCGTCGCCCTCTCCGACTCGCCTCCTTCTCTCTGTCCCTCGACTCCTCCTCTCCGTCTCGGGTGTGATCGGACGAGTCACGAGCTTGCCTGTGCAGAGCCTGCTGCTGCCAGAGGACCGAGGTAAGAACAAGTTAGGATTTTTTTTTTTTAAGTTAGGAGGTCTGGTTTTTTTTTTTTTTTTTTTTATTTTGCAGTTAGTAGGGCCTTTTTTTTTTTTTTTGCGGTTAAGGGGGGCCTTTTTTTTCTCAAGTTAGGAGGTCTATTTTTTTTTTTTTTTTTTTGCAGATGGGGGCGCCTTTTTTTTTGAAGTTAGGAGAGCCTCTTTTTTTTGAAGTTGGTTAGTTGGTTGGGGGTGGTTTCTAGGGGGTTTGCATCACAGTGATAACGCAAATAGCGCTCAGTGCTAATGCAAATGGTTTTTTAAACTATAGTCCGCCCCTCCAGCGGTCTGAGGGACAGTGAACTGGCCCCCTGTTTTAAAAGTTTGAGGATCCCTGCCTGTGGCCTTCCGGGGACTGGTCAGTGCAGGAGTACAAAGGCTTAGTCCCCTTGCCTAGATGTGAGACAACTTTAAGGGGCCACCTCAGGTCCAAAGCTCCCCATAGGGTCAGCTGAGGCCCTGGTACAACTGCATCATGGTTTGACTTCTGCCTCTGGTCGAGCCGCTTCATTTACTCCCTTACAGGTATTATTTCTGAGACCACATCCCAGTACACTTCCAGCATGGAAATCTCCATCACAGAATCTGTTTCCAGGAACCCTAAAACAGTTGGGACCAGGAGTGGTTTTCAGAAGCAGACTCTGAAATAGGGGTTTGGAGCTGGAAGGCGGAGCACTCATAGCCCCTGGCATTCTGAAGTGATGCAAGTGTTTACACTTTTACTGGGGACACACAAGAATGGGAAACTGATGGAAGAGGTGCACTGGCGGAAGCACATTACCAGGCATTTGAGAGGTTTGAGGGACCGCAGTACAGGGACCATGGGATCAGATGGCTGGGGGGCTAGCGATGCTTACAGGAAGACGATGAAAGTTTGAGGATGCTTATGCCTCAACATAAGACCACGTGTGAAGGTCTCCTTGGCAATACAGAGACTATTGTCTCTGTAGCAGGAGGGCAGAAAGGCTGAAGGTCTGGCCTGGGACTGGATTATAAGAGTCAGGGAGGCTGGGCATGGTGGCTTATGCCTGTATTTTTTTTTTTTTTTGAGTCAGTCTCACTCTATTGCCTAGGCTGGAGGGTAGTATCACACTCACTGCCACTGCAACCTCGATCTGCTGGGCTCCAGCGATCCTTCTACCTCAGCCTTCCAAGTAGCTGGAACTACAGGCATGAGCCATCACACCCGGCTAATTTTTTGATGTATTGTAGAGGTGAGGTCTCTCCAAGTTGCCCAGGCTGGTCTTGAACCTGTGAGCTCAGGCAATCCTCTCCCCTCAGCCTCCCAAAGTGCTGGGATTATAAGTGTGAGCCACCGCGCCCAGCAGGCTCATACTGTAAATTCCAGCACTTTGGGATGCAGAGGCAAGAGGATTGCCTGAGCCCATGGGTTTGAGACCAGTCTGGGCAACTTGGCAAGACTTCATCTCTACAATAAATTAAGAAAAAATTAGCTGGGCATGGTGGTGTGCGCCTATGGTTTCAGCCACTTGGAAGGATGAGGTGGAAGGATCACCTGAGCCTGGCAGGTCAAGGCTGCAGTGGCCATGAGTGTGCCACTGCACTCCAGCCTGGGCGGCAGAGTGAGACTCCCACTCAAAAAAAAAAAAAAAGTCAGAAACTTCAGAGGGGCTGGGCTCTCAACCAGGCAGTCCTGCTCCTCCATGGTCATGCCCCAGTGTAGGAGAATCAGGACTCAGAGACATGGGTCCACGCACTCAAAAATCTTGATACTCCACATTCCACTGAACCCTCCGGGTCTGCAGAAGGGGCTCCTTTGAGGATGAGGCAGGGCCTCTGCTTGGCAAGACAACCCCCTCTTGGCCACCAGACAAACAAGTATCAAGTCACAGCAAAACCTGGCTGGGGATATGCTGCTAAGGAAGGAATAAAGCTGTTTGTTTTTTTTTTTTGTATGTTTTTTTTTTTTTGAGTTGGAGTCTCACTCTGTCGCCCAGACTGGAGTGCAGTGGCCGCTCCCGGCCACCGCAGCCTCGACCTGCTGGGCTCCAGCGATCCTTCCGCCTCAGCCTTCCGAGTAGCCGGAATTACAGGCACGCACTACCATGCCTGGCTGATTTTTTGGTTTATTGTAGAGATGAGGTCTCACCCGCCCAGGTGGGTCTCGAACCCGCGGGCTCAGGCAATCCACTCACCTCAGCCTCCCAAAGGTGCGGGATTACAGGCTGAGCCACCGAGCCCGGCTTGTTTTTTGTTTTTTTGAGTTGGAGTCTCACTCTGTCATCCAGGCTGAAGTGCAGTGACACCCTCACGGCTACCGCAGCCTTGACCTGCCAGGTTAGGCAATCCTTCCGCCTCAGCCTTCCAAGTAGCTGGAACTACAGGCATGTGCCACCACACCCGGCTAATTTTTTGATTGATTGTAGAGATGAGATCTCACCAAGTTGCCCAGGTTAGACTCGAACCCCGGGCTCAGACAGTCCTCTCGCCACCACCTCCCAAAGTGTGGGATTACAGGCTTGAGCCACTGCACCCGGACAATTTTTAAATTTTTTGTAGAGACGAGGTCTTGCTATGTTGCTGAGGCTGATCTCAAACTCCTGGGCTCAGGTGATCCTCCTGCTTCAGCCTCCCAGAGTGCTGGGATTATAGACATGAGCTACCACACCCAGCCAGGAATGTATTGATATGGGAGCTTTCTCCTGGGAGGCAAGATTTTACCCCCGGTAAGGACCCCAGGAGAAGGTGCTAGGGTGGCTCTTGGAAATCTGAAAACAGCAACAACCCAAACTAAGTGAAGTGGAAAAATCCAGAGTGCTGTGGCAGAGGTTATAAGAGGGGATCAAATGGCTCAAAAGAGAGGGCCTGCGAGACCTATGAAAGGCCACAAGTTCCCAGCTGCCTGTGTTCCATGCCTGTGAGCCCATGGGACACTTGGACCAAAGAAATAAGGAATGTGCTGGGGGAGGAGCACCAGCATCATGGAGAAGCTCATTGCTGCCTATCCTCTGCAGGCCTGGGGGTGGCAGGTGCTGCTGCAGCGTGGGCTTAAGAGGAGCCCAGGCTGGGCTCGGTGGCTCAGCCTGTAATCCCAGCGCTTTGGGAGGCCGAGGTGAGTGGATTGACTGAGTGCGTGGGTTCAAGACCCGCCTGGGCAACTTGGCAAGACCTCGTCTCTACAATAAGTCAAAAATCAGCCGGCCGTGGTAGCGTGCGCCTGTAGTTCCAGCCACTTGGAAGGCTGAGGTGGAAGGATCGCTGGAGCCCAGCAGGTCGAGGCTGTGGTGACCGGGAGCATGCCACTGCACTCTGGTCTGGGCGACAGAGTGAGACTCCAACTCAAAAAAAATAAAAATAAAAAGAGGAGCCCAAACTAGTAGAGGCCAAATGGCAGCACTCACCTGTTGAAAGGTGGGCACAAGGTCCGGGAGGCAACCAAGGTCCTGACTGCAGAGAGCTAAGGAAATGGCTAAAGGAACATGGCATTCCTAAGGACGAGATGGATGGACAGCCAAAAAGAGCTTGACTTATTTTTAAAAACCAGCTGACTGAGCACTGTGGCTCATGCTTACAATTCCAGAATGCTGGGAGGCCGAGACAGGAGGATGGCTTGAGGCCAGGAGTTGGAGACTAGCCTGGGCAACACAGTGAGACCCCATTTCTACCAAAAGTTTAAAATAAAAAAATTAGCCAGGCATGGTGGCGCACACCTGTAATCCCAACAACTCAGAAGATTTAGGCAGGAGGATCATTGGAGTCCAGGAGGTTGACGCTGCAGTGAGCTGTGATCGTGCCACTGCACTCCAACCTGAGCAACAGAGTGAGACACTGACTCAAAAGAAAGGAAGGAAGGAAGGAAGAGAGAGAGGATGAAATAAAATAAAATGCTGGGTGTTATCTTCGCTAGAGAATATTAACACTGGTTTAGGTCCATAGCCATCAATCTGGCAAGTCCATTCTTTTCCATGCCTATCAAGGAAGTGGATCAGGAACTGTTTGGTATGGCTTGTATAGTTGTCCCTTGGTATCAGCAAGAGCTTGGTTCAAGGACCATCCTACACCATAATCCGAGGATACTCAAGTCCCTTGAATAAAATGGTATGGTATTTGCAAATAACCTACACACATCCTCCAGTATACTTTATTTATTTCTTTATTTTTTATTTTATTTTATTTTTTTGAGTTGGAGTCCCACTCGGTCACCCAGACTGGAGTGCAGTGGCCGCTCCCGGCCACCGCAGCCTCGGCCTGCTGGGCTCCGGCGATCCTTCCGCCTCAGCCTTCTGAGTAGCCGGAATTACAGGCATGCGCTACCACACCCGGCTGCTTTTTTGGTTTATCGTAGAGATGAGGTCTCGCTGCCCAGGCAGTTCTCGAACCCGTGGGCTCAGGCAATCCACTCACCTCAGCCTCCCAAAGGCGTGGGATTACAGGCTGAGCCACCGAGCCCGGCTGATTTCTTTATTTTTTAATTGGAGTCTCACTCTGTCGCTCACTCTGTCGCCAGTGCTCACAGCCACCACAGCCTCAACCTGATGGATTCAGGTGATCCTTCCGCTTCAGCCTTCCAAGTTGCAGGAACCACAAGCATGTGCCATCATGCCCATCTGATTTTTTGATTTATTGTAGGAACGAAGTCTCACTGTGTTGCCCTGGCTGGTCTCAAACCCATGGGCTCAGACAATCCTCTTGCCTCTGCCTCCCAAAGTGCTGGGATTACAGGTGTGAGCCACTGCACTTGCACTCGGCATTCAGTGTACTTTAGATCATCTCTAGATTACTTATGATACCTAGCACAATGTAAGTGCTATGTAACTAGTTGTTTTTTTTTTTTGAGTTGGAGTCTCACTCTGTCGCCCAGGCTGGAGTGCAGTGGCCGCTCCCGGCCACCGCAGCCTCAACCTGCTGGGCTCCGATGATCCTTCCGCTTCAGCCTTCCAAGTAGCTGGAACTACAGGCATGCACTACCACGCCCCGGCTAGTTTTTGATTTATTGTAGAGATGAGGTCTTGCCAAGTTGCCCAGGTGGGTCTCAAACCTGCAGGCTCAGGCAATTCACTCACCTCAGCTTCCCAAAGGCACGGGTTTACAGGCTGAGCCACCGAGCCCGGCTGTAACTAGCTTTTTTACTATATTTTAATTTATATTGTATTTATTGTTATTTTTATTGCTTTAAATATATATACACCCACATATATATATTTACACACACACACACACACACACACACACACATATATATTTTTTTTAAGACAGGGTCTCGCCCAGACTGGCGTGCCGTGACAGGATCATAGTTCACTACAGCCTTGAACTCCTGGGCTAAAGTGATCCTCCTGTCTGAGCCTCTCAAAGTGTTGGGATTACAGGCCTGAGCCATCATGCCTGGCCTCTAACATTTTTAATCCACAGATGCAGAACCCACAGATATGGAGGGCTGACTGTATACATTTACAATATTACTCGAAGGCCATGTTAACTCTTCCACCTCTATTATAATATAGTCCTGAGGTATGAGCATCTTCTGGACATTCTGCACAATATTATATATGCATGACTATATTGGTTACATCATGTTAATCAAATTAGATGAGTAAAAAATGGCAAACACGTTGAAGTTGTAGGTAAAACATGTGCTCTAGAGGTTGGCAGATAAACCCTACAAAGATTGAAAGAACCATAACATCAGTGAAGTTCTTAGGAGTCCAGTGGAGATATTCCCTCTAAATAAAGGGGACTAATCCCATCCCAGCATTTTGGGAGGCGGAGGCAAGAGGATCACTTGAGGCCAGGAGTTCAAGACCAGTCTGGGCAGCATAGCAAGACCCGGTCTGTACAAAAAAATTTAAACATTAGATGGGCATGGTGGTGCCTACCTGGAGTTCTAGCTACTTGGGAGGCTGAGATGGAAGGATTGCTTGAGCCCAGGAGTTCGAGACTTCAGTGAGTGATTGCACCACTGCACTCCAGCCTGGGCAACAGAGCAAGACCCTGTCCCTAAAAATAATAGTAAATTAAAGGGGAAATAATTTCATTTTACACCTCCTATCATTAAGAAGGAAGCCCAAGGCCTGGTAGGCCTCTTCAGGTTCTGGTGGCACTTGGAATCCTGTTCTGGTCCAGTTACTGAATGAATGGAAGGCCACCATCTTGGAGCAGGGCTCAAGGAGGAAGATGGTTTCTAGCAAGTCTAATCTACAGTAGGAAGGGGTGCAGAGAATTCTCGCCAAAGTGCAGCTGCCTGGTGTCATGAGTATTTTGAATTAAAGTACCTTATAGGCCAGATTCAGTGGCTCATACCTATAATCCCAGCATTTTGGGAGACCGAGGTGAGAGGGTTGTCTCAACCCAAGGGTTCAAGACCAGTCTAGACAACTTGGCGAGACCTCGTCTCTACAATAAATTAAAAAATTAACTGGGCATGGTAGCATACACCTATAGTTCAAGCTACTTGGGAGGCTGAGGTAGAAGGATCACCTGGGCCCAGAAGGTCAAGGTTGTAACAGCCATGATCATGCCACTGTACTCCAGCCTGGATAACAGAGACTCTGGCTAAAAAAAGCCCTTAGAGGTCAACAGTTGCCAAAAGAGGCTTCTCCCCTATCTAGGCCAAGACTGGACAGACCAGCCAAGGAGAATAACTGTCTTTCTCCCCCTCCCACCCCCGTCTCTCAATCCCCCCTCTCCCAAAGCACTGGTTGAAGTTCCCTTATATGCCTAAAGTCCAGACCTACCAAAGAAGAAAACAATGGTCTCCAGCCCCCTCCCTGAGTTCTCATTAACTGAACCCTTATTGCAGGAAAGAAGGCTTAAGGTTGTCAACAGACCTGGACAGACTTTTGTCACTATCTGCTCTGCAGCCCCAATAGACTTTGCCCCAATAGTCATCCCAACACTTTGGGAGGTGGAGGTGAGAGGATTGCCTGAGTCCAGGGGTTCGAGACCAGCCTGGGCAACTTGGCGAGACCTCAACTCTACAATCAATCAAAAAATTAGCCAGGTGTGGTGGCACGTGCTTGTAGTTCCAGCTACTTGGGAGGCTGAGGTGGAAGAATCATCTGAGTCCAAGGGGCAGAGGCTGCAGTGGCCATGAGCATGCCACTGCACTCCAGCCTGGGTGACAGAGTGAGATTCCTACTCAAAAAAAGAAAAAGAAAAAAAGAAAAGATTGTGTGAAGTTTATAGAAAGTACTAGTAGGAGAATCACAACTTAGATCCCAGGGTCCTGGAGCAAGCCCATGCCATCCACGGAGGAGAATATACACCATGTGAAAAAAAGCTTCTGGGATACTGCTGGGCCATAGAAACTGAGCATTCCTCCTAGGCAGGGTTCTCAGAGAAGTAGAACCAATAGGATACAGAGATCTAGAAGGGGGTTTATCATGAGAATTGGCTCACCTCATTATGGAGGCCAAGAAGTCCCATGATACGCTGTCTTCAGGCTGAAGAATGAGGAAAGTCGGTGATGAGATTCAGTCTGAGTTCGAAGGCCTGAGAACCAAGAAGCCAATTCCAGTTGGAAGTACAACTTCCAATTTGAGGTCAAAGGACTGAGAACCTGGGAGGCTGATGGTGTATGTCCTAGAGTCTGAAGGCTCAAGAGCCAGGATCATCTAGGTCTAAGGAGGAGAAGATGGATGTCTCAGCTCGAGAAGAGAGAGAGACTGAACTCCTGCCTCAACCTTTTGTTCTATTCTGGGCCTCAATGGATTAGATGACACCCACCAGCACTGATGAAACTGTGTGATTCAAATGCTAAGCACCCTTCCAGAGACATGCCCTGAAATGATGTTCTGCCAGCTCTCTGGGCACCCCATAGCCCAGTCAAGTTGACACATAAAATCAAACATCACAGTATCTGACCACGGGACAGTGAGTGACCATGTGGTCAGAACTGCCTTTGTGAGCTAGGAAGGGGAGATCAAGCCGTGAGGTCAGGCCGGCTCACCAGCAGCCCATTATACAGTAATAGCACTACCTCCAGGGTGGGACACCAGAAGGGCCAGCAGGCTCAACTGAGCTGCACGAGCAGGTGTCAAAACCTCTGCCATCCACACTGCTGAATCCGTGCCTCGCCCTTAGATTACATCAATAGCCATCTTACGGTGGGGTAGGGGGCTGGAACCAGCTGACTGAGAGAGAAAACTAGCCAAGTTTGGTTCGTAGATGAGTTGGCTGGGATGTGAGTGAAGGCCACATTGAGAACCAGGCACAGGCTCATGCCTGGAATCCTAGCACTTTGGGAAGCTGAGGCGGGAGGATTGCCTGAGTTCAGGAGTTTGACACTGGCCTGGGCAATGTGGTGGGACCTCATCTCCACAAAAAGAGAAAAAATTAGCTGGACATAGTGGTGCGGGCCTGTAGTCCCAGCTACTCAGGAGGCTAAGGCAGAAGGATCACCTGAACCCAGGAGGTCGAGGCTGTGATGAGCATTCCAGTCTAGGGGACAGAGTGAGACTCCAACTTGAAACACACACATACACACACACACACACACACACACACACACACACACACACACACACACCCCTCTATATCAAATTAATAAATTGCCGGGCTTGGTGGCTCAGCCTGTAATCCTGCTCCTTGGGAGGCTGAGGTGAGTGGATTGCCTGAGCCCGCGGGTTCGAGACCCGCCTGGGCAACTTGGCGAGACCTCATCTCTACAATAAATCAAAAAATTAGCCGGGTATGGTAGGACGTGCCTGTAGTTCCGGCTACTTGGAAGGCTGAGGCGGAAGGATCGCCGGAGCCTAGCAGGTCAAGGCTGCGGTGACCAGGAGCGGCCACTGCACTCCAGCCTGGGTGACAGAGTGAGACTCCTACTCAAAAAAAAAAAAGGAAGTCACACATGGACTTCTGCGGCTCTATAGCTCCACTCAGGGCTGGCCCTGAAGCACAGCAGGGAGAAACCTCCCCCACAGGCAGAGCTTCAGGGCCTGAAGTGAGACCGGACAGGGCCTCAGCTGGAGGTCAGGAACCCACAAGGAGACATATCAGATGAGGGGAAAGGAAGTCTGGGGAGAGGCATGTGGGTAGGCCCATGAATCATCAGTGAGGACACCCTGGGGCTGGAGGGAAGCCAGTCTCCCCCAGGCCAGAGAGGGATAAAGAAGCCATTCAGACAGAGGGGTGGAGTGTGTGAGGAGGTGGAAACGTGGATGTCCACTAGATAACCAGGCAAACTCACTCCTGGAATAGGCAGCCGGAAAATAGCTCTCACTAGTCCAGTCTCTTGCCAAAAAGGCAACTCAATAGCCTTTTGGGCTGTGTCAAAACAGAATATAGGCCGGGCTCGGTGGCTCAGCCTGTAATCCCAGCACTTTGGGAGGCCAAAGTGAGTGGAGTGACTGAGCCCACGGGTTCGAGACCCGCCTGGGCAACTTGGCGAGACCTCATCTCTACAATAAATAAAAAATTAGCCGGGCGTGGTAGCGCGCGCCTGTAGTTCCAGCTACTTGGAAGGCTGAGGCGGAAGGATCGCTGGAGCCCAGCAGGTCGAGGCTGTGGTGGCTGGGAGTGTGCCACTGCACTCCAGTCTGGGCGACAGAGTGAGACTCCAACTCACAAAAACAAACAAACAAAAGAACAGGATGCACATTACCTGTCAAGGGTTCCTGCAGGACACTTGTCATTGCCCACCAGCTCTTCCTCATGTGGCAGACTGGGGTTTCTTTCCTCTTTCTACCCACCAGGAAAGTGCTCTCACCCTCCCACATTTTTTTTTTTTTTTTTGAGTCAGAGTCTCTGTCACCCAGGCTGGAGTGCAGTGGCACGCTCATGGCCACTGCAGCCTCGACCTGCTGGGCTCCGGTGATCCTTCCGCCTCAGCCTTCCAAGTAGCTGGAACTACAAGCACACGCTCCCACGCCCAGCTAATTTTTTGATTTATTGTAGAGACAAGGTCTCACCAAGTTGCCCAGGCTGGTGTCAAACCCCTGGACTCAGGCAATCCTCTCATCTCGACCTCCCAAAGTGCTGGGATTACAGGCTTGAGCCACCACACCTGGCATCCTCCCCCATCTTAAGGCTCATGCCAAGTTACAGTCTAGAAGGTGCTCCGGGAAGATGAAGAGAAGTGATAGACGCTTTGCTAGCAGAATCATCGATTCAAGCGATGTTGCAAAAAACGATCCATTTTAGCAAGAGAAAGGATTTGATTGGTAGAGATTTCCCTCGGAGAAAACTAAAACCCTCTCTCTCACACGCAAAACTCCTCCACTTCCACTGAGAAAAAAACTTGAAAGAATATTTGGCTGAAAGCCTTGGGTAGAGAAGTAAAATGACCCTGGGGTGGGGATGGGAGAGGGGATGTGGGGGGGAAGGGAGAGAACAAGGTAAAACCAGAGCAGATTTGTGGTGCCGCTGAGCTGGGTCTACACTGTTCTTGAGATTCCGACTGTCCAGGAGATTGTCTAACGATGAGGCTTCACCTTCCATCTTTCAAATGGCAACTCTTATTACATTTAGTTTTAACTTTTTATTTTTAGAGACATACATAGGGAGACCTCATCCCTACAAAAGAATCAACAAATTACTTGGGAGTTACAGTTACTTGGGAGGCTGAGGCAGGAGGATCACCTGAACTCAGTAGGTCAAGGCTGTGGTGAGCCATGAACATGCCACTGCACTCCACCTTGGGTGCCGGAGTGAGACCCCACCTCACCCCCCCAAAAAAGGATAGGGACGATGGCTCACACCTTGTAATCCCAACGTTTTGGGAGGCTGAGGAGGGAGGATCCCCTGAGTCCAAGAGTTCAAGGCTGCAGTGAGCACTACTGCATTCCAGCCTGGATGACAGAGGGAGACCCAACTCAAAAAATAAAATAAGCCGGGCTCGGTGGCTCAGCCTGTAATCCCGTGCCTTTGGGAGGCTGAGGTGAGTGGATTGCCTGAGCCCGTGGGTTCGAGACCCGCCTGGGCAACTTGGCGAGACCTCATCTCCAAAATAAATTAAAAAAACTAGGCGGGCGTGGTAGCGCGCGCCTGTAGTTCCAGCTACTTGGAAGGCTGAGGCGGAAGGATCGCCGGAGCCCAGCAGGTCGAGGCTGCGGTGGCTGGGAGCGGCCACTGCACTCCAGTCTGGGCGACCGAGTGAGACTCCAACTAAAAAAAATAAAATAAAATAAAATAAAAGGAATCCTCCTACCCCAGCCTCCCAAAGTGCTGGGATTACAGGCATGAGCCACTGTGCCCAGACTGTTTACCTTTAGTTTACACCTGAGTAAGAGCCCAGATGTCTCTCGGTGGAGCCACACTAAGAGGCTGGGCAGCGTGTGAGCAGCCTGGGGTGAGCCCTCAGGATGAAGCAGAAGGGGGAGCGGGTTAACTCCGGCTCCAACCGAGCTTTCTCGCGGAAGGGGCAGGGTGTAAAGGACCTCACTCCTGTTGGAGTGGGCAGTGCCCTCGAGTGGAAATTTTAAAATACTACTTACCAGTCCCTAAATGGTTCCGCTGAGTGTTTTCTCAGAAAGCATCATAACTCAGAAGCGCCGCCATGGGCCTGGTGCCCACTGCAGCCCAGCCAGGACACAGCCCTGAAGTCAGCAGCTGCAGTCAGCTGAAATGACGAAGCCAAATCACACAGGGGAATATGCCTCCCTGGAAGGAGACATTGATTTTGTTGTCTAATAGTCCAACAGTTTAATATGCCTCCCGATGCATGTTCTAGTTGGGAAAAGTATGTAACAAACACACGCAATCAAGCCCTCATTTTTCACGCAAGGGAATATATTTGCAGTGTTTATGAGCAGAACATCTGTTTCTCTCCATCTCCACGGAGTGTTTACAGAATGTTGGTTTGCAGGGGCGCCTGCGTCTCTCGGTCCCCCGGCCCCAGCCTCCATAGCCTGTAAGTGCCAAGAAGGTCACAGTATCATTCATGTCCAAACCCCGAAACCCTTTGCAGCACCTCGGGTGCTCGGCTACCCCCTCCCCAGCACCTCTGCACCAGCCTCCAGGCGCCCCACAAGCCTCCCTGTCTGAGCCTTCTCTCCAGCCAGCCGCTACCCACGTGCTCTCTCAGCAGGGCCCAGCCCTGCCGTGGCCTCTGAAGCTGTGTGGCACCCAAGGCCTCCCCTGATGCCGTGGGCCTGCTGGTCTGGGCTGGTGGCACCCAGAGTCCACAGACCGTGAAAGCCGCTGTGACTTGTAGAGACCTGGAGGTGGCAGCTCCATACCACCTGCTATCACCTGGACTTCGTGGGGCAGAGAGGTGTCCAGAGTGTCCCTGCACCTTCAGCTTCTGGCCAGATACCTGTTCCCATGAAGGTTCTCAGTCCATTCCTCGGGCTAGGGTGAGAGACAGCCACTCCAACCCCTCCCTCTTCATTCACTTCCTCCCCTCCTGGATGTTTCTCCTCGCTAATGTGTGTACACACATACACAGAAGCTTTGTGAGGTCAGGACTTTTTTGCCCATGTTGTTCACCATTATATCCTTAGTGCCCACAACAGTGCGTAGCACATAATAGATGCTCAATGCATTTTGTACCATGATTGAAAAAAGTAAATAAAAGAAATCCTCATGCCTCCTCCTTCTGCATAAAAGTCCAAGCCCCTAATGGACCATTGCCAACAAATACAACCTACAGGGTCCCCAGTCATCAGTCCTATGGGTTGGGCTCAGCTAGGAAACTGGCTGCCTGAGGACACTCTGGCTTGGTCATGTTGTCAGCACACCCCGGCCTCCCCAGCTGGGTCTACCCGGTGGGCACAAGTCCCAGGAGCGCCTATTTCCACCACACTCAACTCCGGGAAGTTCAGCCTTTCCAAGTGCTCCTGGGATCCCCTGGGGACTGTTGACATGTTCCCTTATGCTAGCTCATGCCCCATGGGCCTCCCCCAGCCCTCTGGCCCCACCACTGCTCAGCTGTCTCTGTCTGACCACTCCCCACTTGAACCTGCAGGCTCAAACTCGCTGGTCTCGAACCTGCCGGCTCAGGCAATCCACTTGCCTCAGCCTCCCAAAGTGCTGGGATTACAGGCTGAGCCACCGAGCCCAGCTTAATTTTTTAATTTATTGTAGAGATGAGGTCTCGCCAAGTTGCCCAGCCAACCCCAGCCTCCTGCAGGCCACCATCCTCCTTCCTGGCACTGGCTCAGACCCTTCCTGGAGCTCGTCACGGCAGGAGAAGACTAGGTTCCAACTATCAAAGACTGTCGGAAGTGTGAGGAGAGAGAGAACTCAGAAGACAGAGAAACACATTCCACTGCCTCTCAGTGAGCCTGGGCTCACCCTCCAGGACCACTGATGTCTCCTTGACCACCATAGCCGGCCACCCCAGGCAGGGTAGCTACCCTGAAGCATAGGCTTTCTCCTCTGCTGCATTCCCTACCGCACCCCCTTGCCCACCCATCTGCAGCCCCTGAGTCTTCCTTCTGTTCCAAGAATACACCCAACTCACCCTGCAGGCCTTGTGCTTGTCCTGGGACACATACCCTAGGACCTTTGCCTGTCTGGCTTCTTTTGGGTCTAGCATCTTGTCCAAGGCTTCCTCAGAGCACACCATCTACAACAGCTACCGAGCCCTTCTCTGTCACTTCAGCCTGCTTTGTTATCCTCATGGTTCCATCACTCTCTGAATCACTCTTTTTCTGTTTGTTTGTTTGTTTGTCGTGAGTTGGAGTCTTACTCTCACCCATGCTGGAGTGCAGTGGCACACTCACACTCACAGCCACCCCAGTGTCGACCTGCTGGATTCAGGTGATCCTTCTGCCTCAGCCGTCCAAGTAGCAGGAACTATAGGCGCACTATTTAAAAAAAAATTTATTGTAGAGACGAGTTATTGCCAAGTTGCTGGGGCTGATCTCGAACCCGCAGGCTCAGGCAATCCACTTGCCTCGGCTTCCCAAAGTGCTGGGATTACAGGCTGAGCCATTGAGCCTGGCTTGATTTTTTAATTTATTGTAGAGATGAGGTCTCGCCAAGTTGTCCAGTCTGGTCTTGAGCCCATGGGCTCAGGCAATCCTCTCACCTCCCTCTCCCAACGTGCTGGAATTATAGGCGTGAGCCACTGCGCCTGACTCTGAATCACTCTTATGCATTTATTTCTGTTTATCATCTATCTCTCTTCGCTAGCCTGCTCTGTTTTGTACCCCAATGCTAAGAATGGCACCTGGCACATAGTAGGTGCACAGTTTAAATCCACTGGGTGTTTAATGTTCAATAAACTCGAAGTCCTAATCCAACAACTACCAAGTCCCCAGCTCTAGGCTTACTGCCCAGGCTCTGATATTTTATGGTGGGAACTAGCTCTTCCCTGTAGGCCTGATGGTGGAGCTGTTGGTCCTTCTCAGGAGTCAGCAGGGATGTGGCCCTGGGCCCCAGTCGACTCAGACGGAACTTCCCAACATCAGGTCATTCAGGGCTGGAGACCACTCTGTGGAAGGTATCCATCATCCAGTAAAAGTTAAGCCCTGGCCGGGCGCAGTGGCTCAAACCTGTAATCCCAGCACTTTGAGAGGCCAAGATGAGAGGATTGCCTGAGCTCAGGGGTTTGAGACCAGCCTGGGCAACTTGGCAAGACCTCGTCTCTACAATAAATAAAAAATTAGGTGGATGTGGTAGTGCGCACCTGTAATTTCCAGCTACCTGGAAGGCTAAGGTGGAAGGCTCACTTGAGTCCAGCAGGTCGATGCTGGGGTGGCCGTGAGCATGCCACTGTACTCCAGACTGGGTGACAGAATGAGACTCCAACTCAAAAAAAACCCAAAAAACAAAAAACAGCCCTGCCAAATCCAGGCCAGTTTCTTTTTAGTGAGTCAAAGCAAAAACTGAGTCATGTCTGTGTGGGCCTCCTCAGAGCCTTGGTGCCCCAATCTGTGAGTGTGTGAACAAAACACATGCACGAGACCATCAAAATTCAATCGGAGAAGTTACTAAGTGTGTAGACCAAAGTCCAGCTCCACACATATGTGACCCATTCACATTTGGGGCTGGGAGTGGTGGCTCATACCTGTAATCCCAGTATCTTGGGAGGCCAAGGTGGGAGGATCACTTGAAGTCAGGAGTTCAAGACCAGCCTTGGCAACATAGTGAGATCCTATCGCTACAAAAAAATTTAAACATTAGCCAGGCGTGGCAGTGCACACCTGAAGTCCCAGCTACTTAGGAGGTTGAGGTGGGAGGATTGCTTAAATCCCAGAGTTTGAGGCTGTAGTGAGCTATGATCATGCCACTGCATTCCAGCCTAGGTGGCAGAGGGAGACTTTATCTTTAAAAACAAAATGCTGGTTTGCAGGGGCATCCACTTACTTTGTCATGGGATGACACAGGATGGTCAGGGACTCAAGGGTCTTCCCCAGGAAGGACAAGCGGGAACTTACCTTGTCATCCATGTAACTCATCCCCTCCGGGTGTTTTGCTCAGAATAAGAATCAGCCTTGGTTGGGTGTGGTGGCTCACGCCTATAAACTCAACACTCTGGGAAGCCGAGGTGAGAGGATTGCCTGAGCCCAGGAATTAGAGACCAGCCTGGGCAACACATGGCAGGATGTCATCTCTACAAGACATCAAAAAATTACCCAGTGTGGTGGCATGTGCCTGTAGTCCCAGTAACTTGGAAGGCTGAGGCAGAAGGATCACCTGAGCCCAGCAGGTCGAAGATGTAGTGGCCATGGCACTCTAGTCTGGGTGACAGAGTGAGAACTCTGACACACACACACACACACACACACACACACACACACACACACACACACACATCAGCCTTGAAGCCATGCACACTTTGGGAGGCCAAGGCAGGAGAATCACTTGAGCCCGAGAGTTCAAGACCAGCCTGGGCAACACAGTGAGAATTTATCTCTATTTTAAAAAAAGGAAAAAAAGTAGCCAGGTGTGGTGACACATGACTGTAGTCCCAGCTACTCGGGAGGCTGAGGTGGGAGGATCACCTGAGCCCAGGAGGTGAGGTCGCAGTGAGTCATGACTGTGCCACTGCACTCCAGCCTGGGGGACAGAGTGACCCTCCAACTCAAAAAAAAAAAAAAAAGACTCAGCCTTGGCAGAGTTGAGTTCAGGAGCCCATTGCAACTGCTTGTACTTTTCAAAAGGCCACTTTTCCAGACCTAGCCCTCAAGTTTTCAGAAGGCCACCAAGCCTTCATGACCCCATCCTGGCACTGCCCTGGGCTTTCTGTCCTCCAAGTACTTCCACCTGCATTATCTCCTCCAGAGCCCAAACTCCAGGGAGGCTTGGTTAACTTGGAATGGCTTTAGCTGTGTTAGGCTCTCCGTGATAATTTATAAAATGTTAAAAGCACAGAAGATGACTCTTTAAGTGTTTCAAAATCAGAAATCGAAGCGGGGGGGAATCTTAAAATCAGAACAGACCAAGAGTGGAACACGTGGTCTGCATGCATGGTGAGCTCATGGATGGCGGGGTGGGGGAGGTGGGTGTACGAATGGGGTGGGGTGGGGCATGTGTGGTCTGCCCTGCCTGGAGGAGCACAGGGGACCTTGAGAGCAGCTCAAACGGATGAGGTTATGCCCGCCAGGCACAGCCAGCCAGTGTTCAGAGGTTGTCTGGTCCTTTGCTCCACCTCTTGATATTTGCATGCAGAAGCCTGTCGTCAGAGCCTTTAATCATCAGAAAATCGAATTGCAGTAACCAGGAAAAAAGGATCCAAAGAGCGTGGAATGCAGGATGTTAAGAATAGGAAGAAATTGAGTTCTCGTCAAAGGTTCAAGCAGATGTCATCACTGTGAATACATAACACTCAGCTGGGAGCAGCTGGCAGACAGGCAGCACACACACCGCTCTCTGATCTTGTTCTTGGTCTCCTCTGACTCCTTCCCAACAAAATTGTCCAGAAATGGCCATTAGAAAAAGGGGAAGACTTGCAACAGAACTGAAAACTGGCCATCCATACCAAGGAAACGAAGAGCTTTGGCTAGACAGTGTGTCTGGGACCAACAGAAGGCGTCGTTGAGGGAAAGCAGTTGCCACCCCATGGTACTGGGTGGGGCCTTGTGTTCAGGTTAAAGCCAGCGATGCCACTGACCCAGGGAGTCCCCCTCACTCAGCCGGCAGGGCCTGGAGGCCAGGGCAGCTCGTGGGAGGATGAGGCAAGGGCGCACCCCTACGCTTTTCTTCACTCTGCATCCCTGCAGTTTTCAAACTACTCCCAGTGCATTGTGGGTACTTCACTGGTCACACCCGGGCACAACCACAGAAAAGCCCTGAGAAGTAGCTGGTGGTTCCATGAAACAGAAAAGTTTGTCACCATCCTACCAGGCATTCCCCAAGGCTCCCCTCTTTTTTTTTTCTTTGAGTCAGAGTCACTCTGTTGCCCAGGCTGGGGTGCAGTCGCACAATCACGGCTCACCACAGCCTCGTGGGCTCAGGTGATCCTCCTGCCTCAGTCTCCTGAGCAGTTGGGACAACAGGTGAACATCACCATGCCTGGTTAATTTTTTTTTTTTTTAGCCGCAGTCTCACTCTGTTGCCCAGGCTGGAGTGCAGTGGCACGCTCCCAGCCACCGCAGCCTTGACCTGCTGGGCTCAGGCGATCCTCCCGCCTCAGCCTTCCAAGTAGCTGAAACTGCAGGCATGCGCTACCACACCTGGCTAATTTTTTTGATTTATTGTAGAGATGAGGTCTTGTCAAGTTGCCCAGCTCTTGCCAAGTTGCCTCGGCCTCCCAAAGTGCTGGGATTACAGGCTTGAGTCACCGCCCCCGGCATGCCTGGCTAATTTTAAAAAATCTTTTGTTGAGACAAGGTTTCACTACGTTGCCCAGACTGGTCTCAAACTCCTGGCCTCAAGTGATTCTTCTGCCTTAGACTTCCAAAGTGCTAGGATTAAAGGCATGAGTCACCATGCCCAGCACCAAAGCCTTTTATTAACTTATTTGCAATTGTTATGTCTTCTTGAGATTAAAAAGAATAACATTCCATTTTCTTCCCTTTTTAAAAAATTCACCCTCAGAGGTGGCACTCTGACGGTGGCTGCTCAGATCCTGTTGTCTTCCACTCCTCCTCGGCTGCGTGATGTCTGAAATGCTCATCCCCTGCTGTGCTTCCTGCCAATTTTCCTTGATTCCTTTGGTCTGAACCTGAATGACTCCCTGTGAAAGTTTCAGGCAGGATCTCTTACCAAGCTCCTGCTGAATGTCTCTCAGTTCCTTCATGACTTGAAGTCCTTGTTAGACAAGCAACAAATGATATTCCTTCTTCCCCTCCAAAGTGCGAGGTCATTTGAGAAATAGGTCACAAGAATAAGGCAGCTGGAGATCAAACTGATGGGCTTATCACAGACAGAGGAAACGCAGAATGTGGCTTTAACTTCTTAGACAAATGGGCTCCCTCATTCACACCTGGATTGGACCCTGTGGCCATCCTCTTACACAGCACCTCCTACAGAGCCAAGCCATGTATTGCCAGGCAAAGAGCAGCCCAGGAAACACTTTCTGAGGAAGAGCTGAGCCCTGTTCACCAATCCATCAGACACAATATTCCTCTGAGGACTGGGGCGATAGAGAAGATGACTCAAGATTGTCTGTGGCCTATGTCAGCACCCCCTCTACCCCAAATCTCACCCCCGCAAGGAAGAATGAAATCAAAGAAATGAAAACTCTACCCCAACAGCTGTCTTTAGCAGGATTAGACTTTTCTCTGCGAGGATGAGGCAATGCAAGGTTCACAGGATCCGGGAAAAGAGCCTGCAGCTCAAAAGACAAACATTCCCCAAGGTTTAGAGGAAGCTGTCTCTCTGCAGGGGAAGGGGATTTACAGCAACACATTTTTTTTAAAAAATGAATATCTGATTCACATTCTCAATAAGATTCCCTGGGGTGCTGGAAAAGATCTAGAAACTAAAAAAGATCATCATAAAGAGGGAAACATCTGAGAGCAGGAAGCAGAGCAGGGAGGCAGAGACCAAGATAGCCTGGTGAGAAGCCATGATGTAGGCTGTAAAGAGCAGACAAGGCGCTGGAGAAAGTAAAATTAACATGGTCAAGAGTAAAGTCATAACAAGATGAAAGGGAAAGAGGCAGCAGCCAGACACAGGAGACATAACCTGGGAATAATAGGAATTCTGGAGAGAACAAAACAGATGCAGGGACAGCAGTAATCAAAGAAATGGGAGGAGAAGACTTTCCTGCGCAGAGAAAGAACTCAGCTGGAACCAAGCATGTGTTCTGACTTCCAGTCAAAGTTAATGAAAAGAGGGCCCCGCCATGATGGAATTCTCAAAATTAAAAAAGTTATGACAGTTTCTGGAAAACACACACACTCACACACCAACACACACGGAACAGAAAAACTGAAAGGAGAGATAGATCTGACTTTTTATATCTTTTGTCCTGTTGGTTTTCTTAAAAAAAGGAAAAAACGTACATATATTTCTTTCATAATTTTTAGAACAAATTTAAGTCGGGGGGGAGGCACAGTGATAAATAAGGATCTTACAGGCAAATGGCAAAAAATAACAAAGAGCCTAAATTAATTTCAGACTTTTTACAACATTGAAAAGAAGTAAGTGTCGATTTCTTTTCACCTCCACTCATCATTAGAAATACATTTTCCTTGGTAAACCCATTTATCTATTTTCTTTTTTCTTGAGTTGGTGTCTTACTTCGTCACCCAGGCTGGAGTGCAGTGGCACGCTCATGGCCACCCCAGTGTAGACCTGCTGGGCTTAGGCAATCCTTCTGACTCAGCCTTCCAAGTAGCTGGAACTACAGGTGCATACTACCATGCCCGGCTTTTTTTTTTTTTTTTTTTGAGCTGGAGTCTCACTCTGTCACCCAGACTGGAGCGCAGTGGCTGCTCCCGGCCACCGCAGCCTCGACCTGCCGGGCTCCGGCGATCCTTCCGCCTCAGCCTTCCGAGTAGCCGGAATTACAGGCATGCGCTACCACGCCCGGCTGATTTTTTGATTTATTGTGGAGATGAGGTCTCGCTGCCCAGGCGGGTCTCGAACCCGCGGGTTCAGGCAAGGCCTCCCAAAGGCGCGGGATTACAGGCTGAGCCACCGAGCCCGGCGCCCGGCTTATTTTTTTGATGTATTGTAGAGACGAGGTCTCACCATGTTGCCTGGGCTGGTCTCAAACCCCCAGGCTCAGGCAATTCTCTTGCCTCAGATTCCCAAAGTGCTGGGATTACAGGCTGAGCCACCGCGCCCAGCCTCTCTATTTTCTTAAACAGGATAAAAGGTAAGAAAAGAAAATGTAAATCTCCCTCTTACTGGATCTTTAGATATTCATGATGCAATAATTATCTCTCAATGCACTCTAGTATTTTTTGTTATTTTCTAGACCATTCTATTTGTTTTTTATTTTTTGAGTCGGAGTCTCACTCTGTCACCCAGGCTGGAGTGCAGTGGCATGCTCACGACTACCGCAGCCTCGACCTGGTCTCAGGAGATCCTTTCGCTTCAGCCCTCCAATTAGGTGAAACTACAGGCACGTGCTACCACGCCCGGCTAATTTTTTGATTTATTGTAGAGATGAGGTCTCGCCAAGTTGCCCAGGCTGGTCTTGCCTGGGTTCAGGCAATCCTCTTCCCTCAGCCTCCCAAAGTGCTGGGATTATAGGCTTGAGCCACCGTACCCGGCCCATTCTGTGTTTTTAAAAATGCAGTTACAGCCAGGCTCTGTGGCTCAGCCTGTAATCCCAGCACTTTGGGAGGCCGAGGTGAGAGGATTGCCTGAGCCCGCGGGTTTGAGACTCACCTGGGCAACTTGGCAAGACCTCATCTCTACAATAAATCAAAAAGTAGCTGGGCGTGGTAGTGCATGCCTGTAGTTCCAGCTACTCGGAAGACTGAGGCAGAAGGATCGCCGGAGCCCAGCAGGTCGAGACTGCGGTGGCCGGGAGCAGCCACTGCACTCCAGTCTGGGCAACAGAGTGAGACTCCAACTCAAAAAAAAAAAAAAAAATGTAATTACTACACCTCATCAACAAGGGTACCTGCATAATCAACATTTGTATACCTAACCCTGAATTGTACCCCACATCTTCATAATTGAAAAAATATATACATTGGAAACTTAAAAAAAAATGCAGGTACAGTTCACTAAACTAAGTGGGTTGTGACCTGCAGTTTGAAATACACTGATCTAGAAAAATTAGAGGAAAGTCATGCTGTCAATCATGTATGAAAGCAATAAAAAGACCTCAAGTGTGAAAGTTATTTTATTTTATTTTTTGGGGGTGGAGTCTCTCTGTCGCCCAGGCTGGAGTGCAGTGGCAAGCTCGTGGCCACCCCAGCGTTAACCTGCTGGGCTCAGGTGATCCTTCCACCTCAGCCTTTCAAGTAGCCGGAACTACAGGCGTGCACTACCACGCCTGGCTAATTTTTGGATTTACTGTAGAGATGAGGTCTTGCCAAGTTACCCAGGCTGGTCCTGAACCCCTGGGCTCAGGCAATCCTCTCACCTCGGCCTCCCAAAGTGCTGGGATTACAGGCATGAGCCACCATGCCCAGCCGATAGTTATTTTAAAAATAATCTTTCCTGAATACTCTTCTTGAATAAGTCACTTGAGGATGTATGCTAGGACATTAGGGAAGAAATTAGATGCAAAAACTCAAGAATGAGAAAAAACCCAGCTTGAAGCACTAGCTTAGAGGTTTAGGGGAAGGAGAGTCTTCGTGTATTCTCAAAAGAATGGACTTGCTAGCCAGGTGCGGTGGCTCACGCCTATAGTCCCAGCACTTTGGGAGGCCGAAGTGAGAGGATTGCTTGAGCCCACAGGTTCGAAACCAGCCTGGGAAACTTGTGAGACCTCATCTCTACAATAAATCCAAAAATTAGCCAGGCATAGTGGTATGTGCCTGTAGTTCCAGCTACCTGAATTGCTGAGGCAGAAGAATCACCTGAGCCCAGCAGGTCAAGGCTGCAGTGGCATGCTCATGGCTGGGCAACAGAGTGAGAGTCCAACTCAAAAAAAAAAAAAAAAAAGGAGAATGTGAATTGTTAGCATCTCTGAAATCTTCTGGCAATAGTTCTTAAAATTGAAATGTACATAACCCTCTCACTCTTGGAAATTTATCACACAAGAATAAAGATGCCAGTTTATCAGGCAATATGAATTCATACTTCAGCCATATGTGTAGTGTCAAATAACTAGCAATACCCTAAATGTCCAATGACAGGTTAATGGTATAAGTTACAGTGCATCTGTACTAAAGTAATAAACACCATGTTGCTATTTTTAAGAAATTAGCAGCCAGGCCTGGCGTGGTGGCTCAGCCTGTAATCCCAGTACTTTGGGAGGCCAAGGCGAGAGGACTGCCTGAGCCCATGGGTTTGAGACCAGCTCGGGCAACTTGGCGGGACCTCATCTCTACAATAAAAAAATAAATAATCAGCTGGGCGTGGTAGCATGCACCTGTAATTCTGGCTACTTGGAAGGCTGAGGTGGAAGGATTGCCAGAGTCCAGCAGTTTGACGCTGGGGTGCTGTGAGCATGCCACTGCCCTGCAGCCTGCGTAACAGAGTGAGACACCAACTCAAAAAAAAAAGAAAAAGAAAAAGAAAAAATTTTGCGGCCAGGCCAGGGACAGTGGTCATGCCTGTAATCCCAGCACTGAAGTTGAAGTGGAAGGATTGCTTGAGCCCAGGAGTTTGAGACCAGCCTGGGCAACATAGCAAGACCTTGTCTCTACAAATTTTTTTTTAATTAGCCAGGTGTGGTAGTGTGCACCTGTAGTTTCAGCTGCTGGGGATACTGAGGCAAGAGGATCACTTGAGCCCAAGAGTTCGAGGCTGCAGTGAACCATGATCCTGCATCTGCACTCCAGCATGGGTGACAAGAGCGAGACCCTGAAGAAAGAGAGAGAGAGAGAGAGAGAGAGAGAGAGAGAGAGAGAAAGGAGGGAGGGAGGGAGGGAGGGAGGGAGGGAAGGAGGAAGAAATGTTATACTCATATATGTATCAACCTGGAAGAGTGTCCATGATAAAATGGTGATTTAAAAAAACAAGTGTTGATGATTCATGCCTGTAGTCCCAAGTATTTTGGGAGGCCAAGGCAAGAGGATTGCTTGAGCCCAGGAGTTTGAGACCAACCAGGGCAACATAGTGAAACCTTGTCTCTACAAAAAGTAAAAAAATTAGCCAGGAGTGGAAGCCATGTGCCTATAGTCCCAGGTACTTGGGAGGCTGAGGTGGAAGGATTGCCTGAGCTCAGGAGGTCAAGGCTATGGTGAACTGTGATCATGTCACTGCACTCTAGCCTGGGCGACAGAGTGAGACCCCAACTCAAAAAAAAAAAAAAAAAAAAGCAAGTGTTGGATAATTTTCGTATGAACCTGTTTCTATAAAACACATGGGGGAGCACTTATTAAAGGGTTTACAACTGCATATACTTATAGGAGCAGAGAGAAAAATATGGAAGGAACCAACGGTCAGAGATGGTTAATTCTAAGGCGGGACGCAAAGGGGAAAGAAAGGGAGATCACTGGCTGTTCTGAAACACTTCTGAACTGACCTATTGCTTTATTTATTTATTTATTTATTTTGAGTTGGAGTCTCACTCTGTCACCGACTGGAGTGCAGTGGCCGCTCTCAGCTACCGCAGTCTCGACCTGCTGGGGTCCAGCGATCCTTCTGCCTCAGCATTCCGAGTAGCTGAAACTACAGGTGCACGCTACCATGCCCAGCTAATTTTTGATTTATTGTAGAGATGAGGTCTCGCCAAGTTGCCCAGGTGGGTCTCGAACCCGCAGGCTCAGGCAATCCACTCACCTCGGCCTCCCAAAGTGCTGGGATTACAGGCTGAGCCACCAAGCCTGGCCGACCTATTGCTTTATTTTGCAATTTTTGATCTAATTTTTAAAATTATCTACTTTATAAGGGGTATTAAACAAGTTACTCTAAATATTTGCGTTGTATTTGTGTTGTATTACTCTAAATATTTTTTTTTTTTGAGTTGGAGTCTCACTCTGTCACCCAGACTGGAGTGCAGTGGCACACTCACGGCCACCCCAGGGCTGACCTCCTGGGCTCCAGAGATCCTTCTGCCTCAGCCTTCCAAGTAGCTGGAACTGCAGGCATGCACTACCATGCCTGGCTAATTTTTGATTTATTGTAGAGATGAGGTCTCGCCAAGTTTCCCAGGCAGGTCTCAAAGCAGCGGACTCAGGCAATCCACTCACCTCAGCCTCCCAAAGCGCTGGGATTACAGGCTGAGCCACTGAGCCCGGCTATATTTTTTAAAAATAGTTTCAAGGCTGGGCACAGTGGCTAATGCTTGTAATCCCAGCACTTTGGGAGTTGGAGGTGAGAGGACTGCCTGAGCCCAGAGGTTTGAGACTAGCCTAAGCAACTTGGCAAGATCTCATCTCTATAATACATTAAAAAGTTAGCTGGGCATGGTGGTGTGCGTCTGTAGTTCCAGCTACTTGGAAGGCTGAGACGGAAGGATCACCTGAGTCCAGCAGGTCAAGGCTACAGTAGCTGTGAGCATGCCGCTGCACTCCAGCATGGGCAACAGAATGAGGCTCTCAAAACAAACAAACAAACAAAAAAACAGTTTCAAAACAAAATGACAAAGTTCACAACCCTAGACGCAATTTTTTAAAGTGGGAATGAATGGGGAGAAAGTAATTTTCATAATGGGAAAGAAAAGTAATAGTTCTACATGGATTATGATCACTGAATAGCATATCCAAAACATCTGAAAAGCTTTAAGCTTATTACAAGTAGAATTTTAAAAATAATTATAATTCTTGTCTTCTAAATTACTGACGAAGATGACAGCAAACAGTCTGTATAGCACTAAAAAGAAAACTACCAGCACAACGTGTGTAAGGTACAAACTCAGGCCCAATATTAAATGCTGCCTTGACATGTGGTGAAAGTGGGAGGGCCTTGAAGTTCCCCCAGCCTAACAACGCTCGTTATCTAGGGGACCAGGAGCAATTCCTGCTTATTCCTGAGAAGCATGTTTCCATTTCCTGCAGCCTGCACCATTATTCAAATAAGCCAACCACATCCTCCTGCAGAAACTAAGGAATACCCCATCCTCTTGCTACTACTACAAAGCCTCTAGTTATTCATTCTGTTGCTGAGTGCAACCCCCGTGTGGCCCTGCACACTGTGTGGTGTCCTCCTTCCCTGGGCTGTGACGATATGTGACTAATAGACTGCTGTCAATCTCATTCATCCAGAATCAAATGCCCTGTGTTCAGTCAGCTCCATAACCCTAGGGCAGGAATCCCACTCTCCACCAAGGGGGTGAATAGGAAGTGATTAAAGCACAAGAAAATATTAAGCAGAAAGCATCAAATAAGTTGATAAAAGCAGAAGATAGGAAAGGATAAAAACAGTGAAGAAAAAGGGTAGTAAGCAGAAAATATAGAATAAAAGACAGCCCATATAAATATGTCCAAATAAATAATAAAAGAAAGTCAAATAAATCATTAACAGCAATAAATGTAAATTGATTAAACACACTTAGTAAGACATAAAGTATCAAGTTGGGTAAAAAAAAAAAAAAAATAGAGGCCTGGTGCTGTAATCTCAGCACTTTAGGAGGCTGAGATGAGTGGATTGCCTGAGCCTGCGGGTTCGAGAATAGCCTGGGCAACTTGGCAAGACCTCGTCTCTATGATAAATAAAAATAGCCAGGTGTGGTAGTGGTAGTGTGTGCCTGTAGTTCCAGCTACTTGGAAGGCTGAGGCAGAAGGATCTCTGGAGTCCAGGAGGTCAACCCTGGGGTGGCCGTGAGTGTGCCACTGCACTGCAGCCTGGGTGACAAGAGTGAGACTCCAACTCAAAAAAAGAAAAAAGAAAAAGAAAAAGAAATCCTATTGTGTGTTACTAATGTTTTCCTTTAATTCTAGAATAATCTTAGCTATCATATCTTCATTATTATTTCCCTTATATTTTCTGCATCTGCAAATCCTATTAGACATATTTTGAAGTCCATCAATCTATTCTACTCTTCAAACTGTTCTCTTATTTTTAATATGCTTTGTCTCTCTATACAGCATTCTGTGTAGATTTTTTCAGAATTATCTTCCAATTCACTGATTTTATCTTCAACTGTATCATCTAAAGTCCATCTCACCTTTTGAGATATTTTTATTGCATAACTATATTTTTAAATTTCTGAGATATGTAATTGTTTATTTCATGTCTATATGTTCATTTCATTTGCACTTACTTCTAATTTCTTGTTTGTAAAATGATTTCATTTATCTCTTTGACCGTTATTTTTTTTTTTTTTGAGTTGGAGTCTCACTCTGTTGCCCAGACTGGAGTGCAGTGGCTGCTCTCAGCTACCGCAGCCTCGACCTGCTGGGCTCCTGTGAGCCTTCCGCCTCAGCCTTCTAAGTGGCTGGAACTACAGGCGTGCACTACCATGCCTGGCTAATTTTTGATTTATTGTAGAGATGAGGGTTCGCCAAGTTGTCCAGGTGGGTCTCGAACCCGTGGGCTCAGGTAATCCACTCACCTCAGCCTCCCAAGGCACGGGATTATAGGCTGAGCCACCGAGCCTGGCTGACCATTCTTCTTCTTAATTTTTTTTTTTTGAGTTGGAGTCTCACTCTGTCGCCCAGACTGGAGTGCAGTGGCCGCTCCCGGCCACCGCAGCCTCGACCTGCTGGGCTCCGGCGATCCTTCCGCCTCAGCCTTCCGAGTAGCCGGAATTACAGGCATGCACTACCACACCCGGCTGATTTTTTGATTTATTGTAGAGATGAGGTCTCGCTGCCCGGGCAGATCTCGAACCCGCAGGCTCAACCAATCCACTCACCTCAGCTTCCCAAGGTGCGGGATTACAGGCTGAGCCACCGAGCCCGGTTAACCATTCTTATTTTCAATTCTTTGCCAGATGAGTCCAAGAAATGAATTTCATATGGGTTGAGTTTATATTCCAGTTGTTGAATTGATTAGCTGTCTTTTTTAGCATTCAATTTCTTCATGTGCTTTGGAATTTTGGTTTATAATCTCATTATTGCTGGGAGTTCTGAGGGTTTTGCTTTTTCTTTTCTTTCTATTTTTTTTTTTTTTTTTGAGTCAAGATCTCACTCTGCCACCCAGCCTGGAGGGCGGTGGCACAATCACAGCTCACTGCAGCCTCCACCTCCTGGGCTTGGGTGATCCATCCCCCTCAGCCTCCCAAGTAGCTAAGACTACAGGTGCACACCACCATGCCTGGCTATCTTTATTTATTTTTTTTTTTTTGGAGAGACAAGATCTTCCTATGTTGCCCAGGCTGGTCTTGAATTCTTGGGTTCAAGCAACCCTCCCAACTCGGCATCTCAAAGTGCTGGGATTACAGGCGTGAGCCACTGCACTTGGCCTTGTTTTTCTTTCTGTCCCTTTTTGTGTAGAATTTAGAATTTAGTTTTGTGGTTGTATCCAGTGTGCCCTAGTCCAGAACTGGGCTTATGATGGCAGTTGGGAACTCATGCTCTTCACCGATATTGGGAGACTTGCAGACCAAGTCACAGACTTAGAGGATGACTTGACCCAATTCTCAGTTGTGAAGCTGTTTCTGTTGTGCCCCCTCCCTAGGCCCACAGTTTTGGCCATAATTCCTGAGATCTAGGCAGTTGCCATTTTTCTCAGCCTCCTTCCACAAGTGAGGTGGCCTTTGGTTCTTTTCTCCACTCCTTGTGCAACATTTTAGTTCCCACTACCCACAGTCCTTGGCTTTGGTCCTACTCACCACTTTGCTTTCCAGTTAATTCTCATTCTTGTCCACTGAGATGTTTATCCTGTTTTTAAGCCTGTATATATCTTATGAATGCCTTTTTTATTTTATTTTTTTGAGTTGGAGTCTCACTCTGTCACCCAGGCTGGAAAGCAGTGGTCCACTCCTGACCACCGCAGCCTCGACCTGCTGGGCTCAGGCAATCCTTCTGCCTCGGCCTTGCAAGTAGCTGGAACTACAGGCATGCGCCACCACACCCAGCTAATTTTTTGATTTATTGTAGAGATGAGGTCTCGCCAAGTTGCCCAGGCTGGTCTCGAACACTCGGGCTCAGGCAATCCTCTCACCTCGGCCTCCCAAAGTGCTGGGTCTATAGGCGTGAGCCACCGCGCCTGGCCTGAATGCCTTTAAAAACTTTCTCCTTGTTATGGGTTTGGAGCATACAGGGTGCGTCAAAGCATGAAATTTCCAACTTTCCTCTCATTCATTTTTTTTTTTTTTTTTTTTTTTGAGTTGGAGTCTCACCCTGTCACCCAGACTGGAGTGCAGTGACCGCTCCCGGCCACTGCAGCCTCAACCTGCTGGGCTCCGGCGATCCTTCCGCCTCAGCCTTCCGAGTAGCCAGAATTACAGGCATGCGCTACCACGCCCGGCTGATTTTTGATTTATTGTAGAGATGAGGTCTCACCAAGTTGCCCAGGCGGGTCTCGAACCCGCAGGCTCAGGCAATCCACTCACCTCAGCCTCCCAAAGGCGTGGGATTACAGGCTGAGCCACCGAGCCCGGCTTCATTAATGTTTAAGACACTTGGAGATAGAGTTTCTGCTTCTCACAGAGGACACATACTAGCTGAAAGAGCCTGGGGGTAAAAGAGTTGAGCACAGAGCCTTCAATCCTGGGAATCCAACTAATGGACATTTTGTCTGGGCAGCTGGTCAAGGATGTGGATCAGACCAGTGAAAGCCCATATGGGCGACTGCCAATTATGGACTAGCTTCTGATAGCGACCCCATGTGGTAGTATAATGATTTGCAAGAGCAGAGGGTTCCACTCCCAGTGCTTTTCTGCAGGGAATGGAAGCCCAAATTACACACACACACACACACACACACACACACACACACACACACACGCCCTTGTGAATTGCACATGCCCTCCACAGGCGTTTTAGACAATTAAGAGGACCTGAGGGGAAGCTGACACTGCATATGGGCTCTCAGCTGGCTACACAAAAAAATGACAGAGATGTGACCCTTTCATTTTTGGAACACTTCATACTGTTGACATGTAATATAAACAAAACAACTGTGAAAGAAAAATGAGAGATGCAGTGTTTAAATATTTCTCTAGAAAACCATTCCTAAATGACAACGTTGACCCTGTTAAATAAAAATTACAGGTGGTCTGGCATGGTGACTCACACTTGTAATCCCGGCACTTTGGGAGGCCAAGACAGGAGGACTGTTTGAGCCCATTAGCAGGAGTTCAAGACCAGCCTGGGCAACAAAGGAAGACCTCATCTCTATTTAAAAAAAAAAAAATCAGTCAGGCATAGAGGTATGCATCTGAAGCCCTAGCTACTTGGGAGACTGAGGAGGGAGGATCACTTGAGCCCAGAAGGTTGAAGCTGCAGTGAGTCACGATCATGCCACTACACTCCAGCCTGGATGACAGAGTGAGATCCTAACTCAAAAAAAAATTACAGAAGGCCAATGTCTTGGACTAATCCCCTGCACTGGACTCCAACAGACCAGACAAAAAATCAAAATGGAGTCCCTTGCGCTGAGGTTTCAAAATTAGATTTCATCCTTTAACACTTCTATTTTCCTCCATGTTGGTTATTGGTCTATTCAGAATTTTATACTTAGGTAGGGAGGGGGGTTTTCACAAGATAAAATTACAACAAATGTAGTTTAAAGACCTTAACTGACTTTACTTGGTATTGTAGAATCGGCAACACTTCATCCACAATATAGAAACGTGTTTCTTGAACCCCCAGCTAATGAGGTTGTTTTTACAAAAAGAAGGGCTAAAGAGAGCAAAAGCAAAAAGCAAGGGATGTAACTAGTTACTTTTAAAAGTTTTTCTTGGCCAGCCTCAGTGACTCAGCCTGTAATCCCAGCACTTTGGGAGGCTGAGGTGAGTGGATTGCCTGAGCCCACGGGTTTAAGACCCGCCTGGGCAACCTGGTGAGACCTCATCTCTGCAGTAAATAAAAAAATTAGCTGGGTGTGATAGCGCGCACCTGTAATTCGGCTACTTGGAAGGCTGAGGTGGAGGGATCGCCGAAGCCCAGCAGGTCGAGGCTGCAGTGGCCGGGAGTGGCCACTGCACTCCAGTCTGGGCGACAGAGTGAGACTCCAACTCAAAAAATAAAAAAGTTTTTCTTTTGAAAGATAAGAACAGAGAGGCAGAACAATAGAAATATAACTAATTACTCAACATTGGGTTACTTCAGGCTGTCTTTTTAAGGTCAGGATTAAAGCAGAGGGAACTTTATTATATGCCATCGAAGTCTAGGCCAGGTACGGAGGCTCATGCCTGTAATCCCAGCACTTTAGGCCAAGGCGGGAGGATCACTTGAGTCCGGGAGTTTAAGACCAGTCTGAGCAACATTAGCAAGACCTTATCTCTACAAAAAAAAAATCAAAGTTAGCTGGGCATGGCGGCACACACCTGTGGTCTCAAGTACTCGGGAAGCTGAGGTAGAAGAACCAGAGCCCAGAGGGTAGAGGCTGCAGTGAACTGTGATCATGCCACTGCACTCCAGCCTGGGTGACAGGAGTGAGACCCCAACTCAAAAAAGTAAAGTAAAATAAACTGGGCTGCTTGAGAAATTTGCTGTTATTTCTCTCTTGATTTCTCGAAAGGTCAGCCAGTGCCTCCATTATGATTTTTAGCCTGGTCTGTTGGAGCCTAGTTCACGAGCTCAGCCTCCTAGAAATTCTGCTTCATAGAAGTTACCGAAGCAAGGGCTCCCCAAAGGGTTCCTGTGTTAGAGGCTATTGCTGGCCAGGCTTTTCAAATGCTTAAGGAATAGCAATGTCTAGTATTACATAAATGATTTCAAAAACAGGCTTAAAACCTGCAAAAACATAGAAGATGGTATAAAGGACACTGGAGACTCAGAAAAGGGACAGGGCAAGGAGTAGAGGGATGAAAAATCATCTCCTGGGTCCAGTGTGCACAGCTACTGAAATTAAAAAACAGGTCAGGCACAGTGGCTCAGCTTGTAATCCCAGCACTTTGGGAGGCCGAGGCGAGAGGATTGTCTGAATCCCGAGGGCTCGAAACCAGCCTGGGCAACTTGGTGAGACCTCATCTCTACAATAAATCACAAAAAACTAGCCGGGTGTGGTGGTGTGCGTCTGTAGTTCCAGCTACTTGGAAGGCTGAGGAGAAAGGATCACCGGAGCCCCGCAGGTCGAGGCTGCGGTGACTGTGAGTGTGCCACGGCATTCCAGCCTGGGTGACAAAGAGTGAGACTCCAACTCAAAAAAAAAGGAAGATATTAAAAAATACTTTGGGAGGCTGAGGCGAGAGGATTGCCAGGGGTCTGAGACCAGCTTAGACAACTTGGCAACACCTCATATCTACGATAAATCAAAAAATTAGCCAGGCATGGTAGTGCACACCTGTAGTTCTGGCTTACTTGGAAGGCTGAGGTGGAAGGATCACCTGTGCCCAGCAGGTTGAGGCGGCGGTGGCCATGACTGTGCCACTGCACTCCAGCCTGGGTGACAGTGAGATGCCAACTCAAAAAGAAAGAAATTAGGCAGGGCTCGGTGGCTCAGTCTGTAATCCCAGCACTTTGGGAGGCCGAGCTGAGTGAACTGTCTGAGTCTGCGGGTTCGTGACCCGCCTGGGCAACTTGGCGAGACCTGTCTCTACAATGAAAAAAAAAAAAAAATTAGCCGGGCATGGTAGCGCACGCCAGTAGTTCCGGCTACTTGGAAGGCTGAGGCGGAAGGATCGCTGGAGCTCAGCAGGCCAAGGCTGCTGCACTCCAGTCTGGGCGACAGAGTGAGACTCCAACTCAAAAAATAAAAAGAAAAGAAATTTTAAAAACAAGCTGGGTTTGCTGGCTCAGCCTGTAATCCCTTGCTTTGGGAGGCTGAGGTGAGTGGATTGCCTGAGCCCGCGGGTTCGAGACCCGCCTGGGCAGCGAGACCTCATCTCTACAATAAATCCAAAAATCAGCCAGGCGTGGTAGTGCATGCCTGTAATTACGGCTACTTGGAAGGCTGAGGCGGAAGGATCGCCGGAGCCCAGCAGGTCGAGGCTGCGGTGACCGGGAGCAGCCACTGCACTCCAGTCTGGGCGACAGAGTGAGACTCCAACTCAAAAAAAAAAAAAAAATAAGTAAATTAAAAAACAGAATAAAGAAAGTTTGCTTCTCAATTCGCAGTGTAGAAGTGGATAACTCTGATTCCCCAATCCACTCAAGATTTAAAAATCAGGGAAGAGGCCGGGCTCGGTGGCTCAGCCTGTAATCCCAGCACTTTAAGAGGCTGAGGTGATTGGATTGCTTGAGCCCACCGGTTCAAGACCAGCCCGGGCAACTTGATGAGACCTCATCTCTACAATAAAATAAAATGAAAATAGCCGGGCGTGGTAGCGTATGCCTGTAGTTCCAGCTACTTGGAAGGCTGAGATGGAAGGATCGCTGAAGCCCAGAAGGTCGACGCTGGGGTGGCCGCGACCATGCACGCCACTGCACTCTGGCATGAGCAAAGGAATGAGACTCCAACTAAAAAAAAAAAAAAAAAAAAAATCAAGGAAGAAAACTGTAGATAAGGGGTTGCAAACTTAAGTCTCTAGGAGAGCCAGAAAGTAATACAAGCAAGTGAGTTGTTTAGGTGTGAGATGAAAGGAATGGGAGCTGCAGGCACTGACGATTGTACACCATTCTCCAGGAATTCAAACTCAAATGCTCAGGACCCGGTGCTGGCCAAGTCAACAAGTCTCCCAAGTCATCTCTGGGGATTGGCAGCCTCTGGCATATCTCCATTGATGGAAAACTCCTAAATAAACACTAGTAAATTTGATTCAAGTTATATGACAATCTAAAAAAAAAAACCTACTAGGACCAAATAACTTTTATTCCAGGGAAGCAAAAATATTTTAAATATGTGGACATTTTACTTATTTATTTATTTGAGACAAGCTGAAGGGCAGCGGTATTATCCCAGCTCACTGCAGCCTCAAACTCCTGGGCTCAAGTGATCTTCCCACCTCGGCCTCCTGAGTAGCTGGGACTACGGGTGGGGGCCATCATGCCTGGCTGATTAAAAAAAAAATTTTTTTTTTGGTAGACACACAGTTCTATGCCTATCCTTTTGCAATGATGCTTTTAATTCTACAGTAGAGCTTCCCAGGAATGGAGACAAAGGAATTTTTAACTTTAATAGATATTGCCAGATTCCTTTGGCAAAATGCAGTGGCAATTCACAAATTCAACAACAGATGAGGGTATTGTTTTCCGGTATCCCTTCCAGCAGCAGGTGTTACTCTGTTTTTAATTTTTGCTAATCTGATAGGTGAGAAGTGACCTCATTGGTTTTTAATTTGCAGTTCTCTGCTGGGTAGTGTCTGTTAATTGCTTTATTGACTGAATTTGCTCTCCTGGAAGTGCACCTTCATATTCTCCACAAACTAATCTATTGCTATTGTGTTGTTTGTCTTTTTCTTTTTTCTTCATTTTTAAAACTAGCGGCCTCACTGTGTTGCTCAGGCTGGTCTCGAATTCTGGCCTCAAGTGATCGTCCTGCCTTGGTCTCCCAAACTGCTAGGACCACAGGCAAGAGCCACCATATCAGCCAGTTTGTCTTTTTCCTATTATTATTATTATTGAGTTGGAGTTTCACTCTGCTGCCCAGGCTGGAGTGCAGTGGCATGCTCACAGCCACTGCAGCCTCAACCTGCTGGGCTCAGGCAATCCTTCCCCTCAGCCTTCCAAGTAGCTGGAACTACACGCGTGTGCCACGACACCCGGCTAATTTTTTGATTTACTGTAGAGATGAGGTCTCACCAAGTTGCCTAAGCTGGTCTTGAACCTGTGGGTTCAGGCAATTCTCTCACCTCAGCCTCCCAAAGTGCTGGGATTATAGGCGTGAGCCACCGTGCCCGGTCAATTTTCCATTAATTTTTAAGAGTTTTTATCTATTTAACATTTCCCTCAATTTGTCGTTGCACCTTGACTTCTTAAGACAATTCTAAAATGTTAAAATTTTTTTGCAATCAAACATGTTCCTCTTTTCTTTCACAGTTTCTCATTTTTTGCTTTGCTTTGGTAAATCTCCTCAATCCCCGATGATATGATCTCTTATATTTTCTCCTATACTTTTTATTTTGCATTTTTCACACACAAGTCTTTCATCTGTCCAGACGTTTTGTATATGGTAGGAAGGAGGGCCTCAGGAGTCTTTATTTGGCATATATTCCTGGTCATTCTATCAGTATCTACTTAGATCTTACTATTTTTTAGAAACAATTTTGTTAACTGGTCATGGTGGCACCTGTTGTTCCCAGCTACTCAGGAGGCTGAGGCGGGAGGAGCCCACCCAGGAACCCAGGAGTCAGAGATCAGCTGGGGCAACATAAGACCCCCTGTCTCTGGTCTCAAGATAGATAGACAGACAGACAGACAGGCAAATAAACATAAATCTAAAACCCAAACTTGAGATTGAGGTATAATGAGCATAGACCAGTTTAGACTTGGCCGTGTGAAATGCAGGGGTCATTGTTTCCCTCCGCCTCCTCATCTCTTCAGGATCCTGTAACCCTCACTGTACCTTTTATTATAAAAAGGCTTGAAAATACAAAATGGCTCTCCAGAAAACTAAAATAGGAAAGCACTTTTTAGTTTTAAGAGGTTGCTTGTGTGATCTATTCCTCCTCATGTGAAGGAATAATCCTGAAAGTCTTAGTTTACAGAGCTATTTTATGAGGCGTGGATGCCGAATGTTTGTAAATGCGTTTTCAGCAGCTGGAGTCTGAACTTGGATCAGCACCAAGGGCGTGACAGTCCCCTGCAACAAAGTCTCTGGGCTGTGCCCCCAGGCATCTCCTTGGGCTGTCTTCTTGCATTTATCTGGTTTCTGCCTATCTGTCCAGTTCCTTCTGAGTGACATTTCACTAGGCTGTCTGCTGGCCTTGATTCTGGCTTTACCCCCGGACACTACCTTTTAGGGCACCTTCTGCCACCCCATACCCAAGCCAGCTCTGCATTCCTAGGTTCTTTCTTGTCAGGAAGTGTCATCTATTGAAAGAATCCTATGTGACCTATTGAGATGATGAATCGTTTATACAAAATTTCCAGTCCAGGCACGATGGCTCATGCCTGGAATCTCAGCATTTTGGAAAGGTCCCTAGAAACAAGTGAATGCCCACTCAAGAAGGGAGTGGAATATTATGCAGCCATTAAAAAAGAATGAGTTAGACCTGGCTCATCCAACTTAGAGGAATTTCTACTATGTATTTAAGGTTAAGGGAGAAAAGAAGCAGAGATGTGTATGGAATATGATTCAATTTTATAAATTTGGGATCTCACTGTCGCCCAGGCTGGAGTGCAGTGGCATGATCACAGCTCATTCCAGCCTTGATCTCCTAGGCTCAGGCAGTACTTCTGCCTCAGCCTCCTGAGCAGCACCTGGGACTACAGGTGCACACTACCATGCCTAGCTAATTTTTGTGGAAGTGAGGTCTCTCTATATTGTACAGGCTGGTCTCGAACTCCTGGGCTCAAGTGATTCTCCTGCCTCAGCCTCACAAAGTGCTGGGAATACAAATGTTAGCCAGCGTGCCCACTTGATTCAACTTTTTAAATAACATCTGCAAAATTAAAAAATTTGAATATAATCACTCCTTCTAAAAATAAAAAACCTGTCTGTGTGTGTATGCGAGTTATTCTGGAGAAAGGAAGGAAATTTGGAAGAAAGCAAGTTATCCAGCCAGGCTGTTAACCTGGAAAGGAAGGAGACATACTTAAATGTAAGTTTCTCATTTTTTGTTTTTTTTTTGTTTTGATTCAGAGTCTTACTCTGTCACCCAGGTTGGAGTGCAGTGGCACGCTCACAGCTACGGCAGCCTAGACCTGCTGGGTTCAGACTATCCTTCCACTTCAGCCTTCCAAGCAGCTGGAATTGATTTATTGTAGAGATGAGGTCTCACCAAGTTGCCCAGGCTGGTCTCGAAGTCATGAACTCAGGCAATCCTCTTGCCTCTGCCTCCCCAAATACTGGGCTTACAGGTGTGAGCCACTGCGCCCAGCTAAATGTAAGTTTCTGTATTTTAAAACTATTTGTGTGATGTGACCCCATCCACATAAAATTAAGTACACATAAAGAGATGGGGAAGGCCAGTGTGGTGCCTCACACTTGTAAGCACTTTGGGAGGCTGAGGCAGGAGGATGGCTTGAGGCCGGGAGTTTGAGACCAGCCTGGGCAGCATAGCAAGACCCTGTCTGCGCGCGCACGCGCACACACACACACATTTTTTAAAAGAGAAATGGGAGAAAGAATAGTCACCAAAGTGCTAACGATGACTATTGCAAGGGGTGGGATTGCAGGTGACTTTTACTTTTTTCCTTATTTTTTGTTTAAGTGTTGCATAATGAGTATACATTGTTTATATAATAAGTGAAAAATAAAGCTATTTTCATTGTTGGGGGGAAGTATTGGCAGGTATAACTCCCTAGAGAACCTGATTTAATGAGCGAGTGAGATCGATATTTAATTAACATATCAATTGCTGGCATGCCAGCCATGTTTTCCAAAATCCTTGAAGTGTGGGTTCCCTTAAGTAGCCAAACTGTCATCTGAAACAATGTTTACAATTCTCCCATTTAACAAACGCTGAGGAATGGAATGATTAAAAATGCCAAAGCCAGAAGAGGACCACAGGGGGTTTTATTCAAGTGCCCTCAAATGACGGCATCTCCCGTGCTCACTCCAGTTTAGCTCTCCCTCACCAACCTGACCTCCTGGCAACTTCCAAACCCCTCTGCCGTTGCCTCCACCCTTTTGTTTCTAACCCTTTCCCTTTCCAGACCTCTCTGTGATGGTTCCTAAAGTCTTGCCTGTAAACCTTCCCTCTGGGCCTCTCTGCAGGGGCCTGCCCGGCTCAAGGGAGGGCCGCGATTGCCCAGACCTTGCCTGACGTGGGCTTTCAGAAAATGTTAGGGACTGCTGGTTAGACAGGAAGTTGGGCTTCACCAGCTTTCTCGTGCAACATTTCTTGAGCACTGCTGAGTGTCCAATGCGGGGCTAAGGTCGAAGATGAGTAGGGGTCGGGCGTGGCTCACGCCTGTAATCCCCGCACTTTGTAAGGTCAAGGCAGGAGGATCGCTCAAGGCCAGGAGTTCGAGACCCGGCTGGGCAACATAGCAAGACCTCCGTCTCTATTTTTTTAAAAAATGCTAAAAACAGAGGCAAATGAGGAGTGGTCCCAGAGAAATCACGACCAGATATGTAATGGGCGCTCACTGTACAGCGCTGGGGAAGCACAGGGAGAGGCCATTGGTGGGGGAGGGCCGCGGGGCGGCTGCTAGGACTTGGCAGCAGGTGCCACGGTCTGCTGGCTCTCGAAGTGTGCCCCAGAGCAGCAGCATCACCTGGGAACTTGCTGAAAATTCTCAGGCACCACTCCCGACTTACCAAAGCAGAAATTCTGGGGCGGGGGAGGGGGTGGGGACTAGACTCGGTTCATCGAGTCCTCCCGCTGATTCTGACGCACGCTGGAGAGCCACGACTCCGGCAGACGCCCGGGGAAGCTGCGGATGGGAAGGCGAGGGCAGGATGTGGGGAGGGCCTCGGAGGCCCGGCGAGGGCTTGGATTTGACCCCGCAGGTGCGGCCTCCGGGCTTCTGAGCGGGGCCTCGGCGTGGCTGGGCGCTCTGGCATTCCCGCGGCCCAGAGCTACCGCGTGGGCTGAGCTCCCCACGCCCCCGACCCCAGGCAAGATCCTCCGCGCCCCAGGGTCACGCGTCTGGCGTCCAGGAGGAGGTGAGCAGCCGTGGGACACCGGGGCGCGGACGCACACGCGGCCCGGCGGCCGGCGCGGAAAGCTAGCGCACAGGCCCACGCCCGGGGCGGGCGGCCGCGCGGCCCCGGCTCCGCCCCCAGCCCGCGGGCGCGGCGCTTCCAGCCCGCGGGTCCCGCCCCCGGCCCCGCCCCGGCGCGCGCCCGGCCCGCCTCCCCGGGCGGGGGAGGGGGGCGGCCCCGCGCCCGTGCGCGCGCCCGCGGCCGGGTTGCAGGGCTGGGCGCGCGCCCCGCGTCCCGGGCAGGAAGATGGTGGCGAGCGCGCGAGTACAGAAGCTGGTGCGGCGCTACAAGCTGGCGATCGCCACGGCGCTGGCCATCCTGCTGCTGCAGGGCCTGGTGGTGTGGAGCTTCAGCGGCCTGGAGGAGGACGAGGCGGGCGAGGTGCTCGGGCGGGCGGGCGGGCGGGCAGGCCGGGCGCGGGGGCGCGCGGGGTCCTGGCGGGGCTGCGGGCGGCCCCGGCCGGCGAAGTGGGGCACGGGCCGCGTGCGTGCGGGGCGCGGGCGGCCGCCGGGCGCGGAGTGCCCGGCTCCTGGCGCCCCCTTCCAGGCGGGCCTAGGGCACTGCGCGCGGGAGCCTTGCGTGACCCGGAGACCCCGGCCGCGGGCGGACTGGGGGCTGGAGCGGGAGGAGCAGGTCGGAGCGGGGTGGTCTCCGGCCCGGGCAGCGGTGAAGGTCAGGCGCGGGGAGCGGTGCCGGGAGGCGGGGCTGGGCCCGAAACTGCTCGGAGGTGGGGAGCCCCAGGCCAAACTTTCTGAAGTTGGGAGGGGGCGGGGGTGTGCGCGCCGTGGGCGGAGGAGTGGGGCCAAGGAACCCCGGGCATCCTCGTCCAGCTGCGCCTGGGGGTGGCGGACGGTGAGGAAGTGAGCTGGGGGGTGGAATTCGGGCCTGAGACAAAGTGTATTCCCGGGAACTGAAGAAACGGAGTGACCCCGAGGGAGAGAACTGGAGTGTCCCCAGGTGTGGCTTCGTCAGCCAGGGGTTTGGAGAACCTGGGTTGGGCTTCGGGAGGGTGTGGAAGGGCGAGTGAACTGGCGAGCTGGCCTCAGGACATTAGGGAATTGGGGAGGAGGCCCTCTAGCTCTGCGGACATGAGGACGGCAGCAGCTGGGTTAGGGGTCCTGCTCAGCCCAGGTCCCTACTTCCAGGGTCTTTCTCCCTCTCAGCTGTTGTGGTTTCCGCTCGAGGCCCAGACACCTTCTCCCCGGTGTGGTTAGGAAGGGTCCGGTGGGGTCTGGGTTCACCCTAGAAGGGGGGGGAGGACACGTCAAACCATAGCCGAGCTGAGCCCTAGGTCACCACCTCCCTGCCCCCATCCCCCTTGTTTTGGCCTCCAGGGCTCTGAGTCAGAGACTGCTTGTCGGGTCCTCTTGGGCCTCTTCACCCAGCAGGGTGAAGGCCAAAGGAGCCCATGTCCACTTTCCCTTCCTGCATCTTGGCAGTCGGGAAGGCCTGGTGTGGAGATGGGAAGAGCTGCCCTTGCCTTTTTTGGGAGAACCCACAGGATGGGATGGCGAGGGGAGCTGAACAGAGTAGCGTGAGACCGTCTCTCCAAAAGGAGATGGGGGTGGGGGAGGCTGGCTTTGACATGCAAGGAAGGAGCTTGTTCTGTGTGGAGCTGCCAGTCGAGTCGGAGGGAGGGGAGAGCATTCAGGCCCAGCGGAAGAAGACTCCTAGGGAGATGGGACACTGGGCTGGAGTGGGCTGCGGAGGCAGCTAGGAAGCCCTCTGACCCTGGGATAGATGAGCAGAGGCTGGGACCACTCTGGGGAAGGGCATGTCAGAGCATCTTCTCAGAAACAAATGGCCCTGAGCTGTGGGGGTCTTTGAGTCACTGGATGGGCTGAAGTCCCTGCTGCCTGGGCACAGCCTGTCCTGGGGCAGTAGGGTGGTTGAGGTCCCGCCCCCACCCCACAGCTTCTCCATCAACTTCCTGGCGAAGCTGAGAGGGCAATCCTAGCCTGGAGTGGAAAAACGATCCCCCCAAAACTCAAGGTTGTGCCACTGCTGCTTGGACCCCCTCAGTGGCCGCCTCACCAGACTCTGGGGTTGCCAGGGAGCATAACAGAGTGCTTGGGAGGGGGAGCACTTCACCATCCTCTTCCAGTCTGTTCTGCCACTGGCCAGGACCCCAGCAGATTCCGTCCCTCCCGTATCCTCATCAGTACCCCCCTCGAGGTGGAGATAATAATAGTGCCTCTTATATTGGGTGATTAGAAAGATTAGATGAAAATGAGGCCCGTGGAGTCCTTGCAGGAGTTCCTGGCATGTGCTGGGCTGTCAGTAAATAACTTAGCATCTCAGCACTGCACACCGGGAATATGATTCATTCATTCAGTCATTCATTCAGCAAATATTTATTAAGGCTTCCTTTGTCCCAAGCACTATGCTAAGACTGGGGATACAGAAATAAGGAAAATGGATGAGGTCCCTGTCCTTATGGGCAGGCAGTCCACAGGGAGAGAGTGAAGAGGCGCTCGGTAGAATAGCAAGCGTCAGGGAAGTCTTGAAGGAAGAGGTGGGCAGGGGAGTTCAGGCTCGAAGGCCCTGCTCAGCTGGGCAGCCTTGAGGAATGAACATGAGGGTGTGGTGCCTTCCGTGGAAGAAGGTTCGATCCTGCATGGCTGAAAGGACCACACTAAGGGGCTGGGGTTTTATTCTAAGTGCAGTGGGAGAGCCCCAAAGGCGCTTAAGCCGCAACAGGATCCGCTGTGCATCCGAGACGTGCTCTCTGCCCATCTGTGGGAGGGACTAGAGCGGATAACAGGGATGATCACTGCCCTCCAAAGAGCCACTGAACATTTCCAAGCTTTCACCGACATCGCCCCACCAGTTCTTTTAATGCAGTCTGGACGTCTGAAGGAGGTGGGTGTGGGGGGGTGTTTCTGTGTTCACTGGCTCTGTGGCTCGGGGGAGTCTGAGGAGGAGCCACAGGAAGTGGCAAGGACTTCAAATGCCTCTTTGGTGGAAAGGTGGGGGCCTCTGAGGCCAGAATGTATCCAGGCCAGAGGTCAGAGGATCGGTCCCATGCCCAATCATCAAAGGATCCCTGACCTCAGGGGCACAGGCCTGGGGCTCTGCAGATGCCCAGGTGACATACCTGGAAGGGGACAGGGCGGGCTGGCAGCCCGCCAGGGCCTCTCTGATCTCTCACTGCTGCCTCCTGGCCCCCCAGCTTCCTCTGGGGTTGTCCTTTTCAGGGTCAGCCAGCTCCCTGCTGCAGTGCAGGGCACCAGTGTGCCTGTCTACTCCCACATCCTGTACCCCACCACAGCCAGCCTGGCCCTGTGCCCCGCGCCCTGCCCTCCCGACCAGCTTCCTGACTTGCTGATCCTGGCTTCTACCCCGAGAGCCCGCAGCTCTCTGCCATCTCTACTTGCTAAGCTTGCGAACGCCTTTCTCTGCCGGTGTGTGGCCAGGTCAGATGCCACCTGGCTGACGTATGCTCAACTCAGTGGGACTGCCCGACCAGGGTGCCCTTCCTAAGGCGGGTGCAGAATTACACCTCTCCTGCAGGTGTCTCTTTGATGGGGATGGACACCTCCAGCTCTCACTGGCCACCTCTCAAGACATGGAGGACTGACTGGGCAGGGGCACAGAGGGTGTGGGCTCTGGCCTGAAGGCGGCTGTCAGCCTGACCATGAGAGGTTTCTGCCCTGCTCAAACAGGAGGAGAAGAAGGAAGGTCCCAGGGTGGCGAGGAGCAGAGAGAACCCAACCCAGTGGGTCCTCAAGGAGTTCACTGTGTGCTTGAGGAGTGCCCAGCCCTGGAACTCAGCACAGCCCACCCTGGGGCAAATAGGATGGCCGCACGCCAGGGGACTTGGAGTGGGGTCTGAGAGGATGGATGGCATTTTGTCGGGCAGGGAGAGTGGGACAGGGACAAGATGTCTGAGGGTCTTGGGTCTCCCTCTTGACTTCACATTTGACTGCTTCCTCCTCCTAGCCAAGTAATACCAATGATCAGATGGCAGCATTTATGGAAGTTGGGTCTGTACCAAGAACTTGACATCCATTCACTCATTCATTCAACAAATACTCATTGAGGTCTACAATTGCCAAACACTCTCCTGGGCACTAAGAATAGGTCAGTGAACAAAACAACAATATCCTTGCCCTCATGGGACTTACTGTCTTCTGAGGGACTAGATACAGAATAACAGGATATAAATAGATAGGTGGCCGGGCATGGTGGCTCATGCCTATAATCCCAGCACTTTGGAAGTTGGAGGTGAGAGGATTGCCTGAGCCCAAGGGTTCAAGACCAGCCTGGGCAACTTGGCGAGACCTTGCCTTTACAATAAATCAAAAAATTAAAGCCGGGTGTGGTGGCACACATCTATAGTTCCAGCTACTTGGAAGGCTGAAGCAGAAGGATTGTCTGAGCTCAGCAGGTCAAGGCTGCGGTGGCCATGAGCCTGCCACTGCACTTCATCCTGGACAATAGAGTGAGACTCCCAACTCAAAACAAAAGTCCATCAACTCAGTAGCAATGTCTAAGGCCAGGCACAGTGGCTCAAGCCTGTAATCCCAGCACTTTGGAAGGCCAAGGTGAGAGGGTTGCCTGAGCCCAGGGGTTCGAGACCAGCCTGGGAAACTTGGGGACACCTTGTCCCTACAATAAATCAAGAAAAAATAGCCTGGCGTGGTAGTACGCACCTATGTTTCCATGTACTTGGAAGGCTGAAGCGGAAGGACTGTCTGAGCACAGCAGGTTGAGACTACGGTGGCCATGAGCGTGCCACTGCATTCTAGCCTGGGCAACAGAGTGAGATTCTGATTAAAAAAAAAAAAATTAGCCAAATGTGGTGGCGCTTGCCTGTAGTTCCAGCTACTTGGAAGACTGAGGCAGAAGGATTACCTGAGCCCAGCAGTTTGGGGTTGCGGTGAGCCTGCCACTGTACTCCAGCCTGGGCAACAGAGTGAGATTTCGACCAAAACAACCCCCCAAAAAACCCATCAACTCAGTAGCAATGTTTAAGGCCAGGTGCGGTGGCTCAAGCCTATAATCTCAATACTTTGGGAGGCTGAGGTGAGAGGATTACCTGAGCCCAGGGGTTCGAGACCAGCCTGGGCAACTTGGTGAGACCTCGTCTCTACATAAATCAAAAAATAAGCTGGGTGTGGCAGCACGCGCCTGTGGATCCAGCTACTCGGAATACTCAGGCGGAAGGATTACCTGAGCCCAGCAAGTCGATGCTGGGCTGGCCGTGAGCGTGCCACTCCACTTCAGCCTGGGCAACGGAGTGAGACTCCAACTCAAAAAATAAAATAAAATAAGTAACAGGATGACAGAAAGAACAGAATGCTGTGGGGAAGACAGAGCAGAGGAGGAGGGAGGGCTGGACCTTTAGATCCAGTGGTCAGGGTGGGCCCTACTGAGAAGACGTCCTTGAACGAAGACTTGAAGGAGGTGAGGAGCGACTGTGGAATACCACAGAGAATTCGTGGGAGATGAGGCCAGAGAGGGCCGGGGTGGCAGGAGGGAACAGCCAAGCAGCTTACGTAGCCCTTGTAGGCTCCAGTCAGGGCTTTTTTGGCTTCTGGCCTAAGAGGGGAAGGCACTGCCAGTTTGGCGCAGAGGCGTGTGAAACGGGACTTAGGTTTTACCAAGAACACTGGCTGCTGTGATGAGAACACGTTTAGGGGAGGAGGAGGAGGAGGATCCGGGAGACCAGGGAATCCAGGAGGGGTGGAGATGTGGGTAGTGGGAAGGGTGCGTGTTGAGGGTCACCCCAGCAGGATTTGCCGATGGAGTGAATGTGGGGTGTGAGGGGGGAAAGAGAAGCGGCAAGGATGCTCCCAGAGGCTTCTGGCCCGAGCAGCCTGAGGGATGGAGCTGCCGGGGACTGGGATGGGGAAGATGAGCTGAAGCAGGCGGGGAGGGAGAACAGGAGTTCACTTTTGGACTTGGGGGTCTGCGGGGTCAAGGAGGCTGGGGGAGTAGTCCAGGCCAGAGCTGAAGGAGCTGACCTAGGAGCAAAGGAGCGAGGCTGAGGAAAGGCCCCAGGAATGCCTCGGGAGATGAGGAGGTACCCAGAAGACTGATGAGGAGTGGCAGAGGAGGCGGGGGGAAAGCCAGGCGGGCATCCCGGAAACCAGGTGAGGAGGGTGCTTCAAGGGAGAATGTGGTCCCCCAAGTCATGCCGCGGAAAGACCAAGAAAGAAGAGGACATGGCGGCCCATGGGAGAGGGCTTATGGCGGATGGCGAGAGAACGGGACAGCTGTGGAGAGGGCGCTCTAGCTACCATGTCTCGTGCTTTATCTCATTAGATACTCATCTTCATAGCTGAGGAAATACACTCATAAAGAAGTTAGGTGACTAGCCGGGCTCGGTGGCTCAGCCTGTAATCCCGCGCCTTGGGAGGCTGAGGTGAGTGGATTGCCTGAGCCCGCGGGTTTGGGACCCGCCTGGGCAGTGAGATCTCATCTCTACAATAAATCAAAAAACAGAAAAATCAGCTGGGCGTGGTAGCGCATGCCTGTAATTCCAGCTACTTGGAAGGCTGAGGTGGAAGGATCGCCGGAGCCCAGCAGGTCGAGGCTGCGGCGGCCGGGAGCGGCCACTGCACTCCAGTCTGGGTGACAGAGTGCAACTCCAACTCAATTAAAAAAAAAAAAAAAGAAGAAGTTAGGTAACTGCCAGAGAGTCAGCAGAGCTGGGTCAGAGCCCAGTGTTGACACGGTGGCTCTCGCCCCTCCGTCCCTTCCACGTCTCATCCACCAGCCAGATGTCCCCTGTGTGCCAGCTGCTCCTCCGGGCCCTGGGGAGATGGAACTGACACACCTGTCCTCAAGTTCACTGTCTGCCAGAGGAACACCCAGGGCCTCATAGCTCAGCACATCCCACCCTGGGGGGCAAATGGATGACTGTACGCCACGAGACTCGGAGCAGGGTCTGAAAGGATGGAAAGGATTTGGTTGGGCAGGACAGGGAGGGCGGGGAAGGAAGTGGATGTGTGTGCCGTTCGGGCATGACCAGGCCATCCAGGGAGGTGCCTGGGTTTGAGGAGAGGCAGCAGTTGCCGGAGCACCTGGAACCAGGAAGCAGGGGTGCAGTGGCCAGAGGGCCCTTCAAGGGAGGACCTGCCACTCGTGCGGGGAGGTGCCAGCCTCCCGCTGTGGGTGCCTTCAGGCCCCGCCTTAGCTCTCCAACCAGGGACTGTGCATGGCGGTGGCCCAAGGGCTGGTCCACTACAGGCAGGCCTGTGCTGGAGGTGCCCTGAGCTGGCTGGGACTTGTCAGCTGCTTTGGAGGCCGAATTTCTTCCTGTCCTTCCGCAACTGGGAAATCTTACACTCTGTCTTGATCTCTGCTTCGCAGAAGACCCAACCAGTACTGGGATCTCAGTCCCTGCCAAGCATTCCTCCTCTGTTGTGTTGTGGCCTCAGCATGCCCACATGAAAATGCTATAGCCATAGGGTACTTTGGGTTCATCTGGAAATTACAGTCTTCTGAAGACCTGTCTCTTCCCAGCTCCTGGTGGGAACACTGAGTCTTAGGTGGAAACTCTTGTGTCCTCTGCAGGGTCTCCCCACTCTTCCCTTGGGACATGTGTGGACATTCATTTAACATGCTGAAAAAGAAAGTAGTTTCTGGTCCAGAACAACAACAACAAAATAACAGTGCCGCTGGGTACACTGGCTCATGCCTGTAATCCCAGCACTTTGGGAGGCCGAGGCAGGAGGTTTGCTTGAGCCCAGGAGTTCGAGACCAGCATAGGCAATATACTGAGACCTTGTCTCTACAAAAAAAATTAGGCTGGGTGCAGTGGCTCACTCCTGTAATCCCAGCCCTTGGGAAGCCGAAGTGAGAGGATTGCCTGAGCCCAGGGGTTCGAGACCAACCTGGGCAACTTGGTGAGACTTCATCTCTACGATAAATCAAGAAAAATCAGTGGGACATGGTGGTGTGTGCCTGTATTTCTAGCTACTTGGAAGGCTAAGGTAGAAGGATCACCAGCAGGTTGAGGCTGTGATGGCTGTGAGTGTGCCACTGTACACCAGCCTGGACAGCAGAGTGAGACTGATTAAAAAATAAAAAAAATTAGCAGGGCTTGGTGGCATGTACCTGTAGTCTCAGCTACTCAGGAGGCTGAGGTGGGAGGATTGCTTGAACCCAGGAGGTCAAAGCTGTGGTGGGCTGTGATCTGATTGTGCCACTGTACTTCAGCCTGGGAGACAGAGTGAGACCCTGGCTCAAAAAAAAAAAAAAAAAAGCAGCCCTGTGCCCTGGTATCTGAGAGCCAGCAGGGTATGGGGTGTGATGGCATGATGCAGGGGTGGCCAGTGCTCCCTCGACACTGGTCAAGGAGAGGTCCTGGCGGCAGTGCTGTTTGTGCAGAGTCTTTGAGTAAACAGAACCTCTCTTGGTGGAGGGTGAGGCTGGAGCATCTAGTTGTGGGGATGCCCCTAGCCAAGATGGAGCTCAAGGAGCAGGAGGGGGTGAGTGACTGTCCCAGTGATCCGTGTCTGCATATCTTTTACAGAAAGGAAGGCAGAGGAAACCACGGCCCCTGGACCCTGGCGAGGGCTCCAAGGACACAGACAGCTCCGCGGGACGGCGGGGTAGCGCCGGCAGAAGGCATGGGCGCTGGCGGGGTCGTGCTGAGAGCCCGGGCGTGCCGGTGGCCAAGGTGGTACGGGCAGTAACCAGCCGGCAGAGGGCCAGCCGGCGGGTCCCACCCGCCCCACCCCCGGAGGCCCCTGGCCGCCAGAACCTGAGTGGGGCGGCAGCTGGGGAGGCGCTGGTAGGGGCAGCTGGCTTCCCACCCCACGGAGATACAGGGAGCGTGGAGGGCGCCCCTCAGCCCACGGACAGCGGCTTCACCCCCAAGTGTGAAATCGTGGGCAAGGACGCACTGTCTGCACTGGCCCGGGCCAGCACCAAGCAGTGCCAGCAGGAGATCGCCAACGTGGTGTGCCTGCACCAGGCTGGGAGCCTCATGCCCAAGGCTGTGCCCCGTTACTGTCAGCTGGCTGGTGAGGGACAGGGCATGCAATCTCTCCCAGGCCTGGGTGGGAAGTGGCGTAGACAGATCCTCACCCCGACTCCTTAGAGAAAGGAGCTCAGAGGGGTCCAGCTCTCTGCCCATGCTTTTGTTCAGTGCACTTACTGAGTGGCAGAGGCAGAGCGGGGACCCCAGAGTATCGGGCTCTGGGGCCAGGCTTCTTCTCTGGGAAGGCAGGCAGCCCCTCTTCCCATCTCACCCCACCCTGTGGCCTGGGGTGGTTCTCTCACCGGCGCCCCAATTCTCTGCTGTCAGGGAAGATGAGTCCCGGCATCCAGTGGGATGAGACACGGGCCCAGCAGCCCGTGGGTGGCCCCCCAGTGCGAATCGCCTACATGCTGGTGGTCCATGGCCGCGCCATCCGCCAGCTGAAGCGTCTCCTCAAGGCCGTCTACCACGAGCAGCACTTCTTTTATATCCATGTGGACAAGGTACTGTGGTGGGGAGTCCAGCGGGGCCTGGGGTGAGCAGAGCAGAGACAGAAGGGTGCAGACAGACGGGGTCTCTGACCTGGCTTGGGTGGCCTAGAGACAGGGAAACCGAGGTGCAGAATGGGGGAGCGGCCAGCACAGGCTGGCTCAGCTGTTAGGAGCTGGAGGCCTGCCCCGCGCTCCGTTTCTGTGCCTGGGGTGAGAGGGGATGGTGCTGATGCTGGGCCCAGCTGTCTGTCTCCACCCCCAGCGTTCCAACTACCTGTACCGGGAGGTGGTGGAGCTGGCCCAGCGGTATGAGAATGTGCGGGTGACGCCCTGGCGCATGGTCACCATCTGGGGCGGGGCCAGCCTTCTGAGAATGTACCTGCGGAGCATGCAGGACCTGCTGGAGGTGCCGGGCTGGGCCTGGGACTTCTTCATCAACCTCAGTGCCACCGACTACCCAACCAGGTATGCGGGTGGGGCTCTGAAGCTTCTGGATGGGAGGGGGGCCCCACCCCCAAGCCTCATTCTGGGACCCCTGTGGCCCAGACATGGCCCCCTGGCCCCCGCTATGTTTTAGGGGAGGGGCTGGTGAAGGATGATCTGAGAGTTGAGAATGACAGGAGAAGGGGAGCAGAAGGAGCCACAGGTCTGTACCTGGCGCTGGGTCAGACAGCAGGGGTGGAGGAAGGATGAGGTCGTCCTCAGGGGCTCTCCATCCCAGAGCATCAGCCAGGGGCAGGACACGGCCAGACAGCTCCAGTGGAAAAGGAAGGGCCAGGGTGAAGGTCGGGAGTGCCGGGGGGGGTCTGCTCTGAGCCAGTGACCGAGCAGCCCTTCCTCACACGGCCGCCTGCTCCCCATCCCACACCAGGACCAATGAGGAGCTGGTGGCATTCCTGTCCAGGAACCGGGACAAGAATTTCCTCAAGTCACATGGCCGGGACAATTCCAGGTGAGGCGGGTTGGGAAGGAGGCTCTGGCCCTGGGGTCTTGTCCCTGCTCATTCCACGCGGTGGGCTCTTTGGGGCTCAGGGGCCCCAGCCCTGGGTTACAAAGCCTCCAAACCAATCACAGATTGAAAAGCGTTGGTTGCCAGGTGGATGAAAGAGCTTGGACCCACCTCCAGGGCCCTGAGCCGCGGCCCTTCTGCCACCCGCAGGTTCATCAAGAAACAGGGCCTGGACCGGCTCTTCCATGAGTGTGACTCGCACATGTGGCGCCTGGGCGAGCGGCAGATCCCGGCGGGCATCGTGGTGGACGGCGGCTCCGACTGGTTCGTGTTGACGCGCGGCTTTGTGGAGTACGTGGTGTACACAGACGACCCGCTTGTGGCCCAGCTCCGCCAGTTCTACACGTACACGCTGCTCCCCGCCGAGGTGGGTGGCCAGGCGGGTGTGGGGCCGGGAGGTGGGGGGGGGGCTGCTGTGGCTCACGCCCATCCCCCTCTCTGCCTGCAGTCCTTCTTCCACACGGTGCTGGAGAACAGCCTGGCCTGTGAGACCCTTGTGGACAACAACCTGCGGGTCACCAACTGGAACCGCAAGCTGGGCTGCAAATGCCAGTACAAGCACATCGTGGACTGGTGCGGCTGCTCCCCCAATGACTTCAAGCCGCAGGACTTCCTCAGGCTGCAGGTGTGTGCCCGAGGCCCTGAGAGGCTGCCCCTTGCTGGACCTTCGCCTGGCGTTTCACCACAAGCTTCCCAAGGTCAGAAAGGTGGGGTGGGCCAGTTAGACACTCCGGGGGCCTCACCCGGAGCAGCCCTCAGGAGACTGGGGCTACCACGGCAACAGGAGAAGCTGCGGGAGGCTGACCTCTGGGCGCCCCACCGTGTCCTCTGGGCCTCCAGAACCCCTCACTTCCTCGTCTCTCCTGCTCCAGCAAGTCTCCAGACCCACCTTCTTCGCCCGGAAGTTTGAGTCGACCGTGAACCAGGAGGTGCTGGAAATCTTGGACTTCCACCTGTATGGCAGCTACCCCCCTGGCACACCGGCCCTCAAGGCCTACTGGGAGAATACCTATGACGCAGCCGACGGCCCCAGTGGGCTCAGTGACGTCATGCTCACTGCCTACACCGCCTTTGCCCGCCTCGGCCTGCACCAGGCCGCCACTGCCGCACCCCCGCTGGCCACCCCACTCTGCAGGTGAGACCCCCCCTTCTGACATAGAACAGACCCTTAGGGTGTGGCGCCCAATGGGAGGCCAGTCAGAAAAGCGACAGCCCCTGCCTGTAGCCAGCTCCCAGTCTGAGGCAGGGAAGAATGCAGATTCCAAAAGAAGGTGAGAGCCAGGCACGCAGGTGCAGTGGGTAAGAGCCTTGGGAAAGACGTGCCTGGGATGGGACTCCCCAGAGCCCCCTCCTTGGGACTCCAGGCAAGTCGGGTGTGCTGATGGCATCTCCCTTTCTCCCTGCTGGAACCTTCTTAGGTTTGAGCCCAGGGGCTTGCCGTCCAGTGTGCACCTGTATTTCTATGACGACCATTTCCAGGGCTACCTGGTGACGCAGGCGGTGCAGCCCTCACCCCAGGGGCCAGCAGAGACGCTTGAGATGTGGCTGATGCCCCAGGGGTCGCTGAAGCTGTTGGGGCACAGTGACCAGGCCAGCCGGCTCCAGAGTTTGGAGGTGGGACAGGTCCCTCCTTGCCTTTCTCCTGACCCCCAGCAAGACTCAGGGTAGTGGGGAGAGAGGAACAGATACCAAGGGAGGGGTAAGGACTTGGTCAGGCCTGTGTGGACTGGGTTCACTAGGCTCTTTTGCCCAGTAATGGCAGCCTTGGGGATGCCCCCATACAGACACCCTGCGCCACCCCCCGCATGTGTACACTGAGGACACGCAGGGAATAGGGAGGGGATTCAGTTCCACTACAATGCAAATTCAGTCTTTTCAGCTACAGAGATTTCTAGAGGGACTTGGATATTCAAGTTGGGGTATAAGCTCCTCAGTCTCCTTAGAGACTTGGCTCATGTGGGAATGGGCTCTGGGTTGGGCTTTGTACCTCCTCTCTGCCTTCTTGTCCCTACCACCATGGAGCAGTTCAGAATGGAAGCCTAGGACAAATCTCAGAGCTAGGAGAAAAATTAAAGATCTCCCAGTCTGGCCACTTCATTTTGCAGATGGGAAAACTGAGGTCCAGAAAGAGAGTGGCTGGCCCGAGGTTACACAGTGAGAGGCAGCATCAGAGTAGAAAGAAGGACCTTTCCCCAGGCTCCTGCCCAGCTGCCTCCTTCCCTACAGGTTGGCACCGAGTGGGACCCCAAAGAGCGCCTTTTCCGGAACTTTGGGGGGTTGCTGGGGCCACTGGACGAGCCTGTGGCCATGCAGCGCTGGGCCCGGGGCCCCAACCTCACAGCCACGGTGGTCTGGATCGACCCAACCTATGTGGTGGCCACATCTTATGACATCACAGTAGATGCGGAGACCGAGGTCACACAATACAAGCCCCCACTGAGCCGGCCCCTGCGGCCAGGGGTCTGGACTGTTCGACTGCTTCAGTTCTGGGAACCGCTGGGTGAGACCCGCTTCCTTGTGCTGCCCTTGACCTTCAACCGCAAACTACCTCTCAGGAAAGGTAAGGATGTAGTTCCCAAACAATGCCTAGAAGCCAGGCAGAATAGGATTCACCAGGGAGGCAATCCCAAGAAGCCAGCCATCAGAGCTGACCCTCATCCCTAGAGTAAGGGAAGGGGAGGACGATTGGGGCCTTGATGGTCTGTCCCTTAGCACACCTGGGTCCTGCCCTGTGGCACCCGGAGAAAGGGAAGCTTTTGAGTCAGGATGACTTGAATTTGGAACATGGCTCTGACAGTTTCCTTGGTCTTTTATCCTTGGAAATGACTCGGGCTTCCTCGGTCCTAGCACATGTCTAGGAGGAGTGGTACAACGATAGAGATCTCCTGAGTGCATGCAACACAAACCCACCTGACCTAGTTCAGGAAATTACTGGAAGAACACGGGGGGCGGGTGGGGGGTGCATGCCTCTCCCTCACAGGACCCAGGAAATGTCTCAGGTCTCACCAGGAACTGGAGGTGCATTCTCCATGTCTCTGGGGCCATCTTGTCCGTTCCTTTCCTGTCCCCGTGTATTGGCCTCAGGCTCTGGCTCTGTCTTCTTCACCATATGTGGCCTCTTAGTGTACCAGAGACTGAGCAGGACCTCTTATCCCCAGGTTCCATGTGCTTGGGACAGCAAATCTGATTGGCCATCCCAGTGTTGTCAAGCAGAGTCTTGTCAAGTGGGCAGGGTCACATGGCTGAGGCTCTGAACAGAGGCACAGGCTGGGCAGTTTCCTGCAAGGGGTGCCTAATACAAGTAACCATCCCTGGGAGATATTAGGGATGAGTATGTGGGGGACAAGTGGCTGGTATACAATAGGTGCTCAATCGGTGGATGCTTCTTTCCCCCACTACACCTATCACAAGAAGGTGGCGAGAGCAGGGGTAGCCTAGAGGAGGGGTGTGCTGGTGGGGCGGTGGTGCCCCAGAACCCCCAGTCTCGGAGGCAGGGAAGAATGGTGACAACCCACACAGCAGGCGGAGACTGGGGCCAAGCCTCAAGGACAAAGACAGAGAAGGATGCCCTAAGCTGAGGGGACAGAGTTGACCGTGTCTGTGCCTGAAAGGCTGGAAGGTCTGAGTATAGGTTTCTGAGGGACTGGAAGTCACTGATGATGGTCAAGAGGGGCATGGCTGACACTAACCAGACGGTTACCTTATTTTCTAAAGTGCCTGGAACCACCATTTTACTTAATCCTAAAGTTGGCAATACAGGGGTTACTGCCTTGGTTTTATAAAACTCACAGTATCATAGCACCGCAAGCCCAAGGTCACAGTCACTAACAAGCTGGGACTCAGTGGTAGAGCTGGGACAGGAACTGGGTGCCTAGACCTGACTCCTGTTGGGTGGGGTGTGCTTACTGCCTGCTCTGTACCCCAGATGACGCCAGCTGGCTGCACGCGGGGCCACCCCACAACGAGTACATGGAGCAGAGTTTCCAGGGTCTGAGCGGCATTCTGAACCTGCCTCAGCCGGAGCTTGCCGAGGAGGCCGCCCGACGGCATGCGGAGCTCACAGGCCTCAAGCTCCAGGCCTGGACAGATGGGGAACTGAGCGCCTTCTGGTCTGTGGCCGGACTGTGTGCCACAGGGCCCTCCAGCTGCCCCTCCATGGAGCCCTGCAGGCTGACCAGCTGGAGCTCTCTGTCCCCCGATCCCAAATCGGAGCTGGGACCTGTCAAAGCAGACGGGCGACTCAGGTAGCAGGGCCCAGCCAACACCCTGGAGGACCCAGGGAATCGCACCTTAACAGACGGTGGAGGGGTGTCCCCTCCTGCAGGAAGAACCAGAGGCCCAGGCCGTATACCCATTTCAGCCATCAAGAACCTGGACACGGCAGGGAAGGGGGGCGCGGCATTAAGTGCTGCTGATGTCCCTGCTAGGGACCAGAGGGCTGGCGGGAGCGTGAGGAGAAGGGTCTGGCAGCATTCCACGCCCACCTCTTCCTCGCCTTCCTCTCTAGTTTGTATTTTTTTAATAATTATTATTTAAAAAGGAAAATGGGTGGTGGGGGAACTAGAAACAAGCTGTGCAATAGGGCTCAGAGCAGCCCAGGAAGTGACAGCGGCTGTGGGGAGTGAGACCGGCTGAGCCCATCTGCCTTGTTCTAGATGAGGCCGGGCCAGCCTCACCCTCTAGGGCCTCATCCCCAGCCTGGACCTGTGGTGCTCATGGCTGAGGCTCTGCAGGGGTGCAAGGGCCCCACCAGGCTCTGCAGAGCTGGGCTCTGCAGAGCTGGGCTCTAGCAGGACAGCTCTCCTCTTGTAGCCAGGGGACCCAGAAGAGGGGTGGGGCTGGCTTCCAGCATACCCTGCCCCTTGGTGGGAAAGGCGGGCACGGGGACCTGCTGAGACTGACGCAGCTCCCAGATATGCAGTTCCCAGGGATGCCTGCGGGCGCCTCAGGAGCAGTGTGGGAAGAAGACTCTGCCAGGGCTCTCAGAAACCTGGAGTAGCATTGTGCCTGAAGCTCAGTGTGAAGTCTGAAATATGCAACAGAAGAAATATATCTCTATCTCTCTGTCTCTGTGCTCTTCCTTCTGGGTGTTAGGGAGCCATCACCAACTGTGGGGCCTTCTCCTAGAAGTCTTAGCTGGTACTTTGGTGGCCACTAGAAGGTGACGGCCTCATTCCTCCAAAGTGGGAACAGTTCAGTATCTACCCCAAAGCCAGGAGGACTCAAGAACCCATCTAATCCAGCTCCTCTTTCTGAGGGGTACACAGGCCCACAGAGGCTCAGAGACGTCCGTCGCCACCCAGCAGAACTTGAGCTTAGTTTGAGAGCCCTGACCCAACACTCCTGCCCCACCACCAGGCCAGCTCACAGCGGATGCTGGCTTCTGTCTTCAGCGTCACCAGGGCCCATCTGAGAAGCTCAGCCCTGCCTTATGGGGCACCCCCAGGAACAGAGGCAGTCCTAGCCGTGGTCTGGTGGTTGCGGTGTCCCCTTTAGGGACAGAAGCAGCAGTGACTGGGGTCCCTGGAATGGCCACGTTGAAAAGGTCTGTTCATCTCATTTTCCCAAGCCCTGCTCCACCTCTGACGCCCTTCCCATTGTCAGCCAGGACTCAGGGCAAGTCCTTCCCCCTTACTTAATGTGGGAGCAAGGGCAGAGGTTTCTGGACCTCTGAAATCACTCTATCCCCAGCCTTACTGACCTGTCAGCTCAGCCTGGGGGACAGACTCCTGCCCGGGCTTCCACGTGTCAGGTTTTCTAGTTGCCAGGAGAGGGCACTCCTAACCACCAGTAGCAGCCTGGCTGGGGGTTTTGTCAGCTGCCACCATGCTGACCTTGCGTGCAGTATTTGCCTTAATCCTCATAGCCCTTGGGGGCATGCATTTTATTATCTTAATTTAACAGATCAGGAAACTGAGGCTTAGAGCTGTGACTGAAGAACCCAAAGTCACAGCTGGCTATTAGATGGTGGCAGCAGGCTTCGGAGGGAGAGGGGGCCACTCTCAACCACGACACTCCTGCTCTCAGGAGAGCCTGGCTGGACGGGCAACTAGAAGGAGCTAACAGCAAGAATGCAAAGGAAATTGGGTTTGGGTTCGGAGACTGAGATGCTTATTTTTTGTTTTAGTAAACATCTGAAGCTGTCCTTTGGTCTTCAAAATGTTGGGTTTTTTGTTTTTGAGTTGGAGTCTCACTCTTGTTACCCATACTGGAGTGCAGTGGGCGCTCCTGGCCACTGCAGCCTCGACCTGCTGGACTCTGGCAGTCCTTCCGCCTCAGCCTTCCAAGTAGCTGCAACTACAGGCGTGCGCTACCACGCCCGGCTAATTTTTTATTTATTGTAGAGATGAGGTCTTGCCCATTTGCCCAGGCGGGTCTCGAACCCATGGGCTCAGGCAGTCCACTCACCTCAGCCTCCCAAAGCGTGGGATTACAGGCTGAGTCACCAAACCTGGCGGTTTTTTGTTTTCTAACAAATTATTATTATTTTGATTCCGAGTCTCACTCTATCACCCAGGCTGGAGTGCAGTGGCACACTCATGACCACCGCAGCCTTGACCTGCTGGGCTCAGCTGATCCTTCTGCCTTAGCCTTCCAAGTAGCTGGGACCACAGGCACGTGCCACCATGCCTGGCTTTTTCAATTTATTGTAGTGACAAGGTTTTGCTTTATGGCTCAAGCTGGTCTCAAACCCCTGAGCTCAGATAATCCTCTTGCCTCCGCCTCCCAAAGTGCTGGGATTACAGGTGTGAGCCACTGTGCCCGACCTTGAACATAAATTCTTTGGTCAACAGAAAAATTAACTAAGTCCAGCATACTAGACACAGGTGGTAAATATCAGAACATTTAGACTCTGCTGGCTAAGAGCTCACCAAGCCTGCAAGGTTAATTTGGGTCCTGGCTGTGTAGTGTTAGGCTAGCACAACAGTTTCCAAAGTTTTTATTTTTTGGTTTAGTCTAGGGGGCACATCCCATGAAAATAGCAACGCCTTTTTTTTTTTTTTTTTTTTGAGTCGGAGTCTCACTATGACACTCAGGCTGGAGTGCAGTGGCATGCTCAGTGCTCACCATAGCCTTGACCTCCTGGATTCAGGCAATCCTGCCTTAGCCTCCTCAGTAGCTGGGACTATGCTAATTTTTTTTTTTGTATGACAACATACAGGTGTGAGCCACTGTGCCCAGCCTCCAAGTATTATCTTACTTCAGGCAGGACATGTACTGTTGCATCCCCTGCTAGTCTCCATGTTACAGCTATTAATTACTGTTATCTGCTGCAAACCTCCTGAGTTGGCATTCCTCTTTAGCAAACAGTGATCCCGACAGTGGCTTCTGGTTTAATTTGTCTGAGGTGGTGACCCAGCAACGGCATGCTTCTGAAGCTCTGCAGACAGTGTGACACACAGGCAGGCATGAGCACTAGGGGAGTCTAACCCCACCCTGCTGTCCTGGCAGGCCTGTCTGGGCCCTACTGAGTTAGAACCCTACCAGGCCCAGACAGGTCTGGAGGGCAGGCTTGGGGGTTGAGGCACTGTGCTCCCACTCTATCCCCATTCAGGTCACTGAGGCAAGCGTGAGCCCAGCTTCTCTGCCTGAGTTCTTGGCAGGTGGTGTTCCCAAACCCATCTTTCTTTAGCTCAGCCTGGAAGCTTGGGGTTTTTTGAGGCTACTTTGAAATCCTCCCAACTGGGCCAGGTGGGACATGGGGTGGGGGTGGGCTCAGACAGGCTGGGCCCCCAGAGCTGCATAATAGCAGCTCTGGAGGGAGGAAGAAGGCCTGGGCAGAAAGGCTTTTGTTTTGTGGCCCGCGTGCCTGGTTTCTAGGGCAACCATGGACACCACGGTTCTATTAGAGGTGTAAGCCAAGACCAGAGGACAGCCAATTGGTATTCAGAGCTCAGTTACCTGGGCTAATAGGAAGTGGAGGTGGGCAGTGGGCTGGGAGGGATCTGGGCAAGTGGGAGCTTCCCTGGCTGGCTGTCAGCTTGAACGGAAGCTGGTCCATTCCCACCCACCCTGTCTCCTGATGGTTGTAGCGGGACCCTCATAGCTGCCAGGTGTGCAGAGAGGAGAGTGCCAGCTGTGGAACACTAGGCCATGGCATGGTACTGACCAGGACAAGCAGGGGCAGGAGAGGCTGAGCACCTGAAGAGCTGTTCACAGATGCCCTGCTCTGAAGTTGTTCCTCCGGACCAGGGTTCTGGGGGACAGGGAGGGCACCTGGGGGAGGGCCAGTCCTGTGTCCCTGCTGGCTGTTCTCAAGGCTGATGCCCTTACTTGACATCCCCGTCACTGCTTCTCCATGTGTAGACATCACCATGGAAAGCAGCCTTCTAGCCACAGTCGTAGCCACTGGTGAGTACCTGCTGCCATTCCAAGTCCCAGGGGTGGGGCAGAGGCCCCCGTGGCCCCTCCCCACAGACTGGCCCAGTTTCTTCATCTATTGGGTCACTTCAAGCAACATCCCTTCCAAGCCACTTGGGAAGAATGCTGTGTATGGTTGGTCATTGACCCCTGAGGTCCCTTCCCTGTTTCATGGCAAGTTCCATGATGCCACACACAGCCACTGGTAACAAGAGGGGCAGCGCACCAGGGGTTACTGAGCTCAGGCTCTCCAGCCTCCTCGGATTCACCATTCCTAAGGGTACCACCTCCTTCTCCTCCCCAAGACTGCCCTCCAAAATCTCCTTCCACACAACTCCCTCCTCCATGGGCTGAAGGCAGAGGCGGGCTCAGGCTCCCGTACCTTCCCTCACACATCTCTGCCCCAAGGACTTGATGCAGCAGCAAGGGAGTTTTCTGCACCTGTTTACCTTCTTGTCAAGCTGACATGAGACCCAGCCAGGTCATTCCTACCCCAGCTTCTAGAGTGGAATTCCAGTCTAGGGGGAGATGGGCTAGTGCTTGCTGGGTCCAGGCTGAACCAACTATGCCTCTGAGGGGAGGGCAGTTTCGTCCCTGGGGCTCATCATGGCCATCCTCTTGCTGCTGCACCAGTGCTGCCAGGTCCTCTGCCCCTGCCACTTCCCTCGGAGTCCCAGCCAGTACGTCAGCCCCCTACCCACCAACCCCTTGCCTTCAGGCCCCGACCCCATCCTGATAAAAGAACAATTGCTCAGAATTGGAGTTCTTCTCTGACAAGCCCTGTAGCATCCAGTCTGGGTCCCTTTGGGATCAGGGCAACAATGTGGAAAGGGTTAATACCATCCTGAGGGGGGTAAGGTCTTTTCCCAGCTCCCAAGAGGACTGTAAGCTGGACTTCTGTGTGACAGGTAAGTGGTAACTACAACACTGCCATCCTGCATAGAAAGCAAAATAAATCTTTTGAGCTGCAGCCCCAGACTCTGAACTCTTAACTCTGAGCACCAGGCCAAGGACTGAGGGGTGGGCACAGGAGATTTTCTCAGACTCTCCCTCCACAGGACACGAGAGCTGCCAAATGGTGAGAGAACGAGCTAGTGGCCAGAAAGGAGTGGAATCTCTTCACACCCAGGCGTATTTCAGAAATGCCTGGGGCCAGGGTTTTTGCCTTGGCCTCAGTGGAGAGGGCTGAAGGGATGAGAAAGGGGCGTGGAAAAGGGCCTGGGCTCTGCTCTCTTGCACATGGACCCTAAATCCTGAGCTTTACCTTGAACCGACCTTCATGACACCCCGGACTGCCCCTCCCTACCTCAGCACCAGGGGATACTCCACCAAGGTCCAGCTGGCGAAAAGCAGCCAAGTCCCAGGGGAGGGAGGAATCCTGGGGGCAGCTGCCAGGGAGTGGGGAGATGTGTGCACTGGCGGCCTGAGGCCAGGCAAGAGACCTCTTTTGGCTAAGGGACTAAGAAGATGAGGGGGAGGGAAGGATAGAGTGAAGCCTAGCACTTCTTGGAGGGGAGGAGGGCTCACTTGGGAAGAGAACACAGACAAGCTGGAGGATGGGGCACATGTCTCTCTGCCCCTTGGCCTTTCTTGGTCACAGGGTTAGTACTCTTTATGGGGCTGCCCAGGAGCCACCAGCGGCGCCTGTGGCAGCCAGCTCACCTGCCCAGCTACGAGAGTGTTCAGAGGAAGGTCTGGCAGTAGGTTCACCAACCAGTTGCACGGGACTCCGGGCTCTAGATCTGCAGAAGTGAATGTCCAGTCATTGCAGCCTTGGGGTCCTGAGGAGCTGAGCTCTGCACAAATTAGATTTTCACAAACAAAGTCCAAATAGAGGCCCCTGGGTCAGGACAAAGAAAGGGCCACTCTCTTTGTGTAGAAGGACCACTGAAAACCCCAGTCCAGGGAGGTCTACCCAGAGGGATTTCCACCAAGCTCTAGGACCAACCTATTTCTAGGAAGGACCAGTCATCAAGGGTGGGGAGACAGAAAGCAGCAGTCCGAAGAAAGGGGGCAAGTATATGGGAGGTGGGGTAATAGCTAATGCCTCTGTGCTCCCATCCCTCCACCTGCCACCAAGCTCTAAGGAAGCCCTAAGGTCACTGCCTGTACCACCCACCCGTCCCAGAAGTAGCCACCTGCCCTACTCAGGGAAATATCTGAGCAGGAGGCAACAACCACCTCTTTCCTGCCTCTGCCTATTTTTCCTGGGGACTGAAAGGGCCAGCACTGAGAGACAACTCCCCAATCTCCCCTAAGGACTACCCCAGTTGGCCTTGGTACCTTAGGCCCCACACAGAAGGATACCAAAATGAACCCCACAAAGTCCAAGTTCCCTTTGCCATGGATCTGCAGGAGGTGGGTTAGGAGCATGTTCTGAGAAAGAACTCCAGGACAGGGCAGCTTCTCTGTCCTCAGTCCTCAGAGTGCCTGCTTTCAGGGTAGAGTGGAGTCCTTGAAAGGAAGCCACAGCACTCAATGAGCCCCTCTGGGGCTGCAGCCAATACCACCTACCTCCAGCAGCAGGAAGAACCACATTCCTCAGCTGAGACTTCCTTCCTGGCCCCTTGACTCAGGCCAAGCCTCTCTGGGATGGGATGACAATGAAGGCCTGAGCTTCACCTTGAATTGAACTTCATGACTCCTGGGACTGCCCCTTCCCTGTCTCAGCACCAGGGAATGCTCCACCAAAATCAAGATGGTGGAAAGCAGCCAAGTCCCAGGGGATGCAGGTGAGGGAGGAATCCTGGGGCCGCTACCTGGGAGTGGGCAGCACCCTAAGCCTCACTGGGTACTTCCGAGGCCAAATTCTTTGCGGCTGTGTAGCATTTGAGATCAATCAAGACCCAGAAAAGAAAGTAGGCTTGATGTGTCTAACTCTGTAGTGAGTGGGAAGAAGCCATGTGTTACCCACTCTGCCTTGCCACTGGAAGGGCCTCGGTTGTCCAGGGCAGATGGGGCACTGCTGGGCCTCTCGGGAGGCTCTCCTGCTATTCCACAAGCTCCCTCTCTGCCCTGGACCTGCAGAGGGAGGGACGGGTCTCCCCTGTGGCCATCTCTGGAGCTGCAGCCCTTCCTCTACTGGCTGTCCCCACCCTTCTCCCAGGGCCCAGGACCTGAACTTCTATGGGATACAAGAGGGGAAATGGCAGTGACATCCTCGAACACAAGCTCTCTTCTTCCCCTCGGGGGATGGTGCCAAAGAAGTCACCTCCTCCAAACCGAGTCCCTTCTTCTCACTTCCTCACCTGGATACGCCTCTTTCCTGCTTTGAGGTTCCCCCTCGGTGTGCATTAGAGAACATGGCTAAGGACCAACACCTCACTAAGCAGTTACATCCAGGTTTGTACCCGAATAGTATGGTTTCAAGACTAGGGCTAACTTTATTTCTGGCCACAGGTCAAGTCTCCTGAAGGGTTTTCCAGCAGTCACTTCGCAGAGTCACCATCAAGCAGGTCTCTTCTTCGGGAGAACTTGTCGTCACCCCAACACTTGACTTCTTTGGATACCTCCTCCTCCTGTCACGTGGGCCCCAGCCTCTGTCCAATGGCCTCAACTGGAACTTCAAAGCATAGCTACCAGTTTGAAAGTGCCCTCAGGCTTGGCTGGAACCACATGGACAAAAGTCTTGTAGAGCACGGCGCCTTTGGGCAGGCTGGTCACCAGATCCACAGCCTCCGTGTTGCCGGGATTGGGCACGTAGACCTCCTTGGTGTAGCGGACTATCCCCTCCTCCAGGGCATACAGGTACTTCCTCTTTCCCAGTCCCACCTGCAACACACACACCTGGTCAGCTGGCTGGAGAGCCAAGTGGTCTGTCCCAGGGCTTAGGGACAGACTTCTCACATGAGAGGCTTCAGAACTCCATCTCAGGCTCCCTTTCCTGCTGCTTGGCACTGCCTCGCCTTCTGCTTCTTTACCAACTCATAACAGAGGAAGGAAAAGAAAGTTCCAATAGCTGGCCAGGCTCAGTGGCTCAGCCTGTAATTCCAGCACTTTGGGAGGCTGAGATGAGTGGATTGCCTGAGTCCACGGGTTCGAGACCCGCCTGGGCAACTTGGCAAGACTTTCGTCTCTACAATAAATCAAAAATTAGCCAGGTGTGATAGCACACACCTGTAATTTTGGCTACTTAGAAGGCTGAGGTGGAAGGATCACCGGAACCCAGCAGGTAGAGGCTGCGGTGGCCAGGAGTGCGCCACTGCACTCTAGTCTAGGCAACAGAGTGAGACTTCAACTCAAAAAAGAAAAGAAAAGAAAAGAAGAAGAAGAAAGTTCCAACAGCCAATCATACATGCTGTTCAGTCACAGAGAACTGACACCTGGAGTCATGTCTATGCAGCTGGTCAGAAGCTACACTAGTCAGATCCCAAAACCAGGCCCAAGAAGATGCCTCAAACCACCACTGCCCTTGGGAGGTTCACTTAGACTTAAAAAACATCAAAGCTGTCATATTAAACACTAGTTTGGTGTAAATGTTTATCTAGAGAGTGATCTATAAAGTTTAGGCTCTATGGAAAGTATAGACCAAAGCTATATGGATAATGTACATGCTAATCAAGCAATTGTACTAGTGACATCAGTTAATACCAGTGTAAGGTAGGTTTTTTTTTTTTTTAGTTGAAGTCTCACTCTGTCGCCCAGACTGGAGTGCAGTGACACGCTCCTGGCCACCGCAGCCTCGACCTGCTGGGCTCCAGCGATCCTTCTGCTCAGCCTTCCAAGTAGCTGGAACTACAGGTGCACGCTACCACACTCAGCTAATTTTTTGATTTATTGTAGAGATTAAGTCTCGCCAAGTTGTCCAGGCAGGTCTCGAACCGCGGGCTCAGGCAATTCACTCACTTCGGCCTCCCAAAGCGCGGGATTACAGGCTGAGCCACCAAGCCCGACCGGTATTTAATTTTAATAAAATTCATTTAATCTTCACCTTGTGAAACTGTTTTTCAGATGAGAAATATGAAGCAAAGAGGATAAACAGTGTTGTATATTCAGTTTTTCACTGTATATTTTGAAGCTTTTTTCTTTTAGAACTTCAGGTTGCATGTGTGGTGAGTTTTACCCAGGCAGTCCAGCACTATTCTCTGTCTCTCTGATTAAAAGAATGAGCTCTGGAGCCAGGATGCCCGGTTGAAATCCCAACACTACTACCTACCCCTGGGTGGTCTTGGGCAAGTTACTTTACTTTACTGTGCCTCTGTTTTTTTATCTGCAAAATGGTGATAATAATAACTACTTTATAGGGTCATTCTGAGAATTAAATTATTATTAACAATAAGCAAGAGCTTAGAATACTGCCTTGCTCAAAACATGCTAGCTTTTATTGTTGTTAACACAGCCACACATCTAATGTATAATGCTCTAAAAAATAAAGCTACTACATATAAAATTAACTTATATAAAATTTAATATCTTTGAAATAAACAGGTTTTTATCAGCCTTTCTGTATTTGCTAAATTACCAAAAAAGGGGTGATGGTAGTGGGGAAACTGATTACAAAGGAAACTGAAAGAAAAATTAAGCCGGAGGTGGTGGCTCAAGCCCTGTAATCCCTGCACTTTAGGAGGCCAAGGCAAGAGGATTGCCTGAGCCCAGGGGTTCGAGACCAGCCTGGGCAACTTGGCAAGACTTCATCTCTATAATAAATTTTTAAAAAGACAATAGCTGGGCGTGGTAGCGTGCGCCTGTAGTTCCGGTTACTTGGAAGGCTGAGGCAGAAGAATTGCCTGAGCCCAGCATGTCGAGACTGCAGTGGCTGTGAGTGTGCCACTATACTCCAGCCTGGACAACAGAGTGAAACTCCTACTCAAAAGAAAAATTAAAATAATGTCAAGGTATAGTACAGTTCTTCTTTTTTTTTTTTCGGCTCTACAATAGCAGAACTGATAGTACTTAGACAGAAAAAGTTCTATCTTAATAAAGAACTTTGCGGCTGGGCTCGGTAGCTCAGCCTGTAATCCCGCACTTTGGGAGGCCGAGGTGAGTGGATTGCCTGAGCCCGCAGGTTCGAGACCCGCCTGGGCAACTTGGCGAGACCTCATCTCTACAATAAATCAAAAAATTAGCCGGGCGTGGTAGTGCACGCCTGTAATTCTGGCTACTTAGAAGGCTGAGGTGGAAGGACCACCAGAGCCAGCAGATTGAGGCTGTGGTGGCCGGGAGCAGCCACTGCACTCCAGTCTGGGAGACAGAGTGAAACTCCAAAAAAAAATAAAAAGAACTTTGCTACCTCATAAAGTAATCCAGCTTGTTTAAACTGAAACTCCTGCCTGATACAGATGTAATTCTGGCACACTGAATTCTTTTTCATTAAATTCAAGCTGACTTTCAACTATCTACTAATAAGTTATGCAAAAGAAAAATTACTAGAAATAACAAAATTCAATAAAGTAAAATTAGTCTCCCAAGACTAAAAAAATATTTTATTTTTATTTATTTGTTTTTTTGAGTCTTACTCTTGTCACCCAGGCTGGAGTGTAGTGGCACACTCATGGCCACCCCAGCTGGACTCAGGTGATCCTTCCGCCTCAGTCTTCCGCCTCTTCTACAGACGCATGCCACCATGCCCGGCTAGTTTTTGTGATTTATTATTTATTTATTATTATTATTTTTTGAGTTGGAGTCTCACTCTGTCGCCCAGACTGGAGTGCAGTGGCCGCTCCCGGCCACGGCAGCCTCGACCTGCTGGGCTCTGGCGATCCTTCCGCCTCAGCCTTCCAAGTAGCCGGAATTATAGGCATGTGCTACCACGCCCGGCTGATTTTTTGATTTATTGTAGAGATGAGGTCTTGCTGCCCAGGCGGGTCTCGAACCCGCGGGCTCAGGCAATCCACTCACCTCAGCCTCCCAAAGGCGCGGGATTACAGGCTGAGCCACCGAGCCCGGCTTTTGCTATTTATTGTAGAGATGAGGTCTCACCAAGTTTTCCAGGCTGGTTTTGAACCCCCCGGACTCAGGCAATCCTCCTGCCTCGGCCTCCCAAAGTGCTGGAATTATAGGCTGAGCTACCATGCCCGGCCAAAAAATTATTTTAAGTCATTAGACATTCTGTCCTCTAAGAACTGAGGGTTAGAAAGGAGAACAAAGAAGACAGGCTAATGTGATACCAAGGCAAAACATAGTGATTTGGGAGTTAGGTAGATCTGGTTCAAATCCCAGCGTCACTTGTGTTCCACCACTCTCTAAATCTCTGGCATTACCTACTTCCTTGTGATGTGGTAAGGATGAAATGAGATAACATAGGCATAGAAATCAATACAACACTTGCCATTCAGTAAGTACTCAATAAATGCAACTGTTATTACTGTGCTTAGGGGCACGGACAGGTGGTCCTAGAAAAGACAAGAGGGGGGCACAGAGCAACTTACGTGGGCACCTGGGTGCCAGCGGAAATGACGCTGAGTCCCAAGGATGTTGCCAGCATGAACATAGTGACCTAGAAGAGAAGTCCACAAGTGTGCTGACTCTAGGCCCTAGCAATGGGCAGATCAGCAAACTGCCAAGAAAACATGATGCCACTATGCTGACACACCAGTCTGCCCCAACCAACACCTCCCAGGTGGTCCAACAGAAGTAGCACCTGGTTCCCCACCCAGCAGTCCTTGTCTCTAGTCACATGGCTAGGGTTCACACCTACACACTCCTCCTCAGCTCCCCAGACCCTTCAAGACTTATCTGCCCCTTTAATCTAGAGCCAGATGCTGTGGTGAACAAAGCAGAGAGAACTGGGCCAGACACAGGCAGGTCTTTCTGCTCTCCCTAAGGGGCAGCAGGGTGGAGGTGCAGCTGGGAAATGCAGGCCAAGGCACAGCCTCACCTTCCATTTTCTTGATGCCGTAGCGTCTGCCTGAAGACTTTCCACCAAGGTTTTTAGAGCTGCCACCTGTCTTCTTGGATGCACACCTGACAGCAAGAGCTGTAGCTGGAGGGGGCCTCAGCAAGGAAGTAACTGCAGAGAATTCAGAAACTGTTTAGACAGAGGCTCCCAAGCAGACCCTCTTTCTCTGCCTTAATGGCCCATTTACTAAACTGAGAGGTGGTGGGGAGGCGAGAAAGATATACAAGGGGAGCAGAAATGCCACTTGAGTGCATTTGTTTTCAGGGGCCACCTAGAAGTTCTTGGCCTTCTCTCACAGCAGAGGACAACTCACTCCTTGTATTGTCCAGGGTGCAAGCACTGTGTTGGGGGGGGCGGGTGGAAGGGAGCAGTGAAATATAAATGAAAAAAAATAGCCGGGCTTGGTGGCTCAGCCTGTAATCCCAGCACTTTGGGAGGCTGAGGTGAGAGGATTGCCTGAGCCCGTGGGTTCGAGACCCGCCTGGGCAACTTGGTGAGACCTCATCTCTACAATAAATCAAAAAATTAGCTGGGTATGGCAGCGCGCGCCTGTAATTCCAACTACTTGGAAGGCTGAGGCGGAAGGATAGCCGGAACCCAGCAGGTCGAGGCTGCAGTGGCCGGGAGCGGCCACTGTACTCCAGTCTGGGTGACAGAGTGAGACTCCAACTCAAAAAAAAAAAAATGTGGTCTGGGTCCCGACACATTCTTTTTTATTTATTTATTATTAAGTCAGAGTCTCACTCTGTCGCCCAGGTTGGAGTGCGTAGTGGCACGCTCATGGCCACCGCAGCCTCGACCTGATGGGCTCAGGTGATCCTTCTGCCTCAGTCTTCCAAGTAGCTGGAACTACAGGTGTGTGACACCACATTCAGCTAATTTTATGCTTTATTGTAGAGATGAGGTATTGCCATGTTGCTCAGGCTGGTCTCGAACCCCTGAGCTCAGGCAATCCTCTCGCCTCCACTCCCAAAGTGCTGTCATTACAGGCATGAGCCATTGGCTTACATTCTTTCTTAATGTGTTGAGGACCAAATACTCCAGAAAAACACAAGAAGCCAGAGAGGACAACACAGAGCTGCCTACTTCAGAGCCTCACTCACCCTCCTGCCCCTTGGAGGGGCCAGACCACAGACTCGGAGGACCCAGCAACAGGACACCCAGAAAGAGCCTTCTGCTTCAGCCTCACCCACCACTTTCTTAGCTATCCACTCATTCGCTGCATACTAGGCACTTGTAAACAAAAAGGGCAGCTGTCTGAAGCTGTCTCTCACAGATCCCAGCCATTTCAGAAGGCTAAGCCCTTTCTTCCCAAAGCCCATGAAGCAGAAGTCCACACGCTGCCATTGTTAATCTGACTGCTCCATATTCATTCCAAAGTACTCAATGGCATTCATTTTAAAAGGAAAATGAATTAAAATTCATACTAAGATAGAAGCCTCTTGCTGTATGACAAGCCTAGGGTTGGCAGTCCTTGCCTTCAGGTCTCCAGACAAAGCTATGATTTAAAGACCACAACAGGATCTTTAGAAAACCCTTGTGGGTCTCTGAAGCCTGTGAATTCAGAGATCCCAAAGCCTAGGTTTCTGACATTTTCAAAAGAACAGAGACTAGCTAGAGCAAAGGACCAGAGATAAAGACTTAGAGAGACAACACGTTAAATGCCCAGCACCAGGATCCACCTGCCTTTAAACATCTATTCATTCATTCACTCATACAATAAACACATAATATTGAAACAGAAAAAAGCCTAACTGGGAGCCCCAGAGCTTTTGCTTTACCAACAATAAGTCATTCACAAATCTTTGCTCTTTGACATACTCCCCAGTCTCCTCCTAAAGTCAGTGGTATCATCATCTATCCAGTTGCTCAAGCAGAAACCAGAATCACTGCAGATTCCTTCTCTTTCCTTGCCAAACACGTACAGTTCACCAGCAAGCTCTGGTAGATTCTTCCTCCAAAATAGATTTCAAATCCATCCACTTTCCTCCAAATTCTCTGCCACCAATAACATCTTGGTTAAATCATCTCTCATTAGGCTACAATTCCAGCTTTCCTCATTTCCACTCCTTCTCTCTCAAATTTACTTAAGAGCAATAATTTGCTTCTCAAAATATGAAACTAGATCAAGTCACTCTCCTGTGCTCCTCACTCTACACAGGGCTACGCATTCCGTCACAATTTAGGTCTTTTTTTTTTGAGTCAGAGTCTCACTCATGTCCAGGCTGGAGTGCAGTGGCACGCTCACGGCCACCGCAGCGTCGACCTGCTGGGCTCAGGCAAACCTTCCGCCCCAGCCTTCTCAGTAGCTGGGACCACAGGCACGTGCCACCACGCCCGCCCGGCTAATTTTTTGATTTATTGTAGCGATGAGGGCTCGCCAAGTTGCCCAGGCTGGTCTCGAACCCGTGGGCTCAGGCAATCCTCTCACCTTGGTCTACCAAAGTGCTGGGATTATAGGCAGTGAGCCATCGCGCTCGGCCAGCCTTTGGGTGTGAAATGTTATCTCCTCAGAGGACTTCTCCATCCAATCTAAAGAAAGACACAATTTTTCTTCACAGAACTTGGCACAGTTCACAACTATTTTACTTATGTGTGTTTATTACTAGCTTATCCACTAGAAAGAACCGTCCGGGGGCTAAAGGCCATGTCTTCACGTTTTCTGATTTTCTGTACCACAGTGGCTGGCCCAAAGACCTCAGTGTGTTGAATGAGCAGATGAACTTTTTCGGAGCTCCAATGTGCCAGAGTTATTAATCCTTTTTACGGATGAAGGGATCCACACAAACCCCAACCGCCAGGGAAGCCGTTAATACTTTAGATGCAGAGGAAGGACAAGTGCTTCACAAACTCCTGCACCCCTGGTGGCTCCACCCGAGATATGTCACTTAATCGACGACAGCGCCCTCAAACCTCACGTGCACCACGCACTTCTCCTCGCATCCAGTATCCTCCGCGGGAACCGGTGTCCACCCCCCGGCCTCCCTGCTGGCTCTTAACCCCGCCTCCACCCTCGCCCTGATGTGGCTACGGCGTCCCGTTACCGGCAGCCCGCGTCCTCAGCGCTAGCACGGCCGACGCCATGTTCGCCTTACATTCGCTTCCGGTCTCGGAAAGGTTCTGCTTCCGCTACCGGGAGTTTACTTCCGTTTCCTGCGCAGCGGTTGAAAGAGTGGCGGGAGAAGGTATAGGTGAGCGCGTGGGTCGCGGGGCGGACGGCTGGGCAGGGTTTCCCTCCCGAGCGCCGCTCTGCAGGGTCCTGATGGCCGGGGCCTCCGGGCCTCTGCAGCGTCCACTGGCCTGCGAGGCGCGGAGCTTACGGGCGGGGGCAGGGTCACCCGAGGCCCGGGGTGTCCGGGATGAGGCCCCTCCCTAATCTTCCAGTTTACGTTACTCACTCAGCAGGCGCCAGGCCAGATACTGTGCTGAGCGCGGGAGGTGCATTATCTCATTTACTTCTCACAACCATATACGCTTAGTACTATTATTCCTGTTTTACTAAAGAGGAAACGGGCCCAGGAGGGTTACATGGCTCATCCTGCATCACACCTAAGGTGCTAGCGAATGTTTGTTCAAGAAAGGAGTCTTGGGCATGGCTCAGCAATATATATTCCTAGGTATGTATACGCAGGAGATTTGAAAACATGCCCACACAAAAACTTGTACATGAATGTTTACAACAGCATTATTCCTAAGAGCAAAAATAATAATAATAATAACACTAAATGCTCAAGTGATGAATGGATTAAACAAAATGTGACATAGCCACACAATGGAATATTCAGCCATAGAAAGCAATGGAGTACTGATGCATGCTACAACATAGATGAATCCTGAAGCTATTATGCTAAGGAGCCAGACATAAAAGCCCACGAATAGCTGATTCCATGTACATGAAATATTCAGGCTAGGCAAAACCACAGAGACAAAGTAGATTTGTGGTTGCCAGGGGCTGAAGGGAGGGAGAAAATGGGCAAAGACCACTTAATGGCTATGGGATTTCTTCTTGAGATGATGAAAATGTTACGGAATTAGATAGCAGTGATGTTCACAAAACATTGTGAATATACTAAAAACCTCTGAACTGTACAGTTGAGGATGAATGTTATGGTATGCAAACTATGTCTCAATTTTTAATAAGGATGAGTTTGGACATCTTCATTTCAAATGAGATCAACAATGGAGTGGTGCTGAATTTTGTTACTACCCCCATTAAAATTTTTTTTTTTTGAGTTGCAGTCTCACTCTGTCGCCCAGGCTGGAGTGCAGTGGCCGCTCCCGGCCACCGCAGCCTCGACCTGCTGGGCTCCAGCGATCCTTCCGCCTCAGCCTTCCAAGTAGCTGGAACTACAGGTGCGCACTACCACGCCTGGCTAATTTTTTGATTTTTATTGTAGAGATGAGGTCTCGCCAAGTTGCCCAGGTGGGTCTCAAACCCGCGGGCTCAGGCAATCCACTCGCCTTGGCCTCCCAAAGCATGGGATTACAGGCTGAGCCACTGAGCCTGGCCCATTAAAATTTTTAATAGTAATTCTACTTTGTTTATACCTCACCTTGACCTAGAAAGGGTTTGAGGAGGATTCCTGTTAGACTACAGGGAGTTATAGTTCCACATTAAATGTGTTGGGACCATGTTCAATTTCTGTTTCTCTCTTCTTTGTATCTCAGGTATCTTCATAAAGCTTGGCTATAGAACACATCTAGTGGACTGAGTTGAGTGTGCCAATCTGTGTCTCATCTTTCTTTTCCTTTTAGGGAATTAATTGGCTAGCACATATTGATGGCTCTAAAGAAGTCATTACTATCACTGGATTCCAGTGACAGTGACTCTGAGGAGTTACCAACATTTGCCTTTCTGAAAAAACAACCATCTTCAACAAAGAAGAGGCAGTCTCAAAGGGAAGAGAAGATTGTAGTGGTTGACATCTCTGATTCTGAAGTCTCCTGTCCTCCACTAGGGTTGAAAGATTCACCACCTGTCCCAGGGACAGCTGAAACTATTACACAGGCAGAGGCAGGCAGGGCGCCAAGCAGTGGAAGTGAGGATGAAGAGGAATTTATTCCCCTGGCAGAGAGGCTTGCGTGTAAGTTTCTGACCCACAAGCAGCTGATCCCTGAGGCCTCCAGCTCCCCAATTAAAAGTGTTTTGGATCATCATAACAATGAAGGAAAATCATGTGACTGGAAAAAGCAACCCTCTCCAAAGATCTCTGATGTTCTCCTTCATGGTACCCCAGATAAGAGTACATCAGATAACAAGGACCCTATCTTAGACAATCCGTGCTGTTCGCTTCCAGCCTACCAGTCTGTCTTCCCTGTCCAGAGTGACAGCTTGACAGTAACCAGAACAAATTCTGACATCCTTCTACCTCGAAAGAAGACCAAGCATAGTGAGAAGGTCCAGGGAACAGACTTGCAGGGATGCTGGCAGCAGAGACAAACAAGCCTGAAAGAAAGCACCCTGAGACAACCAGAAAGAAAGAAGAAGGCAGCCCTGGTTAACAGGGTGAAAGCCCAGAGGCCAGAGGAATGCTTAAAACACATCATTGTGGTGCTGGATCCAGGTTCTCCTTACATCTGTCTTCACTCTATGCTGAGTTGTCTGCTTTCTGGACCACCCACTGACAGTCCTTTCCCATCTGTTGCAGTGCTTTTACAGATGGAAGGTGGGGGCCGGGTCCTCGGAGCACTGCAGTCCATGGAGTGCCGCTGTGTGATTGAGGCACAGGCCGTGCCTTGCAGTATCACTTGGAGAAGGGCTGGGCTTTCTGAGGTAGGGGTTTTCTGGCTGACATCTCTTCTCCCCACAGAGTTACAGGATAAATATGCTCTTGTTTTAAGGGATATATATATATCTCCATCAGTCAGGGCCCCAGCAGGAAAACAGATGACACACTCAACTTAGGGTAATTTAAGGAAGATTTAATAAAGGGACTGTTTTCCAGGGTATGGGCAGGGTAAAAGGAAACTATAAGAGACAGCACAGTGCTTCAGGAAAATAACAGTGTAACTTGGGATTTCTCGACCTCAGTACTATTGATATTTTAGATCAGATAATTCTTTTTGTGGGTGCTGTCCTGTGATTCACAAAATGTCTAGCAGGATTCCTGGCCACCAGATGCCAATAGCACCTGTCTCAGTTGTTAGAATCAAAAATATCTGCCAGCTACTTAGGAAGGCTGAGCGGAAGGATCGCCGGAGTCCAGCAGGTCGAGGCTGCGGTGGCCGGGCACTGCACTCCAGTCTGGACGACAGAGTGAGACTCCAACTCAAAAACAAACAACAACAAAAAAAAATCTGTCCTTTGTGGGGAAAAAAAAATCACCTCTGGTGGAGAACCACAGGCATAGCTGTTAACAGAGTTCAGGAGAGAGAAATGCAGAGAAGTCTACCTTGAGAGAAGCTTTGACCTTCAGTAGAGGGGTGGAGCAAATCCTAGTGACCCCATTGGGTGGGAGCCAGAGGAAGAATAGCTGATTTCACTCTCCTTCCTTCCTGTCCTTGACTGGGGTTCCCCACCAGTCACACCCAGCTGGAAGCCAGAGGCCATGTGGCCCTTGTGATGTCTGGAGAGGTCACCTCAGGCGGAGAGCAGAGTGCAGCAGAGGAAGATCATCTGCACAGGGTTCCTGGTTCTCTAACTGGGCTTTGGGAATGGAGAGGTTTGTGTTTGAATCCCACATTCAAAGCCTTATTGCCATGGCTGTGGGCAAGTTATTACCTTTGTGTTTCAGCTGCCTCATATATAAAATGAGGACACAAAATTAGCTGGGCGTGGTGGAGCGCCTGTAGTTCCAGCTACCCTGAAAGGCTGAAGCAGAAAGATCGCCTGAGCCCAACAAGTCGAGGCTGTGCTGGCTGTGAGCGTGCCATGCACTCCAGCCTGAGCAACAGAGTGAGACTCCAACTCAATAAATAGATAAATAAAATGAGGACACTGTTGTTGTGGTGACAAAGTGAAATCTCCGACCCAGCACATCATAGGCACACAGTAGGCGTTCCTTTCCCTACCCAGCTCAGGTATAGTTCCTGTACCTAGCACTTTTCTTATCTATGAATCCAAAATACTCCACCCCTCATTTTCAGGAGTTGTAGATGAAACATTAAGATTTTTTTTTCATCTCACCAAAAAAGATTTGCTTCTCTTTTTTGAATCGTGTAACTTTCTCAGTAACATAGGATAATTATCCACATTTTTTACTTTGGTGATATTAGCAAACCTTTATATTCACAGAGTAGTTTATCTTTTTTTTTTTTTTTTTTTTTTTTGAGTTGGAGTCACTCTGTTGCCTAGGCTGGAGTGCAGTAGCAGGCTCACAGCCACCGCAGCCTCGACCTGCTGGGCTCAGGAGATCCTTCCACCTCAGCCTTCCAAGTAGCTGGAACTATAGGCACTCACCACCATGCCTGGCTAATTTATTTATTTATTTTTATTGTAGAGATGAGGTCTCACCAAGTTGCCCAGGCTGGTCTCGAACCCATGGGCTCAGGCAGTCCTCTCACCTCTGCTTCCCAAAGTGCTGGGATTATCGGCTTGAGCCACAGTGCCTGGCCAGTTTATCCTTTCAAGACACTTCTGCATTCTCCCATGTTTGGATCTCAGTTATCCTATAAGGGAGGCATTCCCATACCACAGGTGGGGAACTGGGGCTCAGAGAAGTCAAAGGCCTTGTCAAGGATCATAGCCCGATCTAGAACCCAGAGCTCCTCCCCCCTACTCTGCACTGTATTATGGGTCTTGCTTTTGCTTACAGGGACTCAATCAGAAACCTTTCTACAGTCCTGCACCCAGTTATTCCATAAGACTGTTCTGCTATAGAACTGTTGGCTTGAGGCAAGCTTTGTATTGATCATGCTCTAGCTATGATGAAGCAGAGATGCTCTCACAGACTGAGGTTTCCCTTAGGAAACATTCTTAGGATTCTTTGTCACATAATCTGTGTTTGTAAGGGCTACTCAGTAGTAACTACCTTCAAAGCCACGGTCTTTATTTGCACTAAATCCTTTGGAAGAGTTTCCCTTCCCTCCATTTCCCTACTCAAAATGCATGGAAAATGCCAGCAGTTATCGCTCACCCTCTTTCAGCTTGCTAACGTTCCTTTTTTATTCACCCTCTGAGGTGCAGGGCACTGAGGTTGAACAATTGAGGGCCGGGGAGGGACAGGATCATGGGTGGTTGTTTCTTGCCATCATGACTTCATTTAAGAAGGAAAAGGATAATGTCAAGAGGCAGGAGTGAGTTCATTCAGCTGGAGGACCCGGGCTACTCACAGGAGCCCAGTACCTACTGACCTCCCTCCCAGTGCTGTGTTCTGGGTCCTTTGGCAGGATGGAGAGGACTGGGTGGAGGAGCCAACAGTCCTGGTGTTGCTCCTGGCAGAGGCATTTGTGTCCATGATCTACAGCGCAAAGCAGGTAGGCAGAGCCAGCTGGTGGGGGCTGAGGTGTGGAAGAGAGGGCTGACTTACTGGGGGGCAAGTATTAATGCAGTTTCTGCCACTTGGTGCAGGGAAGTCTGGACCACACAGAGAAAGCAAAGGAAACACTTCAGGGCTTTGTAACTAACATCACAGCAAGGACAGCAGGAAAAGCTCTGTCACTGGTGATTGTGGATCAGGAGAAGTGCTTCAGGTTTGGATCTGTCCTGTCCTGGAGACTTCATGTTAAAAGGGGCAGCTCTTGGGCTACAGGGTGAGTTTATTCACCCCAGGTATGGGTCACTCTGCAAGGCAGCCTGTCCCTGACAAGCCCTGTGGGATGCTCTGGTATAACCTTCTTGCACCTCTTCTGCCCAGGCGCAGCCTGGCACTGCTGTCCTCTGATTTCTTCCTCTGCTCCAGTGCTCAGAATCCTCCAAAGAGAGGGAAACAGCAAGTAGTACGTAAACAGGCCAAGGAGAAGCAGCAGAGACAACCTGAGGCCAACACAAGGTCCGTGTGTCCAGGGTAGACATGGAAGAGGTAAGGATGTCCTGTTGCCTTAGTCAGGCTGGGTACTCACAGGCCCTCTAACCAGCTTTGCTATTATAGAGAACAAAATGCACACTGCTCACTGCTTTCTGCCTTGGCACTGAGCAGGAGAGAAGGCACCAAACGGAAACAAGGGGCTGGGGTGTGGCTTCAGGGTTAGCGAGAGGACGTCCACCTCGTCTTGCCCACCCCTGCAGCCCATCACGGCTCTTGATTGGGTTCCAGGCACTGGTGGATCTGCAGCTACACACAGAAGCCCAAGCTCACATTGTGCAGAGCTGGGAAGAGCTGGCTGACTTCACATGTGCATTCACAAAGGCTGTGGCTGAGGCACCCTTCAAGTGAGTCTACCCCCGACCCTCTGCCAAGGCCAGCCTCTGTGCCGGGCCTTGTCCTTTACCATGACCCTTACAGCCAAAGAAAATGTCCCTTTCCCGTATCTCTGCAGTCAGCCCATTGTCTCTAAAGCTTGAAGCAGGAAGAGCCTCAGGCCCAGGCCCTTTGAAAACACTCCTTTAAGCCGGGCTGGGTGACTCAGCCTATAATCCTGCGCCTTTGGGAGGTGAATGGATTGCCTGAGTCCGCAGGTTGGAGACCCGCCTGGGCAGTGAGACCTCATCTCTACAATAAACAAAAAGTCAGCCGGGCGTGGTAGTGTGCGCCTGTAATTCCGGCTACTCGGAAGGCTGAGGCGGAAGGATCACCGGAACCCAGCAGGTTGAGGCTGCGGTGGCCGGGAGCGGCCACTGCACTCCAGTCTGGGCGACAGAGTGAGACTCCAACTCAAAAAGAAAAAAAAAAAAAGAAAACACTCCTTTAGCTTCTGTGAGTGTGTGTTCTGCAGGTTGGTGCTGAGTTACCAGTAGGCATGTTACCAGGATTCATTACAGGTTGGATCACAATGGAATAAGCCCAAGCAGAGCAAACTTTTAGCCTACTTAGTTCAAGGAGTGATCATAGTCAATTTAAAATGAATAAAGGACCTCAGGGGCAATCCAGTCCAAGTCCCTCATTTTATACTTGAGGGAACTAAGGCCTGAAGAGGTTGACTTGTCTAAGTTCCTAGCAAGTTAGAGTCAGAAACAGACTTGACTGCCAGATACCTAGTCTCTTTTGCTTACCTCTATGCACACTGCTTCCCTGGGCAATGTAGCCATCACAACAGAAGCAAACAAATCTGGTACCTTCTCTTCTAGTGAAAAGAACTAGTTGTAATTTTTAAGGGAATCAGCTACTAGCACTATGCTTGGGAACAAAGTGAACACTCAAACTGCTCAAGGCTCAAGTAGGTCAGACATTGCGTCCACTTCTGAGGTCAGTGGAGGGAGAGTTTTTCAGGTCCCAGCTGAGGAACAGACGGAGAGTAACAAGCAACTCACAGCCCAACTGTGCTGTCTGCAGGAAGCTCCGAGATCAAACTAGCTTCTCCTTCTGCCTGGAGGGTGACTGGGCTGGTGGAGTGAAGGTGGACCGCTCTGGCAGAGGACTCGCCCTGGTCTGGAGGAGACAGATTCAGCAGCTGAACCGAGTCAGCCTGGAAATGGCCAGTGCTGTTGTGGATGCCTATCCCTCCCCACAACTCCTGGTACAGGTATGCCACCCTGGGGTCACCGCCCAGTGCCCTGTGGTCTCCGGGGGCCCCCAGATGATGTCCATGGACTGCACTGTGGTGCTCCCAAGAAGGCCCCAGTCAGCAGTGTGGGTTTGCTAAGATCAGAATTGTTGACGCCAACCCAGGGGAGGACAGGTTCTCATTCTCTGGCCCAAGCTCAGTACTTTCATTGTTCAAGGAGGATGGATAACCATGGATGGTACTGTATTCAGAGGTCATTTACCACTTTCAGGCTTATCAGCAGTGTTTTTCGGAGCAAGAATGCCAGAATTTGCTTGCAGACATACAGGTGCGCCGGGGGGAAGGTGTGACAGCCACCTCCCGCTGTGTTGGGCCAGAGCTGTCCAGGCGCATCTTCCTTCAGATGACCACTTTACATCCAGATCTTTCTTTAGAGAGTGCTGAATGATGCTAGCCCTCAGAGACAAGGCTGAAAGGCCGGAGACTGTCAACTCCCCAACCTCAAAGCCTGGCTGCAATGAAGAGACAGGCACAAGCCTGGGTGAAGCTGAGTTTCATGGTTTGTGAAAGCCTCCCTCTGTCATCCCAAGGCAGAAGACTGAGATACAAAAATCAGCTGCCCCCGTCAGTCCTCAAAACACAAAGAATCAAAGACAGACCACTCAGACATATTTAATAATTGTAGAAATCCAAAAGAACCAGCATCAAATCTTGAAGTCGTGAGTGAACCTGTGGGTTGGCTTGACTAGGCTCAGCCACTGCGCCGCCTCAACCAGCCAGAGAATGGGGTAGATGACTATGCTGACTTCTAGATTGTCTTAATCTCACTGTATGTATTTTGTTTCAATAAAGCATTTGTCCCAGTGGCTCTGGAGCTTGGAGGAAGACTAAAGGAATGTGTAGTGATTGAGTAAGGTGTGGACCTACATGGCAGAGGTATGCTGGGGGGAGGCTAACAAAGTCCTTTCTTCCAATAGCAATTCAGGCATGAGTGGCAGTTGTGTCTAATTGGGCCAGTAGGGCTAAAAGGCTGGACCCTGCCCTCTTTGTCTCTGAGCTGTGACAGGTTCTCACCCCTCCCAGGAGGGGCAAGGAACTTGCAATTGGGAGTTTTCAGTGAATGAGCACCACGACACGGTCACTTCTGATCCCTCTAGTCAGCTGTTGTGAAAAGATGAGGCAAAAGAGGCAAGATGCTGAATCTAGCAGGGAGGATGGACTGTGCTGCCCTTGTCTATGCTAGTCACTAGCTGATGCATCACTTCTCAGCTCCGTGATGCTACTGGTTTCCCTTCGTTTCCTGTTTCCATTCATTCATTCCCTTCAGTTATAGTCTAGAATCAGAAAATTCTAAATCTCAGTGCCTAAGAAGCTGATGCTTCAAAACCTGCAAAAAACAGGTTGCCTTTGAGGTATTTGGTCACACCAAGTAGTAATAAAAACAGCTTTATTAGCCGGGCTCGGTGGCTCAGCCTGTAATCCCGTGCCTTTGGGAGGCTGAGGTGAGTGGACTGCCTGAGCCCATGGGTTCGAGACCTGCCTGGGCAGCGAGACCTCATCTCTACAATAAATAAAAAAATCAGCCGGGCGTTGTAGCGCATGCCTGTAATTCTGGCTACTTGGAAGGCTGAGGCAGAAGGATCGCCGGAGCCCAGCAGGTCGAGGCTGTGGTGGCTGGGAGCGGCCACTGCACTCCAGTCTGGGCAACAGAGTGAGACTCCAACTCAAAAAAAAAACCCAGCTTTATTACTAGCTTTGCAGAGATCCACCTCCTTGCTTACTGGCAAATGGGGAGTTAATGCTCTGAACAGAGGCAAGGAGCCTGTACTGTTGCCATTGTATGGAAGCCATGTAAGCTGGGGCAGGACTCCAGAGGAGCTGCCCAAACCCTGATGGCATGGGATTTCTGTGAGCCAGGAGTCTGTCTACCATGAAAATTTCTACACTTTGGCTGAGACATTCAATTCTGGTGTGAGTTCTATTCTCTCAAGACATTATAAAGGAGGCAAAATGATGTAAAGGAAAGAAAGAACACTGGAGTGGGAATCCATTTCTGCCTCAATCCAGCTAGGAGACTATAGGCAAGTCACGGAAGGCTGGGGCCTCTGTCTGGAAGTGTTATATTGGACTGATGGTTGTGAAGTCTCCTTCACAGTCGGAGAGACTTTGTAAGGTTGTTCAGATGCTTACATCTCCCTTCAGAAAATAGGTATCCCTTTATACTATATTCTTAAAAAATAATAAAAAATAAAAGTTATTCTCCTCCCCCTATGTGGACTGGATTCTGAGTGTGGTATTCCCCTAGTCCCTAATAACACTTCCTCCTGATCTGCCCTGGCTACCCAGGGAGGAATGAAAGAAAGGGTTTGTGACATACAAAAGTATAAATGTGGTGACAGCTGACCATTTAGTAGAAACGAGCCTTGCCTTTACACAGCTTTGTATAGCAAGAAGAAAAGGCTATGTTTTCTCTCTCCCTACCCCCAAGCCTATTCTTTTAGGCATGCAGGTAACTGCCCCCCCACCTCCCATTTCTCCTCATTCCACCAGAGAACCCTGACAAGGAACAAAGAGGTCCTGTAAAGAGGTCTCAAGTACCAATCAGCAGCCATTTGATGATGGCAGTCGGTCTGAGCTAAAAAGAGGTTGTGTCCAGCAGAACCCAATTCCATAGGAATCCAAGCTCCAAGGCTGGGAGGCGCAGGTGCCAAGGCCAAGCTCACTGCTGAGAGTCGGGCTGGAGGACCCACTGGAGGATCTCATGGCGGCGCAGGCCCTGGACCGCATTGTCGTAGATGGCGTTCACACTGGTGCAGAGGGGCTGCTGCTGCAGCTCTGTCACCCGACAGACGACCAGCCCACCCGCCACACACAGCAGCAGCAGCAGCAGCAGCTTCAGCACAGCCCAGGACCGAGTGTGCTTCCGGGGTGGTGGCTTGCGGGGACGGGAGCCGGACTTGGACTCTGAAGGGACCAAGGCACAGTAGAAAAAACAAGTTTGGAGGTTGGGAAGACCCACTCTACTACCCATCTCTGCTAGTCTCCTCCATGCAGATCCACTTACATCCCCCCTCAAGCAAAAGCTTCCCAGGCCCGAGAAGAAAAATGTGCTGAGTATCTGAGCTCTTAAGACTTTGCTTTGCTATCCAGGGACTGAAACAGAAATGCCTTTGCCCTTGGATCTCAAGGGAGGACATCTGGAACTGGGACTCATTCTGCATGTCTCACATAGCTCACAGTCCCCAGGGTCCTCAGTTCTCCTTGGTAACATGGTGATCCAGGCCCCTCAGGGTCCAGGGGGAGGGGCTTATCAGGAGGCAGCCAGCATAGACACAGTGTTGCCCACTTGGGGTACAGGGTTGAGATGTACTCATATTGTTAATGTTACTATTATATAACATGCATATTAAAAAGAAAGCCTGGGCCGGGCTCAGTGGCTCAGCCTGTAATCCCGCGCTTTGGGAGGCCGAGGTGAGTGGACTGCCTGAGCCCGCGGGTTTGAGACCCACCTGGGCAATTTGGCGAGACCTCATCTCTACAATAAATAAAAAAAAAAATTAGCCGGGCATGGTAGCGCGCGCCTGTAGTTCCAACTACTTGGAAGGGTGAGGTGGAAGGATGGCTGGAGCCCAGCGGGTCAAGGCTACGGTGGTCGGGAGCGGCCACTGCACTCCAGTCTGGGCAATGGAGTGAAACTCCAACTCAAAAAAAGAAAGCTTGGAAGATAATATACCATATTGCAAATGTGATTGCAGCTAGGAATGGGGGATTACAGGTAGGCCACTTTCTGATATATATCCATGTCTTCTAAATTCTCTGCAATTATGTGTTACATTTTTAATTGCAAAAAATTGGTTTTGAGATTTTTAGGCACAATTTTTAAAAACGTGGGGAACAGGCCATGCGCGGTGGCTCACACCTATAATCCCAGCACTTTGGGAAGCCGAGGTGAGAGAACTGCCTGTGTCTACGGGTTCAAGACCAGCCTGGGCAACTTGGCGAGACCTCATCTCCACAATAAATCAAAAAAGTAGCCAGGCATGGTGGTGTGTGCCTATAGTTCCAATTATCCGCCACCTTGGTAGGCAGAGGCAGAAGGATCACCTGAGCCCAGCAGGTCGAGGTTGCAGTGGCCGGGAGCGTGCCACTGCACTTCAGCCTGGGCGACAGACTGAGACTCCAACTCAAAAATAAAAAAAAAAACAAAACCTTGGAGAACATCCACAACGCCAGGAACTGCATGATCTTGCTTCCTCATTTAATCCTCATCAATACCCTACAAGCATATGATCTTCATTTTCAGCAAGGAAACAAAAAACAGTGGTGAGATTAGGTGACTTGCTCAAGGCAAGGGTAAGCAGGAACAGGGACATGGGCTTCCACCTCTGCAGAGCTCCCTTCCCTCCTGTGCCTCTCCCTCAGGGGTCCCTTCTGACCCAGAGGATATCCAATCCTCCCCAATATATGGAGTCACATTGCTATGTAAACTTAATTGGACATATTCAGGTAAAACACGAAAATGTGTTTTTCTATACAACATGGCTCCCTGAATGCAGGCCAAGTAATAACCCTGGTGTTCAAGCAGAGAGTGATCTGTTTTGACTTGGAGGAAAAAACTCCAGCAGTGCTGGCTTAATGGAGAGACTGTGCCTTATACTCAAAACATACCCAGTAAATTTCATGGATGAAGTGAGGGACTTCTAAAAAAATTTTTTTTAGAGATGGGGTTTTGCTATGTTGCCCAGGCTGGTCTGGAATGATTCTCCTGCCTCAGTCTCCTGAATAGCTGGAACTACACACATGCACCACAACACCTGGCTGTGAGGGACTTTAACTTGGCCACATGTGATCATTGCCTTTTTCAGTGATTTTGATTTTGGAACCTCACCCCTACAAAAAGACTTCCTGTTCTGGGAATGCTTCTAGACACATCTGGACAAGACACCTGTGGGCATTGGGGAAACAAACAGTTGGGCACTGGCTTCCTAGGAGAGCCCCCCCATTCCCAGCAACCCAGCTCTTAGGGTCTTGTCTCCTTCGAGCCCTCCCCGTTCCTCACAGGCTTTCAAGGATAATGTATCTGACTAAGGTTTGCAGGCTCTCTCATTCGCCTATGCCTAAAGCCATAGCAAGTCTCCACTGCAGCCCTGCTGGAACCTTGCGACAGGGAGGAGACTTACTCGGGGCCTGATTTGTCTCCTTCTTAGGTTTCTTCTCCTGCTCCCGCTTAGCTGCTTTGAGGGCATCATACTCCTTTCTTCGACGCTCCTTCTCCTCCGCCTTTTCCCGCTTCCGCAGTTCTCGCTCCTGAGCTTCCTTGGCTCGCTGCTTAGCCTCACGCTTCTTCTCCGCCTCTGCAACAAAACATACCAGAACATGACTCCTCTCCCACAAATCCTCTGGCGGTTTGCTTTCCAAGGTGACTAGAAAGGTGATTTCAGCCATGGGTCACACAACACTTATCAAAGGAAACAGCCACCTTTCTGCTCCAGGAAGTAGCCCTCCCTAAATACAGGAAGCTGCTCAGAGTTTTGCTGAGTGGACTCTTACCACAGGGCTTCAACCCCCTAGCAGCAGAGATGAGGGTAAACGGCACAGGGCCCTCAGAAAGCCACGTGGTAAGTGGTACTCCTCTAGGTTAGGTGCTGACTCAGAGGGCATGGCAACTCACATTCTTCTAGAACTCAGCTAGGAAGAAAAAAAGACTCTGCAGTATTGATTCTATGGGTTCCCATCCTCCCAAACTTCAGAAATGGAGGTGGCACAGGGAGGGCAAGTGAGAAAAGAAAGTGAGCACTCAAGGGCAGGGCTAGAGACAATGGCAATGTTGTCTTAAAAAGGTGAGACAAACAGTCTGCCAGTGTAATCTCTAGACTTGAACTCAGGAATCTGCAACTTGAACTCAGGAACACATTCAGATTTACTTAACAGCTCCAGTATGTTTGCAAACTTCCAAATGACTGGGTTCTAAAAATGCATTTCCAAATTAGTTATTTGGAAGTCTGAAATATAATTTTCCAAAGCCACAATGCCACAAATGGTGGTTAGACGTCCTTTTAGGGCTTTAAGCCCATCTGAGCCATAACGTGGCTAATAGTAGTTCTGTAAGTACTGTAGCTTTCCACTGCCATTCCACACAAGCCACAGGTCCAACTGGGCACTGAAAGTGCCAAGAACATACTATACCCAGCCCTCAGAGAACACAGACCATCATAAGTTAAAGTGACAGGGGTCACAGTAAAAAGGATGTCTTGCCACAGTGGCCATGCCTGATAAAGAACAGCTGTCTTGGCATGCTGATCTCAGGGACAGCCTGTAATCAGTGCTGTACACATCCCTTCACCAATCAGTGTCCTCCAGAAACCAGCCAGCCAGTCAACACAGCATCTATTGTGTGCCAGGACTCATGCTAGGTACTTGGGATGCGGCAGTGGAAAAGACCAGTCGAGTTCTAGTGCATAAGTACTTTATTTCTTTTTTTTTTTTTTTGAGTTGGAGTCTTACTCTGTTGCCCAGACTGGAGTGCAGTGGCACGCTCCCGGCCACTGTAGCCTCGACCTGCTGGGCTCCGGCGATCCTTCTGCCTCAGCCTTCCGAGTAGCTGGAACTACAGGTGCGCGCTACCACGCCCAGCTAATTTTTTATTTATAGTAGAGATGAGGTCTCACCAAGTTGCCCAGGTGGATCTCGAACCCACGGGCTCAGGTGATCCACTCACCCTTCAGCCTCCCAAAGCACGGGATTATAGGCTGAGCCACCGAGCCCGGCTTGCATAAGTACTTTCTAGAGGAGACACACTACTAATAAACAAGCGAACACAATAAAGAAGACTGGAATTTTCTGAAGAAAACAGCAGAGGGTGTGATAGAGAGTGCTAGGTAGGGGGGCTTGTCTAGTTTGATGGTTCTGAGAGAGTTATGGCTAACCTGACACAGACACAAGAGGGATTCTGGAAGCCAGCATGAGGGAAATCAGGCCCCTAAGTGAGACCGCTGTCAGTGTGTTCAAGCTGAAATTAATGGCATGGTCTCCCTCGTGTGTACAGCAAGGCTGGAGAGGCAGGCAAGCTGGCTTGGGTCTTGTGGCTGTGTCACTGAATTTGGATTTAATTTCAAGTTCAATGGGATGCCATTAGCGGGTTTTTAAGCAAATAGCAGTATAACTGATTTACATTTTAAAAAGATCTCCCAGGCTGCTGTGTAGAGAATGGGTTTATAGAGAAGGCACCATCATGGAGACGTGCTGGAAGGCATTGTGACAATCTCCAGGAGGGAGGCTGGTTACAGAGGTGACATTGGAGGCGGAGACACACTCCCATGTTGGACTTGCTGACAGACTGGATGTGGGAATTATAGAAGAAAAGAATCATGGACATCTTTCCTACCACAGGCTTGAAGAACCACAGGGATAGTGCTTTCCTATCACAGGAGAACACTGGGAGAGACTGGAGGAAATCAGGAGCCAGTTTTGGCCACATGTAAGATGCCTATTAACCCTCCAAGCAGAGGTGAAAGACAAGCAGTCGATGACTGTGACTCTGGAGCTCAGGAGGGAAGCCAGGGCTGGAGAGACTCATCAGATAGGATATCAACTACCCCCACACCATCTAGCATGGGGACTTTCTGTTGGCTGGGAGGACTCGGAAGATGACAAGAGAGGAAAGGCCACCAACCTCGTTCGACTTCCAGCCGCCGCTGCCTTTCCCGCTCCTGATCCGCCTGCATGGCCTTCATGTGCTGTAACACCTGCAGAGGGACAGGAGGGAGGAAGGGTTGCCACAGCTCACATTTGCTCAGGGAAGGTTCCAAGAGACTATTTCCAGGATCCCAGATTACCACAGGCCCCAGTGGCAACACAGAACTAACGGAGTTACTCTATCTTTGTATCCTGAGTTACCATGCCAGCCTTAGTTGGAGAAGTCATATGAGCCCAATTCACTAGAGCTGTCTGGAAAAGCTCTGAGACACAATGCTAACTTGAATCTGCAAGTTCTGCCATCCACAGTCACTCTCACATGCACGATATCGTATCATCCTCCCAGCAACAGCCTGGGATGGGCATTTCTCCAGCTCCCTTCCTGACCTGCCCTCCTCCTGCTCCTGTGGAATTCAACAGGATACAGTCATTACTCGCTGCCTGTCAGTCTCAGTCACAGACTGCAGTTCTTCAAGGGCAGAAGCTGCTGTCCCGTTTACAGGTGTCCCACGTGGGCATGGTGAGCACCGAGCTTGGTCATTCGATACACATATGATGAATGACTGACTGGATTCCCATTTCAAACGGAAAACCAGGACCGACAGGGAGCTGTGTCCACCGCCCAGGGCTAGAAGGTGGCGCTGCTGAGATGCATGTGCAGATCTTCAAGTTCTGAGTGCTTGTTCCACTCACTCCTACCATGGGCAGAGGAAGCGAGCTCTCAGGCCCAACCGTGACACACTTGTGCCCGGCACCCCAAGCTCACCAAATCCTCATCAGTTCACTCAGGGATGACTTCTAACTCACAGAGCCACAAAGAGTCTCACTATGGACATGTTTGGGGAAGGAGGTAACAGACTTTTTTGTCTGTATGTTTCTGAAGCTGGTATTCCTTGGATGGAGGGGACAGAGTGTAAGCTTGGAGCCCAACGCAATCCTGACTTCCACTTACTGTCTGACCTTGGCAAGTGACTTAACCTTTCTGAGCTGATTTTTCATCTAGAAAACAGAGATAAGATACATTCTCTGGCCTGTTGTAAAGATTAAATAACATAACTTGAACTGGCTGCCTAGCGTAATCCATAGCATTATATGTGCTCAATAAATACTGCTGCTTATCTTCCTTACCACATGAGTAAGAAAAAGAAGAAAACCTGAACTGTTCTAAATTAAGACACTAAAAGGGTCTTGTTTCACTACTGCACTAAACAACCTGCAGGACTGATGTGTATATTTAGATATATCTTTTTATTTCTTGGAAACCTCAGACATGCATACACCCATCATTAGAGGGGCTCAGTAACAGGCCTGCAGGAGGTCCCTTCAGGAACCTGTTTTGAAGTCACAAGGAACACTGTTGCAAGGAATCCAGGACTTGAATCTGCCAGCACCTCTCCCAAGGGAGTCAAGCTTACAAAAATTGCTGCCCAATGAAGAGTTTCAGGATTTGGAGGAAGATCAAGTATAATGGTGAAAGGCAGCCTAAGTTCAAAGACCCTGTTTTGCTCTGAATGTTGAATATTAAATAAGCACCAACCATTCAGTTGGTTTTAGGGGGATACAGCTGGCTAAAAGTCATCCCTTTTTACCTTAGCTACAGGTGCTAACATCAGGAGTTAATAACTGAAAGCACAGGCAGTTCAGAAATGGGAGGGGCTCTCCTAGTCTAGATTGTGAGCTGCTGGAGGGTAGATTTTGTTTATCTACCCTAGTGCACCAGCATACAGTAAGTGCTTGATGAATACTGTTGAACGAATTAGTTTTAAAAGTTGCCTGAGACCGGACTTGGTGGCTCAGCCTGTAATTCCAGCACTTTGGGAGGTCGAGGCGAGTGGATTGCCTGAGCCTGAGGGTTGGAGACCCACCCAGGCAACTTGGCAAGACCTCGTCTCTACAATAAATCAAAAATTAGCTGAGCGTGGTAGTGCACACCTGTAGTCCAGGCTACTCCGAAGGTGGAGGTGGAAGGATCGCCGGAGCACAGCAGGTCGAGGCTGCGGTGGCCGGGAGTGTGCCACTGCACTCCAGTCTGGGCAACAAGAGTGAGACTCCAACTCAAAACAACAACAACAACAACAACAACAAAAAAACAGTTGCCTGAATGTGCACCCAGCTGATCAGTTACTATGATTAACCCATGTACCCGCAAGGTCAGAAGCTGTGAGACCTAAACAAATTCCTGGAGACAAGTGGCCCCATGTGGACTGGCCCAAGCCACTTCCCTACGAAGACTTAAAGTACACTGCAGCTCTGGAGCAGCGGTGCCAGGGACATGGCTTTAGCTACCACTTCCACAAAGCATGGTGCTTCCAGCTTTGTTTGGAAGATACACGTGAGTACAAAAGGGCTTTGCACACCATAAAAATTATTTTTGAATGTGAAAAACTGGGAAATATCATCAATTTTATATGGTTCCACATATTATCTACTGACTGGATTAATGACAGGTGTGTACAAGCTGAGGGTTTCTTGAGTGAGAGAACACGAGTAACATCTACTTCTCAGAGTTCTGAGGATTATGAGATGACACATGTAAAGTGCCCTGGACAGAAGAGTAACCAATGGTAGCTACTGTTAGTCTTCAGAACAGACCACACTCCTAAAGCACTGAGTCACTTGTACTGTTCTCACTTAAGGGAAAACTGTTGCCTTAGCCTCTTGGATGTGCTAACTTTGTGCCTGATTGCTTGCATTAACGCGTGACACAGAGGATGAGATTATACAAGAAGCTTAGAGCTGATGATAAGAAAAAAAAGGCCATTACTTTTCAGATTCACAGTAGAGACTCATCATTCACACATTCAACTTACATTAATTCTAGTATTTAAAGTTAAGTCTTTTTTGTTTAACCTGCCCCCTACACATAGCCAAGTAAGTCATCTGGCACTCAGCTGAAGCAGCAGCAATCTGTTGCAAAGATGGAGGGAAAAAGGACTCCAGTTGGAGGCACTGAGAGAGGGGCAATACTGTTCTTAAGCAGGGTGAGGCATCTTCACGGTTACTGGCCACGAGCAATGTTTGCCTTGCATGCTGCTTTTGGTTCTTCACTCCTGTGTCAGAAAACTGTCAATGCCAGGTCTCCCCTGGATGTGTCTGCTTACTATAAACTTATAAATACGAACACCTTTCTTATCCCAATCCTACCTTAACTGTGCCTCAGAAAGGCCATAGCTCCTAACCCTCTTATACCATTAAAACACCTGTCAACCTAGTGCAATGCTAGGATGCATAAGGTCCCAGCTTCTTAAGAAAGGAAGGACAGAGAAGAACAGGAAGTGGTATTGTTCCATTACTTATAAAGTAAACACAGAAGCAAGGTCTCTCCTTACAGGCTCACAGTGGACATATCTCACCGAGACCTCAGGGCTTTCATCAATACACGGGAGCATGGAGAGCCCACAGGAGCTGCATGCATACCTTGTTTGCACACTGCTTACACTGCTTCTCATCCAGGCAGTCGCCTGCCACTTTGGCCAGGACAGGATCCAGGGGGTTGTCCTTCAGGTCCAGCCACTTCAAGCTCTAAAGAGGGACGATGGTCAAAGAAAGGGCCATGGGCTGAGCCTGAGTCCACATACACATTCCCTTAAGATGGAACAAAATGAGCAGGAAGCAGGCCCCTCTGTGCTCCACCCACAGGGACAGCCATCTGTGGCAGGACAAACAAGGTGGTACTACTGTCCACCTTTGTCACGGCTACATTCTGCCCCTGAGCCCTCTACCACATCTTGCCACGAAATGCTGGTTCATGAATTGTTACCTTGAGCTGAGCAAAGCTGACAGGCAGGGTGACCAGCCTGTTGTTGAGGAGGTCCAGATGCTGGAGGTTGACCAGACGGCCGAAGTCGGCCGGAAGCTGCTGCAGCTTGTTCTTACTCAGGTCTAGCTTCACCAGGTGTGTGAGTCCACAGAAATCCGACTAGGGCCCAAAGAGAGAACACCTGAGCCTTAGGCTCAGACACTGATGTAGCTAGCAGTTTGGGGAACCCAAGTCAGAGGTACCCCTGTACAAATCCCGACTCTATCAGCTTCCTCCTCCAATGAAAATGGAGAGAACACCTTCCATTCCTGGTGAAAGTCAGCAAGATGTGGATGTCAAAGGCTCAGGACAAAGTTGACACAAAAAATGTGTGTTCCTCAGTCCTTGGTTCTCCCTCTAGTCCATCTGCCACGCTGTTTCTGGAGTTGTTAGGACCCGTTCTGTCCCCCTACAGCACCCTGTGTTCACCTTCCATAGGATCTGTCAAACCGTGTGCCCATCTGTTTTCCCAAAGACACCAGGCACTCTCAGGTACTCACACTTATTCTTCTGTTACTGGCAGCACCTAGCACACTACTAGCACAGATGCTCAGTGAGTGTTCTCTGAAGAACCAACTGAACAAGCTGGGCTCCTCCTCCCTTCTCCAGCACAGGGGAAACATTCTCCTCACGTTAAACCTCTGCTGAGCGCCCATCTGCAAGTGATGGCGCAACTTCAGCTAATGAGACACTATTCTTGAGCTCTGGGGACTTGTCACTGCCAGCATATCTGCACTGCAGAGTGAAATGAAAGTTCAAAACAGACAACAGAACAAACTCGAACTGAAAAGCGTACCTCGGATGGGCGCAGTGGCTCATGCCTACAATCCCAGCACTTTGGGAGGCTAAGGAGAGAGGATTGCCTAAGCCCACAGGTTCGAGACCAGCCTGGGCAACTTGGTGAGACCTCATCTCTATAATAAATCAAAAAATTAGCTGGGTGTGGTGGCACATATTTGTAGTTCCAGCTACTTGGAAGGCTGAGGCGTAAGGATCGCCTGAGCCCAGCAGGTCGAGGTGGCCGTGAGCGTGCCACTGTACTCCAGCCTAGGCAACAGAGTAACACTCTGTCAAAAAAAAAAAAAAAGAAAAAGAAAAAGAAAAGTGCACTTGGGGGTGCTACATGGCCATCTGGCCAAGTGTTCAGCAGGTGTGCAGCTGCAAGGAAGTGCTACCTTCTTTAATTAGACACAAAATACTTCCTGGAAGAAGTAGGATCTCAGACTCTTTTTAAATGTTAAAAATGGTTTTTGATGAAACGTGGGAAGATGCTATAGAAAACAAATCAGGCCCAGGAGCCAGAGTGGAATGGATGAATGATCCAGTGAAGATGCTGGAACCACAGCCCAACAGGAAGGTACCCTAGAGCACAGCGAAGAGGGGCATGACCAGCGAAGGGTGGAACTGTGGGTCTGACTGTGCAGGAGCCCTGCTACAATGAGGAGCCTGAGGGGCTGAATGAATCTAGTGCCTACACCGGTGAAGCACAAGGAGAACTAGGACAGCAGCCTCCAAACTTGTTGGCATCAGGGACCGGCTTCATGGAAGACAATTTTTCCAGACAGGGTAGGGGGAATCATCTGGCATTAGAGTCTCATAAGAAGCGTACAACCTAGCTCCCTCATGTGCAGTTCCCAACAGGGTCTAATGCCGCTGCTGATCTGACAGAAGGCAGAGCTCTGCTCCACCTGCCATTCACCTCCTGCTGTAGAGCCCAGTTCCTTCCTAACAGGCCACTTCCAGTCTGTGGCCCAGGGGTTGGGGACCCCTGAATTAAGAGATGCTGTGCAAGAACAATCAAAGGATCTGGCCATGGGTTGGATGTGCTGAACAAAAAGGCAGCAAATCTCGAGTAATTCAAGTCCTTGATTGGCAGAAGAATAAAGTAGTCCCATAAAATCACATAAAATCACATTCTTTCTTGTTCACATCAGAAGATGCATAAGCAGGGAAGAAGATGCACAAGGAAGCTGTTCACAGCTCTCTCCCAGGAAGGCAGAGCAACTTATAGAATGGTCATGGCCTCCCCCATGCAGTAGGGAAGAAAACTATTTTTCGGAGGAATAAGACAGAAAAAAGACAAGCCTGGTAAGTGACTCAGTCAGCATCCCGTGGACTTTTGTTTTCTGTGGCCTGACTTTCCCACAGTTCCAAAGAATGAGGCTTCTACCTTGATTCCCTTCCTACTGAGATAAACCACCCTGTCCCAACCCCCCAACACACTCAGATTTAGCTGTAGCCTGCCAGTGGGCCTATCCTGAAATCACACCTCATGATACCCCAACCCCAAACCAAGAAGGAGATGCATCCAGAGCTCCAGAAGGAGTCATGTTTGCTTGCCAATCTTACCGGTAGAGTAGTCAGTTTATTGCAAGACAGATCCAGTATGGTGGCCTTTGGAAGGGCAGCCTAGAAAAAAAAGATGAGAAAAACATGTTAAACCACCAGCTGGAACTATTCCATGACATCTGCTAATGATACAGTTTCCAGAGAAAGTTCCCATGATTAGGAAAGACCTTTAAAAAATGGTACAATAGCATGTTTCTGGGGACAAGAGACGAAAAATGAGTCAGGCAACAATAATCTAGGGAAGAATGCAAAGAGTAGGGACTTGGCTGTGGGACATCTAAGAAAAGAAAACTTAAGCTGGGCACGGTGGCTCATGCCTGTAATCCCAGCTACTTGGTAGGTCAAGGTGGGAGGATCACTTAAGCACAGGAGTTCAAGATCAGTCCAGGCAACATAGCCAGACAACATTTAAAAAAAAAAAAAAGGAAAAATTTAGATTGTCAGACATTTTTCCTAGCACATTAAAAATATTATCTGGCAACACCTTTATTAGGTTTAGGACAGGGACTATGTCTAATAAAGCTTTTCAGCAGTTCTAGGCCTTCTTCAAAGCCGGCACTCAATATCCAACATGGGGCCAGACACAGTGACTCATGCCTGTATTCCTAACACTTCGGGAGGCAGAGGTAGGAGGATCACTTGAGGAGTCTGAGACCAACCTGGGCAATACAGTAAGACTCTAGCACTTAAAAAATAAATAAATAAAATAAATATGTATTTTATAAATATATATGTTCTTAAAGAAATAAAATAGGCTGGGCACAGTGGCTCAGCCTGTAATCTCAGCACTTTGAGATGCCGAGGTGAGAGGACTGCCTGAGCCCGTGGGTTCGAGACCAGCCTGGGCAACTTGGTGAGACCCGTCTCTACAATAAATCACAAAAACTAGCTGGGCATGGTGGCATGCGTCTGTAGTTCCTGCTACTTGGAAGACTGAGGCGGAAGGATCGCCTGAGCCCAGCAGGTCGAGGCTGTGGTGGCTGTGAGTGTGCCAGTGCACTCCAGTCTGGGTGACGGAGAGTGAGACTCCAAATAAAATTTAAAAAAAAGAAAATATATTTTTAATATATATTTAAAGAAATTAAAAGTATCCATACATGTTGGCTGACTCATGACTGAATTAATGAGTGAATGCCAGAGTGAAAACAAAGCCCTTACAACCCAGCTCTATTTCCTCATGGTGTCCAGGCTGGAGAGCTCAGCAAAACAGATCCTAGGGGCAAAGCTGCTTTGACCAGATGCCTGGAGCAAACGGTTTCAGACAGCAGTTCTAGATCCAGGCTGAAACAAGACTAGCCGTCTTCTTGGAGTGAGAAAGGAGGCAGACATTCAGCTAAAGGTCCTTGGTCAGCCTGCACTTTCTAACCATCTGAAAGTCCTAAGAGCGAAGTTTGACCCTCTAAAAAAGTGTTGGACACTACCATGGAAAGAACATGATAGCTGCATGTATTTGCTGCCTTCCAAGATTTTACGTTATAATCTTATTTAATCTCATAATATAATCTCACACTATCTTATTTAATCTTAAAATAAGCTATGACATAGAAACTTATCGTCATCTTATAAATAAGGAAATCTAGGCAGAAAGTCTAACTAGCTTGCCAAGGCATTCAGCTATTAGGCAATGGAGCTGGGAGGAGTTGAGATATCGGCGCTGGGAGCCTCGCTCTAGCCACCATCATACACTCCACAGTGGAAGGAGGACTGGGCTCAGTGCCCAAGGCAAATGTAATTGGCCAAAGACAGTAAGCAAAGTGTGGGTCATCCAAAGTGAGGCTAGTGGGGGCGGGGGGAGCAGTGGAAAAGCAGGGACGTGGAAACTAGCTCCACGTAGACAACGAACTAGGTGCTAATCTCCCTGGGGCCTCAAGCCTCAGTTTACCGGGGGGGGGGAGAAGGGGGGGCCGCAGGGGCGACGCGAGATTTCCGCCAGTTTCGGCGGAGTTGGGATGAGACCTTGCCAACCGAGCAGGGAAACTACTTTCTTCAAAGAAAGCAGCCTCAAGGCTGGGGCAGCCAACAGGGATTGCCAGCTTCCTGGAAGAGCCGGATTCTGGGCCACACCCAGGTCTGTCAGAAGGCCTACTCCCCCGGAACCAGTCACTCATTCATTCTCGAAAGCCCGCAGCCACCGCGCCGTGGTCTCCCACCTCGGGTCGGGCACGGAGCTGGGCACCGCGAAGCCCCTAAAGGAGGCAGATGCGCGTCGTGGCCTGTAAACAGCCTTGGCTGGACCAGCCGATCTTCCCTGCTTTCTGGAACTGCGCCAAAGTGACACGTGTACATCCCGGGGAGAGAAGCCCGGGGCTGGACGCGGCTCCCCGGGGACTCAGTCCCACTTCCACCCCCTTAGTTTTAAAGAAGGGGAAACTGATCTCGGAGAAGGAGGCGGCCCGCGCCCGGGACAGGGGGCGCCTGGGCCTCGCGGGGCTGCACTGACCAGCTCCTTGACGGGGACTTCATTCAGGTCGCTGAGGCTCAGGTCCAGCTCGTTGCCGTCCAGCTTGTCGCGGAGGTTCCCGCCCTTGCTACCGGTCTTGGTCATGGTGACGCCGGCTGAGCGGGCCCCGGCTCCGGGCTTCCGACGGACAGGGGGCTCGGCGGACTCTTACGCAACCGACAACGCCAGAGCCTCCGCCGCCGCGGATGCCTGACTGCCGCCGACTGTCCTCCCGCCGGCCGCACTCCCAGCCCCGCGCCTCGCTCCCACCGGTGCAGCCGCGACGACGACCACTTCCGTGTCCACGTCACCTTCCGCGACCACTGAGACGGGCTGGGCCAGAGCGGCCCGAGCGTGTGCGGGACCGCCCTCTGGCGCCCGGGATGGTGCACTGCATGTCGCCGCCCCAGGGGTGGGGCTGAAGGCGCTGAGCTCCGTTCCTGGGTGGCCCCGCGCGCAAACCCGCGGGCGTCGACGCTGGCAGCGCCAGGAGGCGAAAGCACACCGACCGGGCGCTAGAAGACCTGGGTTCGCATCCGACCTCATCAGATCACCCAGTCTCCCTGACTAGGAGCAGAAGCTGGGCGTCCTCTAAATTTGCTCCCTGTCCTCTACGTAACAACCCCAAATCACCATCATCCGGAAAACACGACTTCCTGAATTCCTTTTCTCGCCTCCTCACTGCCTCAGTGCTTGTCTCTCTCCTTCCCATCTATCTTCTATCCAGCTCCTCACTGATAGTTCCAAAAATGTGGTCAAGTCTCTCTGCTTAAAACTCTTCAAACCTCCAGCTTCGTCTAGATGTGGACCACTCCTCTCCAGGCTGGGTCCTGCCTGCTCCTGCAGCCTCCTCGCAAGCTCAGGTCCCTGTCCGGACAGGATGCTGTGCAGACTTCCCGGAGGTGGCTTCCTCACCCAACCCTCTCCTGCAGTGGCCCTGCCTTCCCCGCCCACCTTCTCTGCCTAGCTCATTCCTAGTTCTTCAGGAACTGTGACCTGACCACCGAGAACCAGGCTGAGTTAGGAGTCCCTCCTTAGGGCTCTGGCAATGCCCTGCGTGCCACCTTATTGCCAGAGATGGTAACGCTTCATGGCTAAGTGGGACCTCTGGCACGAAACCAACTGGGTATTAATCCTGGCTCTGCCACTTGCTGCTTACAAAGCCTTAAGCCATTACCATGCCCCGGCTTTTATCTGTGACTCTATGAGAAATGTAGACACCCAGCTGCTACAGTCTGGGGAGGGTAGAAGGAGTAAAACACATGAAGAGCTTGCAGCAACGACTGGTACTTAGTAAGCACGGGGTAAACATTAGCTACAATCCATGGTCCACCTGGTGTCATGCTCATCTTTATGTGCTTGTCCTCCACTCTGGACTGTGAGTGCAGTGATTCTTAAAAAGTTATGTGTTTGTTTTGTGTTCCTTTTTTGACTTGGAGTCACACTCTGTTGTCCAGGCTGGAGGGCAGTGTCACTGTTATGGCTCACTGTAGCCTCGACCTCCTGGATTCAGGCAATCCTCCCAGCCTCCTGAGTAGCTGGGACTATAGGCATGTGCCACCATGCCCAGATAATTTATTTTTATTTTTATTTTCTGTAGAGACGAGGTCTCACTATGTTGCCCAGGCTGGTCTTGAACTCTTGGACTCAAGCGATCCTCCTGCCTCAGCCTCCCAAAGTGCTAGGATGATAGGCATGAGCCACCTCTCCTGGCCTGGGCAGGGATGTTTATCTTAATCATCTTTGTATCCCCAGAGTCTGTGTGTCTGACACATGGTAGTTTCTCATCCATACGTCTGTTGAATGAATGAATGAGGCACTTTACCCACTCTAAATCTCAGTTTGCTCATCTTGAAATGGGAGTATTAGAGTGTATCTCAAGCCAGGTGTGATGGTTCATGCCTGTAATTCCAGCAACTTGGGAGGCTGAGACGGGAGGATCTTCTGAGGCCAGGAGTTCAAGACCAGCCTGGGCAACATAGCAAGACCCCTCCCCCCTGTCTCTATCCCAAAAAATAAATAAATAAAATAAAACTGATCACAGAGGGAAACTGTGAAGACCAAATGAGGTAATGCTTACTCATTTAACAAATTGTGCACACTTCTCCCCACCCCCAGCAAGGCATCATGCTGGGCTTCTGGGAAACAGACAAGGGCAACTGGGTAATACATACATTAGTATTTGGCGATCTCTAAATCCCTGAGCATCCATTATCTTATTTTGATAATGTACCAAGAGATAATGAGGCACTCTTTATTGTAATAGCCTCTTATGGAGGATGAAACCAAAGCTCAGAGAGGGCAAGTAACTTATTCTCAGCCACACAGCTAGTTGAAAGGCAGAATTTTTTATCCCAAATTCTGTTTCTAGCTGGACGTGGTGGCTCATGCCTGTAATCCCAGCACTTTGGGAGGCCGAGACCAGAGGATTGCCTGAGTTCAGCAGTTTGAGACTAGCCTGGGCAACTTGGCGAGACCTCGTCTCTACAATAAAACAAGCAAACAAAAATTAGCTGGGTGTGGTGGCACCTGCCTGTATTTCCGGTGGCCGTGAGGGTGCCATTGCACTCCAGCCAGGGCGACAGAGTGAGACGCTTACTAAAAAAAAAAAAATTCTGTTTTCTTTTCACCACACCCTATTTTTCCCACCCCAAAGGAGTCTACCGTTCACACAAATAATCATTATACAAGGTAGAAGAATAAGTGCCCTCACGCATACAGATAAACTCTGTGTGTGAATGTGTGTGTGGTGATAACTTCAGACTGACATGCACAGAGGCTTTCTTCATGCCTAGGACTGTGCTTCATATATATTATTTCTTTTTTTTTGAGCTGGAGTCTCACTCTGTCACACAGACGCTCCCGGCCACCGCAGCCTCGACCTGCTGGGCTCCCGCGATCCTTCTGCCTCAGCCTCCCAGATAGCCAGAACTACAGGCGCGCATTACCATGCCCGGCTAATTTTTGATTTATTGTAGAGACAAGGTCATGCCAAGTTGCCTGGGCGGGTCTCGAACCCGTGGGCTCAGGCATTCCACTCGCCTCGGCCTCCCAAAGTGCTGGCATTACAGGCTGAGCCACCGAGCCCAGCCATATTATTTCTTTTTAACTCAGTCTTCACAACAGCCTTATAAGGCAGATATTATCTCAGTTTTACAGGTGAAGTAATTGAGGCTCTGAGGGGTCAGTTATGGAATGACAATCCCAGCAAGGAAGTGCGTACAGTCCAAGAAAGGTGGGCTTATACCCTCTTGGGGAGACGGAGCCTGGAGGAAAGAAAGAAATCAGAAAAGGCTCCATGGAGGAGGTGGCATTTAAGTTGAACTATGAAGAATAGGTCAGATTCAGACAGGCTGACATGCAACCCAGGGAAGCAGAGCAGCAGAATAAAAAATCGACAGCAAGTTTTCACTTTGGGGAAGACTTTTTTTTAATCCCTGAGGCAGCAATCCTGTAGTTTCTGTAATCTGTTGACAACCTTTTGCCTGGGAACAATAGATTGGTCCCACACTGAACCCCCAAACCAAATGCCACCTTGTGCCTGAATGTCTGAGGTTGTTTGGGAAGCCAAAGAGAACACAAGTACCAACTGCCATTGAAAAGCCAAAGATCAGGACCCGACAGGAGGCAGCAGCTTCCTGAAGGTGCTTGGCTGCCAGTCCAGCTGCCAGCTCCAGGGCAATCTTGGCAAGTCACTGCACCTCTCTAAAATTCTGTTTCTCCTTCTGTAAAATGGACATAATAGCCGGGCACAGTGACTCCTGCCTGTAATTCCAGCTACTTGGGAGGCTGAAGCAGGAGAATTGTTTCAGTCCAGGAGTTCGAGGCCAGCATGGGTTACGACTCCATCTCTTAAAAAATAAAATTAAAAAAATAATAATCTGGCCGGGCTTGGTGGCTCAGCCTGTAATCCCAGCACTTTGGGAGGCTGAGGCGAGTGGATTGCCTGAGCCCGTGGGTTGAAGACCAGCTTGGGCAACTTGGTGAGACCTCGTTTCTACAATAAATCAAAAATTAGCCGGCATGGTAGCATTCGCCTATAGTTCCTAGCTACTTAGAAGACTGAGGCAGAAGGATCACTGGAGCCCAGCAGATTGAGTCTGCGGTGGCCGGGAGTGTGCCACTGCACTCCAGTCTGGGCAACACAGTGAGACTCCAACTCAAATAATAATGATAATAATAATAATAATTTTGAAAAATGTTAATGGGCATAATGATATGAGGAAGTGTCAAAGTTCCACAGAGAGCTGGGCGTGGTGGCTCACGCCTGTAATCCCAGCACTTTGGGAAGCAGAGGATAGAGGATTGCCTGAGTGCAGTCTGGGCAACCTAGCAAGATCTCATCTCTACAATAAATAGATAAACAATTACCTGGGCGTGGTGGCTTATGCTTGTAGTTCCAGCTACTTGGAAGGCTGAGGCGGAAGGATCACCTGAGCTGGGCAAGCAGAGGCTGTGGTGACTGTGAGTGTGCCACTGCACTCCAGAATGGGCCACAGAGTGAGACTCTGACTCAAAAAAAAAAAAAAAAAGCTCCACAGAGAGACACATGTGAGAAAGAGACGAGCAGCACCATACAGCATAAGTCAACCTTTCTAAGGGCAGTTCGGTCCCTTCACAGTCTGTCCTCACTGCAGGAGGTAGATTTTATTTTTTTTACTTTTTTAGATTTTAAATTTAAACTTTTTTTGAAGTCAGGGTCTTGCTCTGTTGCCCAGGTTAGAGTGCAGTGACGCTGTCGCAGCTCACTGCAGCTTCGACCTTTGGGGCTCAGGTGATCCTTCTGCCTCAGCCTCCTAAATTAGTGGAACTATGGGTATAAGCCACCATGCCCAATCAATTTTTTTTTTTGTAGAGACTGGGTCTCACTATGTTGTCCAGGTTGGTTTCCAACTCCTGGGCTCAAGCAATCCTTCCAGCTTGATCTACCAAAGTGCTGGGATTATAGGCATGAGCCACTGAGCCCAGACAGCTGGGAGGTGGATTTTTTTTTTTTTCCAACTGGAGTCTCACTCTGTCACCCAGACTGGAGTGCAGTGGCCGCTCCCGGCCACCGCAGCCTCGACCTGCTGGGCTCCGGCGATTCTTCCGCCTCAGCCTTCCAAGTAGCTGGAACTACAGGTGTGCACTACCACGCCCAGCTAATTTTTTGATTTATTGTAGAAATGAGGTCTCACCAAGTTGACCAGGCGGGTCTCAAACCCTCGGGCTCAGGCAATCCACTCACTTCAGGCTCCCAAGGCGTGGGATTACAGGCTGAGCCACAGAGCCCGGCTGAGGTGGATTTTTTTAAATGGCAGACTCAACCCTTGAGGATGGGAGCTCATAAGTACTTTTTGTGCAAAAGATCTTTGTTTATTAATTGACTTAATTATACAGGTTTGCTTTAAATACTTCCATATGTAAAGAGATACATATGTCCCCATAGGTCAGTTCTTCCCAAGTAATCCTCAAATATAAGGCAAGTGCAATTAGATTTTTGTTTTGTTTTTGTTTTAAAAACTAGATAAAAATTATCTTAAAATGTACATAGAGGGATATGACAAAATTGTATTTTTTAAATAAACAAAAAACGCATATAGAGGGAAAAGTCAAGTTCATATGGAAAGGTAGGTGTATAGGAATTGCAATTAATGCTTTATGCTTTATGAAATGAAGAAATAGCAACAAGAGTTTTGCCCTATCAGATATCAGACCTCTAACTGGGCTCGGTGGCTCAGCCTGTAATCCTGCGCCTTTGGGAGGCTGAGGTGAGTGGATTGCCTGAGCCCGCGGGTTTGAGATCCACCTGGGCAACTTGGCGAGACCTCATGTCTACAATAAATAAAAAATCAGCCGGCTGTGGTAGTGCGTGCCTGTAGTTCCAGCTACTTGGAAGGCTGAGGCGGAAGGATCGCTGGAGCCCAGCGGGTCGAGGCTGCGGTGGCCGGGAGCGGCCACTGCACTCCAGTCTGGGCGACAGAGTGAGACTCCAACTCAAAAAAAAAAAACAAAACCAGACAGATATCAGACTTCATAATCAAGGTCAAAACAGTATAGCATTGTTATAGACAGGTAGATCAATGGGACAAAATAGACAGACTGAGAACATGCAAACGTACATGAATCCTTTTTGTTTGTTTGTTTGAAGAGACACGGTCTTGCTATGTTGCCCGGACTGGTCTCAAACTCCTGGCTTCAAATGATCTCACCTCGGCCTCCCAAAGTTCTGGTATAAAAGGAATGAACCACCTCACCCAGCCATCTATGAGTCCTTAATGTATAATTAAGTTTGCATTTAAAGTTAAATCCATCCAAAGGGGAGTGGTTGGGAAATTAGAATACACTTATACAATGAAACATTACTGTGAAACATTACGCAGCTATTAAAGAGAATGAGTAGGAACTCTATGTATGGACCCGGAGGAAAACGTTTGTTGTATATGGTCAAGTAAAAACAGCAAGTCACGGAATAAGATGCATGATATTATTTCATACTTACAGAACAGTTGCAAGACTGGGAGGGAGAATTCCTGGATACTCTTTCCCCAGATTTTCCATTTTGTCATTTTACTACAGTTGCTTTCTCTCTCTCTCTTTCATATGTATATATACTTCTGAACTGTTTAAGAGTATATTGCAGCCAGGCACGGTGGCTCAGCCTGTAATCCCGCGCCTTTGGAAGGCTGAGGTGAGTGGATTGCCTGAGCCTGCGGGTTCGAGACCCACCTGGGCAACTTGGCGAGACCTCATCTCTACGATAAATCAAAAATGAGCTGGGCGTGGTAGCGCACGCCTGTAGTTCCAGTTACGTGGAAGGCTGAGGCGGAAGGATTGCTGGAGCCCAGCAGGTCGAGGCTGCGGTGACCGGGAGCGGCCACTGCACTCCAGTCTGGGTGACAGAGTGAGACTCCAACTCAAAAAAAAAAAAAAAAAAGAATAAAGTCCATTGATTAGATAGTAGTATTCATCAGTGTTAAATGTTGATTTTTTTTTTTTTACAATTGTCCTTTTGTGGTTACATATTACCTTGTGTTTGGGAAAAACACTTTGATATATTTAAGGTTAAAGGGCCAACATGTCACCTCGACCTCCCAAAGTGCTAGGATTACAGGCTGAGCCACCGAGCCTGGCCTGGACTTTATTCTTATTTCATCAGTTATCCAGAGTGATCTCATTTTCTGGTAAAAATAGATAAAGGAGCTAGAGAAAGACATATCTGTGTCTACATTTTTGCATAAGCTTAGGAAATGATATAGATCAGTATCCACACTTTTAAACTTGTTTACCTTGAAGATTTGCTATAGTGAGCCATATTATTTTGTAATCAATTATAATATAGAAAAGTTTGATATTAATAAATAAACAATGAATAAAATCAACATATGTTGAGACAAAGCTGATATCAAATCTGGCTCTGCCAACTTTGAACATATTACCTAATCCCTCCAAGCCTGAATTTCCTCCAAGATCTCCATCTCTAGAGAAAGCTATATCTAGAATAAACTTATACAATGAAACATTACATATAGTGTGTGTGTGTGTGTGTGTGCGTGTGTGTGTGTGTGAAAGCAGGATTTATTGAGAGAACAGAAAAGTTCCCACAGTGGGAGGGGACCCGAGAGGGTTGCCCAAGAAAGCTATATTTTTAATAAGGATTAAATGAAAAAAACCAAAACAAAACACCACCAAGTTCTCACTTTCTAGAGGGCACTCAATCATTCCTGGAAAACCGTCTACCTCATTTCTTCTTCTGTGCTCCCACCTCCTCTCCTCTGTTCATTCCATCTGGCTTGGAGTGCCCTTTCCTCTCTCTTCATGGTCACCAATCTTTTCACCCTTTAAGGTCCAGTCCAGAAACCACCTCCTCCAGGAAGACCCACATGATCACCCTAACCAGAAGTGAGCTATTTCTGCTGATGCCCTATTATGCTTTGGGCTACACGATAGCTCATAGCACCACAGTGTCAGACTCCCAAAGACCCCAAAAAGAAAGGCACTGTGTTCGAGAGGCAGAAGAAATGTCCCAGAGACACCGGATGAAACATGGGCTTTATTGAGGAACTTGCATACAGGAAAGGTGATCCAGGAGTGGCTGACTGGACAGGAAAAAACCATTCCCGGTTGTAAAAGGCATATAGGTTATATAACATTTTACATAGGACAGGGTGTGGGGTTAAATGTGAAAAGGGTAGGGCTGCCAGTGCACAGGTGCAGTGCGAGAAGGCGCTTATATACATGTCGCATGTACACAAAATGACTGTGACTTCTCTCTAGGTGGGATTTTAGCATTATAATGAACCAAAGTTGAACTAAAGGTAGCCAAAGATTATGGGCATGGATCTAGGCATGTCCAGTCTTGTCCGAACTGGCCCAGGGGGTCGACTGCCTCAAGGAAGGATGCATGAAAACATTCACTATGCACAGATGCAAATCGTGGTCGGCAGGCATGGAGAACACTCCGTCCATGGCCTCGGCATGACCTGCGTGTCCTGGTCGGAGCCTGAGGAGCATGGGACATCCCTGCTTGGCCACCTCCAGGACCCCACGCCAGCCTCCAAACCCCTGCTTGGGGCCACACCTGGGTGCTCATGTTGCCACTGAGCACGTGTCACCCTAAGAGCACTATGTCCTGGTTTGCATTAGAGTTGTCGGCAGTGATAACAGTGACAACAACGTAACCTGAGAGGAGTCTGTCAGGGGCTCCACAGAAAAGCTTTCCTTGCTAATCAAAGGCTGCCAAGTTTCTTTCCTGGTTGTGCCTGTGTGTGGTGCCTGGAACTGATACCTGAGACCACAAGGGGAGACCCTGCCTATGCACCATGAATCACACAATGCCACGAGCGATTTGCTTGAGTTGGGGGCCAGAATCTGCAGGTCACTTGATACACAGTCTTCAAAAGCCTCGCCTCTTAGTCAGGGGGCTGGTTCTCACCAGAGGGAACTCCTTCTCATGTTTATATCTCCAACAGACGTAGGGTCCGCATTCTACAAATAGGATTAGATTGCCACTTATTTTACTCAAATCACTCAAAATGAACTGAGTACCTTCCACATGCCAAACCCTAGCTAGGGGCTTACTAGGAACAACGCCTACGATCATTATAATACAGGCCCTGCCTGCCTCACTCATGAGGCCCTGCCTTATTTTTCTCTACCCCCAAATAAGTGATCTCTGCTCCCATGACAAAACTACTAGCAACTTCCAGAATGTACCTGTTTTCTGTCTTCACATCTGCTTTTCCCTTGAACTTTCAACATCCCATTGGCTAGCCACGGTTTTCCCTGCAAATCTTATCTGTGGTAGGCTTCAGAATGGCCCCTAAAGATATCCACACTCTAATCGCTGCGGACTGTGAGTGCTACTTTACATGGCGAAAGGGACTTTTCAGACGTGATTAAATTAAGGGTTTTGCGATGGAGATATTTCCTTGTAGTATACAAGTGAGCCCTAAATGCAATCACAGTGTTCTTCTAAGAAAGGCTGGCCTGGCCTGGTGGCTCAAACCTGTAATCCTAGCATTTTGGGAGGTCGAGGCGGGAGGACTGCTTGTGCCCAGGAGTTCGAGATCAGCCTAGGCAATATAGAGACCTAATCTCTACACAAAAATTTATTTAAAATCAATAAATTAGCTGGATGTGGTGGTGTATGCCTGTAGTCCCAGCTACTCAGGAGGTTGAGATGGAAGGATCACCTGAGCCCAGGAGGTCAAGGCTGCAGTGAACCATAATAGTGCCACCGCACTCCAGCCTGGATGACAGAGTGAGACTCCAACACAGAAAAAAAAAAAAAAAAGAAAGGCAGAGGGCCTGGCATGGTGGCTCATGCCTGTAGTTCCAGCTACTCAGGTGGCTGAGGGAGGAGGATCATTTGAGTCTAGAAGTCCCAGGCCAGCCTGGGCAACACAGCAAGACCCCATCTCTAAAAAAAGAAAGACAGAGGGAGATCAGACATAGAACAGGAGGCAGTGTGACCACAGAGGCAGAGATTAGATGTGGCCACCAGCACCTGCCATGCCAACACCTTGATTTTAGTCCCATAAGACTCATTTCAGACTCTCTAGAACTGCAAGAGAATGAATTTCTGTTGTTTTGAGCCAGTCAAGTATGCAATTCGTCCCAGCAGTAATAAAAATAAAAAAACGAGGCCGGGCTCGGTGGCTCAGCCTGTAATCCCAGTACTTTGGGAGATCAAGGCAAGTGGATTGCCTGAGCCCACGGGTTCAAGACCAGCCCGGGCAACTTGGTAAGAACACGTCTCTACAATAAATAAAAAATTAGCCAGGTGTGGTCGTGTGTACCTGCAGTTCTGGCTACTTGGAAGGTTGAGGTGGAAGGATCGCCAGCCCAGTAGGTCGATGCTGGCATGGCTGTGAATGTGCCACTGCACTCCAGCATGGGCGACGGAGCAAGACTTCAACTCAAAAAAGAAATAAATAAAAATAAGAAACGAACACCCTGCTCATTTCTCAGGACTCAACCCAGACTTCCAGGAGAACTTCTACAACCTGCCAAAGACAGGTGCCTCTCCTGTGTCCCCCTCACAGAGCACCAACTACATTGCAGGGTTGGTGACTGCACTCCAGTCACAGAGTGAGACTCCGACTCAAAAAAAGGAGAAAATACTTGTCATTTAAGATCATATCTGCCTGTGTCTACCATCCTTTTTTATTTTTTTTAGTCGGAGTCTCATTCTGTCGCCCAGGTTGGGTGCAGTGGCACATTCACGGCCACCTCAGCCTCAACCCCCAGGGCTCAGGCGATTCTTCCACCTCAGCCCTCCAAGCACCTGGAACTACAGGCGTGCGCTACCACACCCGGCTAATTTTTTATGTATTTATTGTAGAGATGAGGTCGCTCTATGTTGCCCAGGCTGGTCTCGAACCTGTGGCCTCAGGCGATCCTTTCTCCTTTGCCTTCTGAAGTGCCGGGATTACAGGCGTGAGCCACCGCACCCAGCTGTCTACCATCCCTTATTAGCTGTGATCAAGATAATTTTACTCTGCACAGTAGCTCAGAGCAAGTTCCTTATTTTCACTTTTAGCTAGAAAGCCAGAAACATTCGGTTTTAGAACAATTTCTGTTAGCCTTGTTTTTTGTTGTTTTGGGGGAGTTTTGGGGGGTGGGCATGGGCTACAGGATTTAATCAGCCTGACTGGCAGAGTATAAGCATGAATGTACCAAGTCATTTTAATCTCTTCTTCCAACATTAAACCTCCCTTCCTCATCTTCCCCTCCCCTCTGTGTTTTGTGGTTGCCCCAGTCTCGCCTTTTTTCCCCACCTCTCCTTCGTGATCACTGCATTTCTCATTAGACAGCGCCCTTCTCAGACATGCAGTGGAGGAAGTTCTTTAAGAGTCATTTTTCACACACTACTTGGAAGCCGTCAATTACAACAGAGAACCATGAAAAATTACACCAGAGAAAAGAGGTTTGCTCAAGGTCATTGACAGAAATTGCAGCAGCGCTGATTTCTTCTCAGATTTGACTCTAAGACTTAGTAACCCCTGTGTACTCATTTTTTTTTTTTTTTACAGTAGAAACCTCATCAAACACGCTAGTCTCTGTAATTGATTGATGGTACCAGTCGGGGAGTCTCCCTCAGGCCTGTTAATTTAAAAAATTGCATTAAGAGAAAACATACACACCATCTTGGAAAATAAAATAAGACAACTTTTTTTTTTTTTAGTTGGAATCTCACTGCATCGCCCAGGCTGGAGTGCAGTGGCATGCTCACAGCCACCCCCGCATCGACCTGATGGGCAGACAGTGATCCTCCTGCCTCAGCCTTCCAAGTGGCTGGAACTACAGGCATGTGCTACCATGCCCGGCTTTTTTTTTTTTTTTTAATTAGAGAGATGAGGTCTTATCAAGTTGCCCAGGCTGGTCTCAAACCCGCAGGCTCAGGCAATCCACTCGCCTCAGCCTCCCAAAGTGCTGGGATTACAAACTGAGCCACCGAGCCCGGCCTAGAAGACAGCTTTTTAGCAAAAAGTGAGGCCAGGTGCAGTGGTTCATGCCTGTAATTCCAGCACTTTGAGAGGCTGAGGCAAGAGGATTGCTTGAGCCCAGGAGTTCAAGACCAGCCTGGACAATATAGTAAGACCTTGTCTCTACAAAACAATTAGTTGGGTGTGGTGGCACGCACCTGTAGTCCCAGCTCCTTAGGAGGCTGAAGTGGGAGGATTACCTGACTCAGGAGGTTGAGGCTGTAGTTGTCAGTGCCTTTGCACTGCTGTCTGGGCGACAGAGTGAAGCCTTTTTAAACACTTTTAAAAAGTGGCCCTTACCCTTCCTCCTGGTCCTGTATTAAATTTAATATTCATCAACTTTATTTATCTATCTATATATTTATTTTAGAGACAGGGTCTAGCTATCACAGGCTGCAAGGCAATGGCTTGATCAGAACTCACTGAGCCTTTTTTTTTTTTTTTTTTAGTTGGAGTCTCACTCTGTCACCCAGACTGGAGTGCAGTGGCCGTTCCCTGCCACCGCAGCCTCGACCTGCTGGGCTCCGGCGATCCTTCCGCCTTAGCCTTCCAAGTAGCTGGAACTACAGGCGCGCGCTACCATGCCCGGCTAATTTTTTGATTTATTGTAGAGATGAGGTCTCGCCAAGTTGCCCAGGCGGGTCTCGAACCCGTGGGCTCAGGCTGTCCACTCACCTCAGCCTCCCAAAGGCGCGGGATTACAGTCTGAACCACCGAGCCCGGCTTCACTGAGCCTTGAACTCCCAAGCTCAAGCAATCCTCCTGCCTCAGCCTCTGGAGAGAAACTTTAAAAAAAAATGATGGTAAAGTAGACATAAATAAAATTTACCTTTTTAACCATTTTTAGGTATACAGTTCAGTGACATTAAGTACATTCACATTGTTACGCAACCATCACCACCATCCAGCTTCAAAACTTTCATCTTCCCAAATGGAAACTCTATACCCATAATCAAGCAATAACTCCCCATTTCCCACCTCACCCCCAGGGAACCACCATTCCACTTTGTCTCTGTGAATGTGATTACTCTGTAGTTATCCTTTTGTGCGTAGACAATTTCACTTAGCATAATGTCTTCTAGGTGAATTTGTGTTGTAGCACATAAGGATTTCCTCCCTTTTTAAGGCTGAATAACACCCTATTGTATGGATACACTACATTTGGTTTATCCATTCACCCACTGATGAACATTTGGATTGTTTCTGCCTTTTGGCTATTGTGAATAATTTTGTTATGAACACTGGTGTACAAATGTTTTTCTTTTGGTTTTGTTTTTGAATTGAGGTCCCACTCTGCTGCTCAGGTTGGCGTGCAGTGTGGCACTATCACAGCTCACTGCAGCCTCGACTTTTGGGCTCGGGCTGTCTTTTTCTCCAGCCTCCCTAGTAACTGGGACTACAGGCGCATGCCACCACGCTTTTTTTTGTAGACACAAGGGCTCACTATACTGCCCAGGCTGGTCTCTAATTGCTGGGCTCAAGCAGTCCTCCCACCTCAGCCTCCCAAAATGCTAGGATTGCAGGTGTGAACCACCATGCCTGGTCTTGGTGTACAAATGTTTGCTTGAGTCCATACTTTCATTTTTGAGGGTATGTACCCAGAAATAGAATTGCTGGATCATAACACCTATTTTTTTCTTTTCTTGCTTTTTTTTTTTTTTTTTTTACAGACAGTCTCTCACTTTGTTGCCCAGGCTGAAGTACAGTTGTACAATCATAGCTCACTGCAGCCTTGAACTCCTGGGCTCAAGCAATTGTATTGTCTCAGCCTCCTGAGTAGCTGAGACTATAGATAAGAGCCTCCATATACGGCTTTTTTTTTTTTTTGTCGAAATGGGGTCTTGCTATGTTGCCCAAACTGGCCTCGAACTGCTGTCCTCAACTGATCCTCCAACCTCAGCCTCCCAAAGTAATGGATTACAGCTTATTTTTTTTTTTTTGAGGAAACACTATACCATTCTCCAACATGGCCTCTCCATTTGTGCCATTTTGCATTCCTAATAGCAATGCACAAGGGTTTCAATTTCTCTCCACATTCTCACCAACACTTATTTTCTGTTGTTATTGTTATTGTTTTAATCATAGCCATTCTAATGGGTATGGTGTGGTATCTGGTGATTTTTATTTGCATTTTCTTAATGACTGGTGATGTTGAACATCTTTTCATGTGCTTATTGGCCATCCATATGTCTTCTTTGAGAAATGTCTACTTCGGTCCAAAGGGAACAATTTGAACTTTTTTAAAATTTTAGTTGGCGTCTCACTCTATCACTTAGGCTTGAATGCGGTGGCACGCTCACGGTCACCACAGCCTCGACCTGCTGGGTTCAGGCAATCCTTTCATCTCTGTCTTTCAAGTAGCTGGAACTATAGGCGTGTGCCACCACACCCAGTCATGCTTAGTTGCCCAGGCAGGTCTCGAACCCGCGGACTCAGGCACTCCTCTTGCCTCAGCCTCCCAAGTGTTGGGATTACAGGTTTGAGCCACCGTGCCAGGCCCATTTAAACTATTTTAACCATTTTCGTATTTATCTTCTGCTGCTTAACGCTAAACAATATATTTATATTCTGCCATTTCTTGATTTTCTGTTTGATAGGTGAGGATTTGCACCCCTATCTGTCATCCCTAAGTTCTCCTAATATAATGTTTTATTATTTTTGTACATAAATAACATATTCCTTTATTTTTATTGTATACTTTTCCCTGCCCCTTACCTCTCAACTGCTATCAAGTGTAACTTCCAAGGTTAGTAACATTTACTTTCTGTTCCCTGTGATTAATCTTCTGGATGATATTCATAGGTTGATGCTAAGAATTAAAACACAAAAAAATCAATAAGTGGTATTTACCTTTTGAGGCCATTTTTGAAGCACAGAAGGAAAGGATATTGGCAAAGGGGCGGGCTTAAGGGCTTTCTCACGCTAGCCAATGGCATGAGCAAAATCACAGACCATAACGCATGCAAGTCACGTGCGGCAGGCAGATGTGTTTGGCTCAGGCAGAAAGCCCCTTGGAGAAGATTGAGGAATTGAGTTGTCTGAAGGGAGGAGAAGGGAAGTTGGAGGCTTGGGTAGTCTATGTGCCCTGCTCCCCACTTCCCTGTACTGGCCCAAGAATCCTGAATCAGCATGATCCCGCTACCCTGACGCAAGGACTCCTACGCCAGCCATCTTGACTTGCCTCTCTCCCAGCCCACCTCCCTGTCCATAGAACCAGCATCTTAGGGGTTTGTGAAGATGAAAAATCATTCTTCCTCCTAAAAAAAAGGGTTTTCAATTCCTAACAGAGGAAGGTCTGGGAGAAGACAAAGGCGGAAGGAGAGGGTGGAAAAAGAAACAATTATTGAAAGCTGGCCGACCGCCAGTTCCACCACCTACTCACCCCGTCCTCTGCTTGAAGTTGGTATTATTATCCCCATTTTATAGATAATGACTGAGGTTGGAGAGGCCCATGACTTGCCCAAAGTCACAAAGTGACTGTGGGCAGAGCCTTTGGCCTGTGCATTGGGGGCTGAACCTCTCTGGGACTCAGTTACTTCGTCCATAGAAATAGAGACACGTTGCAAGCCATGCCTGTTCCTTACAGGGTGTTTGATGGCCACAGATAAGGTACACAAAGAACCTGGCATGTGGGGGGTATCCTGAAACCAGTAGCATGTGTGCCTGGGAAGAGTCAGGGAAAGCCCAATGTTAAAAGCCAAGGCTGGAGCAAAGTTCAAGGAGGAATTCATTTTTCTCCCCATCCCACAAGGACCGACCCTCAGACTAGCCAGGAGAGTGGAGGGACCTACAAGAACAGTATTTACTCCTTACTTCACAGGACTGGAGAGGGACAATCGTTTATCTAGGGTCACCCAGCAAGCTAGTGGTTGAAACTTGCTAGGCAGGGCTGGGATCCCAGACTTGGGATACTCCCTAGCAACCCACATTCCCAGGGCTGTCTGTCAGTGCATTAGTCTAATTAGGAAGACACGCCCTTGCAAGCCCAGCTTTTCTTTTCTTCTTCTTTTTTTTTTTTTTTTTTTTTTTAGTTGGAGTCTCACTCTGTCGCCCAGACTGGAGTGCAGTGGCCGCTGCCGGCCACCGCAGCCTCAACCTGCTGGGCTCCGGTGATCCTTCCGCCTCAGCCTTCCGAGTTGCCAGAATTACAGGCATGTGCTACCACAACTGGCTGATTCTTTTATTTACTGTAGAGATGAGGTCTCGCTGCCCAGACGGGTCTCGAACCCACGCAGAGCTCTTTGTTTTCCCCCTGCCCCAACTTCTCACAATGTGAAGGGACCCTCCCCAGGAGCCAGGGGCCCAGAGGGATTTGAGGTCACTCTCAAGAGGAGCAGTGTGGTCGCCCTTCCATGATCACAACTGAGCTGAAGTTCCCAGATGAGAGCAAAGGTCTCCTAGGCCAGGCCCCGCCCCGGCCACCCCCTAGGTCTGGCAGATTGACTTCATCTCCTCCAGACCAGGAGAGGAGAGGTCACCCTGCCAGGGCCTTTCCCCCATTCTTTTCCAGCTTCTCTGGAGGAAGGGTCAAGGCTAAGCCACGACAGTACAGACCTGGAATAGTATACACTGTGCCACTCTCTGGCACTCAGTGCTACCTCTCCCAGCCAGGACCAGAGAAGGACAGGCACCTTCTCTCTGTCCTGTAGCTCCATCCAGGTCTTAGTATCCCATCTGCACCCAGGCCTCAGGGGATCCTAGGAGGTGGCTAGAGTTGCTTTCCAACCAGCCTAGGGAAGCAGCAGGAATTACGCCTCAAGCCCCAAGCTAAAGAAGACAGACAGGGGTGGGGAGCGGGGGTGAAATGCACAGGTCCCTGTCCCTGAGGCCACCTCAGGGCGCCCGGCCACCAGCCCTACCAGGAGGTCAAGCAGAGTCGGGGGGAGGAAGGAGAGGATGCCGCGTCCCTTCGGAAGCAGACATCTGGCTGCAGCCGGGACTCGCTCCCAGAGGGGTGCTCGTCCGCGACACCCTTTGTCCCGGCGCCTCCCCGCCCCCCGCAGGCTCTCTGCTCCAGCTGGCACGCTGCGGGGGCGCTTCGCCGGCTCCTCTGGCCTCTGGCTCGCAAACCCGGGGGCCGGCACGTGACCTGAGCGCTAAACGGGGCGCAGGGGTTGGCCGGGTCATGGTCTAGCCATCAGGGCCCGCATCGACGCTCGGCTGGCTCTGTTTCTTTGAAATCAACAAACTTGAGCGCCCCCGACATCCAGGCTCCTGGTGGTTGTCTTGGGCTGGTCTTGGGCTGCAGCCGGGACTTCGGACCCAGAGGGAAAGCAGGGTGATCCTTCCAGGGTCCGAGGGGAAGGTGGCTCGGCGCAGAGTCGCCACCTCCGGGCCCCGCCCCGCCCGCCGGGACCGAGTCCTCCGCACCCCATAGGCAGAGGCTGCCCTCCCCGCCTCCCCGCCTGCTCGGCTCTCGCCCCGCCTCGGCTCGCTTTAAAAGTTTTCTCCGGCCGGGACGCGGGGCGACGCGAGCCTTGGCTGTCTGCGCCGGGATGCTGCGCCTGGGGAGGCTGTGCGTCGGGAGCCCGGGGGCGCTGGGGGCCCGGGCGCTCCTCTCTCGGAGTTGGCAGGAAGCGAGGTTGCAGGGTGTCCGGCCCCTCAGGTACGGGCCTGGGAGGAGGGGGGCGGGGCAGCCCCCGGGAGAGGAACTTGGGGGTCCTGCAGGGCTTCGCTGGGAGCCGACCCCGGAAGGCTCGCTGCTGCCCCAGCTCTGGAAGGCGCGCCCTGGGTAGTGGTCGCCCGCCCCTTACTCCTCCAACCCCCAGCACCTGGGCCACAGGAAAAGCTGGTCTGGCCCAGCGGCCTGGGGCTTCTGGCTGGGGGCTGCAGCGGCCCTGCTCTGACTCTGAGTTCTGGTCCAGGACTGTAGATTCTTCCCCTAGGGGCACACAGAAGGCCAGGAGGGTGGGCTTTCAGACGTCTATCCTGAACCAGAGGGGCAAGGGCCAAGGTCTGGGCTCAACTCCCCCGACACTGCCTCTGAGCTGGAATTCCTTCAGGAATAAACTTGGGCACCTGCCCCAGTCTCCCCCAACCAGGCCACTAAACTTAGCAGTGCCCTCCATCCTCATCAGCCACAGGCTAACACGGTTTGTGCTCCTTGCTACTTTACCCCTAGGCCTGTTTCCTTCTGCCCTCAGTGCAAGGAGTGCGACTGAGGCTGAAAGGCTGAGATGAGGGTTCCCAGTAGGTCTGCTGCTTCTGCAGCTGTGCAATAAGTAAAGTTGCCTCCCTGGTGTCCCCAGTCCTCGGGAGGACCCCAGGTGAGGCGGCAGATGTGACCATGCCTGGGTTAGGTAGAGTGTGCTCGCATCGCGGCTGTCAGTGGCCTTAGCTTCAGCACCAGTGGCAGGGGGAGGCCTGCACACGCTGGGCCTGTCCTGCCACCCAACTGGGCCAGGACTATAAGTCTGTGGTCAGGACCCTGCTTCCAACATCAGACGGGGTGTGGGCCTGGGCAGGGGGAGAGGGAGAGGAAGCCGGAACAGGGCTGTCTCAAGGAACTAGCCTTGGTGTGTACATTTTTAAAAAGTTGGGTGGGCGGAGTTGGCCGGAGATGCACACTCCTCTAGGCAAGAGCACTGAGTTCGTTTTGAACTTGCTGGTTCCTGAAAGCTAGAAAGCATGCGGTGCGTTAACGTCGCTTACTGATTTCCTGAGAAAACCCAGTGAGTTCAGACTGGCCAGTAGATGGGATTGGGATGACGAGGGCTGGGTCCTCTGTCACTCTGTCACTCACTGCTTCCCAGTGCCTCCCTAGGCAAGTTCAGCTCTCCCTCAGCCCCCAGCTTCCAAGCCTCTCCTGTGGACTCCTGGGTGCCCCCTTGGGCTGGGAGAGCTCTAAGGAAGGTTAGCTCTTACCACCGAAAGCACATTTATTTTATCGCGCAAAATCAGGCCATATCAGACCACATGGCAACATTTCTGACCTTTGACTTTTTTTGTATATAAACAAAACAGATCACTCACCTGCTATAGGCCTGTGACCTCTGAGCATGGGGGCACCAGGCCTCAGAGAAATTCTTCTCTGTGTAATATGGAGACGCATTTATCCAGAGAGATGATGTCCTGAGCATGGCCTCACTCCTTCTCGTCCCTTCCACTTCCTGTGTCTGTACCCTTACCGGCTGACTGTGGTGGTTTTGCCTGATTTCTGTCCTGCTGTCCCCTTCGGAAGCCTCAGGACTGAAGCATTCAGCAAATATCCCTGAGAACAGTACCTCGTGGGTGCTGTGGATCTAGAGAACTTGGGACTCTGTCCTCAACCTTCCAGGGACTTGCAGCTTAGTAGGAGGAACAGATAAATCAAGGTGATCACTATTCAGGGTGCAAGGGCCATGCTGAAGAGTGCTCCTGAACCTCTGTCCCCTGCTTTTTCTGATCTGGTCACATGTATCCTGCTTTCCTGCCACCCAACACCCAGGCCTATTACACATCAGATCCTGTTTTGCCTGACGGGAAGGAGCCAGAACTTTGAAGCAAGACTGTCCTGAGTGACAGCCCTGGCTCTTCCACCTACTGGTTACATGACCTTGGGTATGTTATCTAACCTCTGAGCCTGGTTATTTTATTGCTCATGCTACCTACTTGCCACACTGTATGGGCTGATGAACAAAGGCTGCTTCTTTCTCAACCTTTCCTTTGAGGCAGGCCTGGTGCCTGAAAACGTTCAAGTGGTGTCTGGGTGGGAATCCCAGCAATTTGAAAGTATGAGAGGATCCCCTCCCCAAGGGGCTCTGCCTTGGATCCGATTCCTTCTCCTGGCCAGTTTCCAAGATGGTGGCTTCTGCCCAGCAATGAGTCCAGTCCTTGGATCTGCTGCATGTCCCCCTCTCCATCCAAGGCAGGGCTGTCCAGAGCCTTTTTCCCTGGAAGGAAAGAAGCTGGCTATTCCTCTCCAGAGCTCCTCACCACTGACTCCCGCCCCTTGTCCACACTCCCCCTTCCCCAAGGAAGGTGGATGGGCTAGTCAGGGGCTTCAGTGAGAGCTTCTGAGGGAGAGGTTCAAGGAGAAAACTGAGCTGAGCAGGCTTCCTCCAGACCTCCCCTAAAACTGGCCTGAGACAGCTGCATCCGGGTGTTAGGAACAAGCTGCAGAGGACAGAGAGAACAATGGCTTACTCCTCCCAGTATTGGGTGTGGTGCTCCAAGCTGGGGATCCAAGGACTTGGTACTGATGAGAGGGACAGAGATGTAAGTGGGCTTCAGGGGCCATCTTCCAGGGGGATGGCTGTGATCATTTAAGACGTCGGCCTATAAGAAAAAACTGAGTCAAGAGTAATATAAGTAGAAAGTTTATTGGGCCAAGTTTGAGGACTGCAACCCGGGAGCACAGATTCAAGTTACTCTGAGTGTAGACTGATTAACAGCAATTTCAAATGGGTTTTTAAAGAAAAAGAGAGTTTGAACTGAGGTTGTTAACCAAGAATTTACATTAAAATGACATATGCTATTGATGAGCTATACATTGTCCTTTGTTTATTTTTAGTTTTACTTTTACTTTTGTTTGCTTGGTCAACATGTTTATTGTCTTTATCTGAAATATCCTCATAGAAAACTATTTGGTTCAGCTTTTGGCAGCCTGCTTCTGAGCTCTGAGAAAGCTTGCCTTCTTTTGAGCTACCCAACCTTTCTTTTGGGAAGGGGCATTTTGGGATGATTCCACCTCTTCTTCACTTCTTTCTTGGGCTTCTTCTCACAGACAGGATTCTCCCATATAGCTGCATGAGCTTTCTTGTACGTCTCCTCCTCCATGTTTGGAGTCACACTTGTTCTTTATGTACTGAGAGAACTGCTTCTTGAAAGTATCTTCATCTGTCGGACGCAGTGGCTCATGCCTATAATCCCAGCAGCACTTTGGGAGACCAAGGTGAGAGGATTGCCTGAGCCCACAGGTTCAAGACTAGCCTGGGCAACTTGGTGAGACCTCATTTCTAGAATAAATCAAAAAATTAGCCAGGCGTGGTAGTGCATGCCTGTAATTCCAGCTATTTGGAAGGCTGAGGCAGAAGGATCACCTGAACCCAATAGGTCAAGGCTGCGGTGGCCTTGAGCATGCCACTGTACTCCAGCCTGGGCAACAGAGTGAGACTCCAGTTCAAAAAAAAGCATCTTCATCTTCTTCCATTAGGTAACGCATATATTCTGCAACGTTCTGGCCCATGATGTGCTCGAGTTGTACTTCTGCATTAAATTCCTTGCTTTCAGAATCAAAACCAGAGTATCGTTTGGTACTGTAAGGAACAGACAAGCCTCCATCCACAACTCCCTTCAGGGCCCCAAAAACTTTATTGCCCAGTGGTAGATCTGACAAGACCTTCATCCAAACAGCAGGTGAAAGCACCGGGTTGGCTATCAGTGCTTTCTATTTTGTATTCATCTCCACTCACATCCACTTGGCCGTCATAGATCTTGTCCATGCCAAACCTGTTGAGAAGCTTGTGGGCCAGCAGCAGGCCAGTACAATATGCTGCAGGTATAATTTTTCAGGCCAACTTTCACACCATATTTTGGTAGTTCATGTATATAAGCTGCACAGACTATCATATCCCCTCCTATATGGGCATTAAGCAATCTGACAGGTGATATCTCTGTTTGTTACACAAACTATCATCCTGTATTTGGGTATATTGTACCTATTTTTATCCTGTATCACCAAGCGTTTCCGAGCATAGTAATCAGTTTTACCCTCTCGTCATCTTCTAAATTTCACTTGGTATCTCTTAAAGTAGGCCTTAATTCTTGACAACTTTAACAGACCCCATCCTGTGGAACAGAGACCCCCATTCATGGCTCCACACAGACCTGCAGGTACAGCAGCACTTATTTTTTAATTTTATTTATTTTTATTTTTTGAGTTGGAGTCTCACTCTGTTGCCCAGGCTGGAGTGCAGTGGCATACTCACGGCCACTCCAGTGTCGACTTGCTGGGCTCCGGCGATCCTTCCACCTCAGCCTTCCAAGTAGTCGGAACTATAGGCATACACTACCACGTCCGGCTAATTTTTTATTTATTGTAGAGACGAGGTCTTGCCAAGTTGCCTGGGTTGGTCTCAAACCTGCGGGCTCAGATAACGCACTCACCTCTGCTTCCCAAAGTGCTGGAATTATAGGCTGAGTCACTGAGCCTGGCCTATTTTTATTTATTTATTTAGAGTTGGAGTCTCATTCTGTCACCCAGACTGAAGTGCAGTGACGTGCTCCCGGCCACTGCAGCCTAGACCTGCTGGGCTCCAGCAATCCTTCTGCCTCAGCCTTCCAAGTAGCCAGAACTACAGGTGCGCGCTACCACACCCGGCTAATTTTTTATGTAATGTAGAGACACGGTCTCGCCAAGTTGCCCAGGCGGGTCTCGAACCCATAGGCTCAGGCAATCCACTCGCCTTGGCCTCCCAAAGTGCTGGGATTACAGGCTGAACCACCAAGCCTGGCCTTTATTTTTATTTATTTATTTTTTTGAGTTGGAGTCTCACTGTCGCCCAGACTGGAGTGCAGTGGCATGCTCATGGCCACCGCAGCCTCGACCTGCTGGGCTTTGGCGATCCTTCCACCTTAGCCTTCCAAGTAGCTGGAACTATAGGCACGTGCTACCACATCCAGCTACTATTTTTTATTTTTTAAGTGACAAGGTTGGCAACCCCCTAGGGTCCCTTCCCACTGTCCCACTGTGGGAGCTTTTCTGTCCTCTCAATAAATCCTGCTTTCTTTAAAAAAAAAAAAAAAAACAGAAGACAAGGTCTCACTCTGTTGCCCAAGCTGGAGTGCAGTGGCATGATCATGGCTCGCTGAAGCCTTGAATTCCTGGGCCTGTTACAGTCCAAATAATGCTCAGCAGCTAACCCGCAACACCAATTACTGGAGAGGCAGGAACTGGTAGAAAGAAGTGTATTTCTGAATTCAAATCCAGGGAGCAGAGCTGGGCCCTGGCCTTTCTAAAATGGTTCTGCTCACCCTTCAAGTTTTACAGTCCGCATCTATAAGTTTCGGGTTTTGGTACCTGTACATTGACCACATGACTAGCAGAGCCTTGTACAAAATTTAAGTCACAGCCACATTTTGTCCATAATGATATTTGTGGCCCATATTTCCTGGCATCCGTTACCAGAGGTATCTCACAGTTTCTTTTTTTTTTTTTTTTTTGAGTTGGAATCTTACTCTGTCGCCCAGACTGGAGTGCAGTGGCCGCTCCCGGCCACCGCAGCCTCAACCTGCTGGGCTCCGGTGATCCTTCCATCTCAGCCTTCCAAGTAGCTGGAACTACAGGCGTGCACTTCCACACCCGGCTAATTTTTTGATTTATTGTAGAGATGCGGTCTCGCCAAGTTGCTTAGGCGGGTCACGAACCCGCGGGCTCAGGCAACCCATCTCACAGTTTCTTATGGGTAACATCAGGCAGAAATATTAATCAAGCTTGCCATAGAGTAAAGGGAGTTAACAGGGCTTAAGATATACATTACTGCATGTTGTTATACGCAAAATTTACACAAACCACAAGACTTACAATTATATTGATACAAATGTTACACGAATCACAAGACTTATGATTGCATTGAATTGATTGCATTGAAAGTTATAGAAATCACAAGACTTATGATTACCTTGATACTATATTATTCAAACCTATGACTACTGAGAAAAGGGATTAAATGGGAATTTACATCTCTCAGTTAATTGGGCACAAGGAAGTTAAGGATTCTTTGACGGCATTTAGTGGGGATGCATAGGAGATAAAGGGACTGGTACCTTTTGTTAACTCTCAGGAATGTGTTCAGGAATGTGCGTGGCAATATGGACAGACAATAACAGGTCTCTTGTATCATTTCTCTACTGTCGGTTGAAACCATGAGCTCTGTCATGGGAGTGGTTAAGTTATGCCGCCTTAAAATAAATGTGTGAATGTTTATGTTTATGTGCATATGTCCCTCAGCTGACTTTTATTCTTTATAGGTTTAGTTATGAATGCAGGAATTTTGACAGCACATCGGGTATAAATGTAAAGGCTAAGTATATTAATATTACTATTATAAACACAGCTAAAAAGAAATTTCCCAGCCTGGTGCAGTGGCTCACGCCTGTAATCCCAACACTTTGGGAGGTAGCAGCAAGACGACTGACTGAGCCCAGAGGTTCAAGACCAGCCTGGGCAAATTGGCGAGACCTCATCTCCACAATAAATAAAAAAAATTAGCCAAGCATGGTGGTGTGTGCCTGTAGTTCCAGCTACTCGGAAGACTGAGTCTGAGCCCAGCAGGCCAAGGCTGCGGTGGCCATGAGCGTGCCACTACATTCCAGCCTGGGCGACAGAATGAGACTCCTACTAACAAAAAAAAAGTTTCCCATGCTTGAAAGGTAGTTTTGTAACCCTGTTGGGAACCAAGAAAACATTTGGAAAATCAGTCAGAGACCTTTCCAAGCACCTCCTTAGCATAAGTATCTGCATAACCTAGAGCATTAATGCTGGTTTTCATCTGGCTTGGCGTTGGCGTGATGTTCTCTGAGTCATCTAGGATGAAAGTGCCACACTTGATATGAATAATGGCACATGTGCCCCCTTGAGATGCAGGAAGAATATTTAAAGCTATTTGGTTTTGTAGCCCTGCCTTATGCATCAGAGTCATTTCAGTATTAATTAACATTGTGCTGATTTTGCTTTTGTTCAAGGCTTGCTGTGTGAATTTAGCTAAAGCTTTGATGTGGAGAGACACCTTTTCCAGTCCTACAGTGGGTAAAAAGTAATTAAGGACATAACTGTGTCATTTGAAAACAGATCTAGTTCATTGAGTGTGCAGATAGCATAGCCAACATGCCCTTTTTGCAGAGTGATATATTTGTGTCCTTGGACCCATGGAAAGCCCAGAGTGCATCAATCAATCCATCTGGGGGGAAGCCAAGACCATAAATTAGTACCACAGAACCACTGAGTCCCATTGGGAGCTCACCAGTATACCCCTAGCCTCTGGGTCCAATCAGTGGCAAACAAATCGCTGTCCTTAAGGAAGATAAGGCTTTGGCGTTGCTTTAAAGAGACCCACCCTGCGTGTTGGGTTGTATTTAAAAGATGCTGCTTCGAGTAGTTTTTTTTTGTTCCCATCACAAAGGGGCTGGTTTGTTTAATCTACCATATTTAGGAGTGAGCCATATTACCCCTTTCCATATCTGATAGAATCCTTCCATGCTTCCATAATTGAGACTTGGAGCTTTAGGCTTATGCTGATTATGTTGGTTAAAAAATTATTAGTTCGGGCGTGGTGACTCAAGCCTGTGATCCCAACACTTTGGGAGGCCGAAGTGAGAGGATTGCCTGAGCCCACGGGTTCAAGACCAGCCTGGGCAACTTGGTGAGATCTCATCTCTACAATAAAACAAAAAAATAAGCTGGACTTGGTAGCACGCACCTGTAGTTCCTGCTACTTGGAAGGCTGAGGTGGAAGGATCGCCTGAGCCCAGCAGGTAGAGACTACAGGGGCTGTGAGCATGCCACTGCACTCTAGCCTAGGCAACAGAGTGAGACTCCAACTCAAAAATATATATATATATTTTATACACACACACACACACACACACACACACACATTGTTTCATATGGTAGATTGGTACAAAAAGGTGAAATTATGGCCTGTTTCATTTATAGTTCCTTCAGTGGGCCATTGCTGTGAACTAATTCTTATTAGGTCATCACTATTGGGTGTTTGATTTCCTACTCTGGGGTCTTGAATGTACAGATCTAACTGCTTCCAGTCAGGAAGGACGAGACCTACCAGGGAAGCCCAGAGGATCCTGAAACTGGAAGTTGTTCACAAATCCAACAGTTTGGACTATTAAATGTATCAGCATAGGAATAGGCCCATTCTAAATACACATTTCCATTGGCATTCATAACATACAGTAACAGAATAAGAACAGTAAGAATCATTTTGTTTGCTTAAATAACAGCCTTAAGTTCTGTACCGGCTCTACTGTCCAATGAAGCTGGGGCGCTGTTCCAGGAACTGGGGCTCCATTCTTCAGGCCATATACTTTTGTACCCGGGAATGGTACACCCAAGGCCCGATGCTGGCGAACTTTAAGGTGGTTGGAGTGACAAGTAGAAAGTCGTAGGGTCCCTTCCACTTTTCCTGCAGCTGCTGGTCAGGTCCTTTCTCTCTCCAGTTATTTAACAGCACTTCCTCCCCTGGGTGGAAGGGATGGCTGGGTTTTCTGTGGTTCAGGAAGTTCCTAGGGAAGCAACCTTATGAACTGTGGTTAAAATTTGTTCCAAGCCGGGCTCAGTGGCTCAGCCTGTAATCCTGCGCCTTGGGAGGCTGAGGTGAGCGGATTGCCTGAGACCGCGGGTTTGAGACCCGCCTGGGCAACTTGGCGAGACCTCATCTCTACAATAAATCAAAAAAAAAAAATTTGTTCCAAATGAATAACATGTTTTCTTATATCCGTGGCCCCACTCCCTTCATAGGTGTAGGGAAAAGTCCTACCATAAACAATTTCAAAGGGACTTAAATTAATCCTGCTGTGGGAACTGACTCGGACACTGAGCAATGCAATATTGAATCCTTGTGTTCAGTTTACTTGTGTTTCCCGACAGAGTTTTGGCCATTACTGTTTTTAGTTCTGGCCACATTGTTCTTTGCAGGAGACCTGCCAGATGTTTTTAGTTTACAAGTTCCTACGTTAAAGGGTGGTTTTACTATTATTTTTATGGCTTTGGTTAGTAAAGGAGTGGTATTAGGCCCTCTGCCTGAAAGATTCTTAGTGCTTTTTACGCTAAACCATGAATTGAAAGGTTGGTTGTCCTATTCTTGCATCTGTTGGGGTTTTTTTTGTTTTTTTTTTTTTTTGAGTTGGAGTCTCACTCTGTCACCCAGACTGGAGTGCAGTGGCCGCTCCCGGCCACCGCAGCCTCGACTTGCTGGGCTCTGGCGATCCTGCCGCCTCAGCCTTCTGAGTAGCTGGAATTACAGGCCTGCGCTACCACACCCGGCTGATTTTTTGATTTATTGTAGAGATGAGGTCTTGCCAAGTTGCCCAGGTGGTTCTCAAACTGGCGGGCTCAGGCAATCCACTCACCTCAGCCTCCCAAAGGCGCAAGATTACAGTCTGAGCCACCAAGCCCGCTTGTTGGGGTTTTCTTTTGCTTTGCTGAGAGGGTGGGATAGGCTGCCAGCTTGGCCTGAAGTATAATTTTTTAAATGTCTGAACGCTTCCTAAAACCTACCTTGGGAAATTTATCTATTTCTGTTTAGCCTGTACTAGTTTCCCTGTCTCAACCCCCACTTAGAGATTTTTGATCCCATGAACATACAGGGTGCTGAGGGGTGAAAGTTAGTCTTCTTCAAAGCTGGCAGTGGGCGTAGTCCTGCATAGCTAAAATCTCTTTAAATCTCTCTTTGTCTTATCTAAGGCGTTCAGATGTTTCAACAGAGGCACCGTTTGCAGGCACTGACTGGAATCCTTGCATAACCATTGTGTGGGTATGAAATTGCTGGATTAAGACCATACTTGGCCCAGTGTGGTGGCTCATACCTGTAATCCCAGCAATTTGGTAGGTGGAGGCAAGAAGATTGTCTGAGCTCAGCGGTTTGAATCCAGCGTGGGCAACTTGGCGAGACCTTGTCTCTACAATAAATCAAAAAATTAGCCAGGCATGGTGGCATGCTCCTGTGGTTCCAGCTACTTGGAAGACTGAGGCAGAAGGATTGGCTGAATCCAGCAGGTCAAGGCAGCAGTGGCTGTGAGTGTACCACTGCACTCCAGCCTGGGTAACAGTGAGACTCCGACTCAAAAAAAAAAAAAAAAACATATTTTACTCATTTGTGAAAAATTTGTAAATTGCTCCAAGGAAAAGGTGTTTTTTTTTTAAATTCTGAAAAATATAAAAAAAATTAGTAGTACTTTAAAAGTTATAAAATTATTTGGTTTTTATTAACTTAGTTTATGCAATTAACTCTTGTTCTGTTACCAATCTTATGTTGGATTAGCAATCCTTATGCACACATAAGTTTTTTTTGTTTTTGTTTTTGTTTGTTTTTAATTGGAGTCTCACTCCTTCACCCAGGCTGGAGTGCAATGGCATGTATGCTCATGGCCACCGCAGCGTCGACCTTCTGGACTCCAATGATCCTTCCACTTTGGCCTTCTGAGTAGCCAGGAACTACAGACGTGCACTACCACACCCAGCTATTTTTTATTTTATTGTAGAGACAGGCAATCCACTGGCTGGTCTTGAACCGGCGGGCTCAGGCAATCCACTTGCCTTGGCCTCCCAAAGTGCTAGGATTACAAACTGAGCCACTGAGCCGGGCCCACATAAGTTTTTTAATAAGAATTCCGAAATAAGATTTTAAATTTGTTAGCAGTTTGGAATAAGTGACACTTGCCAGTGTCCTATAGCCGATAATAATGATAGCCTAGGTAGGTAAAGCCTGAAAAAGATTTCAGTGACATAATGGTGCTCTGGCCAAACATCTGTGTGATTGATATTCATGGTTCATTTATAGAAATAACTATTTTTTTGTGTGAATTTAATTGTTTATAGAATTTTTTTCCACCAACCTTACACATATGATTTCTTTGACATGCTTGAACTCTTTATTTCTGGCCTGTATTTTCCTTTTCCCAAACAACCAGTTACTTTAATATAGGACATATATTTACCATACAAGATCCTTTTTGCATAAAATTATTTTTTGGAGTCTTTTTTTTTTTTTTTTTTTTGAGTTGGAGTCTTACTCTGTCACTCAGATGGGAGTTCCGCCTCAGCCTTCCAAGTAGCTGGAACTACAGTGGAGTCTTTTTTACTAAAAGCATATTTTTATATCAACACCTTTCTTTACATCTTTGCTTTCTGGTTTCTTTTTTATCTTTTTATAGATAACTTTTTATAGCTATAATTTGAATTAATTGGGGGGGATAACTTTTGACTAGAAAATAGGTGAAATGTTTAACTCTTGGAACAACCCCCACTCCTACTAGGGAGCCGGTTTTAGGAGAAAGAGGTTCAGCACGAGCAGTTAACTGTCCTGAAAATTTAGGCCCGGTATTGATCGAGAAATTAATTTGGACCCCACCAGGTCCATACAGACCCAGGGATCCTCTGAGGTGATGACAAACAGAGCACTGGGTTGGGCCGTGGTCCCCGGGCCCCATTAGTCAGTGCCCACCATTACTGAGCTAGGTGATCCCCCTTCTCTCCTCCGGGAGAGGCTACACCAGCTCTTTCAATGGCCTTCCTATTCACATGTTGGACAAGGTCCTGGGAGCTTAGACCATTAAAAACAATTGTACTTCAAGTGCTCACATTGACCACATCCAGAGCAACAGAAAGAATAGTTCTATTCTTACCAGGTCTCCGTGGAGTGGCTGAAGTTTTGCCACTAATGGCAACTGCCAATAGGTCTGCCAGTTTTCCTTTTTTTTTCTCACTGGTGCTCATCCTGGAGTCTTTCTCTCTCTTTTTTTAATGTCTCAGTTGTTGAAAACCTTAAACACCTCCTTTATTAACTGGAGGCTTGATGTTTGCGCTTCTGACTTTAACTCAGAGCTGATTGGCTGACAAAAAAGTTTTTAGGAAGGTTTGCCCATCAAACATATCATTGTTTAGATTGGAATTTTTTTTTTTGAAGTGGAGTCTCACTCTGTCACCCAGACTGGAGTGCAGTGGCCGCTCCCGGCCACCGCAACCTCAACCTGCTGAGCTCCGGCCATTCTTCCACCTCAGCCTTCCGAGTAGCCAGAATTACAGGCATGCGCTACCACGCCCGGCTGACTTTTTGATTTATTGTAGAGATGAGGTCTTGCTGCCCAGGCAGGTCTCAAACCCACGGGCTCAAGCAATCCACTCACCTCAGCCTCCCAAAGGCGTGGGATTACAGGCTGAGCCACCAAGCCTGGCTTGGAATATTTTAAAATAGACTTAACTAACCCTTTCTGGAAAAGAACAATATGTTTACCTGGACCCTGCATAATTTTTTTTTACCTTGGCACATTAACCGGTTTGACTGTACATTCCTTTATGCCTTTCTTGATACACACAAGTATACGATCCCTTCTTGCCACATTGGCCCCTTCCCATGGGTAATTACCTTGGGGATCGGTGTTAGGACCAGCTACCTCTCCAACGGCATTCCTATCTGGTTGTTGTCTAGCCCCTATGTCAGTGTGTACCTGTACTGCCTTAAAAATGAGCTCCTTCTCCTCTGGAGTGCAGCAGGTAGAGAAAAATAACATTAACATCATCCCAAGCTTGATTAGAGGTGAGGGTTAGCGTTCGAAATTCCTTTAAAAGTTGAGAGGATTTATCTGAGAAGTTTCCTAATCTTTGCTGGTATGGTGCCAGATTTGTTATAGAAAAAGGGGCATGAAACCATATAATTCCTTTTTTTTTTCTATTCACAGCCTTCCTTAATGGATACATTGCTTCAGAAGGAGGGTGAAATGTGATTCCACTGCGTGTGGTTTCCATAGGACTGGATTCCTTTGGAGGCAGAGGATAAGTGGGCTTACGAGATGGAGGGATGCCAGCCTGGGTAGAATTAACAGGGGGCTCTTTGGGCGAGCCTGGGCCAAATCAGCAGGAGGCCCCTCCGGCGAATTCCCTTTCTCCTCTCCTCTGCCCAAGCAGAGCCCCAGTGAGTGCTAGAAGATAGCACCTGCGATAACAGAGGGTCATTAAGTATGTTTTCCTTTTCCTTCTTTTTTTAATTTGTTTGAGTTGGAGTCTCACTCTGCCTCACAGGCTGGAGTGCTACACGCTCACGGCCACTGCAGCCTCGACCTGCTGGGCTCCGGCAATCCTTCCACCTCAGCCTGCCAAGTAGCCAGAACTACAGGCACAAGCCACCACACCCGGCTAATTTTTTATTTATTGTAGAGATGAGGTCTTACCAAGTAGCCTAGGCTGGTCTCGAATTCCTGGGCTCAGCCAATCCTCTCGCCTCTGCCTCCCAAAGTGCTGGGATTATAGGCATGAACCATCATTCTTTTTCCTTTTTTTTTTTTGAGTTGGAGTCTCACTCTGCCGCCCAGACTGGAGTGCAGTGGCCACTCCCGGCTACCGCAGCCTCGACCTGCTGGGCTCCGGCGATTCTTCTGCCTCAGCCTTCCAAGTAGCTGGAACTACAGGCGCATGCTACCACGCCCAGTTGATTTTTTTTTTTTTTTGGTAGAGATGAGGTCTCGACAAGTTGTCCAGGCGGGTCTCGAACCCGCGGGCTCAGGCAATCCACTCACCTCAGCCTCCCAAAGCGCGGAATTACAGGCTGAGCCATCCGAGCCCAGCCCTTTTCCTTCTTAATCTGAGTATGTAACACCTGACTTAAATAAAATTTTGTTTGTAGAGTGCTGATAAAAGAAAGAAAACCTTACAATGCAAGCAGTGGTGTTATCTAGCATTACATTTTATTTTTATTTTTATTTTTGAGTTGGAGTCTCACTCTGTTGCCCAGACTGGAGTGCAGTGGCCGCTCCCAGCCACCGCAGCCTCGACCTGATGCGCTCTGGTGATCCTTCCGCCTCAGCCTTCCGAGTAGCTGGAACTACAGGCAAGTGCTACCATGCCCGGCTAATTTTTTGATTTATTGTAGAGATGAGGTCTCGCCTGCCCAGGCGGGTCTCGAACCCACTGGCTCAGGCAATCCACTCACCTCAGTAGCATTACATTTTAAAGTAGGGTTTTGAGCCGAGCTCGGTGGCTCAGCCTGTAATCCCGCACCTTTGGGAGGCTGAGATGAGTGGATTGCCTGAGCCCCGGGCAAGAGAATTTTTAACAGTTTTATAGGGACAAACAGTTGGTTACAATCTTGGCAAGGCCTAAACGTTTAGAAACAGACTTACTTCCAAGTAAGCTGGCTACTAGCATTTTAAAATAATAGTCTATTAAGTCCCTTGGTTGCCAGAGGACAATTATCTCTCTTTATTTTCTACATATGACTGTAAAATTATGTTCTTTAATGTTAGCTTTAAATTGTGCTAGGTTAACAAAAGGCAAGGTGACATATAAGTGAGGCTTGCATATTCTCATGCAGGCTGTTAGAATGGACTCTGCCTCAGAATTCCAATATGAAAGAGGACACAAGCTAAGGAAGGGAAAGGAGGGTGTTAGGGAAAGAGTCCAGGATGACTGATGACACAGCAGCCACCTTTGCACATTTTTGACAACAAAAAGACAGAGATTTTAACAATCTAGACAGATCAGGAGAAACTAGATGTCAGACAAGGCAGGCTTACCTTTGAGAATGATGTAGACATAAGATGGAATTGGCAACCGATCCCTACCCCAGATAGCATTAGGTGTTCTGGGTCAAAATGTGCAGCTTGTGGAGGGAGCTCCTGTCTGTGACACAGCCAGTTATTTCCCTGCCTCTTTCGTGGCTTGTTTTTTCCCTCAGGATGCTGAGACCACCCAAGGGGCCCTGGGGTGCTGAGTGACTAATCCAAAGAACAACTAGCCCTTTTGTGCACCTTCCTGGGATGGGACAGCCCTCAGGAGCTCTGGGAGCCCTTTTCAGCCTCCAGGCAATCTGCCCCTTGGACCCTTGTCAACCCTCCAATCGCTGTTTCCAGGATCTGATGTGGATTCAGGTCCTCTGAGTGTCTGATCAAGCCACGCTTCTTCTGGGGCCCCCAGAGTCCTTTATGACTGGAGTGGAGAGGTTCCTATACAGCCCTTACACGTCATGGAAATTGATCCCCAACATCTTCGCAAGTCCACCAGACACCTAAGGGAGTCTGTTTGCACAGACGGGAAGGAAGAGCACCTCTTCAACCCAGACCACAGCCTGAGTTCATATAGGTGGAGTTCCCTATTCTCCTGGGGGTTTTCACTGTCTATGTAAATGTTATGTAAACAAAGGGAGGTAACAGTACTCAGGAAAACTTAAAATGACATGATAGGAATGCACGCCAGTCATAAACAAAAGGATATCCCAACAAAAGCATTAACAGGTTGGTTCAGCGTTCCTCTGGCTGGCGCCTATAAAGTGGGCCTATAAAGTGGCCCAAGTGAGAAAGCTTCCCCGATCCTCTGTGTACAGGTTGGCTTACCAAACAGCACATCCACTTTATAAGTTCGGATATTTGGCAAGGCTTCTTTCTTACCAGTTCATCAAGGGCTGGTCCTGGTCAGCAGGGCTCCTCCCCAGAGAGTCCCTGGAGAACTGAAGTGGCTCCAGCAGCTGCTAGGGTGTCTCTTATCAGAAGATTCCATCAACCAAGGTCCCTTCGTGGTCACCAGAATGTTACAGTCCAATTAATGCTTATCTGCTAACCCTCAAACACCAATAAATCGAGAGGCAGGAACTGGTAGAAAAAAGTTTATTTTTGAATCTGAATCCAGGGAGCAGAGCCGGGCTCCTGGCCTTTCTCAAATGGTTCTGTTCACTCGTCAAGTTTTATGGTTCGTGTCTATAATTTAGGGTTTTGGTACCTGCACATTGACCACTTGACTAGTGGAGCATTGTATAGAATTTAAGTCACAGCCACATTTTGTCAATAATGATATTTGTGGTCCATATTTCCTGGCACCCATTACCAGAGGTATCTCACAGTTTCTTATGGGTAACACCAGGCAGAAGCGTTAAAAGAAGCTTGCCATAGAGTAAAGGGAGTTAATAGGGCTTCAGACATTTTACATTACTACAAGTTGCTATATGCTATACAACACATATGTCATGTTATACAGATCACAAGACTGATGATTGCATTGATACAAAAGTTATACAAATCACAAGACTTATGGTTACCTTGATACTATATTATTCAAACCTATGACTGCTAAGAAAAGGGAGTAAATGGGGATTTACATCTCTCAGTTAATTGGGCACAGTCTGCAGGGAAGTTCAGGATTCTTTGATGTCATTTACTGGGAATGCATAGGAGATCAGGGGACGCTCACCTTTTGTTAGCTCTCAGGAATGTGTTCAGGAATGTACAGGAGCACTGGAACACTTGCCATGCCCTTCTCTAGGGGTTGTGGCAATATGGACAGACAATAACGGGTTATGTATCAGGCTCAGGCAATCCTCCCACCTCAGCCTTCTGAATAACTGGGACTACACATGTGCCACCACATCTGGCTAATTTTTACAATTTTTTGTAGAGACAGGGTCTTGCTATGTTGCCCAGGCTGGTCTTGAATGCTTGGCCTCAACTGATCCTCTTGCTCAGACTACCAAAGTGCTAGAATTACAGGTGTTAGCCACTATGCTGGCCTGTACATTGTTTTTGTATCACAAATTCCAAGAACATGAAGATAATGGGTGAGGCAGCTAGTTGGGAACAACTAGTTGTTGCCTTTAAACAGCTACTCTTGGGCATGAGGGTGGCATGTATGAATCTCATACTCACATCTTTCTGGGCTTGATACGTTTTGCATAGCTCAGACTGCTCTGAGCTATTTTTCTCTCCTCAGGACACATGGAGAATTGCAAAACACTGTTTCTTTTTTTTTTTTTTTTTTGAGTTGGACTGGAGTGCAGTGACCACTCCCGGCCACCGCAGCCTCGACCCGCTGGGCTCCGGCGATCCTCCCGCCTCAGCCTTCCAAGTAGCTGGAACTACAGGTGTGCACTACCACGCCTGGCTAATTTTTGATTTATTGTAGAGATGAGGGCTCGTCAAGTTGCCCAGGCGGGTCTCAAACCCTCAGGCTCAGGCAATCCACTGACCTCAGCCTCCCAAAGTCCTGGGATTATAGGCTGAGCCACCGAGCCCAGCTAAAACACTATTTCTATGAGAAGCCTGTATTAAGCCTGGAAGTGTTTTGGGTGGTAACTATAAATAGTTCCAAATAATAAACTCTTCCCACAATTCCCAAAAGATTATATATAAATGATTTGGCAATGATATCCCTATGCATTCTACTAGGATCCTCCAGTCTAAATGTAACAAAAAGGCCGAGGCAGGAGGATTGCTTGAGCCCAGGAGTTCAAGACCAGGCTGGGGAACATAGTGAGACCTCATCTCTATGAAAAATTGGAAAAAATAAGCCAGGTGTGGCGTCTCATGTCTCTAGTCCAGCTTCTCAGGAGGCTGAGGCAGAAGATGGCCTGAACTCAGGAGGTTGAGGTTGCAGTGAGCCGTAAGCATGCCATTGCACTCCAGCCTAAGTGACAGAGTGAGATTCTGACTCAAAAAATAAATAAATAAATACTGTAACAATAGAAAATCAACTATGAACTTGGCTATTAGAATCTGTGCATGGTATACACCTGTGATAGTTACCTTTCCCTAACTTGGACACAAGAAGTCACAGTCTATTGTAGAGGGTGAGCAGGGGACACAAAGATGCACGAACTTATTTTCACTGAAAGAGCCCTTTGCCTAAGAGGGGACCACAGGGACCAGAGGCACACTGATTCAAGGCAGAAGGTGTGCAGTACCTTGAAGCATATCAATCAAAGCAGGAAGAATCCAAGGGGTGGAAAGGGGAGGGAAGATTTCCTGAAGAGTCTGGGGTCTCAGCCTGATCGCTAGCGGGGAGCTGTGGTGTGACACATGAAGCCTTCACACTTGTATGAAATCTCACTTGTGGCCGGGCTTGGTGGCTCAGTCTGTAATCCTAGCAGTTTGGGAGGCCGAGGCGAGTCGATTGATTGCCTGAGCCTGCGGATTCAAGACCTGCCTGGGCAACTTGGTGAGAACTCATCTCTACAACAAATCAAAAAATTAGCCAGGCATGGTAGCGCGCCTGTAGTTCCAGCTACTTGGAAGGCTGAGGCAGAAGGATCGCCGGAGCCCAGCAGGTCAAGGCTGCGGTGGCTGGGAGTGTGCTACTGCTCTCCAGTCTGGGCGACAGAGTGAGATTCCAACTCAAATTAAAAAAAAAAACAAAACACAAAAAAAACCTCACTTGTGCTTGATTCACTGTGAACCCCAAGTATGAAGCCTCCCAACCGCCCTCACATTATTTTACTCATTCAGTCTATAGACTGAAACTTTGGAGCCAGACAGATCTGGGTTCAAATGAAAAAGTGATTTTTTTTCTTTTTATTTTTAGAAGATGGAGGTCTCACTCTGTAGCCCAAGCTTGAGTACAGTGGCATGATCATGGCTCATTGCAGCCTTGACCTCCTGGGCTTAAGCAATCCCTCCCTCTCCAGCCTCCCAAGTAACTAGGTGTGTGCTACCATGCTCAGCTAATTTACATTTTTTTAGCCAGGTACGATAGCTCATGACTGTAATCCCAGCACTTTGAGGGGTGGATGCCAGAGGATTGCCTGAGCTCACGGGTTCGAGACTAGCCTGGGCAACATGACAAGATCTTGTCTCTACAATAAATCAAAAAATTAGCGGGGCATGGTGGCTTGCGCCTATGGTTCCAGCTATTTGGAAGGCTGAGGCAGAAGGATTGTCTAAGCCCAGCAGGTCAAGGCTGCAGTGGCTATGAGTGTGCCACTGCACTCCAGCCTGGGTGACAGTGAGACTCTGACTCTGAAAAAAAAAAATTTTTTTTTTTTTGTAGAGTGGTGCCTTACTGTGTTACCTGGGCTGCACTTTCTAGCTGAGTGGATTTTGGCTTAAGCTGAACTTGACTTTTCTAATGTATAAGTAGTGGTATTGTGAGGGTTAAATGAAGTTACATAAGAAAATGTTTTTCACAGCTTGATGCCAAGGACATGGTCAATCCATCCAGTGGTGAGCTATTTTCCAAGGGTGCTTGTATAACAATGGTTGTGCACGTTCTTGCACTGACCCCAGGACCTGAAATCTGTCGGTAGAGTAGAAGGGAGAAAGTTCCAGCAGGGGGGAACTGCCTGAGCAAAGGTGGGACTGCCTGGGATGTGTCAACAGACCTGCGCTTGTGCTTAGGGTTGAGATAAAGCTGGTCACACCTTCAACAAGCCAATGTACCAGCCTCACCATGGGAGTGTCCTGGTAACGATCAGTGCTGACAATTCTGCCAGTGCCTCTCCCTTTGGAATGAAACAGGTTGTGTTTCTAGTACACAAATCATGTTTTATAACCCTCGGTGGTGAGCATGTGTTCCTCAATTGGAGAGTTAGATGACAGGAAAGCAAATCCCTGCCCTACCACTTCTGACTCCAGGTGGCTTTAGGCAAGTTACTCAACCTCTTGTGGCCTTTGCTGCTTTGTAAAGTGGGCTGCTTGGACAAGATGTGTGCTACTTTTGTGAGAACATTCTGTGTGTCCTAAGGAGGTTTGAGCCTGATTCCTGAAACCAATAGGGCTGTGATTTGAAGAATGCAGACTTCATACTTGTATGAAATCTCGCCTGTGCTTGATCTCTTATGAATCCTGAGTGTAAAGCCCTGTTAACCTCCTGACGTACTGTAACTCTGGTGTGATCTGAGCAAAGAGAAAACATTAAGCGGTTTGCGTGTGTGTATGTGTATATATATTTTAAAGGTATATACACATGTTCTTTGTTTTTTTCTTTTTTGAGAAGGGGGTTTTGCTGTGTTGCCCAGGCTGGTCTTGAACTCCCGGTCTTAAGTGATCCTTTCGCCTCAGCCTCCTAAGTAGTAGGATAATGATCACGCACACTGCACCCGACTACATCAAGGGTTTTGATTCTAGAAAGCTAAAATCTAGGCCTTGTATGTACCTTAGTAATCCCATCAAGGGACAAGTGTCCTGGATCTGCCCCCATCCCTAACGTATAGGTGATCTTCCCCTGGAGACTCCATATAAGAATCCCAAGGGAAAACCAGCAGCATGGCTGCCTCCTGACCCGCAAGTATTTCAGCCTTTTAAAAATGCCCCCGTCTTCTTAGCAGAGTTTGCTGAACCCACATTATTACTTCTCATGTAAGCTGGATGCAGTGGCTCATGCCTATAATCCCAGCACTTTGGGAAGCAGAGACAAGAAGATTGCCTAGGGGTTCGAGAGCAACCTGGGCTGAGACTCTACAATAAATCAAAAAAAACAGCTGGATGTCATGGCCCGTGTCTATAGTTCCAGCTACTTGGAAGGCTGAGGCAGAAAGATCTCCTGAGCCCAGTAGTAGGTTGAGGCTGTAGTAGCCGTGAGGATGCCACTGCACTCCAGCCCGGGTGACAGTGAGACTTTGACCCCTCCCAAAAAAAACCAAAACAAAAACCAAAAAACTTCCCATGTACATTTTCTTCATACCAACAAACCCACATACACCAGTGGTCCCACTGGCAATGCTGGAAACATGAACATAGAGTATCTTTCTCAAAATCTTGATTGTAGCTCTTAATACTTGGGAGTTCTTTGTCATATGTCCTCCACAGGCTGTGAACTTCCTCAGGACAGCGATGTTGAGTGGTGAAAAGATCATGGGACTTTATGGTATAATTATATACAGTAAACGACACAGATCTAAGCATATAGTTGGATAAATTTTTTGTGTGTGAATTGGAGTCTCACTCTGTTGCCCAAGTAGTAGGGCGCCCAGGCTGGAGTGCAGTGGCACGCTCCTGGCCACCGCAGCCTCAACCTGCTGGGCTTCGGTGATCCTTCCGCCTCAGTCTTTCAAGTAACCGGAACTACAGGCACGCGCTACCACGCCCGACTAATTTTTTATTTATTGTAGAGACGAGGTCTTGCCAAGTTGCCTGGGTGGGTCTTGAACCCGTGGACTCAGGCAATCCACTTGACTTGGCCTCCCAAAGTGCTGGGATTACGGGCTGAGCCACCGAGCCTGGCTCAGACTAGCTATATCTTAAACACGCCATAGCTACATGTGACTAGGACTAACACAGAGACTGCACAGCACTCAGCTTTTCTCTCATGCCCTTTTTCAGTCCATTTCCTTCCCCAGCCCAAGACCACAGCTGTGCTGATTTCTATCTTCATGGCCTCATTTTGTCTGTTCTTGAACCCTAAAGTGTGAACTCTATATACTTTTGTATCTGGGTTCTTTTGCTCAAAGCCAAAGAATGCTTTTGGGAGGAGCAGCCTGTTAACTGACAAAAATTCACAAAGGCAAGTGTTATAAGTTAAACAGGTCGATGCTTGAGAGTTCTTTATGTATGCTAGGTACTTTGCCAAATAGGTGCAGGTATGTTTCCACTAACATTTTTTATCCTCTTAAGAGGGTCTTATGTAGAGCAATTTTTTTTAAGTTTTGATGAAATCTACTTTATCAGTGTTCTTTTTTATTTTTATTTTTTTTTTTTTTTGAGTCGGAGCCTTACTCTGTTGCCCATGCAGGAGTGCAGTGGCATGCTCACGGCCACCATAGCCACGACCTGCTGGACTCAGGTGATCCTTCTGCCTCAGCCTTCCAAGTTGCTGGAATTGCAGGTGCTTGCCACCAAGCCTGGCTGATTTTTTGATTTATTGTAGAGACGAGGTCTTGTCAAGTTGCCCAGACTGGTCTTGAGCCCCTGGGCTCAGGCAGTCCTCTTGCCTCCGCCTTCCCAAGTGCTGGGAAGACAGGTGTGAGCCGCCATGCCCGGCTTCTTCTTTTTTCATGGATCATACTTTGGTGTTAAGTCTACGAACTTTTTGCCTAGCCCTAGATCCAGAAGATTTTCTGAATGTTTTTTAGTTTTACACTCACATTCATGATCCATTTTTTAAAAAAATATTGGATATGAGACATGAGACTTAGTCAAAATTTTTTATTATTTGTTTTTCGGTTTTTTGGGTTTTTTTTTTTTGCTGAGGAGCGTTTTTAAACATCATAGTATTCTTGTGCTTTTTTTTTTTTTTTGAGTTGAAGTCTCACTTAGTCACCCAGGCTGGAGTGCAGTGGCACACTCAATGGCCACCCCAGCGCCAACCTGCTGGGCTCCGGCGATCCTTCCACCTCAGCCTTCCAAGTAGCTGGAACTACCACGGCTGGCTAATTTTCTATTTATTGTAAAGATGAGGTCTCCCCAAGTAGCCCGGGCTGGTCTCAAACCTGTGGGCTCAGGCAATCCACTTGCCTTGGCCTCCCAAAGTGCTGGGATTACAGGCTGAGCCACCGAGCCCGGCCTATTCTTGTGCTTTTAATGACCCCCATGCACTGGATGGTTATCAGTTAAGAAGATGACCATGATTGGTGGCTCACACCTGTAATCCCAGCACTTTGGGAGGCCAAGGCGAGAGGATTGCCTGAGTCCAGGGGTTCGAGACCAGCCTGGGCAACTTGGTGAGACCTCGTCTCTACAATAAATCAAAAAATTAGCTGGGCGGGGTTGTGCGGGCCTGTTGTTCCAGCTACTTGGAAGGTTGAGGCAGAAGGACCGCCTGAGCTTAGCAGGTCGAGGCTGTGGTGATCATGAGTGCGCCACTGCATTCCAACCTGGGCGACAGAGGGAGACTCCAACTCCAAAAAAAAAACTTCATATGGAAATAATTTTTAAACATAGTCACATGAAAAATTACCAAACACCTGTGTATCTGACGCTCAAAATTAAATTAATCATACTTGTTTCAGAACATTATAAAGAAAATAAAACATTACAGATCAAGTTGAAGTCCTTTTCGTAGCCCTCCTCCACCCAGTAGCCCCAGAGAGTCACCATCACAAATTTAGTTATGTTATGTCAAAGCATACTTTATGCTTTTAATATGCCACTGAATCCATCAGCAATGCAGTCATCCCCTGGTATCCATGGGGATTGGTTCCAGGGCCTCCTTCAGATACCAAAGGATACTAAAATATAAGAATGCTCAAGTCTCTTATAGAAAAAATGGCATCCTATTTGCATATAACCTGTGTGCATCCTCCCTTATACTTTATTATTTCATTCATTCATTCATTTTAGAGACAAGTTCTTGCTCTGTTGCCCAGGTTTGAGTCCAGTGGTTCAATCAATCATGACTCACTGTAGCCTCAACCACCTGGACTCAAACAATCCTCCCACCTCAGCCTCCATGGGTGCACGCCACCATGCCTAGTTAATTTATTTTATTTTAATTTTTTGAGTTGGGCTCTCACTGTGTGGCCCAGGCTGAAATGCAGTGGCAAGATCATGGCTCACCGCAGTCTCAACCTCCTGGGCTCAGGCAATCCTTCCATCTCAGCCTCCCAAGTAGCTGGGACTACAGGGGCATACCACAAATTTCTTATAGAGATGAGGTTTTACGATGTTACCCAGGCTGGTTTCTAACTCCTGGGCTCAAGCAGTCTTCTCACCTTGGGCTCCCAAGGTGCTAGGATTACAGACATGAGACACTGAACTCAGCCCTGGCTAATCTTTTGAATTATTTTTTGGCAGAGACAGTGTCTCACTATGTTACTCAAGCTGGTCTTGAAATCCTGGCCTCAAGCAATCCTCCCACCTTGGCGTCCCAAAGTGTTGGGATTATAGCCATGAGCCACTGTGCCTGCCCACTTCTGTTTATTTTAAATCATCTCTGGATTGCTTAATAATACTTAGGGGCTGGGCTCAGTGGCCATTCTGTAATCCCAGCACTTTGGGAGGCCGAGGTGAGCGGATTGCCTGAGCCCGTGGGTTCGAGACCCATCTGGGCAACTTGGCAAGACCTCGTCTCTACAATAAAGCAAAAACTAGCTGGGCATGGTAGCGTGTGCCTGTAGTTCTGGCTACTTGGAAGGCTGAGGCGGAAGGATCGCCGGAGCCCAGCAGGTCAAGGCTGCGGTGTCTGGGAGCGTGCCACTGCACTCCAGTCTGGGCGACGGAGTGAGACTCCAACTCAAAAATATAATAAAAATAATAATACTTAGGCCGGGTGCAGTGGCTCATACCTATACTCCCAGCACTTTGGGAGACTGAAGTGAGAGGACTGCCTAAGCCCATGAGTTCAAGACCAGCCTGGGCAATTTGGCAAGAACTCATCTCTACATTAAATAAAAAAATTAGCTGGGCAGGGTGGTGTGCGCCTGTAGTTCCAACTACTTGGAAGGCTGAGGCGGAAGGATCACCTGAGCCAATCAGGTCGAGGCTGTGGTGGGTGTGAGCATGCCATAGCACTCTACTCTGGACACAGAGTGAGACTCCAACTCAAAATAATAATAATAATAATACCTAATACAGTGTCTACACATGACTTTCTTTGAATGGATTCAATGTCATACTAGGTGCCCAGCAAATTCAAGTTTTGCTTTTTGGAACTTTGTGGAATTTTTTTTCTGAATATTTCAATGTGTGGTTGATTGAAACCACACATGTGAAAACCCCGGATATGGAGAGTCAACTGTATGTTGTATCATTTGGTTTGTATTTAAAGTTTATACAATTAAAACATGTAGGCCAGATGTGGTGGCTCATGCCTGTAATTCCAGCACTTTGGGAGGCCAAGGCAAGAAAATTGCCTGAGCCCAAGAATTTGAACTGGGCAACTTGGCAAGACCTCGTCTCTACAATAAATCAAAAAATTAGCCGGTATGGTGGCGCATGCCTATTGTTTCAGCTACTTGGAAGGCGGAGGTGGAAGGATCCCCTGAGCCCAGCAGCTCAAGGCTGCGGTGGCTGTGAGCATACCACTGCACTCCAGCCTGGGTGGCAGAGTGAGACTATGACTCAAAAAAACCCCAAACAAACATGTAAAGTACTTAAAATCATGCCATCTGAGTAACAAGTGCTCTTAGTCTTTGCTATTTGTGTATCCATAAATGATACATATTATGCTTTTATAATTTTAGCAGAAATGTTATCATCATTCCCTTTTTTCAATCAGTAGCATGTATTTTTGAGAGATTTTCTCAAGTTGACATATGTTGAGACCTATAGATGTAAGTTATTTGTTTTATCTTCTGTCTACTAGTCCATACTATAACTATATCCCTAGCAGTGGAATTGCTATGTTTAATGGAGAGACTGAGCTACTATGACCACCAGCAGCAACCAAATTTTGTTATTTTCCCACATTCTTTTTTTTTTTTAAGAGATGAGATCTCACTATGTTGCCAAGGCTGGTCACAAACCCCTGGTCTCAAGCAATTCTCCTGCCTCAGCTTCCAAAATATTGGGATTACAGGCGTGAACCACCGTGCCTGGCCTCCCACATTCTCACAATACTGTTTTCTCACATCCTTGCAAATATGTAGTATCGCCAGACTTTCAAGGGTTTGTCTTTCTGGTAGAGTGAGAGGGTATTTCACTGTGGTTCTAGTTTACATTAAATGATGGCCAGTTTCTGGGCGCAGTGGCTCACACCTGTAATCCCAGTACTTTGAGAGCCAGAGACAAGAGAATTGCCTGAGCCCAGGGATTCCAGACCAGCCTGGGCAACTTGGCAAGACCTCATCTCTACAATAAGTAAAAAAATAAGCTGGGCGTGGTGGTGCACGCCTGTAGTTCCAGCTACTTGGAAAACTGAGGCAGAAGGCTCATTGGTGACCAGCAGGTCAGTGCTCGGGAGGCCATGAGCATGCCGCTGCACTCCAGCCTGGGTGACAGATTGAGACTCCAACTCAAAAAAAACAAAAAAAAGATGGCCAGTAAGATGGAGCATCTTTAAAAACATATAGGCTCAATATTAATCTTTGTCTCTCATGACAAGTCAAGGTTCTGAATCCATGACCCTCCCTCCTGAGCGGCTTCTGAAAGGATTAAGAGTCCTTGCCCAGGGACTGAGGCAATTCTAACTCCTGGCAGGGGCAGTTTCCATCTGTAAACCTCTGGCTCAGGTTCTAAGATCCTCCACCCAGCAAGTAACAGGAGACAAAATAAATAGCTTTTTAGAGTCTCCATTGCAGACTTGTTTGCTCAAGACTTTGCAGTTCTCCCTGCCTCCAGTGCCTCTCCCAGGGTCCGGTTCTGCCTGTGACCTCTACCTGACCCTGTGAGAACTGTGTCATCCTTCTCCACAGTGACCTCCAGCCCCTGATGTCACAGAATGCCACAGCGAACCCTGAACTCATGTTTTCTGCCCTGTTCCAACTGGTAGGCAAGGTGGGGCAGAGCGGGGTGGGCCAGGGCTGATGCTGGGGCATGAGGCTTTCCAGGTTGGTCCAGCCAGGGGACTGCATAGGTGGGTGCAAAGCCACTGGGGGTTGGTGCCAGGAGAGGTGGGCTGGAACCACAAGACAGAACAATGAGATAAGAGGCAGCAAAGAGGATGAGTCAGATACCAGACTAGCGCCTGGTGGAGGCATTGCAGGCGGAGTTCTCTGTGGGCCTGTGGCACTCAGGTAGTCCTGCCAACCACACACACACACACACACACACACACACACACACACACACACACACACACCACATTTAATTAGCCAGCTATGGTGGCATGTGCCTGTGGTCCTAGCTATTTGGGAGGCTGAGGTAGGAGCATAGCTTGAGCCCAGGTTGAGGCTGCAGTGAGCAAGACCCTGTTTCTTTCTTTCTTTCTTTTTTTTTTTTTGAGTCGGAGTCTCACTGTGTCGCCCAGGCTGGAGTGCAGTGGCACACTTACGGCCACCAAAGCCTTGATCCGCTACAGTCAGGTAATCCTTCCACTTCAACCTTCCAAGTAGCTGGAGCTACAGGCACACGCCACTATGCCTGGATAATTTTTTGACTTATTGTAGAAATGAGGTCTTGCCAAGTTGCCCAGGCTGGTCAGGCAATATTCTCACCTTCACCTCCCAAAGTGCTGGAATTACAAGTGTGAGCCATTGCGCCTGGCCGAGACCCTGTTTCTAAAAACAAGCAAACAAACAAACAAATAAATATATAATTTAGTTACCTAATCCTTTACTATAGGAAAAAAGTTTTTCCCAATTCTTTGCTAAGCAACAGTTCATATGCTTATTGATATCCTTAAGCATTTGTTAGGTTTTTGTTTTGCTTGAGAGTCTTACTCTGTTGCCCAGGTTAGAGTGCAGTGGCTCACTCATGGCCACTGCAGCCTCAACCTGCTGGGCTCAGGTGATCCTTCCACCTCAGCCTTCCAAGTAGCTGGAACTACAGGCACGGCGCGCCATCAGGCCCTGCAAATGTTTTTATTTATTGTAGAGATGACATCTCGCCAAGTTGCCCAGGCTGGTCTCAAACCCCTGGGCTCAGGTGATCCTCTCGCCTCTGCCTCCCAAAGTGCTAGGGTTCCCTCCTGGGCTCAAGTGATCCCAAAGTGCTGGGATTACAGGCGTGAGCCACCATGCCCAACCCTGGTTTTTTTTTTGTTTTTTGTTTTTTTAGGATAGATTCCCCAAATCTATCAAAACAGTATGTATTTTCTAAATGCTAATGGATATTACCAAATCAGAAGGGATCCAGGTTTATGGGATCTGAAGCTTACACAATTTGGGATATCCTCTTTCTAAAAAAGAAATAGAACTACAAATATCAAATTAAATGCCAAATGAAAATTAATTAAAAATAAAAAAAGAATTTGCTCCAAACTGTTGAGATCTTGAAAGCCTTTTTTTGAGATCTCTATGCAATTTGTCAGAAATGCTGACATATGATGAATAAATGCTTCTTAACTTGCAAACAGCGTCCTCTCTCCATATTCCAGAAACTCCCAGCAGTAGGGTAGTAGGCAGAAGCCAGTCTGGGTGAGGGGACAGCACAGAAACCCCCATATCCTTCAGCTGTGACCTCTCTACACTCCTGTCCCTCCCCCGACCAATCACAACTTAACCTACTTCCTGTCTCTGTAGACTTACCTAGTCTGGACATTTCATATCATACTGTTCTGTACAGTTAACATAAGGCCATGATGAAAGTATGATTCATGAAGAGCTTTTTTTATATTTATTTGCTTTTTGTTTGTTGTTGTTTCTTTTTTTGCTTTTTTTTTTTGTTCCCAGTGTTTAAAGAAGGGAGAATAACAGAACAAGACTCATAGGGAATACACCTGATAGAGGAGCACCCTTACCACATAGTGAGTCCAATTGCGTTAGAGTACAGGGATTAAAGTCTAGTTGCCCAGTTAGGATGAAAGCAGGCCTCTGTGTAAAGTTAAGTCTAACTGAAGATTGAGGCATATCTTTATAGGAGGGATTCTCAAGATAGATTGCTTAAGAGAGTACTGAGTACATAAGGTCCCTCCATATTAGAGGGCAGGGCCGTGTTGGTGGGCGGGGGTTTGGAAATCTGCTCAAAGGCTAACAGGGTGTGTCCTGGGCTCAGCCAGAGCGGTCTTTTTTTTTTTTTATTCCGAGTCTTACCTTGTTGCCTGAGCTAGAGTGCAGTGGCACGCTCATGGCCACCACAGTCTTGACCTACTGGACTCAGGCAATCCTTCTACCTCGGTCTTCCAAGTAGCTGGAACTACAGGTGTGTACCACCACACCCAGCTAGTTTTTTGTGATTTATTGTAGAGACGAGGTCTCGCCAAGTTGCCCAGTCTGGTCTTGAACACCTGGGCTCCAGCAATCCTCTTGCCTTGGCCTACCAAAGTAGGATTACAGGCTTGAGCCACCGTGCCTGGCTTAGACAGGGCTTTTAAAGCTAAAATGAGGAAGGTTGCATGTGTTGTTTTGAAACAATTGTCCTTGGCTACAAGAATCAATAACAGGGGTGACATGAGTCCAAGGTTAGGCAGGCAGTTGCTGGGCAGATGTTCTCACAGACTTTTTTAAAGAGACAGAGTCTTGCTCTGTTGCCCAGGCTGGAGTGCAGTGGTGTGATAGCTCATTGCAGCCTCAAACTCCTGGGCTCACGTGATCTTTCCGCCTCAGGCTCCCAAGCACTTAAACTACACCAAAACCACAACCTTGCACAAAGGCCACCTCAACCTTACATAATAAATAATTCTTATGGCCAGTCACGGTGGCACTCCCTTGCAATCCCAGCACTTGGAAGCTTGCTTGAGGCCAGGAGTTCAAGACCAGCCAAGCAACATAGCCAGACCTCATCTCTACAAAAAAATTAGCTGAGCATGGTGGCACATGCCTATAGTCCCAGCTACTCAAGTGGCTGAGGTAGAAGGATAGCCTGAGTCCAGGAGGCCAAGGCTGTGGTGAGCCATGATCATGCCACTGCACTCCAACCTGGGCAACAGAGTGAGACCTCAACCTCCCCCCCCCCAAAAAAATAGGTGGGTATGGTGACACACCATGCCTATAGTCCAAGCTGCTCCAGAGGCTGAGATGAGAGGATCACTTGAGCCCAGGAGTTCAAAGTTACAATGAGCTATGATTGTACCACTGCCCTCCAGCCTAGGTGACAGAGTGAGACCCTGTCTCAAAATAATAATAATTATTATAACTTTCCATGTCCCCTCCCTCCACCCCCTGGCAAACACCATTTTACTCCCAAGCTACTTTCAGACTCAATTTCTTCATTAAGCAGAGGCTGAATGAAGAAAGTCACAGACTGATGGGACTACTACTTTAAAAAAATTTTTTTATTATAAAGATGTGGGGTACAGTTCAGGGTTAGGTATTCAAACATTGATTATGCAGGTACCCTTGTTGAAGAGGTATGCCCCTCCCTCCCCTAGCAGTTTCCCTCAACTGACAATCCCACCCCCTCCCCTGACAGTTTCCCATTACTGCCAAACGCTTTCTTATGGTATTATAATTGTTCAAGGTCCACGTATGAGTGAGAACATATGATGGGACTACTTCTATATGCGTAGGCCTTCTAGCATCTATGTATCTGAGTTTCTTGTAGAGAAAGGTCACAGAAAATGGGTTTCTAGAAAGAAAAAAGATGGGTTGGACTCAGTGGCTCGGCCTGTAATCCCAGTACTTTGGGAAGTTGAGGCGAGTGGATTGCCTGAGCCCACGTGTTCGAGTCCAGCCCAGGCAACTTGGCGAGACCTAGTCTCCACAATAAATCAAAAATTAGCCAGGTGTGGTAGCATGTGCCTGTAATTCCAGCTATTTTGGAAGGCTGAGGCAGAAGGATCGCCTAAGCCCAGCGAGTCAACGCTGGGGTGACCGTGAACGTGCCACTGCACTCCAGCCTGGGCGACAGAGTGAGACTCCGACTTGAAAAATAAATAAATAAATAAATAAGAAAGAAAAGAGATGAATACATACATTGTACGTCCCATCCACAGGCCTCAGCAGCCTGTCATCCATCCGCCTGATCCTTTCACATCAAGAAATTGATCTTGTGAGCTGTTTCTAGGGTGTGGATTCGACGATAGTTTGGTGGCTTTCCTGCTGTCACTGGCAGCAGCATGGCTTCTGCTGATGCTTAATGTCCTCAATGAGCTCATCTGGGTGAGGATTCTGTTTAGGGATCTGTGTGCACCTTCCACATTCCCTTCCTGTGCCCTCATCATCCTGTTAATGAACTTCAAATATTTTGCTATGACCTTGGATTTAAGTCCCCACTCTGCAGGACCCGGCATGCTCAGTGCCCAACCAACCAGTCCTCTAAATAATATATTCCATGGTATGGTGGCTGTACCACATTCTGTTCATTCGTTCATCTGTCACTGGACATTTGGGATGTTCCCACCTATGGCTACCGTGAATAGTGCTGCTATGAATATTCATGCCTGTTTGTTTTGTTTGTTTTTGAGTTTTTGTTTTTTTGGTTTCTTTTGAGTTGGAGTCTCACTCTGTTGCTCAAGCTGGAGTGCAGTGGCACGCTCACGGCCACCGCAGCCTCAACTTGCTGGGCTCAGGTGATCCTTCTGCCTTAGCCTTCCACGTAGCCGGAACTTCAGGCGTGCACCACCACACCTGGCTAATTTTTGATTCATTGTAGAGACAAGGTCTTGCCAAATTGCCCGGGCTGATCTTGAACCCACGGGCTCAGGATGGGATTACAGATTGAGCCACTGAGCCCAGCCTTGCCCAAGTTTTTGTTCGAACTCCTGTTTTCAGTTCTTTTGGGTATACACTTAGGAGTGGAACTGTGTGTCATATGGGAATTCTCTGTTTAATTTTTTAAAGAACTGCTGCAATGTTTTCCATGGTGGCTAAACCATTTTATATTCCCAAAATATAAAGTATGAAGATATCAACTTCTCCATGTGTTTGCCAACACTTGTTATTTTGGGTTTTTTTAATTAAAAAAATTTTTTTTGGTGTTTGCCTTTCCAGTGGGTATGAAGTGGTACCTCATTGTTGCTTTAATTTGCATTTCATCTGCTTGCTGGCCATTCATATATCGCCTTTGGAAAGATGTTTATTCAAGTACGTTGCCTATTTTTTACTTTAGTCCTTATGTGCATTTTTTAAAAAATTAATTTTGTAGAGATGGAGGACTTGCTATGTTGCTCGGGCTGGTCTTGAACTCCTGACCTCAAGCAGACTTCCCACCTCAGCCTCCCAAAGTGCTGGGATTACAGGTGTGAGGCTGGCCAATGTACATTATTTTTAATTCATTCATTCGGTCATTAATTTGGGCACCTCTTATGTTCCTAGCACTCTGGCACTGGAGATAAAGCAGTAAACATGTAAGTTGCCAGCACTGAAAAGTCAAGAGAATTAAAACAATACAAAATAAAATAAAAAATTTCTTGTTTCTGACTTCTCTTAGGTCTGGGCCCAAATGATCAGGGAACAACTCTCTGAGAACACCTTTAGATGGGACTGGGCTTTATCTGTTCAGAGCTTCCTGGCTTCAGCCCCCCGCTCCCCCATACCCTGTTCCTTGGGGGCCTTGGGTTTTGCAATACCCAAGCTAAGTCACTGAAACCCTCACTAAATATTTACTTTAGTTCTTTGCTTTGAGTGCAACTGGAACTGCTGGTTTTCCTCTAACTCCTTAAGCTTTCCACCCCACAATAACAATAATAAGAAATGTTAAAACCATATTTCATTAAGAACAGAAAAAGAAGTAGCCACCCTTTATGCCCCAGGTGTCTGGGGTGTGGGCAGGGAAGGAGAATCAATTTGTGCTTGGGCTTTTGAAATGGTGGGTGGTTCCTACGTTTATGAGTAAATTGCATTTATATGAGTTTCTAGAACTCTTTTTTTTTTTTTTTTTTGAGTTGGAGTCTCACTCTGTCGCCCAGACTGGAGTGCAGGGGCCGCTCCCGGCCACCACAGCCTCGACCTGCTGGGCTCCGGCGATCCTTCCGCCTCAGCCTTCTGAGTGGCCGGAATTACAGGCATGCGCTACCACGCCCGGCTGATTTTTTGATTTATTGTAGAGATGAGGTCTCGCTGCCCAGGCGGGTCTCGAACCCGCGGGCTCAGGCAATCCACTCACCTCAGCCTCCCAAAGGCGCGGGATTACAGGCTGAGCCACCGAGCCCGGCCTAGAACTCTTTTAACTGCTTGAAGAGCCACCTGCTTCCACCTCAGCCCTGCCCTACCCCCAACCCAGTTTCTTGGCATTCGTTGGTAGAAATTGTGGAAAAAATAAAACCAAGTTTAGAATGTCTCTGATGATCAGAGAGGGGATAAATTCCAAACTAGAAGCAACAGGAATTACTTATGGCTCTGCGTTTCTCCTGGATCTGGGGTCGGGGTGGGCAAGCATGACTATAACTCGGACACTCCACTCCTGGCTCAGCTGTTTAGCAGCCCAATGGGCCGCTTGACCATTTTGAACTCCAGCTTCCTCACCTGTAGAATGGGAGTTCATAATTCTCACCTGCATTTATTTGGGATCAGATGGATGCATATCAGAGAAACACAAACCGAGAATGACTTAAAGGAGATGGGGGTGAGGGAATGAATCTGGATCTCGGTGTATCAATGTCATTATGCTGGTTTGTGATATTAGACTATAGTCTTGCAAGATTTTAACATTGGAGGAAGCGGTGCCTCATGCCTGCAATCCCAGCAGTGGAGGTGAAAGGATTGCCTGAGCCCAGAGGTTTGAGACCAGTCTGGGCAACTTGCCAAGACCTTGTCGCTACAATAAATTAAAAAATTAGCTGGGTGTGGTGGCACTCATCTGTAGTTCCAGCTACTTGGAAGGCTGAAGCTGAAGGATCACCTGGGCCCAGCAGGTCAAGGCTGTGGTAACTGTGAGTATGCCACTGTGCTCCAGTCTGGGAGACTGTTCCAGTCTGGAATAGAGTGAGACTCTGACTCAAAAAAGCAGGAGGGAGGTGTGTGGGGAATGGGATTTTGATGATATTGATGGAAGAGTGCATGAGATATTTCTGTATTGTTTCTTTTTTTTGAGTTGGAGTCTCACTCTGAGTGTGCCCAGGCTGGAGTGCAGTGGCATACTCACGGCCACCCTAGCATCAACCTTCTGGGCTCCAGCGATCCTTCTGCCTCAGCCTTCCACGTAGCCAGAACTACAGATGTGAGCTACCATGCCCGGCTATTTTTTATTTTATTGTAGAGACGATATCTCACCAAGTTGCCTAAGCTGGTCTCGAACCCATGGGCTCAGGCAATCCACTCGCCTCGGCCTTCCAAAGTGCTGGGATTACAGGCTGAGCCACCGAGCCTGGGCTGTATTATTTCTTTTTATTATTATTTTTTAAATTTTTTTGAGTCAGGGTCTTACTCTGTTTCCCAAGCCAGAGTGCAGTGGCATGATCATGGCTCACAACTGCCTTCAACTCCTGGGTTAACGCATTCTTCCCATCTCAGCCTCCAGAGCAGCTGGGACTCAAGCATGCACCACCATGCCCAGCTAATTTTTTGGTTTTTTAATTTTATTTTATTTGTAGAGACAAGGTCTCACTATGTTGCCCAGGCTGGTTTCGACCTCCTGGGCTCAAGCAATCCCCTCACCTCAGCCTCCCAAAGTGCTGGGATTGCAGTTGTGAGTTACTGTGCCTGGTCATTATTTCTGTATTATTTCTTACAACTGCAGAAGAATCTACAGATATCTCAAAATAAATAATTTAATTTAAAAAAGAAAAAAAAGAGATGGCATTTCTTCTGTTGGGAGACAGCCAGTCTGCGACTGGTGTGGCACCCCCTGCTGCCAAGGCGCCAGGCTCCTTCTGTCTCATTGCTCTGTGGTGCCCAAGGTCACCATGTGGTCTAAAATGCTCCCATTCTTTTCCTGTCACAGGAAGAATTCCAGCCAGAGAGAGAGAGAGAGAGAGAGAGAGAGAGAGAGAGAGAGAGAGAGAAGAAGATATCCCTTCCTTTTAAGAATTCTTCTCTGAAGTTGCACATATAACCTTCCTTAAACCCCATTCATTGGCCAGAAGCTCACCATCTGGCCAGGCCAGCCACCGGGGAAGCTTGGGAATGCGGTCTTTAGATTACGAATGTGGCCAGCAAAACATCTGAGGGTGTGTTATGAAAGAAAAAAAGGGCTACAGGGGGTTCTGCCACACCACCTCTCAGAGCTGCTGTGAAGATAAAGGAGGTAACACATGTGCCAGAATTGAACCAGATTTCTTTGCCCACAAATCAGCCTGTTGGCTTCCCAGTGGGGCTTTCCAGGAGGCCACTGTTTGGTCTGAAGACCATGGTGAATGACGGAAAATCAAGTTCCAAACTAAACAGGCCTCCTGGTCGTTGTGACAAATAGACGGATACTTGTAAGGCAGAACTCTTCCATTCCTTGTTGACAATGAAACCAGAAAAGTGGCAGAGATTTGCACTTTACACCTCCCCGTCCAGGTGCTGGGCTGGGGGACTTGCCTGCCAGACCCTGAGGACCCTGGTTATCTGCCAACCGTGGAGAGTATAGGTAGAGTCAGGATTCACCAACTGTGAGCAACAGAAACCCAGCTCCAATTGGATTGCATTTAAAGAGGGAATTTATTGACTTTTGAAAGCGAAAAGTCCACAGGTAGGAAGATGCCACAAGTGGCTGGTCTAGGGATGCAGTGACCTCAAGATTAAATCTATCACTGTGTGCACGTTGTCTGTCTGTCTGTCTGTCTCTCTCTCTCTCTCTCTCCTCTCCATCTCTCCCTACTTCCCCTTGTTGACTTTCTTCTTAAGCAGGTTCTCCCCTCTGGCAAGTTCCACTTTGGTCAACCCAAAGAAAAGAGTATGGTTGTTTTCCAATGAGCAAGACTGGACACCCTCTACAGTCTGCTTGTGAGTGAGGATCTGGGGGATGCTGTCTCTGTAAGGGGCACTGTGATAACCATCCAGAATCACCTCATCAGTTCTCTGGGTTTGACAGTGTATGGATCCTAGGGCATGGGAGCTGACAGAAACTTCGAGCCCTTCGAGTCTTTGATGGTTTCTGCCCAGCACACCTGCGGGTACTCCTTGGCTTAGGGGGTTCACAGAAGAATCCCTGGATAATTTAGATAATTCCCTTTCACTTGAGAATAGCCACTGATCCTGTTCCCAAACTTGATAGGTGGGGAGCCTGAGGTCTAGAAAGGAGAAATCCTGGGTCCTAATTTGGATGCCCCCGAGAACAACGGCTTGGGTGTAGGTTTTTATTTTGGAGAGTGATCCTAGGATATGGAAGTGAGGAAGTACAAGCAGCAGGACAGGAAGGAAGTGAAGCCAGTGCAGGTTGGTGTTCCCGAAGTCATGACCCCAGGCAATAGGCCTTTAGCCACGAGGACCCTGGAGAGGTTCAGGCCTCCCAGAAAGGGGGCGACTTGAAGCTCCAGCCCCACGTGATGGAGGGTCATTCCAAGGGGCATTTGACTCTTCTCTTCCAGGCTGTGCTGGCCTGAGGCACAGGGGCTCCCACTTTGAGGAAACCCCCAAGCAGACAGACTCCCAAAAAACTGTCCCAGAAGCTGTAGTGGAAATCCGGACTGGGCAGAGGAGGTGTGATATGAGACACTGCTGGCATCTGCTACGATCACCCAGCCAGCCAGCAGCACACATGGGACAAGACCTCACCCCCCCTCCCCGCACAACCAGTTCCCAGTCTGGTGCTTGCCTTTCCTGCATTTCAGAGCTTGGGTATCATTTCTTCTTCAGCATCATACTCATCCTCGCCTCCCTGGCTCTAGGGTCTAAGTCAGTGGGGCCTCTGCCTCACCCCTATCACAGCAGACCCTCTGTGAGATGGCCAGTGGTCTCCTCTCCCATTTACAGGGAAGCCCAGTTCTGCTCCCTCCTGTCCTGCATACCTTGTTCTTTCCAGAAATGGTCTCCCACAAGGCACACAGGCTCAATCCACAGATGATCTATGAGGTCTTTCCAGCACAACGGCTGCGGAACAAGCTGTTGAGTGCCCCGTCAGGAATCTCGAACATCTCCGACCTTTCTCCCTCTAGAAGCCATGTGATGCTGCCCCGTCCCCAGGAATGAATCACTGGCCATTTGATTTAGGGGCAGTTCACCCTTGGGTGATTCAAGCCCCAAGGCTGACTTCCTGTCCTTAATCGGAAAGAGGTTCCTATCCCCTGTCCACTGCCCAGTTGCTGTTCAGGGCTGGCAGTCTGGAACCTTGGGGCAGAAACCCTGGAAAGGGAAACTGAGGCAAATCACGCTGCTTTGACTAAGCAGCGAGGGGACCTAGGAGGGGTAGGAACAGCCTCATCCTGGGCCCTGCGTCCTCCTGATTAAAGGATGCCTGGGTATTTGTCAAAACCGGTGGAATAGCACAACACAGTGAGTAAGCCTTAGTGGAAACTATGGGCTACAGTCAATAATGATGTGTCCACATCGGTCACCACCCGATGTGGGATCCCATCTCTACAAAGAATAAAACATTAGCTGGGTGTGGTGACACACACTTATAGTCTTAGCTACTCAGGAGGCTGAGGTGGGAGGATCACTTGAGCCCAGGAGTTCAAGGCTACAGTGAGCTATGATTACACCACTGCACTCCAGCCTGGGTGACAGAGCCAGTAAAAAAGAAAAAGTATCACCTGAAGGAAGGTGTAACACTGGTCGAGAAAGTCCCTTTGGATGTCCCTGCGGGTGAAGGGAGGGGTGAGTCCATAAACACCGACCCTGGTGTCAACATCCATTCATCCCTCTTCAATTCATAAACAATGTGGGTCTACATGGGCCCATGGGTAGAGAAAGCCCCTCACCCCAGGGCCTGAAGTTTTCAGGCCCATCTCATCCTGCCGGGTTCAGTGTCCTCTGTGATTTCCGCTGGGTTCACATTCTGGTCACCCCTCCCACCTGGTCTTTCAGAGGATCCCCCCATACTGGGATAAAGGCCTGCATGGTCTGGCCCTGACTCACCTCTTGCAGCACTCCCTCTCACTCTGTGCTCTAGCCACGGGGCCTTTGCACAAACTCTCTTCTGCTAGAAATGCCCTCCTCTCCCTTCTTTACTACTTAATATTTCCTCAGCCTTCAACTCTCAGCATAGGCATCAGTTCCCTAAGGGAATGTTCCTTGAACCTCCAGGTGATCCCAAATTCCCTTGTATGGGTGCTTCCAGCTTTATAAACCATGTTCATCATTACTAAGAAAGTGCACTCTCCCTTATTCCCACCAGACTCTTTGCTCTTTAAGGACAGGGACTGGATTTGGTTTTGTTCATTTTTTAGCACTGGGCCTAGTGTGTGGCGGGTGTTTCCTAAATATTTGTTGGAGGAATGAATGCTAGCTAATTACTCTGTAGGGGTGAGGCAGCCATGATGTGGGTAGCCCAGGTCTAAGAGAGGCTACCCTAATGCAGCTCAGCTGGGACAGAGAATGGGCAAAGGCCGAGATGCTGAGCCTCTGCTTCACGGGGGGGGGGGTGGAATGGAGGGCGGGGTCTACCCACAGTCTGCCTCTCAACTCTCGTTTCCTGATTTACCAGACTGTCTCCATCCAGAGGAGCTGATGTGTCTAATTCCCCACAGGAACAAGAAGCTCCTTAAAGGAAGGACTGTGGCCTATTCTTTCTCTAGTCCTAGCACAGTACGTGGCACATATGGGTGCTCACCGAGGGTGGATTGAATGAATGAATGAATAAATGGTCAATAACCACATACACGGATGGTAAAATGCCTGTCCATCACAGAGCACACCACCATTCCCAAAGCACCTCTGCAGGCCCATTCACACTTGAGCCTCCTTGTACCCCATGGATCAGACGAGGCCATCTATTCATCCCTGTTTAGCCAGAGAGTAAACAGGCAATTTGAAGTGGGAGGCTGGGCACGGTGACTCACGCCTATAAGGCCAGGACTTTGGGAGGCGGAGGTAGAGGATTGCTTGAGGTCAGTATTTCAAGACCAGCCTGGGTAACATAGCGAGACCTCATCTATACAAAAAAAAAAACAGGAGGATCGCTTGAGCCCAGGAATTCAATGCTACAGTGAGCTGTGATCATGACACTGCACTCCAGCCTGGGCAACAGAGTGAGATCCTGTCTCAAAAAAAAAAAAAAAGTGGAGAGAGTTCAGTGGAGCAGGAATGGAAGCAGCAGGGTCTCCCCCAGCCTGACTCACTGGGGATCACATCTTACCTGGTAGTGCTGGGAGGAGGTCAGAAGTTCCAACTTGCTGTTCCTAGGACTGCCTGGGCCTCTGCCCAGTCATTCCTACCCGTACCCTGAGGTGGACAGCAGCCCCAGGTGAGGGGTGAGGTGTCTGACACTTAGGTTCCTCGGCAAGGAGCCCCAGCCCTAGACTTGAACCCGAGGCTGCTTCCCACGCTTGGTACCCTCCAGCTCAGCTCTCCCAGGTTCTGGGTGCTCCTGCGTGACGTCTGCCTCCTTTGCCTTTCTTTTTTCTTTTTGAGTTGGAGTCTCACTCTGTTGTCCAGGCTGGAGTGCTGTGGTGGTACTCATGGCCCCCGCAGCCTCAACCTGCTGGGATCAGGTGATACTTCCGCTTCAGCCTTCCAAGTAGCTGGAACTACAGGCACATGCTACCACACATGGCTAATTTTTCGATTTATTGTAGAGACAAGGTCTCGTCAAGTTGTCCAGGCTGGTCTCAAACCCCTGGACTCAGGCAATCCTCTCGCCTCTGCCTCCCATAGTGCTGGGATTACAGGCGTAAGTCACTGCGGCCGGCCTCCTTTGCTTTAACTGCCTGATTTTGACCATCTGGTACCTGGCACCTGCCAGCCTGTGGCGCCACAGAAGCCTCCCAGATTCCTCTCCTAGGGCCTTCATCTGCCCTCTTATTCTTTCCTTTTCTCTCTCCTTTCTTCCTTCCTTTTTTTTTTTTTTAGAGACAGGGTCTGGCTCTGTCACCAAGCTAGAGTGCAGTGGCGTGATCATAGCTCATTGCAGCCTCAAACTCCTGGGCTCAAGTGATACTTGCTCCTCAGCTTCCCAATTAGCTGGAGCTACAGGCTCACACCACCATGCCTGGATAATTTAAAAAAAAAAAAATTTTTTTTTTTTTGAGTTGGAATCTCACTGTGTCACCCAGACTGGAGTGCAGTGGCCGCTTCCGGCCACCGCAGCCTCGACCTGCTGGGCTCCAGCGATCCTTCTGCCTCAGCCTTCCAGGTAGCCGGAACTACAGGCATGTGCTACCACGCCCGGCTGATTTTTTGATTTATTGTAGAGATGAGGTCTCGCTGCCCAGGCGGGTCTCGAACCCACGGGCTCGGGCAATCCACTCACATCCTCCCAAAGGCACGGGATTACAGGCTGAGCCACGGAGCCCGGCTAAAAAAATTTTTTTTTGAGTTGGAGTCTCACTCTGTCACCCAGGCTGGAGTGCAGTGGCACACTCACGGCCACCCAGCATCAACCTACTGGGCTCTGGCAATCCTTCCGCCTCAGTCTTCCAAGTAGCCAGAACTACAGGCACGTGCTACCATGCCCGGCTATAAAATTTTTATTTTTGTAGAGATGGGGTCTCACTCTGTTACCCAGGCTGGTCTTGAAGTCCTAGCCTCAAGCAATTGTCCTGCCATGGCTTCCCAAATTGCTGAGATTAAAAGTGTGAACCACCACATATGACAACATCTAGCATCTTTTTTTTTTTTTTTTGAGTGGGAGTCTCATTCTGTCGTCCAGGCTGGAGTGCAGTGGCACACTCACAGTCACCGCGGCCTCGACCTGCTGGGCTCAGGTGATCCTTCTACCTCAGACTTCCAAGTGGCTGGAACTACAGGTGTGCGCCACCATGCTCAGCTAATTTTTTTTTTAATTGTAGAGATGAGTTCTCACCAAGTTGCCCAGGCTGGTCTCAAACCCTTAGACTCAGGCAATCCTCTCGCCTCAGCCTCCCAAAGTACTGGGATTACAGGCTTGAACCACCACGTCTGGCAACATCTGACTTCTTCTTCTTCTTTTTTTTTTTTTTTGAGTTGGAGTCTCACTCTGTCACCCAGACTGGAGTGCAGTGGCCGCTCCCGGCCACCGCAGCCTCGACCTGCTGGGCTCCGGCGATCCTTCCGCCTTAGCGAACATCTGACTTCTTAAATCCTGTACTTATTCTGTCTTTGACCTTCAAGCCCAGAGAAGAATAACGGGCCCACCAAGGAGCCCAGAAACCTAAGACCTTGTATTCCAGCATCTGTCCAAGCATGGCTTCACTGGTTCCTCTGGAAGGACCCCAATGACCTCTCTGTTCTCTAGGAGGCAGGGGATGTGCAGGGGATGAGCAAGCTGACCCAGACAGATAGATCTTACTGTAAGATCTATCTGTCTGGGTCAGCTTGCTCTCCCGGGCTTCCCTAGGGACCTCATCCTTCCCAGGAAGGTGAGGGAGGCCCATTCCCCCCAGCTTGGAATAATCTTGCCCCCATTCTGCTGCCTTGGGATTAGGCTTGAGGTTGGGAGAAGGGTCTGGGGAAGAAGGGGCTATAGACTTAAGAAGATCTGGAGAAAACCTAGTGGTCTCCAACATGATCTTGGCAGCCTGTGTCCCGGCTGGGTATGCCACACCCTTGGTCCAAGGAGGCCCGCCTGGCACAGTGGAGCTCACAGCCTCTCTCCCCACAGTTCCGGAGAGTTGGATGGTGGGGCACCCCTGCCCATTGGAGGCCTCAGCTATGTTCAAGGGCGCACCAGAATCCGTCTCATCAGCAAGACTGTCGGCCGGTGCCTGGATACCACAGCACAGAGGGTCCCGGACCGAGAGGCCTTGGTGGTTCTCCACGAAAATGTCAGGTTGACCTTTGCCCAGCTCAAGGAGAAGGTGGGTCCTGACCTTGAACCCTCTAAGCGGGCAGGTGCTAGCTCCCAAACTGGGCAGAACCAGGAGCTCAGGGGGAAGCATGGCTATGGGGAAGCATGCTAGGGCCACCTGGGAACCCCAAGCGATGGCAGAGGTGGCCCCTTGCCTCCTGTATCTCAGTTCCTGGGACACTTGTTAACCATGCCTATGCTCAGGCTCCACTGCAGAGCTGCCGAGGCCTGGGAATCTGCCTGTCTCCTCGTTCCTGGTAGTTCCGTTAAGAAGCCCAGAGCTAATGACTGGGTGTGTGAGTCATGGGCTCCTTGCTGCTGGCCTTCATCCTCCCTCGTGCCCCCATCTGTTTACACCAGGTGGACAGAGCTGCTTCTGGCCTCCTGAGCATTGGACTCAGCAAGGGGGACCGACTGGGCATGTGGGGACCCAACTCCTATGCATGGGTGCTCATGCAGCTGGCCACCGCCCAGGCGGGCATCATTCTGGTGAGGAGGGGCTTGCCTGGCACAGCTGGGTATGTGGGATGAATGTCATTCAAGGGGAGCCCCTCCGCTCCTTGGTCCCAGGACCAAACCAGTGCCCGACTGGTTTCTGATCAGGTAGTGCTTTCTCCTGAAGCCCCCCAAGGGAGGCTTGCAGGGTCAGAGGGAACAGAGTATGGCCTGTGTGCCCCCTGAAGGTGGAGGGGCAGCAGAAAGTCCTGACCTGCCCAGGACACGGACACACCCTCACTGTTTCCACCAGGTGTCTGTGAACCCAGCTTACCAGGCCATGGAGCTGGAGTATGTCCTCAGGAAGGTATGACCATTCCTGGGGAAGGAACCCAGCTGGGGTGTGGCACAGGGGGCTTCTGCTTCTCACAGAGGCTGACGGGAGGGAGAGCATGCATGGGTGGGTGACAAGCAGTGTGTCCTTCCTTGGGCTGTGTGTGGATTGAGGGAGGCCCCAACTCCATGGAGAGGGTGGTTGGTCAGACACAGGCTGGCATGCGTGTTGGGAGGCCTGCATGTCAGGGCAGTAGTGTGTGTGTGTGTGTGTGTGTGTGTGTGTGTGTGTCCTGGTTTATGATGCATGTTGTCTTAGGGCGTGGTCGTGGTGTGTGCGTCTTGGGACGACTACATGTGTCTACTGTCTTGGAGTATGGTGCACGTGCGTGTGTCAGAGGGCAGGGCATGTGTGTGAGAGAGAACATCTATAGGGGAGGACTCCCCAGAGCCCCAGTCTGGGGCTTCCTGCTGACCGCAGATGGGGGGACTCCCCTTGCCCAGGTGGGCTGCAAGGCCCTCGTGTTCCCCAAGCAATTCAAGACACAGCAATACTACAACATCCTGAAGCAGATCTGTCCGGAGCTAGAAAATGCCCAGCCGGGAGCCTTGAAGAGTCAGAGGTGGGTGCGTCCCGATGGCGGGTGTCTGGTGTTGAGGCCTGTGATGCTCACTTCCCCCCGGCCCCAGGGATGAGGCTGGCGTCTCCCACACCCTCTCTCAGCCCCTGCCTCTCACCATCCTCTCTGGCCTCAGGCTCCCAGATCTGTCCACAGTCATCTCGGTGGACACCCCGATGCCAGGGACCCTGCTGCTGGATGACGTGGTGGCGGCAGGCAGCACAGAGCAGCATCTGGCCCGGCTCCGGCACACCCAGCAGTTCCTGTCCTGCCACGACCCCATCAACATCCAGTTCACCTCGGTAGGGCAGAATCACCAGGTCCCAAGTCCAGGCTGACACCTGCCCCCTGCCCCTGGGACCCTTCCCCGGGGGATGGGGAGGCGGAGAGGAGACAGCAGAGGTCTCTCTCCTGAGACCCGCCTAGAGCTGTCCTCTCTGTCCTGGAAAATATCAGCGGCTGGTGTTCCTGCCACATGCCCAGCACCTGGCCCTCTCATTCCCAGTGCAGTGGCATATTCACTGAACCACCACGGGTCAGAGCTGGGAGAGCTGTCCCCATTTAGCTGATGAGGCATCTGAGACTCAGAGAGCGAATCTGCCTAAGCCTATGCAGCTCACGGCTGGCAAAGTTCTCTGAGCCTCATGACAAGTGGCATGAGACGGGGACTGTAGCTCCCACATTTCTGGACCCTGACACCAGGCACCGTGGTGGACCTTTTACGAATATACTGAATGAACAGATGGATCTGGGACAGCCATCCCTGTCTCCTGACTCCCAGTCCAGAGCTCTTCCAGGCGGTAGCCCGGGGTGGGAGGGACATGGGGAGGAGGCCAGGCCATCACCTGCTTGTCTTGTCAGGGGACGACAGGCAGCCCCAAGGGGGCCACCCTCTCCCACTACAACATTGTCAACAATTCCAGCATGATAGGGGAACGCCTGAAGCTTCATCTGAAGGTGAGGCGGCGCCGGGCCCAGGCCAAGGCTGCTGGGAGGGGGCGGCTGGGCCGGGGGTGGAGTGAGGCTTGCGGGCTCCCTTGCAGCTGGAGGAACTGGCTTCGGGGGCAGCTGACCCCAAGACAGACAGGCCTCCTGTCTCCACCACCAGACGCCAGAGAAGCTGCGGGTGGTCCTGCCCAGCCCTCTGTACCACTGCCTGGGTTCCGTGGGGGGCACGATGGTGTGTGTGATGTATGGTGCCACTCTCATCCTGTCTTCTCCGATCTTCGATGGCAAGAAGGCTCTGGAGGCCATCAGCAAAGAGAGGTGGGCACTGGTGGAAGGCCACGGCGGACTGATGACAGCCCCTATTCCTCACTCCTGGACCCTGATGCCTTTCCAGTATGACTTTTCCCTCCAGCCAGGAGACCTGGGCACAGGATAGTGGGGGACCCCAGGAGAGAACCCATTCCTGCCTCAAGAGGTGCTCCTGCCTGTTCCCCTCGGTGTCAGCCTGGGCCCTTGTGGAAGATTCACAACAGGGGCGGTGACAAGAGAGAGTTCCTTTCCACTTCCAAGCCTAATTCTCAGACCTCCCCCACACAGAGGCACCTTCCTGTACGGCACCCCTACGATGTTCGTGGACATTCTGAACCAGCCAGACTTTTCCAGTTATGACATCTCGACCATGTGTGGAGGTGGGATGGGGCCAAGGACAGCCCAGCATGGGGAGGGGGATGCTTCCCTCCAGGAACAGCCTGGGTGAGCTAGATGTGTGCTCAGTCTTCTATCTGGGGGGCAGGAAGGGCACTGTAGAAGCATGGGTGGGAGGGAGGCAAACCCCCTGTGTCCCTGGCCACCAGAACAAGACCGGCAGTCAGGTGTAGAGAAGGCTCGGGGTCGAGGGAGAAAAGGGAATGTTCTTCCCTCGAGGGAGCTGTGGGTGGGGGCACCCTGGGCCTGAAGAAGGAGCTGTGTCAGCCCTCTCTCTGATTCAGGTGTGATCGCTGGGTCCCCTGCACCCCCAGAGCTGATCCGAGCCATCATCAACAAGATCAATATGAAGGAGATGGTGGTGAGTGGCGGCTAGGGCTGTGGGCAGAGGGCAGGCCAGGCCTGGGGTGACATCAGACTGACAGGCATGGGGATGAGCCCAGGCCAGGTCTCCAAGGGACACCTGTTCGGCCAGCCCTCCTTCCAGAAAGCAGATGTGAGACAAGACAGTCTGACCTCATCAGTGCCTGGCAAATCAAGGAGACAGGCAGCAGGGGAGTAAATATCACACATACATAAATTTATATTTATAGAAATCTGGGGGAGAAATGCAGCACGGGAGATGGGCAGCAAAGCACCGATGTCCTGCTAGACTGTCCTGGCAGGCGGGAGCTGGCGGAATTGGGGTAGGGGCTGAAGACCCTTTCTGGAAGCAAGGATTGGGTCAAGGGTCTGATGTTTGCTTCCACATGGCGGGGAAAGAGGAACAAAGGATGATTCTGGAAAGGTGGCCATCCTGATGACCACTCAGTTCTGGTTCTGATGGATTTGGGGGTTTCGGCAACAGCCTCTCTAAGAGGAGTCAGCAAGTGGGGATGGCATGGTGGCTCGGGAGGGGCTCTGTGTCTTCCCCAGGACACTGCCGGGTGGCGCTGGGTTGGTAGTGGAGTGTCCGAGGCTCCCTGCCAGGACGTGTCTAGATGTGGGCAGCTCTGTGCATCAGCAGAGGCTGTGGGGAAAAGGTGGGGGTGGAGGCAGGAAGGTCAGTAGTCTCTCCGGCAGAAGGCAGAGGCCAGTCACCAGGACTGGCTGGGTCAGGACCTGCAAGAGGCAAGGATGGATGTCAGGCCTCCAAAACCTGGACAGTGGCTGGAGAGCATGGCGGGAGTCCTGCGAGAGAGGTCAGGGAGTATCCTTTTCTCCCTGGGAGGGGGCCCCAGTCCACCTGTCCTCTCTCTGCAAAACTGGAGGGTCTGCCTGTCCCTCTAGGGGGAGGGCATTTCCTGGGAGATACCAGCTTACTTGCTGGCATCTCCGAGAAGGGAAGGGGAACCTTGCCACACAGCCCCCACCTGTTTAATGGCGGCCGGCTTTCTTGGACCTCTTGGTGGGAAACTTGCAGCTGCGGAAAGCGTCCGTGTCACGGATGTGCTGGCCCCTGAACTTAGCCGGTGAGGCGCAGGTGGCATCAGGACGAGAGGCCTTGGCTTCCAACCACCTGGAGAGACAGAGAGTAGGTGGGGAGAGCTCAGGGGAAGAGACAGAGAGTTATAGAGCCAGGACTGAATTTGGTTCCAGGACAGTCTGGAGCTGTCATCTTCACTTTACTCATGGGGAAACTGAGGCTTTCATGCCCATTAGGTAGCAGATCCAGGACATATGCCTGGGATGTCTTAGTGCAGAGCCAGTGTGACTCCACCCTGTCACATGAGAGCTGGCTCTGGGGTTTGGCATGGGAGCATTCTCACCGCCGAAGGCCCCGGAGCTGGCAGGTACACTTCCAGGGGTTGTTGGTGAGGGTGAGGGTCTCCAGGTTGTCAAAGGGGAAGTTAGAGGGCAGCTGGTTCAGGCGATTATTCTCCAGATGGACATGTTTCAGCGTGGTCACACCCAGGAAGGCACCGTCTGAGAACTGGGGAACAAGATGACATGAGTGAGCACCCCAGCCCCGATGTCCAGCCTCTCCCAACTCCACCGCCCCAGAGGGGCCAAGTTCCTCTCTGATCATGAGCAGTGGTACCTTGAGGAGTTTCCCAGTTTTTGACTTTTTTATTTTTTTTAAGTGAGAAAGCAGGATTTACTGAAAGGACAGAAAAGCTCCCACAGTGGGAAGGGACCCGAAGGGGTTGCCCTACTTTTAAATTTTTTAATTTTTAAACTTTTTTTGTAGAGACAGGGGTCTTGCTCTGCTACCTAGGCTGGTCTTGAACTTCTGGCCTCAAAAGATCCTCTTGCCTCGGCTTCCCAAAGTGCTGGGATCCCAGGCGTGAGCCACCACACCTGGTCTGCAGTGTTCCAAGCAGTGCGACCAAGTGGTTTCAGATAATCTAATCCCTGCAACCCCCTTTGAGATAGGTGGTGTTATTTCCAGTATGAAGATGGGAAAAAAGGAAAAGTTCAGTCTTTTGCCCAAGGTCACATCAGCGGGTAAACAGTAGCCGCAGGACCACACCCAGCTCCTCTGCCCCTGGCACCACATCCTCTGCACAAACACTGGGATGGCAGAGGCAGCCACAGTTTGGCCCCAGCAGCCTAAATTGGTACATGGTGAACACAGTGTGTGCCTGGTGGGGTGGGCAGTGGGCCCAGGCTCCCCACAGTCCCAGGGTCCTGGGACTTCCCCCAGCTGCGTCCTCACCGCTCCTGCCCTGCCTGCCAGCCGCTATTTGTGGAGCCACCTTGGTGGAGACTTGGGCCAGGTTGGACGGCTCCACAGGAAACGTTCTACTGGTGCCCACATCTTGGCCCAGGCGCCACAGTTCCTGTCTGGCCTCCCCTGCCCCAAATCTGTCCCTGATAGGCTCTTCTGCTGCCCACTGAGAGACGACTCTGGCACTGGTGGGCCACAGGGGACTCCAGAGTCAGTGGGGGGGCTGGGGCTGAGGAAGGGCAGGCTTGGGCAGGCTACACCCACCCCAACATAGGTTGGCCGCTGCCCAGGGAGGATTCTGCCTGCATCTCCATCCATGCCTGTGCCCTCTCCTGCGGCCTGGGTTGGGGTGTGAAGTTCTCTAGTAACCAGACTGTCCTCTCTACCTTGTCCTGGTCCCCATCCAAACCTCCTGGCTGGAGCCCCTGTACCGGGGTGATTTTCCAGCCCCAAGGAAGGGATTCCGCTCTCATCCAAGCTAGCCCCACCTGGCCAGACACTGGGCATCCTAGGGGAGGAAGGACTGAGTGAGGATGCAGACAGGAAATGGGGTGGGCACAGGGCAGTCAGCAGCCTGGGGGACAGTGAGGCCCGGCCAGTCTTCCCTGGGGGCAGACACCTGGGTCTTGTGCCAAGGGTTGGTCATGGTGCTCTTGCCTCTGCCCGTCCATGGAGTCCATGGGCACCAGGCCCGCAGCCTAGGCAGTCCTGGGTCCCCATGTCTTGACCACCCTACTCAGTGGAAGTGGACCTGAGAATGCAGTGGACTGTGTGTGTGGACTGGGAGGGGCCACCCGCCAGGGTCTCTGAGGGGCATGGAGAAATCCCTCCTCAGGTATTTGCTCCCTTTCACTTCCCAGCCCCCCACTCTACCTTAGCACACAGCCCCTACCAGGAACAGCGTCTCTTTGTGGGCCTGATGTGCCCAGCTCCTCTGGACGGCTCCTCAATAAACAAACCTTCCTTTATGGGGTAGTAGTCTTACTGGAGACGGAAAACAGCAGAGGAGGGGCGGAAGGCCCAACAGGAAGAGGCCGAGGCTGCTCCCAGTGGGGGATTTGGGAGCACGGGAGATGCCTCCTAGGAGGCCATTTGTGGGGCCTGGGCAGCCCCAAGCCTTCTATAGGTAGGACTCCCAAGAGGTCAGTGGCTGAGACTGGCGGCCAGATGGGGATTAGGGTGGAACTGTGAGGAGGTGAGGAGCAGAGGTGGCAGTGCCTCTGGCCTTGGGGATAGCCCAAGGGAAAGAGAATCTGAGGGGGTGGGGGAGGCGGTGCCAGCTGTGGCCCTGGCTCCTGGGGCCTCCAGGAAGGGAAGAAGGAGCCAGCAAGGCTCTGCAGCCAGGAGCTCACCTTCTCCAGGTTGGTGTTGTCCAGCCAGAGGGTCTCCAGGTACCTGCCGAAGGACTGGAAGGCGTTGTCGGGGATGCTTTTCAGGGGGTTGTGGGACAGCTTCAGCTCCTCCACCACCCGCAGCTTGCTCAGGGCAGCCGAGGGGTAGCTGGACAGCTGGTTCTTGTCCACGTGGAACTTGGCGAGGTTTTCCACGTCGTCCAGGGACCCCGGCTGCAGAGAACTGAGCGCGTTTTCTGACAGGTAGAGCCAGCGCAGGTCCTTGGTGCCCTGGAAGGCGCCAGGACGCAGCTCTCGGATCTTGTTGTTGTTGAGCTGCAGAATGAAGAGGTTGACCAGTGGGGACAGCAGCCCCCGGGGCAGCTCAGTCACCTTGTTGTGGTCCAGGTAGAGGTAGGTGAGCTCCGTCAGATCGTCGAAGGCGCCTGCGCGCAGCACGCGGATGTCATTATGGGACAGGTACAGGTAGATGAGCTGCTTGAGACCGCGGAAGGCCCCCGCGGCCACCTCGCGAATCTGGCAGTGCTGCAGGTGCAGCGACACGAGGTTCGGCATGGCCCGAAAGGAGTTGGCGGCCAGCACCGGGAAGTTGTTGCGCTGGAGGTTGAGCAGCTTGGTCTTCTCCGACACCTTGGGGATCTTCTGCAGCCCCACCTTGTCGCAGATGACGTGCTGCAGGTCGCCGTGGCAGTGGCAGTTCTGGGGGCAGGCGGCCAGCGCCGGCAGCAGGCCGGCCAGGAGGCCGAGGCCGAGCAGGAGCACGGGGCGGGCCATGGCCAGGACGCCTGGGGCCGGGGCTGGGGGCAGCGGCGGCGACGGCGGCGGGGCGCGGGCAGCGGCGAGTCCTGGGCGCTCGGGTCTCCCGCCCTATATATACGGTGGCCCTGACCGCAGCCAGCGGCCGGAGCCAGCTCCTACGTGGAGCATCGAGGCCACCGGGCTTAACTCCCTCGCGCCCAGAGGTGCGCCCCCGCCCACCCTCGACGGGGTGGGGGCGGGGCCCGGCTCCCAGCTGGCGACCATGCGTGGGACGGTGGCCCCCAGCCGCGGGCCTGCGCTCCCCGCAGGCGCTGCCTCTCTCCCCACCCAGCGCCTTCCCCCAGGCTTTTCTGGGGAGGGGGCGATGGGTGTGCCTGGAGCCCCGAGTTTACATCGGAGGGAGGGAGGCGTTCCCGAACTTATTTGTTTGCTCAAGTTGGGGCCTCCCCGTCCCCTGCCCTGCGCGCTCGGCGGGGCGCCCTGGACCCGAGGCGGGAGGAAGCGGGGCCGGACAGCCGGACGCGCCTGGCCGCGGTGGGCCAGCTGGCGGCGCTTTAATGGGGCTCTTGTGCGGCGCCGGCCGAGCGTGAGAGCCGCTCTGGCGTCGGGCTCCCGCTCCGGCTAGGCGCTCCAAAGCCAGCCCTAAGGGGATAGTGCTCCGGCCCCGCCCTTGGCCGCGCCCCCGCCCGGCTCTCCCCGCCCCGGGCCTGCGTTTCTGTCCCCTGCGCCCCCGTCCCCTTTTCTGCAGCTGAAGGCTAAGTGGGGGGAGAGGCCTAAAGGGACGCAAACACACCTGGAGACCACAGGCCACAGAACGAGCACAGTCGCCCCATCCTCCCCCCTTAATCGCCCCCGAATATCCCCATCTCCTGCCCCCCAACCCCAGTGGTCAGGACCCGCCCCTGAGGGGTCTCAGGGTGGCGACCGGGTGGCGCCGAGATGTACTTGGCAGAGGCCACCCTTGGGCAGTAGCCCCAGGACTGTGAGGACGGGTGGGGGGCAGGTCGAGGGACCCGCCCTGGACGCTCAGGCTGCCAGATGCTAGGTTCTGTGGCAGCCTCGCCTGGGTCGGCCAGATTTCTGTGTGCCCACTCGCCAGCCACCATGTCCGGATTCCTGTGGAAAGGGGAGGGTGAGCAGGCAGGGTCACAGCTCTGGCCCCAGGGTGAGCTCCAGGCTGCCTGGCCCGGGATACTGTCCGCATTGTGGGGTGGGAGAAGAAACCAGACCCCATGTTCAACCAAACTTCAGCTGCACCAGAGCCAGATCAGCTGAGGTAGGGAAAGCTTGGTGAGGATCAGGGGTGAGGGCAAAGATCTGGTGCCTTTGTGGACTGGAGGTGGCTCAAAACACAGGGTAGCTAGCTCCTTCCGCGGACCTGGTACCCATGTGTGGGGCCTGGTATCCAGGGCCTGACCTTCTCTCAACCCTTTCTCATCCCTTGCTGCTAGAATAGGGGGTCATACTTGGCCTAGAACATTCACTGATGGTAATTAGGCTCCTCCAAGGCTGGCTTCTGGTTTTTCTGTTGCTCAGGATGTTCTAACCGCTGGAAGGGGGTGGGTGCCACTGGTTTTCTAAGTCACTGCTCCGGCTGTTTTTTATTTTGATGGAAATAAATTCACAGGAAACTCTCCAGAGCTCGAGGGGCACTTACTTGTGCCAGGTTTCAGGTGCGGTGGGGTGGGGGATTGTGTCTGTGCCACTTCCAGCTGGGCCAAGGTAGGCTGGCTTTCTCATCAAGTTTATGGGGCCTTCGGCTTGGAAGGGAGAGGCAGGGGATGTTGTGGTCTGAAATCGTGAAGGTGGGGCTGAGGGAGAGAAATCGGGGGTGCCGGCAATGGCTGAGGCCACAGGCACAGACAAATGGCTGCCCCAGGGAAGTGGGGCTGACTGGGAAAGCCTTGTCTAGACGAGAGCTGCTTCCCTGCTCTCCATTTGATTTCAGATCTGGGGCTCCTACAGAGATCTAGTCTGAGTCTGCTCACGTCCCAGTGCTTCTACCTCCCGACCCCTGACCCCTCCCAGTGATGACTGTTCCCGCCATTCAGCTGCCCTCCACTTTCCTCTTTCATTTAAAAAAGAAAACTGATTAGTTAATTAATTTTTTTGGAGACAGGGTCTTGCTATGTTGCCTAGGCTATCTCGAACTCCTGTCCTCAAGTGATCCTCCCAAAGTGATCCCTCCAAAGTGTTGGGATTACAGGCGTGAGCCACTATACCCAGCCTTCCCCTTTCGTTTCTGAGTCCCTCCCCACCCCCAGGGTAGCCCACTCCATCCTTCTGCAGTCACCACGCTCCCTCCAGGCACCCTTTCTGGACTTTCTAGGTTGCTTATGGAACCACAGAGAATAGTCCCGTGACGTTCATGAACTTCCCTGAGGACACTGTGGAGCAGAAGGCGGAAAGTGTGGGCAGAGTTATGCCTCACACGGAGGTGAGCCCCTGACCGAGACCCCCAGACCTCACCTCCCGCCACTCAACGGGGGCGCACCCACCCGCGACACCTATTGCTTTCACTTAGCGATTCAGACAACTCACTGGAGGTGCTGAGAGCTCCTCAGCAGCAGGTCTTGCTGGGCCTGGCCTGGGGCTTTCTCTGTGGCCTGAAGCATGAGAGGGGAAGAGCTGGAACAGCCGCCACGAGCAGCTGCCAGCTGAACTTCTCCGCAGCCTCCCTTCCTGTCTGAGGTGTGTTTTTGCCAAGCCCACTGTCTGTTTCGGGGCAGCCAGGGTAGCCTCAAAGAGGAGTCAGAGCACAGAGATTTTTCCTACACACCCCCCCCAGTGCCCTCCCTTTCTGCAGAGTTCCTCTTTTTGCTGAGAGTAAACACTTTATTTCCCAAGCAGCCTCTCCCTTTGGGGGTCCCTTGCTTCTCAAAGGCTGGCCCAGAGCACATCTCTTTCTCTCTCTTTTTTTGAGATAGTCTTGCTCTGTCACCCAGGCTGATGTGCAGTGGCACTCAACCTCCTGGCTCAAGTGACCCTCTCACCTCAGCCTCCAGAGTAGCTGGAACTACAGGAGTGCACCACCATGCTCGGCTTAATTTTTTAATTTTTATAGAGACAGAATCTCGCTATGTTGCCCAGGCTGGCCTCGAAAACTCCTGGCCTCAAGCGATCCTCCCGCCTTGGCCTCCCAAAGTTCTGGGGTTATAGGCAAGAGCCACTGCACCTGGATGCCCTCTCATTCTCAAATTCCCAGCCATGTCTCCTTTTCTGCTCCAACAGTGGGGCTTTATGCCAACCACCACCTGGTTTCCCCTGACCCCTTGTGCCCTTGCCCCTGTGGGATCACTGCCTGTGGGCCTGAGAGCTGCTTCCTCTGGGGCTGACCGCTATCTTGGTGCAGATCTGCCCTGCCCTCCCCCCTCATCCATAGCAGTCCTGCATGGAGCAAGTGAGCCCCTTCTCGTGTGTCTGACAGTCCCACTGCCACACACCCCCGGCTTGCCCACCTGGAAGGGAGACAAGAGCAGGCATAATTCTCCCCATTTCACAGATGCAGACACTGAGGTACACAGAGGCTTGCCTCTCCTTGGCATGGTGGCTATAGCTCATTTCTCTACTAGGCTTTCAGAGTCTGCCTTTCCTGTTCACGTGGTGCTGCCACGCCACTGGCTTTGGCTTCATTTGCTGCTTAATGGGAAGTCAGAGGAGACTCCTTTCTTAACTACACAGTCTATAATTCCTCAGCCGGCCTGGCCTTCCACAGGCCTCCCTCTCCCAGGCAGCTCCCTGCCCACTCCGTTTCCTCAGCACCTCTGGCCTGGGCCTCAACTGTTCTTTAATGCCCAGCTCAGGTCTGTGACCGACATCAGGTCCACTTGGACCTTTGTCTCCCTTCCCCAGACTGGGATAGGTAGAACCAGGGGTCTCATTGTTGAGGAGAAGGCAAGTAGAGCTCCCAAGGGCCACCTATCCTGAAGCAAATGGGTGGGAGGCCCCAATATCAAGCTGCCCTGTCCCAGGCCCAGATTGTGAACAAGGAGGCGGGGACACTGGCAGAGCTGAACACGCCTGGAGAGCTGTGCATCCGAGGCTACTGTGTCATGCTGGGCTACTGGGGCGAGCCTCAGAAGACGGAGGAAGCCGTGGGCCAGGATAAGTGGTATCGTACAGGGTGAGAAGGCAGGGTGGGACAGAAGCTCTGGCGACCGAGGGGAGGCTGGGGGTCCTGAGGCTGGGCTGAGAACATTAAGCTAGCACAGGGTGTCAAGGGGGCCCCTTCCATCCTAGAGACCTAATTTCCAACACGTGCACAGTGGAGATCATCATACGTAGCATGGAGGAGAGAAATGAGGAGAGAGCACTAAGCCAACGTCCATAAAATCTGAGGCCACATCCAGTCACTTATGTGAGTCAGCAAGTTGTGTTGACAGCCAGCACGGTTCTCGCCGCTGGTGGCCCAAAGAAGGTCAGATGGGAAGGATTCTGCTCTCACTTTCCACATGGAGGACAGAGGACTTCCAACATCGATAAACACCACAAAGAAAATATACTAGGGCTATAAGACAGAAGGTGGCCATGGTGGGCTGGGAGCTTCTCTTCGACTGGGTGTCAGAGAAGGCCTCTGGAAATGTTCGAGCGGAGACCTGAGTGATGAGAAAGAAGCCAGCTGTGAAAAGCACATGGACAGATGTGTCGAGAGAAAGAGAATATAGTATGAGAATGTAGTGTGGAGGTTGGCTGGATTTTGTCCGCCTTCCCCATGAGACTGTACGTTCCAGGGACTGTGTCTTGTTTGTGCTGTGTCTCCCAGAGTCTAGAGCAGTGGAAGACACACAGTAGGTGCTCGATAAATGCTTAATGAGTGTGTAAGGCAGAGGGGAGAGGCCATTTCTGGGCTTTCCTTACAGAGACATCGCCACGATGGACGAGCAGGGCTTCTGCAAGATCGTGGGTCGCTCTAAGGACATGATCATCCGGGGTGGGGAAAACATCTACCCCGCAGAGCTGGAGGACTTCTTCCACACCCACCCACAGGTGCAGGAGGTGCAGGTGAGCGCCTGGCCCTGTGAGCCCCAGTGAGCCCCAAGGAGCAGGAAGTGCGCACGAAGATGGTGACGTGTGATATTGGCTCTGCCCTTGGAAGGTGGTGGGCGTGAAGGACCAGCGAATGGGGGAGGAAATCTGTGCCTGCATTCGGCTGAAGAATGGGGAGAAAGCCACCGCAGAGGAGATCAAGGCTTTCTGCAGAGGGAAGGTGGGAGCCTCAGCCTGTCCCCAGTCCCCGGCCCCCTGCCCCCACCCTGTGACCTTGCCCAGCCTCACACCCCACCTCCCTCTGCAGATCTCTCACTTCAAGATTCCCCGCTACATCGTCTTCGTCACAAACTACCCCCTCACCATCTCTGGAAAGGTGTGTAGACTGGAGCGGACTAGAGAGGGCAGCCTGGGGACCGGGGGCCTGGGTGGCTCCACCGTGACTCCCTCAGCAATGGGCAAGAGAGCCCATTGAGAGGCTGGGTCACCTCATCCTGGGTTGCCTGGGACTTTCCTGGTTTGGGCACTAAAAGCCGGACAAACCCCTCAGTCCCAGGCGAGCCAAGACGGTTGGTCACCCCAGCTGGCACAGGCCCAAGCCTGACCCTCACTCCTTGTCTTTCCTGTAGGTCCAAAAATTCAAACTTCGAGAGCAGATGGAACGACATCTCAATCTGTGAAGAAAGGGGGAGGAGGGGTCCTTCCAGGCCCTCCTCCCGCCCCTGCCTCACACTCCCTGTCAGTCTCTAGGATTTGGCATAAAGAGTTTCTGTTGTCGTTGGCTGGTCTCTTGCTGGTGTGCTTTCCTGGCAGCTGCTATGGGATGAAGAAGAGAAGAGGATGAAGGGAAGTTGGTGTTTTCAGGCCTCCTGCTCCTCGTCAATGAGGAACAACAGAGCGCTTTGATGTGCCATATCCATGTGATTCCAACCCTCACTCTTGGTGTCCCTTTGAGATTCCAACCCAATTTTTTATTTTTGGGTACTTTCACTGAATTCTTTCTCACATTGTTGCCAGACTGGTCCAGCAAGAGGTTTTTTTTTTGAGTTGTAGTCTCTCTGTCACGTAGGCTCGAGTGCAGTGGCATGCTCACAGCCACCACAGCCTTGACATGCTGGGCTCAGTTGAGCCTTCCACCTCAGCCTTCCAAGTAGCTGGAACCATAGGCACATGCCACCACCATGCCCGGCTAATTTTGTGATTTATTGTAGAGACAACGTCTCACCAAGTTGCCCAGACTGGTCTTGAACTCCTGGACTCAGGCAATCCTCTCACCTCATCCTCCCAAAGTGCTGGGGTTACAGAGATGAGCCACTATGCCTAGCTTTTTTCTTTTCCTTTCTTTTCTTTTTTATAATATAACTGGATTGAGATAGAATTCACATGCCATCCAGTTCACCCATTCAAACTGTACAATTCAGTGGCTTTTATTCCCAGATATGTGCAACCATCACCACAGTCCATTTTAAACATCATCATTGACTCAAAAAGGAAACCCATACCCTTCAACTGTGATCTTCCATCCCCCTCCACCTCCTTCCTATCCTCTGTCGCCCAGGCTGGAGTGCAGTGGCATGATCCTGGTTCACCGCAACCTTGATCTCCTGGGCTCAGGCTGAGACGACACGTGTGAGCCATCATGCCTGGCCCAAATTTAGTTTTTGATCAATAAACCTGGGGCTTCTGTGATGGGCAGGGCCAGATAAAGCAAAGTAAAAGAAAATAGCTACTTTCCAAAAGGCACATGGGTTCCCAGTTCACAGGGACAGACACTTGCCTCCCGTCTGCAACCTTTGTTTCCCAGGATGTTGGCGCCATCTTTACTTTCCAAGAAGACTCCTTTTTACTTTTCAAGAAATGAGCATATGTTTAGGATACTTGAAGTGCCAGGCACTATGCAAATGCTTTCTTTCTTTCTTTTTTTTTTTGAGTTGGAGTCTCACTCAGTCGCCCAGACTGGAGTGCAGTGGCTGCTCCCGGCACTGCAGCCTCGACCTGCTGGGCTCCGGCGATCCTTCCGCCTCAGCCTTCCAAGTAGCGGTAATTACAGGCACGCGCTACCATGCCCGGCTAATTTTTTGATTTATTGTAGAGGTGAGGTCTCGCCAAGTTGCCCAGGCGGGTCTCGAACCCGCGGGCTCAGGCAATCCACTCACCTCGGCCTCCCAAAGTGCGGGATTACAAGCTGAGCCACCGAGCCCAGCCAATGCTTTCATGTACATTTTCTCTCGGAATCTTCCCAGCAGCCCTACCAAGTAGCCATTGGCTCCACTTCTCAAAGGATGAAACAGACTCAGGGAGGTTCAGTGCCTTGTTCACAGTCCACAGCTGGGTCAGAACCCGGCTGTCTGGGAAGCAGGTTCACTGTGCACTGGTTACCTACTTGTCTGAGTCCAGTGAGGCAGAATACCCACACACAAGCTACACAAAGAGGGCTCATGATTTACAGGTAGGCAGCAAGGGGCAGAGGCCTCAGATCCATGTGGAGCCAGACCCCCAAGGGTCAGGAGAGCTGCGAGGCTGAGGGAGTTTCATCTGCGCATGTCCTACTGTGCTGCAGCCGAGGGACCCCGAAAACCGGCCGGCCCAGCGTTTTATAACCTGGGGCCATGTGACATGTTGGGCTAAGGCACTGAAGGACATCTCTTTTCTAAGGGAGACTGGAACAGAGCCTGGCTGTTCTGGTCAGTCTCTCCTCCTCTCAGGAGGTTGCATTCCACAGTTATTCTTGAGAACTACAAGCTAGAAAGGGGGAGAACTGAGTAGGTTCAAGGCCATGGGGAGAACTGTCCTGCACTGTCTGGCTCCAAGTCCCATGATCTTTCCATGTGGTGGGGCAGCTCTTCAGGTGTCTGCTTCCCAGCCCTTCACCTGCACCCTCTCCCTCTTACATACACCATCTTTGACAGTCCTCCTGGCATATACATCTCCAGGTGCCCATGTTGGCCTGACCAGAGACAATCTACTCTCCTGGTCAAGTCAGTGTCCCCTGGGAATTTCTGTTGCTTTAAGATCCAGCCCATAGTCAGGCTCGGTGGCTCAGCCTGTAATCCTGCGCCTTTGGGAGGCTGAGGTGAGTGGATTGCCTGAGCCCACGGGTTCGAGACCCGCCTGGGCAGTGAGACCTCATCTCTGCAATGAATCAAAAAATCAGCCGGGCGTGGTAGTGCATGCCTGTAATTCCGGCTACTTGGAAGGCTGAGGCAGAAGGATCGCCGGAGCCCAGCAGGTCGAGGCTGCGGTGGCCGGGAGCGGCCACTGCACTCCAGTCTAGGCGACAGAGTGAGACTCCAACTCAAAAAAAAAAAAAAAAAGATCCAGCCCATGGGGCTGTAATCCCAGCTACTCTAGAGATTGAGGCAGAAGGATCGTTTGAGGCCAGGAGTTCCAGACCAGCCTGGACAACACAGCAAGATCCCTCCCCACCAAAAATATTTTAAAATAAAAAGATCCAGCCCAAGTGCCCTCTTCTCCCCTACTGATTACCACGCTTTAGTAACAAATCGCCCTCAGGGCACTGAGCACAGTGGCCTGGTGTCTGGCAGGCACTGAATTAATACGTGTTGTCTGATCTGGCCGGTCGCGTTGCCTCTCTCCTGTCAGCCTGCACCCTGGTCTTATGTTCCTAGATGTCTCCAGCGTCGAGGTCTGAGCCAGGCACACAAAATGCAAAGGCGCTGATTGGAGAAGAGCTCCCGGCTGGGTCAGGGAGCTCGCTCTGGCACAGGTGCCCAAGGCGAGCAGCCCGCCCCACGTCCTCGGGAGAGAGAACCGACCGGCGGCCGCGGGGAGCGCGTCGGGCCCGGCAGGTGGCGCCGCAGCCCCGAGGCCACGGTCACGCGGTGCCTCTTGCTTCCGCCCGGGCGGCCCTCTGGCCCGGCTCTGCACGCGCCCGTGCGCCCGGGGCGCGTCTCCGGCTCGGGTCCCTGCCCCGCGCCGCGCTGGGCGCCATGGCTGGCCCCGGGGCCCGGGCCCGCGGCTGGGTGGCCGCGGCCAGAGCGGCCCAAAGGCGCCGCCGTGCGGAGGGCGCGGGAGGGGCGCGGGGCCCGGAGTCCGCGAGCCGGCGCGCGGCGCTCTACGTGCACGTGAGTGGGGGGCGGGGGCGGAGCCCGCGGGGTGTGGCCGTGGCCGTGGCCGTGGCCTTCCGAAGCCCGGCGGGCGGCTTGTCACGCTGTGGACCCCCCTCCCGACTTTCCCCGCCCTCAGACGAGGTCTGGGCTGAGACCCGGTGCCCCCAGAGCCCTGGCAGAGAAACGTCTTGGTCCGGAAACCTGAAGTCTCTGATACCAGCTCGGTGACCTCGGCCAAGCGGTTTCCCTCTGAGCCTCAATTTGCTCACGTTGATATGGGTCTAATAATCCCAGTGCGACCTGCCTTGGGGAGTTGTGTGGCTTAGATGTGGGAGCCACTGTCGAGAGGCCACGGAATGGGGATGGGAATGTGTGCGACTGAACCCTGGAAGCGGCAGGGGCAGCCGAGTCGCCGCTCACCCCCCTGCACCCCCTGCCCCCAGTGGCCCTACTGCGAGAAGCGCTGCAGTTATTGCAGTTTCAACAAGTACATTCCCCGCGGCGTGGAGGAGGCTGCCATGCGGAAGTGCCTGGTGACAGAGGCGCAGACGCTGCTGCGGCTCGGCGGGGTGCGACGGTGGGTACTGGAGGCTGCAGGCAGGGCCGTGGGAATTATTTGGGGGAGAGGAGAGGACAGGTACGTGCATCCCAGCGGGCTTCCCCGGGTCTCCTCTCATTCATTCTCTTCCTCCAGGGTGGAGTCTGTGTTCTTTGGTGGGGGGACCCCCAGTCTGGCCAGTCCCCACACAGTGGCTGCTGTCCTGGAGGGGGTGGCACAGGCAGCCTACCTGCCTGCGGACTCCGAAGTCACATTGGAAGCGAATCCCACTTCTGCCCCCGGCTCCCGGCTGGCAGAGTTCGGGGCCGCGGGAGTCAACAGGTTGTCCATCCGTCTCCAGGTAACCCATTGCACCCACCCCATCCCAGGGCACCCAGACCTTCCATGCTGCCTCCCCCTTGGTTGATTCTTTCACTTGGCAAACATTTATTGAGCTCCTTCTGGGTACCAGGGCCCAGTACACAGTAGGCCCTTTGGAGACACTTTTGTAGACTTTTGTAGCTACTTAATTGCCTGCCCCTGTACTAGACCATAAGCTCCGGAGGAAGGGATCCGCCATGCCTTTTTGTTTTTCATGGTCTCCCATAGTGCGTGGCACATAGTAGGTGTTCAAAAAGGATTTGTTACTTGAATGGAGACACAGTGGAGGCAGGCACCTAGTCAGATCATTGCAGCATGGTAAATGCTCCCTGTAAAGGATGTAAAGGTAAATGCTCCCTGTAAAGGGGGTCTCTATAAAAGGCTTTCGGAGTACAACCTGAATGTCAGCTCAGCCTTATGAAATCATGGACACCTCACTGGAGGAGGTGACATTTGAATAAGGAAGAGTTCATCAGGTGAGAGGGTGTGGGAGAAGAAGACAGGCTATGGAAGAGCCGTGCATGCTTCGGGGGAGGTGTGTGTCATCCCTTGTGACTGGAGAGGCTGGAGACAAGGCTGCAAGGTGGGGTCCTAAAGCCCTTGGTGCCTACTAAGAGGTTTGGGTTTTTTCCTGGTAGTAACAGGGGAGTCATTGAAGGTGTTTAAGCAGAGAGAAGCCTGTTCTTCTCAGGCTGGTGTCTCATATTTCCACAGGGTTTTGGGGTCCTGGGGTTTGTCCTGATGAGGACATATCATGTCTAAGATATTCTTGCCTGAAATGCATATCTTGACTCTAACTGTGAGGAAATGTCAGGAAAGCCTAAATTAAGACACTTCTAAAAAAAATTATTGAGAACAGAGAACATGCGATCTACCTTCTTAACACATATTTACGTGGATAATATTGTTAACTATACACATAGTGTTGTATAGCCAATCTCTAGAACATACTCATTTTAGCAAACAACTGACCTGGCTGGGTGCGGTGGATCAAGCCTATAAGCCCAGCACTTTGGGAGGCCGAGGCAAGAGGATTGCCTGAGTTCAGGAGTTCGAGACCAGCCTGGGCAACTTGGTGAGACCTTGTCTCTACAATAAATCAAAAAAATAAGCCGGGCATGGTAACACACACCTGTAGCTCCAGCTACTTGGAAAGCTGAGGCAGAAGGATCACCTGAACCCAGCAGGTTGAGGCTGCGGTGGCCATGAGCATGCCACTGCGCTCCAGCCTGGGCAACAGAGTGAGACTGACTCAAAAAAAAAAAAAGAAAGAAAGAAAAGAAAACAACTTACCTGTACTTTTTTTTAAATGTCAGTGTTATGAAAGATAAAGAAAGCCTGAGAATCCGAAGTTGATTAAAGGAAACAAAAGAGATAGTTGAGGCCAGGCTCAGTGGCTTGTACCTGTAATCTCAGTGGAAGCTGAGGTGGGAGGATCACCTGAGGCTAAGAGCTCAAGAGCAGGCTGAGCAATATAGCAAGACCTCATCTCTATTTAAAAAAAAAAAGAGAGAGAGGAAGAGTTGAATGTGTGGCCCCTGATTTGGGTGGAAGGAGGAATAACTTCAGTAGACATTACTGGGACAATTAGCCAAATTTGAATATGACTATGTATTAGGTAATAGTATCATATCAATGTTACATTTCCTGAACTCTATAACTGGGTTGCGGTTATGTAAGAGAATGTCCTTATTTTTAGGAAATACACACATAAGTATTTTCAGGTTAAGGGCGATAATATCTCTAACTGTAGTCCCTTAGCCACATGCTAGTGAGCACTTGAAAGGCGGTTATCAGCCAGGCGTGGTGGCTCACGCCTATAATCCCAGCACTTTGGGAGGCAGAGGCGAAAGGCTTGCCTGAGCCCAGGGGTTCGAGACTGGCCTGAGCAACATGGTGAGACCTCATCACTACAATACATTTTTAAAAAATGAGCTGGGCATGGTGGCACACTGTTGTAGTTCCAGCTACTTGGAAGGCTGAGGTGGAAGGATCACCTGAGCCCAGTAAGTCGAGGCTGCGGTGGCTGTGAGCATGCCACTGTACTCCAGCCTGGGCAGCAGAGTGAGACTCTGACTCAAAAAAAAAGGTGGTTATCTAGGTTTAAGTTCTTTTGGACAGTGCCTGGTCTATAACTTACTCTCAGCTGATTTGACATAATAACAATAATATAGATGTATATCTGGAGAGAAAGAGACACAAAGTAACTGTGGGCAAATCTAGAAATCGGTGAATCTAGATGAAGATGTTTATTGTGCTTTTCTTTCAATTTCTTCTTTTTTATATAGAGGCAGAGTCTAGCTATTTGCCCAGGCTAGTCTCGAGCTCTTGGGCTCAAGTGATCATCCCACCTCAGCCTCCGATTAGCTAGAACTACAGCTGCATGCCAACATGCCTGGCTAATTTAAAAAAATTGGGGGGTGGGGGTTGAAACAAAACTTTATTGTCTTACAAGTCTGAAGATCAGGATTCTTAAATAGGTTTCAGTGGGCTATAATCAAGGTGTTGGCATCATTGTGTTCCTTCTAGAGGTCCTAGGGGATAATCCATTTCCTTGCCTCTTCTAGTTTTTGGAGGCTTCTGCATTTCTTGGTTTGAAGCCCCTTCCTCCATGTTCGAAGTCAACAGTTGCTCCTCTCCGATCTCTTCTTCCATTATCACATCTTCTCAAAAATATATTTTTTAGAGACACGTCTCTACAAAAGTGTCCTGTTCTCAAACGATTCTCCTGCCTCAGCCTCCCTAAGTGCTGGGATTATAGATGTGAGCCACCACGCCTAGCCTCTTTCAGCTTTTGTATAGGTTAGAATTATTTTATTTTATTTTATTTTTTTTTTTATTTTTTGAGTTGGAGTCTCACTCAGTCGCCCAGACTGGAGTGCAGTGGCTGCTCCCGGCCACCGCAGCCTCGACCTGCCAGTCTCCGGCGATCCTTCTGCCTCAGCCTTCCAAGTAGCTGGAACTACAGGCGCGCGCTACCATACCCAGCTAATTTTTGATTTATTGTAGAGATGAGGTCTCGCCAAGTTGCCCAGGCAGGTCTCAAACCCGCGGGCTCAAGCAATTCACTCACCTCGGTCTCCCAAAGCATGGGATTACAGGCTGAGCCACCGAGCCCGGCTGAGAATCACTTTAAATAAACAGTAAAGTAAAAGAATACAGCTGGCTTTGAATGCGGATGCTAAATTCCACGTCTAACTTTGCAACTGTATGGCCTTGGGCAAGTTACTTAGCACCTCTAAACCTCAGCCTTCCCATCTGCAAAATGCAGCTAATATTGGAGGGTTACGAGGATTAAGTTGGACACTGCGTAATCATGCTGGACGCATAGCAGTCCTGGTGAGTAGTAGCTCTTGGTACTGGCTCCACCATGCCCTGGCAGCTCCCAACTGCCTGCCAAGTGCTACATTGCCCCCATGCCTGTGCCTACGGGAGGGTGGAGCATTCCTGTCCCTCTCTGAGCCGGCCCGTGTGCTTACACCCTCTCTCCCCAGTCCCTGGACGACACCGAGCTCCGGCTGCTGGGGCGGACGCACTCGGCCAGCGAGGCTCTGCGGACGCTGGCGGAGGCCCGGCGCCTCTTTCCCGGGCGCGTGTCTGTGGACTTGATGCTGGGGCTGCCGGCGCAGCGGGTAGAGCCGTGGCTTGGACAGCTGTGGGAACTGCTACACCACTGTGACGACCACCTGTCCCTCTACCAGCTGTCCCTGGAGCGGGGCACCGCGCTCTTCGCCCAGGTGCAGCGGGGTGCCCTCCCTGCGCCCGACCCGGAGCTCGCCGCTGAGATGTACCAGCGGGGTCGGGCAGTCCTGCGGGAGGCTGGCTTCCGCCAGTACGAGGTCTCTAACTTCGCCCGGAATGTAAGTCCTGGGGCTGCTGGCCGGAGGTGGAGGAAGGGCCGTTGGCGGTGTGGCCAGGGTGTTGTGGCCCTAAGAAGAGAAGAAGAGTCCCTGCTGGGAGCTCTCCTGCCTGGGGTGGTGGGACTTTCTCACCAGGTGCCCCTTACCTGGGCTCACCCTCTTTCGGCACTGTTTCCTGTCTCCCCGCAGGGGGCGCTCAGTACCCACAATTGGACTTACTGGCAGTGCGGCCAGTACCTTGGCGTTGGGCCCGGTGAGTCCCCTGTGAACCACAGAAGGGATGACTCAGGAGAGGAATGTCTGGGCTGTGTGAACTTAGGCCACTGATGTAACCTCTCCCATCCTCTATTGCCTCTTATGTAAAATGCAGCAAAAAATAATACCTATCTCTTAGGCCCATCGAGCATGAATGTTAAGATGCTTGATATAGCGCCTGGCACTGTAGTGCTCAATCCTTAGCATGTGTCAGAATCCTCTAGAGGACTTGTTAAAACCCACACTGCTGGGTCCCACCTCCAGAATTTCCAATTGGACAGGGCTGGAGTAGGGCCCAAGAATTTACATTCCTTGATATTTTGGGCTAGATGGTTAAAAAAAAGAAACTCACATTTACATTCATAGCATGCTAGATGCAGTGATCCAGGGACCACACTTGGAGAGACACAGATTTAAATCTGGTAAGCACACAGTGCTGGCTGGTGTTGTTAATGTAGGGTGGGTGTCGATGTTGCCAGGGGCCCATGGGCAATTCATGCTCCAGGGGGCCGGAGGCCACACCCGGGAGGCTCGCATCCAGACCCTGGAGCCTGACAACTGGATGAAGGAGGTGGTGCGGTTTGGTCACGGCACCCGGAAGCGCATCCCCCTGGGCGAGTTGGAGCTGTGAGCATCCGGGTCATAGAGCTCTCCACCCAGGGTCCCCGGAATCCCCTCCATGGTTCATCCTTAGACCTGCCTTGCCCCACCCCTGCCCTGCCACATACCATCCCTGTTAGCCCCACAAATATGTCCCAGGGTGGTTCGAAAAATCGGAGAGAGCCGGGCTCGGTGGCTCAGCCTGTAATCCCGCACCTTGGGAGGCTGAGGTGAGCGGATTGCCTGAGCCCGCGGGTTCGAGAACCGCCTGGGCAACTTGGTGAGACCTCATCTCTACAATAAATCAAAAAATTAGCCGGGCATGGTAGCACGCGCCTGTAATTCCAGCAACTTGGAAGGCTGAGGCAGAAGGATCGCTGGAGCCCCGCAGGTCAAGGCTGTGGTGGCCGGGAGCGGCCACTGCACTCCAGTCTGGGCGACAGAGTGAGATTCCAACTCAAAAAAAAAGAAAAGAAAAATGGGAGAGGCCAAGTCTCCCCTCCAAGACCTCTTGATAACTTTTCTTTCAGGCTAGAGGAAGTTTTGGCCATGGGACTACGCACTGATGTGGGGATCACTCACCAGGTAAGGAGCCAAGGGTTCTTGCACCCTGTTCCCTGCTAAGCCTTACAGAATCAAGTGCTCGTTCTCTCTCTCTCTCTCTCTCTCTCTCTCTCTCTCCGATGGGCAGAAACAGTGGGCAGTGTGGCACTTAGACCCCTAGATCAGGCTGCAGAGACCCAGGCTCTAGTCCCTGTTCTTCTGCAACCTTGGGCACAGATCCCTTCACCTCTCCAAACCTCAGTCTTCTCTGATGTGTGGAGGAATAGACTTGATGAAGGGTTTCCAAATGTTTTCAGTCTGCACTGAAACCTCATAGGAAGCACAGTAGATAATGATCACTCACACTCAGAGCTGCTCTGGGTGAAATCAGGGCTACAAAGCTCTGATGGGGGCTGGCCGCGGGGTGGGGCAGAAGGGAGGAGTAGAGGAAGGCCTGGCGTGTCTGGGAGCTGGGTTTCCACCTGAATGTGGAGTGGGAGGAACCCCCCCTCTCTGCTGGCCCGTTGGCCTGGTTCTGGGGTTTCTGAGCATCCTGTGCTCAGCTAGACTATCCCCTGCCCTTCCCACCTTTGACCCTTCTGGCTTTCCCAGCACTGGCAGGAGTTTGAGCCTCACCTGACCCTGTGGGACGTGTTTGGAGCGAGCAAGGAAGTGAAGGAGTTTCTGAAGCGGGGTCTCCTGCTGCTGGATCACAGGTCTGTTGGGGGCTGTGGGCAGAGGGGCTTAGGCATCCCAGAGAGTCCCGTCTACAGTGCCACAGACCCAGGAGGAGTGAGAAAGACTGGCGAGAAGGGGCCTGTGGGTGCCGGGGCTCGGTCCTGAGGGGCACAGGCTTGAAGTTGGTAAGATGAAGTAGTCACCTTCAGGCCTCTTGGTTTTCCAGGGGTCTTCGATGTTCCTGGGAGGGTCTGGCTGTGCTGGACTCTCTGTTGCTGACCCTCCTGCCTCGACTCCAGGAGGCCTGGCAGCAGAGAACTCACTCCCTTGTGCCAAGAGGATGACCAGATGTTTCTGTATCCCTGGCTAATGCCGGGTGGCCTCTGAGGACTGAGCCAGTACTGCAGTCATCTCTTCTCCGCCATCAGATGCCGTCTCTGCTCCATGTGTCTGTTGCCTGGCCATGGCCTCCTCAGAGAAGCGGCTCCAGTGAGGTGGATGGGAGGACATTTCTGGTCCGGGAACTGGCACCCTCTTCAGCATCTCAGGACTCATAGACCAACATGTGTTCAGTGGCTGGGAGTTACTCATCACCCACGTCAGCTTCTGTTTGCCTTTTTGGTACCAAATAATGAACAGTGTTTGGAAATCTTTCTTCAGGGAATTATCTCCCCGTGAGAACCCTTCCTCCCTCTGGCGCAAGATCCAGAGGCAACTGTATGAGGCAGGAATACCGTGTTCCCTCTGGGTATTATAAGCAGGAAGGGATTTAATATAGGAATCAGGTACTTACAAAACCATTGAAAGGGGTGGAGAAATGGAAATTGGAGTAAACCATCATCAACTGCCAGAAATCAGAAAGTTGGCTGGGCATGATGGCTTGCGCCTGTAGTCCCAGCACTTCAGGAGGCTGAGGTAGGAGGATTACTTGAGGCCAGGAGTTTGAGACCAGCCTGGACAACAAAGTGAGTCTCATCTCTATAAAAAATAAAAATAATTAGCTGAGCGTGGTGGTACATGCCTGTAGTCCCAGTTTCTTGGGAGGCTAAAGCAGGAGGATTGGTTGAGCCCAAGAGTTCGAGACTGCAGTGAGCTATGATGGTACCATTGCACACCAGACTGGGAGACAGATGAGACCCTATCTCTTTTTTTTTTTTTTTTTTTGAGTTGGAGTCTCACTCTGTCACCCAGACTGGAGTGCAGTGGCTGCTCCCGGCCACTGCAGCCTCAACCTGCTGGGCTCCGGCAATCCTTCCGCCTCAGCCTTCCAAGTAGCCGGAGTTACAGGCATGTGCTACCACGCCCGGCTGATTTTTTGATTTATTGTAGAGATGAGGTCTCGCCTGCCCAGGCAGGTCTCGAACCCGCGGGCTCAGGCAATCCACTTACCTCAGCCTCCCAAAGGCGTGGGATTACAGGCTGAGCCACCGAGCCCGGCTGACCCTATCTCTTAAAAAAAAAAAAAAAAAAGAAAGAAATCAGAAAGTTGCAGAAGATACAGGAAACTCCTGCTGGTGGTCTCAGCTGCCAGCTGCACAGAGGTGGACAGTTTCCAGGAAATGGCCAGAAGGTGCTGCAAAACCTCACGCTTACTGTCTGCCAGTGCAGGGGAAGGAGCAATGGTCTCTAGAAGTGCCTTCCATCAGTGCACTCTGAACAAGTCAGTCCTGGCTGGAGGTCCCAAGGAATATCGTTCTCAGGCTTCTAGCCCCTGCAGTGCAGGCAAAAACTCGGAAGGACTGGTGCATGCAGGTGGGTCCACGCATGTGTCCACCACAGCAACCTCCTGGCCTCAGAACAGCGCGAGAGACCAAGGCGAGCTCGCTCCTTCACGTGCACCCAGGATACATTCGGGGGTGGGGAAAAGGAGCCACACATACTCATTCTCCTGAGTCCCCTCACCGGTTCTCTCCCCTTGTGGCCTTTACATTGAGAGAGTAAATATGGGTGGAGCTAACTAGGGAAGGGAGGGGAGAAGAATTCAGGAGAGACTCGGAGCCTTTGTAATTCTCTTATGTCCTTTTACCTGCAGAAATGGTCACAGGGTTCTATTTAAATTGCCTAATAAACCCATCTGGAACCTGCCTTGACTGTGGGCCTCTCCTTTGTCCAGGCTCCTTCCTAAAGTATGGAATCCTGATTTAGGGGTTAGAAGCTTAGTCTAGGGCTGAGATTCCTCCCCCCCCCATTTTCTACATTTTATTTTGAAAGCTTTCAAGCCTACAGAAAAGATGAAAGAATAGTGCTGTGTAAATCATATATCTTTGTCTGCAGCATATCTGTAAAGTCTGGAAACAGGCAAATAGTCATGATGTCATCAAGAACATCTTAAGTCTATAAAAACATAAGATAGCCATGTCCAGACTTGGTGGTCACCCTACAGGTTCATCAATTGTTTATTTTTGACCACATTTACTACTTCTTTGAATAGATGGATAGATATCTCTTTTTTTTGCTAAATAATTTAAATTTTAAACATTAAACATTTAAGCATTTTAGCTTATATCTCTTATAGTCGTCAATCTAAGGAAGCTCACATTAATTCAGTAATATGCAGCTCATTTTCAAATTTCTCCAAAGGTCTCCAAAACATCTTAAGGCTCTTTGGGGGAATGGGGAGCGGGACGGGGCGGGGCAGGGGGTGGTGGTTAGAAAACACAGAGTCCAATGAATTGTTATATTTTGGGTTATTATGTCTCTTTATGTCTTTTACAACAGCTGTCTTACTTTTTGTTTTGAAACAATAACACTGAATTTTTTAGAGTCAAGGCCACTCGTAGAATAATGTCCCACAGTCTACGTGTATCTGATTGTTTCCTAATGATTAAATATTTTAGCAAGAATACTACATAGATGTTGTGTACCTCCAGGTCCATAATCCCAGGTCGGCACACTATCATGAATGCTAATTTTGCATTTGCTAATTATTTGACTAAGGTGGTGGATACCCAGTTTCTCCATTGTACAGGCACATTCTTTTTCTTGAAATTAAGTAGAGTATCATCTGTAACGTGGTGCTTTGAGACCAAGTATATGTCCTGTTCCCTATCATTTGCCCAGTGGTTTTGGGATTCGTTGATAATCCTTGCCCAAATTAATTCTTTTTTTTGAGTTGGAGTCTCACTCTGTTGCCCAGGCTGGAGTGCAGTGGCACACTCACAGCCACTGCAGCCTCAACCTGCTGGGCTCAGGTGACCCTTCTGCCTCAGCCTTCCAAGTAGCTGGAACCACAGGTATGTACCACCAGGCCTGGCTAATTTTAAAAAATTTGTTGTAGAGACTAGGTCTCACCAAGTTGCTCAGGCTGATCTCGAACCCATAAGCTCACGCATTCCTCTTGCCTCTGCCTCCCAAAGTGCTGGGATTACAAGCTTGAGTCACCGCACCCAGCTACCCAAATAATTCTTAAGTGGGGAGGGAGGGATGCAAAATATTAATTTCTTGACTCTATAATTCCTGCTACATTCATTAACTGGCATTTATCCATAAAAAAAGAGCTTTCCCAGTTTTTGAAGGACTCTTGCCCTGGAAATTATATGTGGGGAGTGTGTGTTGAGTGTGTGGGAGAGAGAGGAGAGAGAGAGAGAGACAGAGAGGAAGAGAGGAAGGAGAGAGAGAGGAGAGTGAGGGAAGGCATTCCTCTAGAAAGAGGCTCCCTAACTTTCATACCTCTTGTCATAAGGGGCCATGATGCCAAAAGTAATCAAGTACCACTGCCCATCAAGGCACGCTAAGCTCAGCCCCTAGCTGGGTGACTAAGAATGTCCCCCCCACCTCCCAGAGGGAAGCACGTGCATTTCCCGTGTGTGCAGTGGGTGTGAATATCAGTCCTCCTTTGACCCTGTGGTAACATGGTAAGTGTTACTGTCTCTCCTTTATTCATGAAATATTCAGCAAGCATGAATGGCGTGCCAGGGACTGTGCTGGCCATGCAGAGAGGAATAAGACCTGTCCCAGCCTTGAGAAACTCACCACCAAATTGCTAGATGTGTAAAGAGGTCAGTTTCAGGCTTGCCATTCAAGGTGTGCAGGCAGGCCATGAGAGCCTGGAGCATGTTTAGTTCTGAGGGCTGGGCGCAGGCTGCAGGGGAACGCATTGTTCTTACTACCTCCTTTATCCCCAGTGCCCTGCAAGCTTGGCCCTGGGCAGCTTGTGGGGTGACCTGTGCTGCTCGGGGGCTTCTTCCCAAGCCTACTCCTGATCTTGATATTCAAGAAGTGAGCACGGGGTCGAGGGAGATGCACCATCGGATAACCTGGGCGCACTCAGGTTTCTCCCAGTTGCCAGGGCTCGTGCCACCTGAGATGTCTGGGCCCTCCCTGCTGGGGCACCTCACAATGCCTGGGCAGAGGAGGTGAATGGGAGCCAAGGCCAAGTAGGGGTGGCACAGATCGCCTTCTGTGACTCAGCCTGGTGCCACACTCACCGGGTGAATCAGAATCTCCAAGAGGTGGAGCTCTGGAATTTAGTCTGTTTATGTGTGTGTGTGTGTGTGTGTGTGTGTGTGTGTGTGTGTGTGTGTGTGTGTGTGTGTGTTTTTGAGTCTGAGCCTCAGTCTGTCGCCCAGGCTGTAGTGCATGATCACAGCTACCACAGCGGTCACAGCTACTGCAACCTCGACCTGCTGGCCTCAGGTGATCCTTTGGTCTCAGCCTTCCAAGTAGCTGGAACTACAGGTGCGTGTCACCGTGCCCAGCTAATTTTTTTTTTAATTGTAGAGATGAAGTCTCACCATGTTGCACAGGCTGGTTTCAAACTCCTAGGCTTAGGCGATCCTCTTGCCTCAGCCTCCCAAAGTCCTGGGATTACAGGCATGAGCCGCCACACTGGGTCAGAATCATCTCCCACCTACTGTCCTGAGTGGCTGGGGCAGGAGAAAAGGGAGGAGCACAGCTACTCCCAGACATGACAAAGTGGGAGCGGGGTCCTTCCCTCCACACCCCAGCCCTCCCATGACTCATCCATCCAAGGGCTCCTCCTCCACGTTGGGACTTCGGTTGTCATCTTTTCACCTGGACCCAAGGCATAGGGGTGAACAGCCCACTTTGGTGATGAGAGAAGTTGGGGACATGCAGTGAGTGTGTGGTTCCAGCTAGGACCAAATCTTCCATGGACACGAAGAGTGTTTTAAAACCCTGCCGTTGAACACACTTCGCCACTCCCAAGTACTGGGAAGCTCTTTTGATTTCCATTTTACGGATGGGGATATTCATAGAGGTTCTCTAACTTGACTCAAGTCCCTTAAATAGAAAGCAGCAGACCTGGCATAATGTCCAGACTTCTGGACATCCAGAACTTTCTGTTCCATCGTCATTTTATGTCTATGACAATACCACCCTGAATGCAACTGATCTCGTCGTTTTGTACTTACTATGGGTCCAGGTTGATCAACCTGCCTCTTAAATTTGGCAAAATCCTGCCCTTTCTGCTGCAGGCTTGAAGTTGCTGCCTTAGCCTAGTCCTGGATGGCTTGGCCCACGTGTCTGTATTTTTCTTCTCTGAGAGGCTCTTACAATGAGAACCCACATCACCCAGGCCCCATCTCTGTGAGGCCATCACTTCCTGGGATAGAACCACAACCTCTTCCCACCCCATTCTGCAAAGAAAAGAACTTTACAAAACAGATGTGGCAGTTTGTTTGTTTGCTTGCTTATTTGAGTTGGGGTCTCACTCTGTCACCCAGGCTGGAGTGCAGCGAACCGATCCCAGCTCACTGCAGCCTTGAACTTCTGGGCTCAGGCAATCCTTCTGCCTCAGCCTCCTGAGTAGCTGGCTTTGTTTGTTTGTTTGTTTGTTTGTTTGTTTGTTTTAGAGATAAGATCTGGTTGTGTTGCCCAAACTGGTCTTGAACTCCTGGGCTCAAGCAATCCTTCCCTCTCAGCCTCCCAGAGTGCTGGGATTACAGGAGTGAGCTACCGCGCCCAACAGTAGCTTGTATTATTGTTCAGAATAATAATGGCCCTGGGCAGCTTGTGGGGTGACCTGTGCTGCTCGGGGGCTTCTTCCCAAGCCTACTCCTTGGAGTGTGCCTCCTGAGGGCCTGTGGGAGGATTATATATATCTCTGTCTTGCTGAACCTGGAAGGGCTGTGAGACTTGCCCAGTACTGGTTGTAGGAGTCAGTAGGTTTCCTGACTCATCTCTCTGTCATGGTGACCTGCAGTGTTCACATGAAGACTGTTTTGCCAGCCTGGGTCCCAGGAAAAAGATGGTCAGAGGAGCAGCTGACCCCAGTAGACACGAGCGGTAGACAGAAATGAACATTTGCTGTTGCAAACCAGTAGGTTTTCAGGTTGTTACTATACCATGATTGAGATTAAACCGATTGATTCAATTTTATTTATTTACTTTTAGAGACCTGGTCTCACTCTGTCGCCCAGGCTGGAGGGCAGTGTCACAATCATAGCTCATTGCAGCCTCAATCTCCTGGGCTCAAATGATCTTCCCAACTCAGTGAACAGTTAGGACTACTGGGTGCACCACCACACCTGGCTAATTTTGTTTTTTTCTAAAGACTGGATCTTGCCCAGGCTGGTCTCAGACACCTGGGCTCAAGTGATCCTTGTACCTTTGTCTCCCAAAGTGTTGGGACTACAGGTGTTAGCTACCACACCCAGCCTGACTGATTCAGTTTATAATCCCACCATTCACAAATTAGTTATTGTTACTATTCTGTTGTGTATTCTAGCAGAAATTCAGATATGCAAATAAACATCTTTAGATATACAGTCTTACAAAAGGGGGATAATACGCATCTTGCTTTGAAGCCGCCTTGTTTTATCTGACGTGTAGTAGGCATCTTTTCATGTCAAATTTATACCTATGTCTTACTTTTTAGTGTGACTCCATAGAGTACCACTGCATGGTTATGCCAAAAATTTAGTTTTCCAATTCCTTTTTGATGAAACTGAGGGTTTAATTTTTGACAATTATAAACTCTGTAATGAACATCTTGAATATTTTTATGCAGTGGTATGATCATTTCCTTAGGTTTAGGATGAATCCCAAGAAGAGGAACTGCTGACTGTGAGGATACACACATCCTTTGGATACACAATGGCATTGCCAACTACCCTCCAGGAAGCCTGCCCAGCTCACGCTCTTGCCAGCTTGATAGGGCTCACTTCTCTACAACCTCATCAATAGCAAGCATGATCCATATTTCCAGATGATTCCAATCTGAAGCACATTCTTGACCTTAGCTTTATCATCAGCTAAGTCACTACCTCCCTAAGAAGGGCAACTCTTGGTCCCATCTGACCACTGCTAAGTCAGGGAGAAAGGGGTGCAATCTCTAGGATCACCCAGGTAGAAGACTGAGCTGGAACTCTTTGTCCCTGTCTTGTAAATAACCTCTGAATTTCTGGCCAGGCTCAGTGGCTGAGCCTGTAATCCCAGCACTTTGGGAGGCTGAGGCAAGTGGATTGTCTGAGCCCGTGGGTTTGAGACCCACCCAGGCAACTTGGCAAAACCTCATCTCTACAATACATCAAAAATTAGCTGGGCGTGGTAGCACGCGTCTATAGTTCCGGCTACTTGGAAGGCTGAGGCAGAGGATCACCGGAGCCCAGCAGGTCGAGGCTGTGGTGGCCGGGAGCGTGCCACTGCACTCCAGCCTGGGCAATGGAGTGAGACTCCAACTCAAACAAACAAACAAAAACCTCTGAATTTCTCTTACCCATATCTCCCTCTCCCTGAGGGGATTTTTAAACCCAATTTTAAAGTTATTATTAAAGAAACAACATAATAGAAAAAATTCTAAATGAAAAAGAAAAAGGAATCACCCACGGTCAGTTTCCCCAACAAATTAAATTGTTTTATTTGCTGTGTTCCCTTCCAGTCCTTGTCCAAATTCATGCCATCTTTCTGCCCCACTGTGACCCTAGCCCGGATCTAATTTTGCATTCCACCCCTTTCTCTTCTTGTTGTCATAAGCAGTTTTCCATGTTAGCTACACGGCCATCATCTTATTTTAATTGTTGCACGGTGCTCCAATGAGTGAATAATTTAATAATCATTACCCTAATGTAAGTCACTTATGCAGCTACTCGATTTTCCCTATTATAAATAATGCTGCAGTGCTTGTTTTTATGGCGATAGCGTCTTCCTTCATTTGAATTAGTTCCTCGGGTCAATTCTCAGACCGAGACAGCTGGGTCAAAAGGTATGAATGCTTTACTGAGGCTTGGCATGAATTGTTACATTATTTTCCAAAGGGTTATTCTTTTTCTTCATTTTCTGCTCAAAGAATAATACATGCTATTTTTCAGCCATTTAGAAGATAGCAAAAATTTGACTACCCAGAAATTGCCACCACTAACATTTGGACAGCCATCCCTCCAGGCATCTCTGGGTGTGCATATAGGTGGATGTGTGTGTGTGTGTATATTTGCATAGATATACATATAGATGGAGACATAAAAATAAGTTTTCACAAAAGGGATCATACCCACATGCCAGTTTTGCAACCTGCTTTCTTACTCAACAGCATGTCCTGGGTTTTTCTCATTGTTTCTTCCACCACCGGTGCCTTGGTGGTAGCATAATGTAATACAGTCATAGCTGAAAGCCGGGCACCATGCCAAGAATTTTATCTGCATTAGCTCACGTAAGTGTCACGAGAACCCAAGGAGATAAGTTCTGTTGTCATCGTGCCCATTTTACAAATGAGGAAACAGCCTCAGAGAAATTAATAGACTATACAAGGTCATACAGCTAGGGAGTGGTGGAGCTGGCCATCGAGCCCAGTGCCCCAGAGCATCAAACAGATGCTTATACAAGGAATACAGGAATACATTCTTACTGTAAAAGATAAGAATAATAATGCAATACCATAGCATAGAAAGCAAAGCGTGATAGGTTCTTTTACACAATGTGCGTTAGTATTGACTCAATTGCATATAACAGAAAACTAAAATCACAGGCTTAAACAAGATAGGGATTGGTTTATTTTTCTTCACAGGAGAGAGGCCAGGGCACAGCATTTCAGGGCTGACATCTGGACCCACGCTCGCTGTTCACAAAGAACCTGGGCTTCTAACTTTATGCTCTGTACCCTCAGTTCATGACTTCATCTCTGAGGTCTCCACATGGTCTAATATGGTCCCTGGAGCTCCAGCCATCATGCCTGCATTCCAGGCAACAAGGAGGAGAAAGGCTGGAAGGGCAACAGTGTGTTTTTTTTCTCACATGAGTCAGCCTCCCCCTTTCCCCCACAAAAGCTTTCCATAAAGTCCCCCTGCTCCATGACATCAGTTTGCTTCTAATTGGCCACCCTTATCCGCTGTCGTTTTTATTTCTTGAAACAGGGTCTTGCTCCTCATTGTCCCATCTCATGGCAGCCTCAGACTCCTGGGTTCAAGGGATCCTCCTGTCTCAGCCTCCAGAGTAGCTGGAACTACAGGAATATGCCACCATGACCAGCTAATTTTTTTATTTTTACTTTTAGTAATTGTTGTCCTATGTTGCCTAGGCTGGACTCAAACTCCTGGCCTCTAACAATTCTCCCGCTTCAGCTTCCCAAAGTGCTGGGAAGGCATGAGCCACTGCGCCCAGCCTTGGCAGTGTAGTTTTTAAACAGCATGTTGCTATTTCTTCCATCCTCCCACCCCATAATGTAAGGACTTGGTTAATTTTACAAAGGGAGAGAGAATGGGTATTAAGAATCAATCAAGCCGGGCTCGGTGGCTCAGCCTGTAATCCTGCGCCTTTGGGAGGCTGAGGTGAGTGGATTGCCTGAGCCCACCGGGCGGCGAGACCCGCCGGGCGGCGAGACCTCATCTCTACAATAAATCAAAAAGTCAGCCAGGCGTGGTAGCGCATGCCTGTAATTCCGGCTACTTGGAAGGCTGAGGTGGAAGGGTCGCCGGATCCCAGCAGGTCGAGGCTGCCGTGGTTGGGAGCGGCCACTGCGCTCCAGTCTGGGTGACAGAGTGAGACTCCAACTCAAATAAAAAGAATCAATCAGCCAGGCAAAGTGGCTCATGCCTGTCATCCCAGCATTTTGGGAGGCCGAGGCAAGAGGATTGCCTGAGCCCAGGGATTCAAGACCTACCTGGGCAACTTGGCAAGACCTCATCTCTACAATAAAAAAAAAAAAAATTAGCTGGGCGTGGTGGCGCATGCCTGTGGTTCCAGCTACTTAAAAGGCTGAGGCAGAAGGATCACCTGAGCCCAGCAGGTCAAGGCTGCAGTGGCCATGAGTGTGCCACTGCACTTAAGCCTGGGCAACAGAGTGAGACTCCGAAGTTAAAAAAAAAGACTGGGCTCGGTGGCTCAGCCTGTAATCCCGCGCCTTGAGAGGCTGAGGTGAGTGGATTGCCTGAGCCCGCGGGTTTGAGACCTGCCTGGGCAACTTGGCGAGACCTCATCTCCAAAATAAATTAAAAAAACTAGGCGGGCATGGTAGCACGTGCCTGTAGTTCCAGCTACTCGGAAGGCTGAGGCGGAAGGATCACCGGAGCCCCGCAGGTCGAGGCAGCGGTGGCCAGGAGTGGCCACCGCACTCCCATCTGGGCGACAGAGTGAGACTCCAACTCAAAAAAAAAAAAAAAAAAAAAAGAGGCAATCAGGCAGTTCTGCCACTATGTGTACCCTTCCCAATCCTTTCCTTGAAATTTAAATCTGTATATACTGTCAAAGTTGGTTATGCAGATTGGACCCTTCTTGTCATACTCCACTAAATCAGAGTCAAGGGGTTGGGGGGTGGGGAAGCACGTGGGCACATAGCATTGCTCTAATCATTACATTTTCCACAAGCCCTGCTGTTGAAACTGCCTGTTGTAACCTGGAACCAGTTTAACCTAACGGCCACTGAAACAGCCTGCTGGGGCTCTAAGACTAGTTTTACCCACTGTCACCAGTCAGTGTTTGCCAGCTCTCTCAAATTTTGCTAGGGTCAATGAACTGTCTTTCAAAGTACTACATAATATTTCTTTTCACAAAACCTCCAATCTTCTCTTTTTCTTCGGACTTACCAAAGACCACTTGGTCTGTGGACACCCTGAATTGCAAGTCTTGCTTCCCAAATGAAACAATACATTTAGAAATTCATCTCTACATTTTTATTTTGACTTTGACAATATGTACATATATCATAAAATATTTTTTTAAATAGTCTAAGGCTGGGTGTGGTGGCTCACACCTATAATCCCAGCACTTTGAGAGGCTGAGGCAGGAGGATTGCTTGAGCCCAGGAGTTCAAGACTAGCCTAGGCAACATAGTGAGACCTTGTTTCTACAACAAAATTTTTAAAATAGCCAGATGTGGTGGTGCATGCCTGTAGCCCCAGCTACTCAGGAGGGTGAGGTGGAAGGATATCCTGAGCCCAGGAGGTTGAGGTTCGGGTGAACCCTGGTCATATCACTGCACTCCAGTCTGGGTGACAGAGTGAGACCCTGACACCCTCCGTCAAAAAAAAAGTCTATCCTGTAAATGGTACCTTTTTAAAATTTACATTTTAAAGATTTGACAACCAGATTAAAAATTCTCCATATTTATTTACTAATTATTGTGTGTGTGCATACTTAAGCTGTCTTAAGTTCTTGCTTATTTAGTTAGTTAGAACCTTGATTTTCTGATTGCATTGAAAAGACTGTCTAGCTAAACAGATGACAGATAGAGGATAGATAGATAAATACTAACTCTTTGTCATGCGCTGCAATATTGCTTCCAGTCGGCTATCTTTCATGGATTTTTACTTTTTTGGAAGTGAGTTTTCTAGAAATTTCAACTATATTTATATATTTGAGCCCATCTTTTGCCTTGTGACTTTTTTAAAATCAGCTCCTAGCTCAGACATTCGTTCCACCTCCAGAAATACGGCCAGTGTTGAAGTTGACTTTCTCCTCCCAGGAGAGGCAGTCCAGTGTTGGTGGCTAGGCCCACTTGGGTTCAAATATTGACTCTGTCGCCTCCTACCTATATAACTAGGCAGGATACTTCCCTCATCCGAGTTTCAGTTTTCTCAACTGCTTGGTGAAGGGCACCTGGGCTTTGGGCCAGTCCTGGGTTCTCAAACTTGTCTGTGCATCAGAACCATCAGATGCTCCAAAGTGCACATTCCTGCCCTCCCCGTGCCCCTACTGATCTTCAAAATCCAGATCTCCATATCCAGGAATCTTTTTTTTTTTAAATGCTCTCCAAGGAACCTGGTGCTCAGATATGCCCAGAATCACTGGACCAGCCAGCGTCTGAGTGCTTCCCGCGCCAGGTTGTCTGTGTAGTGAGTGAGAGGAAGGTGGTGGCTCTTGGCTGGCTGTACCTACCAAAACCCATTGACTCTGCCTCTTCCTCTTGGGTCAGAGCTCTCAGTCATATCTCGCTGCTTTCTCGGGGCTGGGGATGGGGCAGCGGAATGGTCAGGATCCTGGGGTGTGGCCTGGGGGGAGACTGCCCCAGCAATGCTCCTAGGAGGGGGCCAGTGTCATTTACTGGCTGGTAACCTTACGCAAAGCCTCTCACCCTGGGAGTCTCCATTTCTCTACTTCTGAGAGCAGAACCTTGCCTTTCTTGCAAGGTTATTGTAAGGCTGGTGACGATGGGTGGAAGAACCTAGAAGAGTCCCTGCCATAAAATGTGCATTTGACAGATGTAGTAGGTATTACCATCAGTGTTTCCATTGTGATTTTCAGTTGTCGGGGAGGCAAAATTTCACCTCTGCCATCTTAGGGCTCCTTGACTGGGCCTGAGAATTAAATGAACTTAAGAGGGGTCGACATAAAAAAAGAATACACAAGCTGGGCTTGGTGGCTCAGCCTGTAATCCCGCGCCTTTGGGAGGCTGTGAATGGATTGCCTGAGCCCACGGGTTCGAGACCCACCTGGGCAGCGAGACCTCATCTCTACAATAAATCAAAAAATCAGCCGGGCGTGGTAGTGCATGCCTGTAATTCCGGCTACTTGGAAGGCTGAGGCGGAAGGATCACCGGAGCCCAGCAGGTCGAGGCTGTGGTGGCCAGGAGCGGCCACTGCACTCCAGTCTGGGCGACAGAGTGAGACTCCAACTCAAAAAAAAAAAAAAAAAAAGAATACACATTTATTTAACGCAGGCTTACGTGGCACAGGAGACTTAATAAGGAAACGAAGACCCAAAGATAAGGAAATGAAGACCCAGTTCAAGTTGAACACTCTGACTTGAACAAACAGTAGTAAATTATGAAAATGTAACATGACAAAGGGGCTGGGCTAGGGAAGTTAAGTGGGTAGAGAAGTGACTCGGAAGATAAAGGTTACTATAACAAGCCTTTTTTTGTTTGTATACATTTTCCTCAGCCTCAACTTCCTGTCCTTGAGGATAAGCATAATCCTTCTGGCAGAGGGAGGTCATCTATTACATAGGAATTTCATATACTGCTTTTATTTTTATTTTTTATTTTTTTTGAGTTGGAGTCTCACTCTGTCACCCAGACTGGAGTGCAGTGGCTGCTCCCGGTCACCGCAACCTCGACCTGCTGGGCTCCCACGATCCTTTCGCCTCAGCCTTCCGAGTAGCTGGAACTACAGGCGCCCAGCTAATTTTTTTGATTTATTGTAGAGATGAGGTCTCGCCTGCCCAGGCGGGTCTCGAACTCACGGGCTCAGGCAATCCACTCACCTCAGTCTCCCAAAGGCACAGGATTACAGGCTGAGCCACCAAGCCCGGCTTTCATGTACTGCTTTTAAAGAACAGAAGGAAGGTCTGTGTGATCTTCTTACACTTGCTATTTTTCAAGTGCCTTTAACTCAAAATAGTCAATATGAGGCTAGGTGTGGTGGCTCATGCCTGTAATTCCAGCACTTTGGGAGGCTGAGGCAAGGGGATTGCTTAAACCCAGGAGTTCGAGACCAGACCTTGTCTCTACAAAAAAAATTTAAAAATTAGTCAGGAGTGGTAGTGCACACCTGTAGTTCCAGCTACTTGGGAAGCTGAGACAGAAGGATCACCTAAGCCCAGGAGGTAGAGGTTGTGCTGAGCTGTGATCATGCCACTGCACTCCAGCCTGAGCAACAGAGTAAGACCCAAACTCAAACGGCAGATTTTGGAGTGGCATGTTCTGAACTCCTTCACAGTGCCCTGGGCATGATGGCACTAGTGAACGTGGGTCCCTAACAGTGATTCCTGATGCTTGATGAGACAGAGACCTGTCATTTCCCTGTGATGCTGAAACTTGTCACTGAGAAAAATCTCCCCCTGGCTCTGTAAAACTTGTCACCTCCTGGGTGATGGAAGGGTGTGCACCACCAGGTGGGCTGGGAGCCTCCAGGCAAAGGACATTCACTCTGTGTGATGCCTCATACCAGTGCTCCATGCCTTCCCCGAGCAGGTCAGGCAGGAATGGCCCCATTCCTCATGTGGCTGATCAATCCAGGCAGGGACGGTCCTCGTTTGCCTCCCAGACCCCTGGGACCTGGGACACCTGAGAGTGTGCTTTTCCGTTGCCCTCACTCTGAATTAGGTCTCTCCTGGAGCCCTCCTCAGGCTTAGGGCCTCCTCACCCATTCCTGCTGTCCCTGACACACCCTGGGGCTTCTGCCCTTGGAACCTGGCCAGCTGGCACAGGCCTCACATGGCTTGCTGAGCTTTCTTATTGTAACTAAGACCCTAGCGATGGGTCAGAACTCCTTTCTAAAGACCTTGGCAGTGCTGATGAGGGGGCAAGGTGAACAGGGCCTCAGCTCAGGGAGACTCTTAGGATCATTGAGAAAGCTGCTGTGGAAATGTCCTTCCTCCAAGGTAACCGCCAAACATGGATTCTTCAGATTAATCCACGAACAGCAACAAAAATGAGTAGTGAAAACCATCAAGTTGGCGAGCCTAATTTTGAACATGGCTTAAAGGTTTGGGGACAACTTAAACATCCTACTCACGCACCCCATTTTGAACACAGGAGTCGCGAATGGCTCCTACCTGGGACCCCGGAGTATGAGTGCTTTGTTCGGATCCCAGCTCTGCTGCTTAATCCTGGGTAAGGCAGTTAGCCTTTCTAAGCTTCAGTTTCCTCATCGGTAAAATGGGAATGCTAATGATACTCTCCACTTCACACGGTTGTTATAAACGTTCAAGGTATTAGCACCCAGGAATAAAACAACCAAAGAAAAATAGATAAATTGGATTTCATAAAAATTAAAAATATTTGTATATCAAAGGAAATCTTGTATGTCAAGAAAGTAGTATTTAAAACTCACAGAGTGGGAGAAAATAGTTATAAATCATAGGTCTGATAAGGGTTTAATATCCTCAATATAGGAAGAACTCCCACAACTCAACAACAATCCAATAAAAAGTGGACAAAGGATTTGAATAGACATTTCTCCAAAGGAAATACACCAGAAGTTAGTAAGCACATGAGAGTTGCTCAACATCATTAGCCAGCAAGAAAATGGAAATCAGGCCGGGCGGAGTGCCTCACACCTGTAATCTCAGCACTTTGGGAGGCCACGGTGGGCTTGAGTCCAGGAGTTCGAGACCAGCCTGGGCAACATAGCGACCTCATCTCTCAAAAAGTTAGTAGTGCATGGTGGTGTGTGCCTGTAGTCCCAGCTACATGGGAGGCTGAGGCAGAAAGATCACCTGAGTCCAGGAGGTCAAGGGAGGTGAGCCATGATTGTGCCACTCATTCCAGCCTGGGCAACAGAGTGAGACCCTGATTAAAAAAGAAAAGAAAGAAAAGAAAATGGAACTCAAAATCATACTGAAATACCACCATGCACCCACTAAGATGGTTATCTTTTTTTTTTTTTTTGAGTTGGAGTCTCACTCTGTAGCCGAGACTGGAGTGCAGTGGCTGCTCCCAGCCACTGCAGCCTTGACCGGCTGGGCTCCAGCGATCCTTCCACCTCAGCCTTCCAAGTAGCTGGAACTACAGGCGCACGCTACCACACCCAGCTAATTTTTTGATTTATTGTAGAGATAAGGTCTCACCAAGTTGCCCAGACGGGTCTTGAACCCACGGGCTCAGGCAATCCACTCACCTCAGCCTCCCAAAGCACAGGATTACAGGCTGAGCCACTGAGCCCGGCTATCATTTTTTTTAAGTAAAAAAAACAAATGTTGGCGAGTATGTGGAAAAATTCATCCACTGATGTTGGAAATGTAAATTGATGCAGCTTCTGTGGAAAACAGCCTTGGAGTCCACCATTCCTAGGCATATGCCCAAGAAAATTAAAACATATGGTTGGCTGGGCACGATGGCTCAAGCCTGTAATCCCAGCACTTTGGGAGGCCGAGGTGAGAGGATTGCCTGAGTTCAGGGGTTCGAGATCAAACTGAGCAACTGTCAACTCTACAATAAATCAAAAAATTAACCGGGCGTGTTAGCATGCCTGTAGTTCCTGCTACTTGGAAGGCTGAGGCTGAAGGATCATCAGAGCCCAGCAAGTCGAGGCTGCGGTGGCCTGAGTGTGCTACTGCACTCTAGCCTGGGTGACAGAGTGAGACTCCTACTCAAAAAAAAATAAAATACGGTCATACTAAACTCGCAATGTTCATAGCAGCATTGTTCAAAGTAGCCACAAAGTGGGAACAGCCCAGCGCCCATCAACTGATGAACAGATAAATAAAATGCAGTATATTCATACAGTGGAATATCATTCAGCAGTAGAAAGAGATGAGGTACTGATACATGAAAACATGTCAAGGGAACAAACACAGACACATATTGTGTGATTTCATATATACTAAATGTCCAGACTAGGCAAATCCATCGAGACAGAAAGTAGATTCATGGTTTCCTGGGATGGGAAGGGTGGGGGAAGTGGAGAGTGACTGACAGGCACAGGGTTCCTTTTGGGGTGAGGGAAATGTTCTGGAATTGGACAGTAGTGATGGTTGCATGACTTCGTGAATATACTAAAAAGCTGACTTGTATCCTTTATTTATTTTTTTGAGTCAGAGTCTCACTCTGATCACTGCAGACTCGACCTGCTGGGCTCAGGTGATCCTTCCACCTCAGCCTTCCAGGTAGCTGGAACTACAGGCGCGTGCCACCATGCCTGGCTAATTTTTTTATCTATGAGGTGTTGCCAAGTTGCCCAGGCTGGTCTCAAACCCGTGGGCTCAGGCATCCTCTCACGTCAGCCTCCCGGAGTGCTGGGATTATAGGTGTGAACCACTGTGCCCAGCTTGACGTGTACTCTTTATTTTTTTTATTTTTATTTTTTTTGAGTTGAGGTCTCACTCTGTCACCCAGACTGGAGTGCAGTGGCCGCTCCCGGACCTGGGGGGCTCCGGCGATCCTTCCACCTCAGCCTTCCGAGTAGCCAGAATTACAGGCGTGCGCTACCGTGCCTGGCTGATTTTTTTTTAATTTATTGTAGAGATGAGGTCTCGCTGCCCAGGCGGGTCTCGAACTCGCGGGCTCAGGCAATCCACTCACCTCAGCCTCCCAAAAGCGCGGGATTACAGGCTGAGCGACCGAGCCCGGCTGACTTGTGCTCTTTAAAATGGTGAATTTTATGTTGTATATAATATTGTTTTGTAAATTTTCTCAATTTTTAAAAAACGAGTTGGTATACATAAGCGCTTAGAAGGCTACAAAGGCCATGATAAGCCCTTGGTACAGCTGTCATTTAGTTTATAAATGCCACTGGATTTGTGTCATGGTCCAGGACAGGCAGTAGGAAAAAAGAATCCTAAAAGGAACATCACGTTGAGCGGTTGAATTCACAAGCCCAACATATGTTAAATCATGTATTTGCGTGTAGTTTCTTCTTTCATTTCTTTTCTTGCTTTCTTTTTTTTTTTTTTTGAGTTGGAGTCTCATTCTGTCGCCCAGACTGGAGTGCAGTGGCCACTCCCGGCCACCGCAGCCTCGACCCGCTGGGCTCCGGCAATCCTTCCGTCTCAGCCTTTTGAGTAGCCGGAATTACAGGCACGCGCTACCACGCCCAGCTGATTTTTGATTTATTGTAGAGATGAAGTCTTGCCAAGTCGCCCAGGTGGGTCTCGAACCCACGGGCTCAGGCAATCCACTCACCTCAGCCTCTCAAAGGTGCAGGATTACAGGCTGAGCCACTGAGCCCGGCTCTTTCATTTATTTTCATACTCAATGTTGATTTTACATACTTCATACATACATTAAACATATATGATGTATAAGCATTTATTTGTGTATTGTTTTAAAATTTTATTTTCATGATCACGTTTTTTTTCTTTTCTTTTTTTTTTGAGTCAGGGTCTCACTGTGTCACCCAGGTTGGAATGCAGTGGCACAATCATGGCTCACCGCTGCCTCGACCTCCTGGACTCAGGTGATCCTTCTGCCTCAGCCTCCCAAGTAGTTGGGACTACAGGCACATGCCATCATGCCCGGCTAATTTTTCTATTTTTTATAGAGACGTGGTCTCATTTTGTTGCCCAGGTTGATCTTGAACTCCTGACCTCAAGCAATCCTCTCGCCTTGGCCTCCCAAAGTGGTGGGATTACAAGCATGAGTCACTGCGCCTGGTCAATTTTGATATTTTTGAGGTAGGAAAGGTTTCCAAGGCTTACATTTCATTTGCTTTTGAAGCTTCTACTGGATGGAATTCAGAGCTGCCATGTGGCTTACAGAATCTACTTATGGCCAGGCCCATGCCAGAGCAGGATGCTCATTGACCTTGGGGTTGAAAGGCCTGAGACTGAGGCTTAGCTCTGTTGCTTACAAGCTATGTGACCTGGGGCAAGTTTTTAGTGTAAATATGACCCAAATATTGCGTGGGACATATTATACTAAAAAATTATTTGTCAGCCGGGCTTGGTGGCTCAGCCTGTAATCCCGCGCCTTTGGGAGGCTGAGGTGAGTGGATTGCCTGAGCCGGTGGTTTCGAGATCCGCCTGGGCAGCGAGACCTCATCTCTACAATAAATCAAAAAATCAGCCGGGCGTGGTAGCGCATGCCTGTAATTCCAGCTACTTGGAAGGCTGAGGCGGAAGGATCGCCGGAGCCCAGCAGGTCAAGGCTGTGGTGGCCGGAAGCAGCCACTGCACTCCAGTCTGGGCGACAGAGTGAGACTCCAACTCAAAAAAAAAAAAAATTATTTGTCTTATATGAAATAAAACTTAACTGAGCATTTTGTATTTTATCTGGCAACCATAGACACAACTCCTTTTTTTTTTTTGTTGGAGTCTCACTCTGTCTCCCAGACTGGAGTGCAGTGGCCGCTCCAAATAGCTGGAACTACAGGTGCGCGCTACCATGCCCGGCTAATTTTTTGATTTACTGTAGAGATGAGGTCTCACCAAGTTGCCCAGGCGGGTCTTGAACCCGCGGGCTCAGGCAATCCACTCACCTCAGCCTTCCAAAGCGCAGGATTATAGGCTGAGCCACCAAGCCCGGCTACAACTCTTTTTTTGAGTCAGGGTGTCACTTTGTCACCCAGGCTGGAGTGCAGCAGCCTCATCACCACAGCCTCAAACTCCTGGGTTTAAGTGATCCTCCAGTCTCAGCCTAGTTGCCAGGACTACAGGCATGCACCACCATGCTCTGCTTTATTTTGTTGTTGCTAAGACGAGATCTTGCTCTGTTATCCAGACTGGTCTTGAACCCCAGGACTCAATCAATCCTCTCGCCGCAGCCTCTCAAACTACTGGGATTACAGGCATAAGCCATCGTGGCTGGCTTTAGATACAATTCTTAATTTCTGTGAAAGAAAAGAGTTTTTGAGGGAATCATATTTAATTCTCACAACTCTCCTCCCTCCTCCATTTTTGCCTTGGAAGAGACTGACTCACAGAGCTTAAGTGACTTAGCCCAAGGTCGTCCAGCTAGAAAATTATTGAGCTGGGATTTGAACTCTGCTGTGTCAAGCATAGCATGCTCTGCTAAATTGGAACTCCACACAGATACGCAGAAACCTACCTTTTGACAGCATGGGAGCTGTGAGCTAACTTGGTAAGAACCAAAACTTTCACTGACTGAGAAGGAATTCTGAAAAAGTGTTAGAGTAGTGACCCCAACCTTTTTGGTATCAGGAACCAGTTTCATGAAAGACAACTTTTCAGCTGGGCTCAGTGGCTCAGCCTGTAATCCCACGCCTTGGGAGGCTGAGGTGAGTGGATTGCCTGAGCCCGCGGGTTCGAGACCCGCCTGGGCAACTTGGTGAGACCTCATCTCTACAATAAATCAAAAAATTAGCTGGGCGTGGTAGCGCACGCCTGTAGTTCCAGCTACTTGGAAAGCTGAGGCAAAGGATTGCCGGAGCCCAGCAGGTTGAGGCTGCGGTGGCCGGGAGCGGCCACTGCACTCCAGTCGGGCGACAGAGTGAGACTCCAACTCAAAAAAAAAAAAGAAAGAAAGACAATTTTTCTACGGACTAGGGGGGAGGATGGTTTCAGAATGATTTAAGCGCATTACATTTGTTGTGCACTTTATTTGTTATTATTACATTGTAATATATGAGAATCTAATGCTGCCACTGATCTGCCAAAAGATGGAGCTCAGGCAGTAATGCAAGTGATGGGGAATGGCTGTAAATACAGATGAAGCTTCACTCGCTCACCCTTCTGTTGTGCCGCCGGGTTCCTAACAGGCCACAGACTGCTACCAGTCTGTGGTCCAGGGGCTGGGAACCCCTGGGTTAGAAAATCAGATTTGAAACAGTATTTCTATGACCCTCTCTGTATTTCATTTACTATTGCTGCTATAACAACTGATCACAAATTTAGTGGCTTAAAACACCACAGAAATTGAAATGAATTATTGGGCTTAATTTAAGAAAAAGAAATAAAGAAAAGAAAAGAAGCCAACACAAACTTATGATCCTACATCTTGAGGGGGGTCAGAAATCTGAAATGGCTAAAATCGAGATGTCAGCAGAGCTGCGCACCCCCTGGAGGCTCTAGAAAGACTCCGTGCTTCGCCTCTTCCAGCTTCCTAAGGGCTCACAGCCGCAACCCTCTCCCTTTCTGACTCTAACCCTTCTCCCTCCCACCCTCGTGGCGACTCGGGGCCTACCAGATGATCCAGGATAATCTCTGCATCTCAGGATCCTTAATCTGCACAATCCTTTTTGCCTTGTAGGGTAACATATTTACGGCTTCTGGTGACTAGCACCTGGACATCTGTGGGGCACCACTGTGCTGCCTACCACGTTGTCTATGAGGAAAATTGTCTAACAGACATCAGCATTCTGGGCCTTTGTCTGCATAGTTTCCAGAGTGCTTCCACACACACTTTTTTTTTTTCTCCTTGCACTGGCTCTGCATAGTAGATGAAGGTGGTACTGAGCCCACTCTGTAAGGGAGGTCGATGCAGCTCTCAGGGGAGGCACTGTGCTGGGTGACCTGTCTACAAAGAGACTCTGTCCAGGGCTTGTTATTTTTTTGTTTTTACTTATTTATTTATATTTTGAAACAGGATCTCACTCTGTTGCCCAGGCTGGGGTGCAGTAGTACGAGTGCAGCTCACCGCAGCCTCAAATTACTGGACTCAAGCGATCCTCCTGCCTTCGCCTCCCAGAGCTAGGACTACAGGTGAGCACCACCATGCCTACTAATTAAAAAAAATTTTTTTTTGGTAGAGACAGGATCTGGCTATGCTGCCCAGGCTGGTCTTGAACTCCTGTTCTCAAGAGATCCTCCTGCCTAGGCTTCCCAAAGCACTGGGATTTCAGGTGTGAGCCACCACACCCGGCCAAACCCAGGGTTTTTAATTCAGCAGCACCCCCACCTAGCAGTTGCTGGCCATGCACAACTAGAGCATTGTTCTCGCTGTTGGAGAAGGGCGATTCCTCAGCTACCCCCGCAATCTAGGAAGAAGACCGCAAATGAACCAGCTCCCTCAGCTCTGAATCTGCCCTCAGCAAGCAGCCTTCTTACCAAGACGAGGAAGGAGAGGTGAAGACAGAGAACCTTCCTTAGTGGAAGTCCTCAGCACAGAGTCCAGGACTCAGTATCCCTCCACTTTGGGCGTGTCCTCCGCAGCGGCCTGGGAGGGACCTCTGATTCTTAGAAATGTCTTACACAATCTTCCCAGGATCGTGTAGTGGTGGTTTGTGGTTTTGCCCTGGGTGCTGCTGCATGAGTAGACCCTGCCTCTCTCTACCCCGCAGATCCTGGAAGGTAGCTGCCCGAGCCCACTGACACACCTGCAGGCTTCCCCCACCCACCCACCAGGATGGCCCACCTGTGCCAGACACCGTCCAGGACTGGGGGACACAGCCGTGAGCCTGGCAGGCAAGCCTTCTGCTCCCCTGAAGCGTGTGCTTTAGTGGGGTGCACAGATCCCACAACAGTGGATGTGATCAGGGTTCTGAGAATAATAGGATGAGATGCTTGAGGGTGACAGCTACCGCGTGCGACAGACACTGTCCCTACCTAAAGAGGACAGCCCAGGTGGGGCAAAGTTGAGAAGCAGACACACGTATTGCTCCAAAGCCTTTCTTGTTCCCAGTCCCTCTCCATATGGCATCCGAAAAGCCTCTCCTTGTGTCCTCTCAGGAAGGCTCCCAGGGCAGCATGGTAGCTCGTGCCTGGAATCCCAGCACTTTGGGAGGCTGAGGCGGGAAGATTGCTTGAGCCCAGGAGTTCAAGAGCAGCCTGGGCAACATAGCGAGACCCTGTCTCTACAAAAAAAAAAAAAAAAAAAAAAAAAAAAATATATATATATATATATATATATATATATAGAAAAGCCAACCCTGCATAGTGGCACATACCTGTAGTCCCAGTTGCTTGGGAGACTGAAATGGGAGGATCGCTTGAGCCCAGAAGGTCAAGGCTGAGCTATGATTGTGCCACTGCATTCCAGTGTGTGAAAGGGTGAAACCCTGTTTCTCTCTCTCTTAAAAAAAAAAAAAGTCCCAGAGTCTGTGCCTCATTCTGAGGCTGGAATGAACCCATGCTGGGAGGAGTGTCCAGCTACAGCCTGTCTTCAGGGCTAAGAATGTGAGAGTCCTGCTGAGTGTAAGACTAGTAAGGAGGGTAGTGTTGTGATACATCATTTAAGGGACATGGCAGCCAGATGTGAGGGGGTGAGGGCAGATGTGAGGGTCACGGGCCAGCTGTGTGTGGGTGTGGCCAGACTAAGCAGGGGCAATGGGAACAACAGGGAAGCCAGCCAGGTGTGGATGCCGAAGGGAGATGGGTGGCAGGTTGAAGGGGGGGGGATGAAATGGGGAGGGAGCACAGACGACCCCCAGCCTTAGTCTCTGGGAGGGCAGCCGTCCCTGGGAAATGAATGATGCGGTCTTGGAGGAAACATCCTTTCTATTTAGGGAGGCTGGAAGGAGTAGCTGATGACATGCCAGGCACCTTGGGTGGAATAAACAGAGACATGAAGCAATAATTGATGTCATGGCCTCTGTCAACCCAGCCACCACCTCCTCCTCCTCCCTGCACTGGAGGAAGTTACTCAGAGTTGCCGAGCTGGGAGGAGACTGCTGGAAGTAACTGGCTGGTGATGCTGTTCCCTGAGCTGCTTAACCCCTCTGGGGCTGTGGACCTGCTATGCCCTCACCTGGAGTGCCTGCCACCCAACCCGACCTGCCCATTGAACTCTTTTTTTTTTTTTTTTTTTTTTGAGTCAAAGTCTTAATCTGTTGCCCAGGCTGGAGTGTGGTGGCACGATCACAGCTCACTGCAGCCTCAACATCTTGGGCTCAGGCAATCTTCCCGCCTCAGTTTCCCAAGTAGCTGGGACTACAGACATGTGCCCCAATGCCTGGCTAATTTTTTGATTTTTTTGTAGAGATGAGGTCCCACTATGTTGCCCAGGCTGGTCTCGAGCTCTTGGACTCAAGCATAAGGGGGTGAGGTCTAGAGGGACATGGAGAAGGGGCCATGCTCCTGGGGAGGGGCCCAGCAGGAGGGAACACACAGGGAGCTCAGGGATGGACCAGCCCTGCTGGCATCCTCCCTAGCTCTGTCTCTGCCTGGGGCCTCAGCCTCCCAAACTGCTGGGATTACAAGTGTGAGCCACCATGCCTGGCCCCACTGAACTCTTTTTAGTGGCCCACCTCAAATGCTACTTCTTCTGAGGAAGGAAGTACTGATGCGTGTTAAGTGAAAGAAACCAGACAAGAAAGGCCAAGTACTGTATGACTCCATCTACATGCAATATACAGAACAGGCAAATCATATAGCTATATAAAGCAGAAAGGAGCTCAGGAGTTTCCAGGGAGTGGGGTGCAGGGGTGGGGAGTGACTGCTTCATGGAAACAGGGCTTCCTTTTTGGGTGCCAGAAATATTCTGGATCTAAATAGTGGTGATGGTTGTACCACATTGTGTATGCACTAAATGTCACTAAATGGGACACATTAAAATGGTGAATTTTATGTTATGTGTATTTTAGCATGATGAAAAAAAACCAAGTGCATATTTTTGAGGTGAGGACTCCTAGGTTTGATCAGATTCTCAAAAGGTGAAGCAACTCTGATCTGGTCTGGACCCCTTCCTGGTACAGATGGTGACATTGAGACACAGAGAGGAGATGAGACCAGTCCAAGATCACTTGGGGCTGCTGGCAGAGCCTGGTCAGGCGCTTACTGCCTGATCACACACCCCCATCGGCTTCCTCCTTTGTCCTTTGTTCTCCATGGGACCCTCCCTGCATGGCTGGAGGCTCTGTCTTGCTCCCAGCCAGTCTACCTGAAGTGTGTCACTTCCCAAAGGTCAAAGGCCTTCTAGAAGCTGAGCACATGGATCAGAATCTCTTGAGTGTCTGTCTTCTACTGCAGAATGGACTCTGAGCTCTCAGAGGGCAAGAGGAAATATTTCTGATTTTTCTCCACGTCTTGCAGAGCTCATGGGGCAGCTGTGAAAGCGAGATGTTCCCATCCCTTCAAGAAAGAACTTACTGGTCAGGAGTGGTAGTTCATGCCTGTCATCCAAGCACTTTGGGAAGCTAAGGCAGGAGGACAGCTTGAGCCCAGGGGTTCAAGACAAGTCTGGGCAACAGTAGTGAGACCTCGTCTCTACATAAAAAAATCAAAAAATCAGCCAGGTGTGGTGGCATGTGCCTGTAGTCCCAGCTACTCAGGGGGTTGAGGCAGGAGGATGGCCCAAACCCAGGAGGTCGAGGTTGTGGTGAGCCTTAATTGTGCCACCGGACTCCAGCCTGGGTGACAGAATGAGACCCCTGATTCAAAGAAAATAAAAGAAAATAAAAGAAAAAAGAGTTCAAGTTGTGCTTTCTGTTAGTCAGGTGACTACACTCTTCTCTGCAACTCAGTTTCTCCATCTGTAAAATGGGTTCAGAGTGTATCCCCTCCTTCCAACCATAGCATGATTTGGAGAATTGACTGAGAAGACACTACAGTTTATGGAGGGCACCCTGAGGGGCAGTTTAAATGCATACTCATTTAACCTTTACAGTATACTTGCAAGGGCAGCATTATAACCGCCATTTTATAACTGGCTCAGAGAGGTCAAGGGATTGGCTGAAGAACACACAGCTTGCAAGCAGGCAGAGGTGAATTCGAACCCAGGTCTGTCTGGCTCTAGGGCCGCTTCGTTATTTGAGGTACAGTTAAATAATGCACTAACTAAGCATTGGTTTGGTGGTGGGGGGCATGAGGCCAACCCTGCTCCCATGGATCCTACATTCTGACAGCCAGTTGGACAACAGGCAAACACACACACACACACACACACACACACACACACACACACACGCACGCACACACATACATACCACATCAACACACAAAATAATTCCAGAATGAGCCAGGGCTTCAGAAAATAATAACGAAGCAGGCACGTTAATGAACGTGAGATAGCCGCGCTCGGTGGCTCAGCCTGTAATCCGCGCCTTTGGGAGGCTGAGGTGAGTGGATTGCCTGAGCCCGTGGGTTCGAGACCCGCCTGGGCAGCGAGACCTCATCTCTACAATAAATCAAAAATCAGCCGGGCGTGGTAGCGCGTGCCTGTAATTCCGGCTACTTGGAAGGCTGAGGCGGAAGCATCGCCGGAACCCGGCAGGTCGAGGCTGCGGTGGCCGGGAGCGGCCACTGCACTCCAGTCTGGGCGACGGAGTGAGACTCCGACTCAAAAAAAAAAAAAAAAAAATGAACGTGAGATAACCGCGATGAGCCGCTTTACACTGAGGAATCAGGGGCAGCATCCTCCAAAGCCCCCAAGTAGCGGTAAAAGCTTGGCTGGCTTGGGAGGCGACGAAAGGCCAAAGTGGCTGCGGCGAGGGTGGGCGGGGTCCCCGGGTGCGGGGACAGGCAGGGGCGCCGAGACTCCCCGAGAAGCCGCCGGCGGGTTTCGGCCCGGCCTGAGAGGCACCCGCCCTTTGGCGGCCGCGTGGAGGGACAAGGGAAAGCCGGAGGGGGGTTTCGGTCCCAGGTCCGGGGAAGTGGGGGGCAGGGGCTGGCACCCGTGACGCCACCCCGCCTCGCCGCCTAGCAGCAGGTGGGCCACACCGCCCCACCCCCCAGCCGCTCCCGTCTCCCCTCGGCTCCCGCAGCCCCCGGGGGGCCCCGCCCCGGCCTGGCTGGTGACGTCACGACGCTCACCTGCGCCGCCTGTGACGTCGCGGGCCGGGCCGGGGTCGTTCTCAAGGTCCGTCGCGGGGCGGCGGGCGCGTGCGCGCGGCCCGATGAAGAAAGTGACTCCCAAGCTGTCTCCGTCCGCGGTGATCGGTGGGTGCGCGGCCCCGCGCGGGGCCTGGTTGCTATGGACGCGGCGGGCGCGCGCGGGGCCGCGGGGGGTCGCGGGGGCGCCGCGCAGCCGCGTTGTCGCCGGGCCCGGCCGCGCAGGGCCGCCCTCAAGGTCCGGGCGGCACCATGAAATCTCTGAAGAAGGATTCCCGCCTCCGATTAGCTCCAACCAGATTCCAGGAGGTCGCAGAGAGCATCAAAGGTTGGCGCTGGCTGCCTTGGGCGCTCAGGAGAAGGCGACAGGGGCAGCGCTTCTTAGCACGGCGTTCGGCACACGGGGCTTGGAGGATGGGGTGGCACCACGAATGGGGATCCAGATCACTGGGAAGTAGGGGACCGGGCCCGGGAACCTGAGGGATGATGGACCGGGCGGAGGTCCCCGCAAGGAGAGGGCAGGGCGCTCTGGGCCTTGAAGACGGGGACATGGAAAGTGGGGGACTGACAGGGTCTTCAGGGGCCGCTGGTTGGGGAGATGGCCTTGCTCAGGAAGGCCTACGGCAACCTCACACCTCGTCTTTGGGTGGCACACAGGAGGCGGATCCCTGGACTAGGTGAGGTGTGGAAGAGCCAGGAAAGAGTTTAAGGCTAGAGGGGTCAAGAGTTGGGATCCTAGGGCCGAGGAATTCAGGAAAGAATGCAAGACACATGTTGAGGTGGTGAAACCCACCATCTTGATGGGCCTTTGGGGGGGCGTGGGTGTCACCTAAGAGTTCTGCTGAAAAAATCCAGAAGAAAGGCTTTACTTGGCAGGGTGTGTTTCTGGTGCCTTTTCCTAGCACGTGTCCCTTCCGACTGTATGACACTTGTCCAACTTGTCTTACCTGGAGAGAGTCCCTAGACAGACTGCTTCCCGGCCTTTGCAACTACCTTCTGTGACCCCAGCTCCTTAGCTTCACTAGACTCAGGCTAGTGAAGACCCAGAGGGGTGACCAGACAAAGGTGGAAATATGAATACTGCGATGCAAGCTACCCTGGTAGGGATGGCCCCTCCCTTGGCCCCCCAGCTCAACCCTGAAGCCAGAATTTCCCAAAGGCTTTAATCAGCACTAAGAAAAGAATAATACTGAGATGAAACAAGAAGCAGATGGCCAGGTGCAGTGGCTCACACCTGTAATCCCAGCACTTTGGGAGGTGAAGGCGAGAGGATCGCCTGAGCCCACGGGTTCAAAGCCAGCCTGGGCAACTTGGCAAGACCTCGTCTCTACAGTAAATAAAAAAATTAGCTGGGCATGGTGGTGCATGCCTGTAGTTCCAGTTACTTAAAAGACTGAGGCAGAAGGATTGCCTGAGCCCAGTAGGTCGAGGCTGCAGTGGCTGTGAGCATGCCACTGTACTCCAGCCTGGGAGATAACAGAGTGAGACCCTGACTCAAAAAAAAAAAGAAGCAGAGAAAGTGCAGTTCGCTTCTGTTATGAGGGCTCGGAGCGCCTGACCCAGGCCTTGGTTGGTAGAGCTGGAGGGAGGAGAGGTTTCTGAAAATGCCATCGATGGCCGACCAAAACAAGAAGGAGGGATTTGTGTCTCCAGATGCAGGGAGTTTACAGAAGTATGAATGTGGGAGCCAGAGGGATCCCCACAGGTAGGCAGGGTAAGGGCCAGACCATAGAAAGGCATTACAGGCTAGGTCAGGAAGTCTGGAGTCATGAAAGCTCAATGTAAGGAGGGTCCCCTGGGAGGCTTGGAAAACCAGCAAGAGCTTCGTCACCTTTTAGTATAGCTTTCTTTTATGCTTCTTTATAGTATAAAAATCTAATGTTGAGTCAGACATGGTGGCACACACCTGTAGTCCCTCCCAGCTACGTGGGAGGCTGAGGCAGAAGGATCGCTTGAGGCCAGAAGTTCAAGACTGCAGTGCGCTGTGATCATGCCTGTGAATAACCACTGCACTCCAGCCTGGGCAGCACAGCAAGACCCTGTCTCTTAGAGATGAAATATGAAACAAAACCCCAATGCTATTTCATGACATGCTTTTGAATAGTTAAGAGAGAGAGTGCAAAAAAAATCTGGTCCCCTTTCCCAAGTGCAGTCAAGGGTTTATCTGGCCACTGCCTCCTGCTCACCTGGTTTCTAGGAGCTCTGATCAGATTTGAACTTTCTACTGTAAACAAATCAAGGGAAGATTTTTCGCTGTATATTTATTTTTTAATAAAGGGAAAATTGAGTTCGTTAAATAGCCTTGAGTTAAGAGCACACACCAGAATGAAGAGGAGAAAAAACAAAATGTGGAGCATGCAGCGTACCTTTTTTCTTTAAATATCTCAGGGAAGCCTCAAATGTTGAGGTTCAACCCTTCCCCCTCCGCTATATGAGGCAGCTAATTACCAGATGTCGTCTTGTAATTTTGTGCTAGGTTCCTCCAAGGTCTCTGAGTTGTGAGCAGAAAAGCAGGCAAATACATCAACTTATACCTGCATCGGGACCTGAGAGCCCTTTAAGTTCCAGGCTCCTTCCTGGTCTTGTTGCTAAGACACCAGGAAGCCTCCCAGCAGAGTTATATTCCCCTCTCTCACCAATTAAGGCTCTTACCCTCGCAGGGACGGCCCCTCCCTTGGTCCCCCAGCCCAATCCTGAGGTTAGAATTTCCCAAAGGCTTTAATCAGCAATAAAAAAGAATAATATTGAGATAAAACAAGAAGCAGAAAAACAGAGTGTAGGTTGCTTTTCTTCATCATTACTCCTTCTCCCTCCCCCCTCCCCCTTGTCTCTTCTGAGTGCCTTGCTTCCAGCTGCCTAGCCTAGCTCCAGGAGAGACCAATCAAGGGGGCTGGCCTCTGACCCCCTCACCTGCCAGGATCAAGGCTGAAATGTCAGCCCGTGACTGACGAGGGGCCCTCTCAGCTTGGGTTTCCAGACCAAAGAAGAAAGAGCAGGCCTCTGCAGGTTCAGTGGTGAGACCCACATAAGCCCAATGGAGTCCTGCAGTCCTGAAGTAACCCCTGGGGCTTGTCCTTCCTCCCTGGTGTCTCCTGCTTCCTCCCCTGCTCAGGTCTGTCTGGCTTCCCTCGATGGTTGCATCTTCATCTTGAAGCGCACCTGTCATCAACTTGCTTCCCTGGACCAAAGATCAGATGCCCGAGCCGTGCTTTCCAGAGCTGCCAGGCCCTGGTTTCCCTCTCATCCCCAGCAGGCTTCTGTGTCACCATGCCTCACACAGGCCATGCTGCGACCTCACCTGTAGCACCTTCGTGTGTGTGGCCGCCTCTGGGCAGACCCTCCTGTCCTTCAGGGCCTGCCTTAGCCCACGGAGTGACCTCTGCTCCCCTGAGCCTTTCTTTGGAGACCACCGTGTGGTCCACATTGATCCTTTCCTTTTGTGACGTCTAACCAGACCTATTGTGCCACTGATGTCGTCACTCCTATTGTTAGGATTGTGTCTGTTGCATTTTTCAGTTCCTCAAGAGAAGGAGCCATACCTTAAACTTTTACACCATCTTTGTAGTTTATAGCACATTGAAGATGCTTGGTAAATATTCTCTAGAATTTAACTTTAAGCTGTATATAACTTTGATGAATATTTTATTAACTAGAGCATACCATTCCCTGCATGAACACAGTAACAGTGTTTATTTTACTACCTTCAAGGTAACTTTCTCAGAAAGACAGACTAGAGTTTCACTGACTATGCCAATATCAACCAGACATGAAAGATTCACTTCCCTATCGCTGAAGGGAGCTTTGGCCCCTGGAAATCTTCAGCAGTGTGAGAGGTTTCTATCCACGCATGGGAATTAGACACCAACACACATCTGGAGGGGTTTCGTCATTTGGGAAGATGCCAGCCCTGCCAAGGTGATGGGCCAAGGAAGCAAGTGTCCTGGAAACTATAAATAGTACCCAAATATTTATAAAAGCCGACCTGCCGCTGATACCCCTTCTCTTGTGGGCTGCCACCTGCTTTGGTGAGTGTGTGGAGAAGGGAGAGGGGACAACAAAGTCAAAACCCAAAGCTGCATCTCTGCACATGGCATCAGAGCAGATCAGAACTCGGGGTCCAGCCACGTGGCCTCGCTTGCGTGCTGATGTGCACAGAGCCCTGCATTTAGCGGACAGAAACTTCTGAGCTTCTGCTGACCCCATTGCAGAAATGGACTGTGGCTGATGGGCTGAATTTAGCTATGTTTGGAATGATTCTGGTGTGGGGTTTTTTTTTGCCACCAACTCTATGGACATCTCCTAAAAAAAAAAAGTTTGATTTGTTAACCATAACACCTGCCTTGATGTTTTTGAGATAGCACCTCTCAAAGCTTAGAGAAGCAGTGAATAAAACCCAGTTTTGTGTTAAACCCCCTGAAGGCAGGACATAGGGTTTCTTTGGATGATTTTGTGTAGGGCTTTGCATTTGAAGTGGAGGAAGGAACACAGGGCAGAGAAACGAGATGCATTTAGAACTGTTAAGCAGTCCTGTGCAAGGAAGACAGGGAGTGTGTCCTCTTTGGAGAGTGACGCCCTTCTGCCCCGTATGTTGTCACTGTTGTGCTCTGGCTGTCCCACGAGAGACACAGGTTTGATCTGTCCACGTTTCTCCAGATCCTTGACCCCCTGTCACTGTCAGTCATGCCATGACTGCTGTAGACCCCTAAATAAACCCATCCTGGGTCTAACCCCCCCACCTCCATCCATTCCTTGCCATGCCGTTGCCCACACGGTAAGGACTGAGGGCCTTGCACAGCTGGCCAAGTTCTTTTTGACCTGACTCCTGCTTCCTCCTCTGGGTCCTCCTCCCTCCCTCCCACCTCACCACACTCCAGCTATTTAAAAACACATGCTTCGAGTTCCAGGGTTATGCTCCATTCTCTCTTGCCGATAGGCCTCTTGATGTTCCTTTTGGAATGCCTGTTCCCCAGGCATTCCTTTCCCTTGTCTAATTCTCTTCCTCTTTCGGCTGTTTAAGCATCACCTCCTTAGGAAGCCCTCCAAGACCACCCCCCAAGTCTGGCCTGGGCCCTGTCATGTTCCCACAGTCACCCTGGCTTAGTCTGTTTGGAGGTCTTGTCTACCACTGGGCATGTGCTTGTTAACTGAGGCTTTGACCTATATCCTCAGAGCCTAGGCCTGGTGCACAGGAGCTACCTAAACAGGCTTCTTCAAGAAGCAGTGGGCAATACATGGTCAGTGGTGACTGTTCTGCACCCCCCAGAGAATTTGCTTGTTGACCTGTGTATGAGGAACTCGATGCCTTCATCCAGAAGAATGGGTAGTGCCAGCACTGGGAGGAGGCTGACAGAACATATCGGGTTCAGTTGCCCACTGTGCATCAGAACCACCTAGGGAGTTTATAAGATTACAGCACCCAGGCCCTGGCACCATGCAGTAGCCAGTATTTATAAAACTCCCAGAAGATTCTGAGGTAGACTTTGGATGGATATTTAGGAATCAGGTTGAGTCCAGCTTCCTCCTTTTGTACATGGGAAGACTGAGGCTTGGAGAGGTTAAGTTGTCCGGCTTCTGAATAGCACAGCCTGAAATGGGACATCTTCTGCTCTCAATTCTGGCTATGGAAGTCTCAGTCACTGCAGCTGGCCAGGAGGTGTGTCGGGCGACCCTCAAGAGAGAACTTCCATTGCCCCAGTAAAGAGCTGTCCAGGACACCTTGGCAGCCTCTGCCGTCTGTCCAGGTGGCCAGCTCCGCCTCCACCATGGAGTCTAATAGACAGTTCTATTTTATACTTTTATATTTATATACACAGAGAGAGCTCTTCAAGCACTTATAACTTTCTGCTTCTCTTCAGAAAGGAAGCGGGCGAAGGTCCCTGAACAGCCCACCTCCCCCACTCAGGAAGATCCTGAACCTGTTAGCAATGTCCTGCAAGGAGATGACATTCTTGCCTTGGCCATTAAGAAGGAGGACTTGGAGAAGGTGAGGACGAGGTCCAGGGTTCCTTCACTGCAGGGACATTTCCCTGTCAGCCCATGTAGGCTAGACATCACTGTCTCTTCACTGGCTCCCTACTCACAGGGAGTGTCTCATTCCATGGAAAAATCCACTGAGTACAAATTCTTTTCCCTTTAGCATCTAAAGGAATCTGCTGGGTTGTTTGTTTTTGCATTTTTGAGATTTGTATAGAAACACGAGGGAAATGAGGTGAAGACATTTCTTGCTTCCCATGGAAACAGTTGCTACCATCCTCACTTCACAGAAGGCAAAACAGGTCTAAGCAGCCAAGTTACAGATGTGGATAAACAACCTGGGTAATTTAAAATAATACGGCTGAGCCTCACCCTCGCCCCCCGCCCCACCGTACCTGAAGAGTCAGCCATGTCTCACCTGAACTCTCTAGATGGGCATGATGTTTTTAATTCCCCTCCGGGACATTACTAAGTCACATGTCTGTTACGTAGACATTTCCTCCACAGAACATATGGACAGAGATGAAGAAACAGATGTGTCAGCCTTTAGGAATTCCACCAAGAACCAGGACTGAGGAGATGGATGGAGCGCTTCTTCCTCCCCTTCTCAGGTAGAATTCTCCTCTGTTTTGTTTCTTTTTAGCAACACATTCGTCGCCTTACTAAAACAGAAGGTAAACCTGCTATTACCCAGAAATTTATCATCCGCAAACTCAAACCCGTGGATCCTAGGAGAAAGGTCTGCCACCTGGTAGCACATCCTGCAAATCCCGATGTAGCCACAAAGCCCCTGGACTACTCAGGTACAGCCAGTCTTGGCCTTGGCACTTCTGGTCAGCCTTGAGAGAAAGCAGGGTCTCCCTTGGCAGTTTACATCAGCTATCTACAGCTTGCCTTTCCCCTCCTCCCCACTCTCCACCCCTAGGTCCAGGTGACAGCTTTGATGGCCGTGATCAGATCCTGCCCCACCACATCTTGGGGAGTCTCCAGGACTTTAAGAGAATCGCAGTTGCTCGAGGGAATCTCCAGGTTTGTTTGCACAGGGCTGCCTGGATGAGAGAAGTCCCTGAAGTTATTTTGGTCTCCCACCTGGCAAAGTCAAGCAGGGCTGGGGCTCAAGAGACAGTCTAGTCTCTGGGCTTCAAATCGAAGATGACAAATGACCCTCCCCTGAAACAGTTAGATGCTTCAGCTGGAAGTCACAGAAGACAACTGGAGCAAGCTTCAGCTGAAGTTGGGATTTTCTGTAAGGATACGGAGGTGCCTCAGGAACCCAAGATGAGAGTGTGCCTGGTTCTGGGCAGATTGCACCTAGAAAGTCATCAGGGCTCAGGGGCCATGTGCCTCGTTCCCTTCGGCTGCTCTGTGCATTGCCTCATTTTCCCCTTTCGGGAGACCGGCCCACCCTCCTCAGTCCCCATGGCGGAGAAGCACCTTCCCAGTGCTCCCTGGGGCATGTGAAGAGTCCACGCGCCTTTCCAACCTTCCTGTCATGCATTGTGTCTCTCTGTCTCTTCCATCCCTGCCTCCCTGGTTCCAGGCAAAGACTGACTGATCAGGTGCTTAACAGGTCTGGGGTCATGTAAACATGGCTGAAATCACCCTGGGTGAAAGTTAGCATAAGTTGTGAGGAGGACTGAAACACTAAACGACAAGTAACAATCTTAGAACAAAAGTTCTCTTTCTGGAGGAAAGGGGCCTGGCAGCTGCTTTCAAGGCCATCTGTGATTTCTGTCACTGGCCACCCTGGGGTCCTGAAGAGGAGGGAGTCTCAGCAGGGTGGGACAACAGCATGGGTAGGGCCTCTAAAAGCTTTGCACAGCCTCTGTTCAGAGTCTTCTCACCACCCTTCCCATGCTCATGCTGTGTTTTTCAGCTGGCCAAGCTGATACCCTCCACGCCCTGTCTGATGACCCTTATCTCAGCTAAAGAAAAGTCAAAGCAAAAAGCCCCAAAGGAGGAGAAGAGACATCCCTGGGCCCCTCCTACTCAGCACAACTTTCTGAAGAACTGGCAGCGTAACATAGCCCTGCGGAAGAAGCAGCAGGAAGCCCTCAGTGGTGAGCGGAGTAGACAGGGCCCCTGCCTGGCCTCCATCTGGCATCCAGGCTCTGCTGTGTTTGTTCTCTCCCCAACCTGCCCAGAGCCTGAACTCGGACTGACTACACTTCTGCCCTTCATTCCTAAGAGCTTGTGGCTCTTAAGCCTTAGTGGGTCCTGAAGTCAGTCAGGTGAGGGGCTGCCCGGTGCACAGTGCCAGGGCCCCTGTTGGTTCCGATGTGGTGGTGGTGGGGGGGGTGACTGCGTTCTTGCCTCTTTCTAGAACACCTGCAAAAGCCAGTGGGTGAGCTGCTCATGCACACTGGGGAGGCCTACAGGCGGATCCAAGAGGAGCGGGAGCTCATCGACCGTGCACTTCCAACACAGCATGATGGGAAAGTGAGGATCGCCTTCCCTAGGGCCCTTTGTGTGTGGGGGAAGCGGGGGCGTGGGGGGTATTCAGACACAGGGATGACTGGTCTCTGGCTGCACAGTTGGGGAAAGAACATCTATCCATGGAAAAGCATTGTTAAGCCCTTGAGGCCTTTACTACATTGTATTATTGGTCCTACTATTGGGTGTTCGGGGACTGGCCAGTTAGTAATTCAGCCTGTGGTGGCCACTGGGAGTCAGCTTGAGGGAGACATCACAGATGCTGCGTTCTTAGACTCACCTGGGTGTTTGTCTACCAAAAGACTTAAACTTTGTACAACCCAAGGCACCATGTTTTAGTCTGGTCTGCCAGTGTTGTGTCTCTATTTACCCACACCATCTTTCTAGGGAGTGGGGGTGAAGGCTACAGCAGGGCACCCAGAACACAAGAAAGCGGGTGCTTATCTTCTGCTATCCGGGCAGCAGTGAATTCCCCAGAGGGAGCATCTGGAGTGTGTGGTGCTCTCGTCTTCCAGCGGCACCACCAGCACCTGGCCAAGGTGTCAAGTGATGTGGCTCACTTGTCCTTCTTTACCAGGGCTCAGAGACCACTGGGTTCTGGAGTCGGCTGGAGTACTTGGGAGATGAGATGACGGGTCTGGTCATGACCAAGACAAAAACACAGCGTGGCCTCGTGGAACCTGTCACTTACATCAGGAAGCCCTTCTCCACCCAGGTGGAGACAGGTGAGGCGCAGGGCTGAAGCCAGCTGGCATCTCGGGCCTGGCCCAAGAAGTAGGGCAGTGGTTAGCATGGGTCTGCTGAGAGACAGACCTGGGGCCAAATTCTGGTTCGGGGTGACCTTAGGCAAGTCCCAGAACCTATCTGAGGTCCAGTTCAGTAAAACAGTGATAGAAGTGGTAAGAAAGTCAGAGCATGGCCTTAGCACCCAGCTGCCCCATCTGATGGTCCTAAAGCCATGTGCAGCATGTGACTGCATTGAGACGTGCTGTCAGTGTCAACCACATATTGGGTTTCGAAGATCAGAGTAAAAAATATATTTTATTAAGAAATTTGGGACCAGTGGTGGCTCACAACTATAATCCCAGCACTTTGGAAGGTCAAGGCAGGAGGATGGCTAGAGCCCAGGAGTTTAAGACTAGCCTGGGAAACATAGTGGTGAGACCTTGTCTCTATCCCAAAAACAACAACAACATTAGCTGGACGTGGTGGTGTGTGCCCATAGCCCCAGCTACTTGAGAGGCTAAGGCAGAAGGATTGCCTGAATCCAAGAGGTTGAAGCTGTGATGAGCTGTGATCATGCCACTGAACTCCAACCTAGGGGACAAAATGAGACCCTGACTTTTAAATATATATAAATTACATATTGAAATGATCATATTTTTGATACACTAGGTTAAATAACCTAGTTTACTAAAATGAATATCATCTGTTTCTTTTTACCTTTTTCAACATGGCATCTAGAAAAGGTTAAATGATAGCGGCTTGTGTTTGTGGTTTGCGTTTGTTGGGCACCGCTGCTAGAGAGCCTGCTTCACCTCCTGGTTCAAGTCCCAGCTGCGTTACTTTGTGACCTCTAGCGAATTATTTGGCCCCCTGGCCCTCAGTTTCTCCATCTGCAAAATACAGTGTTGTGAGAAGGCTAAATGAGACATGAAATGTACTCAGGGGGCCTGGCCCATCGTTAGGTACACAATTGAAGGTAGCTGCTATTATTTTGTTAAAATCCAAAGATTTGGCCATTTGGAAGTTAATGTTGCAGGAGTCCCGTGTGGGGCTGCTGAAGAGGTCTGGGTCAGAGGACTTGTGTCAGTGTTGTTGGGATGGGTGCTCCCAGAGCCCTGGAGAAGTGGAAGGGCCAGGGGGCATGGCACCAGCCTATGTTGAGGGTCCTTGGACCCCCTGTAGGATTGCCAGCCCAGAGGGATGCTTGGTACCGCTACACCTGGGACCGGAGTCTGTTTCTGATCTCCCGCCGCAAGGAGCTGCAGAGTGTCATGGCGGAGCTGGACTTCAGCCAGCAGGTTGGTGATGCCTCCTTGCCCAGCGGGAAGGCCCTTGGGAAGGTGCCTGTCTCTAGTCAGCTCATCTCTCCTTTCTTGGTCTCTCCGAGGACACTGACGGCCTGGAGGTTGTGGGCAGAGGGCGGCCCTTCTCGGCTGTCACGGTGGAGGACTACACAGTGTTTGAGAGGAGTCAGGAAAGCTCTTCTGAAGACACAATGTCCTTGTGAGTGGAGCCTGCACCCTAGAGAGAATCTGAAGTGTCCTCCAGCACCCATGAATACTGAAGGGCAGGCATTCTTCCCCAAAACCGGGGTGCCTCCATCCCAGCTTCTCTGGAGTACCCGCCGCTCCCTCCTCCAGCCCGTTCCAGCAGCTGTGCTGGCTTTTCTGTTGCCATCTGCTCCTTTTGACAACCAACGCCTCGTGGGGATTTCCCAGACTCTGCTTTGCTGGTTAAACGGGGCATCCCCAGACCCTCCCCCTCCTGTGTACAGCGAACCCTCTGGCATGGAGAGTCGATGTGTTTCAGTGCATGGCGAACAGCTCTGACAGGAGGGCTTGCAGGGGCTGTTTCTAAGCCCCTCCTACCTGGAGGCATGGGTCAGAAGGAAGCCGAGCTGGAGTGGGGCTGGTCATGTTTCCAGACTTCCTGGCAACCATCGCCATGTGCTCCGTGTGGCATGACTGTGGCAGGCTCAGGGAAAATAAGACATTGGTTTTCCTTACAGAGACCTGTTATCCAGCTCCTCGGATGTGACCCCTATGCCTGTTCTTGGCCCTTCTCTACTGTTCTGTGGAAAGCCGGCTTGCTGGATCCGAGGCAGTAACCCAGAGGACAAGGTAAAACGGCCTCCACCCTTCCTCGCCTGCCGCAGGTCCCCCTCGGTGCAGCCCCGATGTGGCTTTGGCAATTGCCAGCAAGGAGCCCACACAGTCTCCTATTTGCGGTTTGACCTGGTCATGCATTCAGCACATCTGAAAATGGTAACAGCAGCACTAACTTGAGCAAGAATAAAATCGCAAGGCTGGAAAGGGAGTGTCACAAGCCACCCAGCTTGTACCTAGCCCCACAAGCATGTAAATACACACAGACTCTCTCAAACAGGTATGTCGCTAAGAAGGTTCTAAAATACCCTACAGATGCCAAGAAGCAGACACATTCATTGGGTATAAAATCTGTTTTCTTCCTGTGAATGGGAACCTCAGAGACAGCCACTACCACTACTGGAGTATGAGACCACTCTGAGAGTGGCCAAGCGTGGGAGGCCTGGGACACGGGACTTTAGTGCTAAATCCAGAAATGTCCTGGGCAAACCAGAGTGAGTTGGTCACTCTAGACCAGGGTCTCCAGCAAACACATTTCTCCTGCCTCCTCCTTCTAGAAGCAAGTTGGAATTGCTGTTCGCTTGACCTTTGAAACTCTAGAACGAGAAATGACATCTTCAGAATTGACCGTGGTCAATAATGGCACAGTGGCCATTTGGTATGACTGGCGGCGGCAGCACCAGCTGGACACGTTCCAAGACCTGAAGAGAAACAGGATGCAGCGGTTTTACTTCAACAACCGGGAAGGTATCAGGAGAATCTGCCCTCCCTGTTGGCTCCTGTCCAGGGATGATCTTGACCTCAGTGTTTGTGAGATGCCAACATTGAGTTATGGCTCAGTTCCTGCAAGTTTGAGCCCCTCTTCCCACCTTGTCCCTCCCATTCCTTCTGTGAAGTGTGTGATCTAACTCTTCATGTCTGTTGAGACAGTGATGGCACCTTTGGGGACCCAGAGAAATGAACGGCTAGGATGGCCGACTATCCCTGTTTGCCTAGGACTTTCTCTGTTTTAGCACTCAAAAATCTCATGTTCCAGGAAACCTCTCAGCCCTGGGCAAACCCAGATGATTGGTCACCTGACCTGGGGCTCAGTCAGTATTATGCATGCAGACTTGGGGCTTTTCAACTCGTGTTGAAAAGCGCTGTCTCTGGCCCTCTTAGGTGTGATTCTGCCTGGAGAAACGAAAAACTTTTCCTTCTTCTTCAAGTCTTCAACTGCTGGGATCTTTAGGGAATCATGGGAATTTGGAACCCACCCTGCCCTCTTAGGTGGTGCCATCCTGCAGGTCAACCTCCACGCGGTCTCCCTGACCCAGGACCATTTTAGGGATGAGAGAAAGCTACTAGAGGTAAGGGACCCAGAACCTTGGCTCCTAAGGACACCAGATGGGTCATCCTGGTGATTTTGTTTCTCCCAGCCCAAGAAGTGAGCTGGATTTTTTGCAACAGGTGACTCTGCGAACACTTCCCAGGGCTTTGTGATGTAAAAGATGGGTGGACAGCCTAAGGGAGGACAGTCTGCAGCCCAACCATGTGGGCGCCACTGAGTTAGAAAGAAAGGAGATTGAACTTTAAGGTGCAGACTGCGTGGAGTGCACACAGAACATGACCCCTTGCTCCTGTGCTGTGTTTTGTCCACTGCTCTCTGGTACTGTACAGTGGGGTTGGAGTTAACTGACGAGACTTCAAAACCAGAGAGAACAATTTAAATAGCAGAGGCGAGCTTGCCCATGTCCCACTCAATAAGCAGACACCCTGGCATGATACGAGGTGGGAACTGGAATTCCGTGACCCCCAGTCAGTTTCACGGTATGGCCATCTTGTACCTGCTTCCTGGGATTCCTGGGAAAACTGTGCTTTTTTATTCATTGCGGCCCCCAAAACACAAGCCAGCTACTCTAGCCAGGGCTCAGCCAGTGGTGATCAAAAGTAATTTTGACAATGTCATGCTTGCTTTACTCAATGACTGTAAGACTGATGTCTCAAGTAAGGTGCCCCTCCGCCGGCTTTCTGTGGCACTGACTGCATGCCAAGCCAAAAGAAAGTTCACCACCATTATCAGAAGCACCCACACCGTGCACCCCACCCCTTCTTCCTAATCTGGAGAACGTGCTGTGAGACTGCTCGGCCCCTTGCAGGAATAGCTCTTTCTGGGACTGTCCCTCCTCTGAATTCTTTTCAGCCTCCTTTAGAAAACAAGGATGTCTGAACAGATCAAGAGGTTTTTGGGTCTTGGAATAGGCATGTGTGTGTGTGAGTGAGGGAGAGAGCTAAAGTAAGCCAGCAAGTAAGAGAGACAGACAGACAGATGCCCCGAACTCAACCCCTATTCCTAAGGCTCCCCTGAGGATGCCGGGTTTGAGAGACTGGGCTGCTGTCCTGTGCCACCTTCCCTTCTCCAGAGCAAACTGGTAGCTGGCGAGGCAGTCACCATCGCAGAGCACATGCTGCAGGAGCTGCTGATGGGGGTCTTCACCCCGGAGCGCGTGCCGTCCCCTGTGGACACCTACCTCACCGAGGAGGACCTGTTCCAGCACAGGAATCCTCAGGTGAGGCCCAGCGCAGTCCCTGCCCCTCATGCATGCCCTGGGTGACAGCAATCGCAAGCCCTTCTGTGTGCCAAGACCTGTTCTGAGCATCATCCATGAGTAACTCACTTTGTCCTCACAGCAGTCCTATGGGATGGGTACCATTTGTGTCCTCATTATACCCTGAGGATACCAAGGCCCAGAGAGGTTCAGTCATTTCCCCAAGATAACCTAACTAACGAGTGCACGCCTGGTGAGAGAGAGCATCACACCTCCTTCATCCAAACCCAGTCTTACTTGGAAGCCCAAATGCAAAAAAGCTTCAGCGTGGACATGCTCATGTTGAAGGGGAAGCGGGGGCCCCTCTGGTCACAGCTGCTCCTGCTGTCTTCCTCCCTGCCTTCTCCATCAGTGCTCTCAAGGGAACAAGGGAAGCCCGGGCCAGCAGGGTAGGCTCTGGGTGCCCGAGTTCCAGCCGCCCCCTCATGCATCTTCCCCTGCTTCTGCTGCAGCTATGTTACCAGCACCAAGTGGTGGAACACCTGCACAGACTGTGGCACCAGTACATGGCTCCACCCTCCAGGGCCAAGGAGGCCAGGCTAGGCGAGGAGGAGCGCCTCAGCCCCAGGACCCAGGTGTCAAAGGCCTCCACGAGCACCGAGCTCTCCCCACGCTTCAGGAGCCCGGTTTCGGAAACTCAACTGCACCGGCAGGAGAGTGAGTCCCCCAGGGATTTCCGAGATTCCACCGGGCTCCACAAGACGGGAGCAGGGACCAAGAGCTCTCCTTGGAAGAGCATCATGGAGGAGATCTTGGTGGAGGAGAGCCCAGACATGGAGAGCGCCAAGAGCTCCGGAGAGTTGGGTGGCCTTCCCCCGCCTGAGTGGAACCTCTGCTTGGAGGACTTCAGAAAGGTGTCTGAGACCTGGGAGGTTGGGAGGGGAATGGCCCTGGCATAGCCATGAGCTAGTACTCCTGTCCCAGACCAACAAGCGAGGCTCCAGCCGCCTCTTGTCCCACGGGCAGAGAAACAAACTCTTCTGAGGGCCGAGATAAAGCAGTTTTGGTTCATCTCTCTTTGTCTGGGGGCCCCAGGCCACTAGAGCAGGAGGGGCTCCCTGTTGACCTTGATCAACCTTGGAGAAGCTCCCACAGCAGGCACCCCAGACAGCTCTCTATGGCTGCAGCCCCTCCTGGCTCCTGGTCCTTGGCTCCCTATCCCCTGTCACCATGCCCATCACTAGAGGACACAGCAGCCCTTGTCCTGGGGCAGCACAGTTGCCCATGGTGCCTGTGCCCCTGCCAGGCAGTGAAGGTGCTCCCTGATGAGGCCCAGAGAGAGGACGCGCTGGTCAGGCTCAACAGGGCAGCCTTGGAGCTGTGCCAGGAGCAGAGGCCGCTGCAGTCTGACCTCCTGCACCAGATGTGGTAGGTATCCCGGTGGGAGAGCCAGCCCATTGGCTCCCCTTGTGGCATCTGGCCAGGGATCCTGGGAGGCAGTCCCCTTGAGCTCAGGCTGCTGAAATATGCTTTTGGGAGCCCTGCAGTACTGCCACTCCCTGGGCAGTGGTCACAGCAGAGCAAACATGGTGTGTGTTTTTTCCTTCCTCTTCTTTCCTCGTTTCTTACAGTGAGCAGGGGAATGAAACAAAGGAGAAGTCAGAAGGCAGTGAGAAGAGGGGCAGATTCCTTTATTTATTTATTTATTTAATTTTATTTTATTTTTTTGAGTTGGAGTCTCACTCTGTCACCCAGACTGGAGTACAGTGGCCGCTCCCGGCCACCCCAGCCTCGACCTGCTGGGCTCTGGCAATCCTTCTGCCTCAGCCTTCCAAGTAGCCGGAATTACAGGCGCGTGCTACCACGCCTGGCTGATTTTTTGATTCATTGTAGAAATGAGGTCTCGCTGCCCAGGCGGGTCTCGAACCCGCAGGCTCAGGCAATCCACTCACCTCAGCCTCCCAAAGGCGCAGGATTACAGGCTGAGCCACCGAGCCCGGCTGGGCAGATTCCTTTAAAAGCTTCCCTTCACTGTCGGCCTCTCTGGTCTCTGTTTGGAACTTGCCCAGATGAACCTCAGGGGCCTTTTAATTTTCTTTTTTTTTTTTTGAGTTGGGGTCTCACTCTGTCACCCGGGCTGGAGTGCATCGGCATGATCATGGCTCACTACAGCCTCGACCTCCTGGACTCCGACAATCCTTCCACTTTAGCCTCCCAAGCAGCTGGGACTGCTGGTGCATGCCACTACGCCCAGCTAATCTTTAAATTTTTTGTAGAGATGAGATCTCATTGTGTTGCCTAGGCTAGTCTCCAACTCCTGGCTCAAGCAATCCTCCCACTTTGACCTCCCAGAGTGTTGGGATTATAGGCATGAGCCCCATGCCCTGCCCTGGGGGGGCTTTTTGTAAGACTCTTGGAACACAGCTGGACCCAAGTCTAGTCATGGCTTCAAGCCAAAGCTTCCACTTGGAAGTAGGACTGAATCCATGCAGGCCTCCTAACCCTAGTCCTGGGCCTTTTCTTTTCTTTTTGGCTGCCAAGTCAGAACCCCATCTGAGGGCTTGCATGAGGTCTGGGCAGCACCAATGCTGACTGCCCGGGATGTGGCATTTCCATCACAATTCCTGCCACCAGGGTCTTTGAAGGGAGCCACTGAGCCTCTGCGGGCTCAAGACAAATGGGGCCTTGAAGGCTTTTCTCCAATATATCTTGCCCCCTCTAGTTTGCACCTGTGGAGAGATGTCATTGACAGCCTCGTGAGCCACTCCCTGTGGCTAAGGGCTCTGCTGGGCCTGCCTGAGAAGGAGACCATCTATTTGGAGGTGCCAGAGGAGCAAGGTTGGATGCTGTGCAGCCACACTCTGTGTAGCCTTTGCAGCCCTCTGCCCGGACGGCAGGGGTGCCTCGGCCAGTCCCTGTGGTCAGAACTCTGCTAGGATGCGCCCATGGAGTAGGCCCTTGCCGCCTTTCTATCGCTGCCAGGATTGGGACCCAGCAGTGACCACCTTACTTCCGTATTCCCACAGAAGCGAAATGACTTGTCCGTGACCATACCTGGGGGTGTGTCGGGACTGGGACAAGAAGCTGGGCTCTTCCCCTGCCCCACAGTCCTGCTCCACATGGGAACACACCCGAATGAGGGGCCCAAGGAAGACAGCGTCCTCCTCAGGGCCCTCCTTTGCCCTCAGTCTGAAGGAATTCTCAGCTGCCGAGGGCGCAGACAGCGCTCAAGACCATTTCCCTTTGCTTTCCCATCTCGTGTCAAGCCTCCTCACTTGCCTGTGGCATCCACTAGGCCTCAGGGTGCCTGCCACAGCTGTTTTCGCTCCCTTCCCTTACATCAAAAATCCCTTCCTGTCACAGAGGTGAAGGTGCCTGCCGGGAAAGTTGGGAAGGAGGAGAGGAGAGGGGCGGCCCAGGAGAAGAAGCAGCTGGGAATCAGAGACAAAGAGGACAAAAAAGGAGCCAAGTTGTCCACAAAAGAGGCATGCTGGGATATGCTCCAGGCCCTGGGGGCAGGGAGGGCAGCCAAGGCACTGCAGAGGTGGGTCTCTTCCTTGGACCCCTTCCTTGGGTCGTGCCTGGCTCTCCTGGTGAGCTGCTGTTGAGAGTGTCCTGGGTCGACCTGGGGGCTACTCAAGCCTGCACATGTCCCCCCCCTTTACGCCCCCCTCGCCCCCGCAGGACCGTTCCACCAGCAGGAAGCACAAGGCAAAGGATGACAAGAAAGCCACGAAATCTATAAGCCGGGACAGGCTTTCCTTGGAAGACTCTGCCCCTGACAGCACCCTCCCTTCTCAGGAGCCCATAGACCCCCTGGTCATGGAGAAATATACCCAGAGGCTGCACACTGAGGTGAAGGAAGCACCTAGCAGCCACGCCCCTTGCCCCACCTGCATGTGTGACAAATGATAAATGGCCACTCCATCCATGGTGGAGCAGAGCCACCCCAGGGAGGCCATCCTAGCATATGAGACAGGCCTTGTGAATAGGCAACATGCATAGCAAGTAAGGTGGCGAGCACTGTGGAAAGAACAGATAAATGGGGCGAGGAGTGGAGGCAGGTGGCATCCAGCGAAGGCTTGAAGGGAGGTGAAGCTTGTCCTAGGCAGGAGAGCAGTTGAGGCAGGGAAGGAGGGAGTGGCCCACAGGGAAGGAAGGGAGAGGGTGGTGGGGAGGAGGCTGCGGGAGGGGGAGGTGCTTGCTTGACCTGGGATTTCTCTGAGTGAAGAGTTTTACGTAGAAGAGTGATGCGGTCTGACTTGGCCTTTAGAAGATGGCCCTGGCTGCTCTTTGGAGAACAGACTCTGGAGGAGCCAAGAGGAAGGAAGCCCTCCTCTTCTGCCACTCCCATTTCTTCCCTGTGTTGGGTGCACACTGGCAGAGGCGTCCCTTGGGAAAACACCAAGCGGGGTGCATTTCCATCCACTGTAAGGGTTTTGAAATGGGTGTGTCTTCATCCTGATCTGTCCTTAAGCAGCAGGTTCTGAGAGATCCACCCAGGTGTTTTGATTTTTGTTGTTGCCTGTTTGAGAGAGGAGGCCCACAGAGCCATGTTCCATATGGCAGTGTGTCTGATGGCAATGCTTTGTCTTCCTCATGTGGGCAGCCGGGGAGCTGGGATCACATTGACCAGAAGTCCCATTTGGTGCTGGTGACATCCCTGAGTTTCTTTTATTCTTTTTTTTGTTGTTTTTGAGTTGGAGTCTCACTCTGTCACTCAGGCTGGAATGCAGTGGCGTGATCAAAACAATAACAGCTCACAGCAGCCTCCATCTCCTAAGCTCAGGCAATCCTTCCACCTGAACACCCTGAGTAGTTGGGACTACAGGCACACACCACCACACTCAGCTAATATTTTGGTCTTTTTGTAGAGGTGAGGTTTCGCTATGTTACCCAGGCTGGTCTTGAACTTCTGGGCTCAAGCAATCCTTCCACCACAGCCTCCCAAAGTGCTGGGATTACAGATGTGAGCCACCACACCCCCAGCCATTACTGAGATTTCTGATGGTTGATGGGTTCCAGAAAGTAATTAAAGGGCTCTGAAGACCCCTGAAGTAGACTCTTTTGTGGCTTTTTGATATTCAGAATCAACTTGCCTGGGCTAGTGTGTTGGAGACCTTTCAGTATGTGGATCTGTGATCTTATAGGATGAAAAGTTGGCCTGGGGAGGCCACAGTAGAAAAGGGAACTAAGTCCAGGCCCACCTGGAAGGGCTGAGTGGGCGCTGCTCTCCAGGTTCCTGGAGTTGCGCCTTGAACACTTCTAGGCTCTAGGGCTTCTACCGGTCAAAGGCACAGTGCGGGATTATCTCCCAGACCGATGGGAAAATAAAACTGTCTGCAAAGACAGAACTTCTAAAAAACTCACAACTTTGGCTTCTACCCTCTCTAGTTGTTCCTAGTGGCACAGGTGATGCAGAGGTGCTCCTGCAGAGCAGACCTTTGCCTTTGATGTTTGTGCCATTCTTCCAGGTCTATGGGTTGCTGGACACTCTGGTGACCGACCTGATGGTCCTGGCCGATGAGTTCAGCCCCACACAGAATGTCGAGGAGCTCCTGCGTCTTTGCAGCTGACTCTTGGCCCAAGCAGCCTTCTGGGAAACCTGTTAACCAACAAGTCAATAAAGAAGCTTTTCGTTTCTACCACCTCTGTGGTGCCTCTGTATCTTGGATGCTGGATCTTGGTGAGGTCAGTTCCCAGTCCAGGTACCCCCATGTCCCGCCTGCCCTCAGATCCCTCTCCCAGCTCCTCTGGGAAAGATAGACACAGCTGGGGAGATGATGTGAGGGAGGAAGGGCAGAAGAGCAAGTTGGTGACTGGACAAGGAATGAGTCGGGTGACAGGACAGAGTGTGCCACTCCCCGTAGTCCCTGCCTCTGGCTTTCTTGGCCCGCACTTTTAGGGTCATGCTTCCTGGAGCCCTGTCTTCCTGAAGTGTCACCAAGTTGACAGAATGGGAGCTGGAGGAGAATAAGACCCCATGGGACCTGACGCCCTGACATCCTCTGGCTTCAGCTGGGTCCCACCGCCCCATCCCAGCCCCTAAATATCACACCACACCTCTTAAACTCGAAACTTGAACGTTATCTCACCCCCTTGTTATTTCGGGGTCTAGTCTGTCTCATCCCCTTCCTCATCTCAAACCATCTGGCCTTGAGCCATCTTGCTGCCTTAAAAGCAGCCACTGGACTTCACTCTACCTCTCTGGCTCAAGGGACGTGAAGCGGGCAAGAGATGGCTCTTGGGAAGAAAGGTATTATTAGCTCAGACTCACTACCAGAATTGTCTTCTGTCAGTCACAACCATTTGGGGCTGTGTTTCAATGGTCGGTGGGTGGGCTTATCTCTTTTTTAAGAGTTTGCTGATGGCTCAGAAAAGGTGTGGGTGGGAGGCTGGGGAGGGGCTGCAGGCTCTAACCCCCCCCCTCCAGGCTGCCTTTGGTGTTCCCCATTAGGACCTCATGGGCCTCCTCACTTGAAGGAGGCAGAGGTTGGAGGGAGCAGGACACTCATCTCTGTGTGGGAGAGGCAGAGGGGGCTGAGGAAGCCAGCGGGGACCCCAGAGAAGGCAAATCCTTTAATGGCCTCCTGGCCCAGAAGAGGAAGGGAGGGGTAAGGGGGGTTTGGAGCTCCTGCAACCCACCCCCCATTTGCCGTTAAAGAGGCAGCGGAAGAGTTAACTCATCGCAGAAGGGAGTGAGTTGCAAGCACTGGGTCCGGTTTGCACCTCCTGGGTGCCGGCAGGCAGGCCTCCCAGCTCTGAAAGTCTGAAGGCACGCCTGCCAGGCCAGCAGGAAGGGGTTAACCGTGCCTGCTTCCTCCTGTGTCCTGTTACAGCTGAGGCAGACCTGCCCAGCCAGCTGAGCAACTTTCCTCTGAGTGCTGCCTGGCGCTGGCTGGCCAGGGGTCCTGGAAGCCAACGGGCGGAGCTGCCCCCCACTCTGGGACCCTACCGCTGCCCTGCTGAGAGGGCTGCGCCTCCTGGAAGCGGGTGGGTCTCTGGGACGAGGGTCCATGGTGGATGGCTCTGGAGACGTTCCCGGGGCTGTGCCGTTCCCCCGCCGTGCAGGTCGGAGGGTCACCGCAGAGGCCACTCGGGCTGGGGCCAAGGGAGCCCACACCCGAGGTAAGCTCCCTCCCTGACCCCTCCTCCCCAGCAGTGATGGAGCCCCGCCTGGAGGTGGGGCACAGAGTGGGCTTGGGCTTCACCAGGTTCAAGGGAGGGGGCACCGAAGGCAGAGGATCCGGGGGAGGCTACAGCCCTGGAGGCTTCTTGCCTGCCGTCCCTCCCACCCGGCAGCCCCCAGGAAGGGACCCAGGGCCTGCTCCCCACCCCTTCCCAGGACTTCGCATCTGCAGTGGCATTCCCCACACACTCCAGCATCTCCGCTCTTCCCTCTTCCCTGTCCGGATGCACACCTCTAGCCTCAGGGCAGCCCCCACCCTGTTCCCGAGCCCCCTGGACTCAGCTGCTCCAGTGCCGATGAGGTTGTTGACCGAAGCTTAGTGCTAGAGTTCACCTCCGTCCCTCCAGCATCAAGAAGGACACTGCCATTCCCCATTACTCACGCCGGACCTGGACCTGGTGGGATGCGGAGTGGGTGTGGGCTGCTGGGGACACACACAGGCATTGGACAGACTCATGCACGTGAGACTGGACAGATCTGGGTCCTTTCGGCCTCTCTGAGTCCCACTCTGGGATGAGCCATCAGCTTTTTTCTGCCCTGACTTTTAGGGATCGCTCCAGGTACCCCAGTCCAGCGGTTCCCGAGATAAGCAGCCCCAACCCCTGCCCAGCTCTCCCTCAGACCCCGTGTGCAGGAGGGAGTTGATCCTTTGTGTCCCCAGAGCAGGTCTCACTGCTGCTGCCATCCCCCCAGACTGCTCCCGCCTCTGCCCTCTCCCCACCTCTGAATCGGCCTCCCAGGCCCTGCCTTCTCAGTGCCCTTCCCTCCATCTGACAGGGTCTGGCTCAAGGTCACTGCAGTAATTCCATACCCGGCCGCCCGGGGCTGCCGCTGCCACTGCTGCCGCCGCTGCCTTATCGGCTGCTGGGTTTCTGTTTCACTTGCTTTTATTTCTGGGCATATTGTGTTCGATAAAACCCTCTGCTTGTAACACCGTTGGCCGCACTCCCGACTGCTCCCTCCCGCGTTCCTTCCTCTCCTCCTCCCCCTCCAAGCTCCCTCATTCTCGCCCTGCCCCCTCTTCCTCCCTGCCTTGTCCCCTCAAACGCCAGGGGAGGGAGGTCACGCATCGCCCACGTCTGTGACCTTTCTCTTCCCCCAGCTCTAGCAAAGGTGGGCAGAAAATGCCCACCTTCTAGAACAAACATCTAGACTGGGCCATTGGGTCCACCCCGAGGGCCCCCTCCTAGGAAGGCCGGCACCCCCACCCAGGCCCAGCAGGAGGGCTGGGGCAGCCTGGCCCAGGTAGGGCTCTGGTGGAGTCAGGATGCCCGACTGGTTCTTCGAGTTCCAGCGGCCAGCAGGGAGGGGCGTGCACTGGGCGGGCTCTGGTGCACATTATTTCCCATCTTGACGCCCGCCACCCGCCAGCTGGGGAGGTGAAGGCTGGTCTGAGTCACTAGCGAGGGGGAGGGCAGGAGTTAAACAAGTTGTGGCTGTGGCATCCCCACAGAAGGCCCGCCACCGCTGGACAGAGAGACAGAAGGTAGGCAGTGCTTGGGACCCGCACTCCCTCTCCCCGGCCTGCTCCCACAGGAGCCCACCCTCTGGGCTCAAGCTTTCTCAGGCACCTGGGCCCCCGCCAAACCTGCCAAGGCCTGTGGGGCCGCTTTGAACTCAGCCCGCATCGGCATCGCAGTGGGGCTGAGGTGGAGCTGGACGGCCTTCTGATCCCTGCCTGCTGGAGCCTGGGGACCAGCTGGGGCACAGCCGGGGAGGGGGTGAGGGTGCAGTGAGAGGCACAGCCACCATGGGTGTTTGTGGGGGGGATGAAGTGGGAGTTCTGCAGCCTGTGTGTGTGTGGGTGTGTGTGTGTATGTGTGTGTGTGTGTATGTGTGTGCGCGTGCCTTCATGTATGCACACACTGTGCTAGTGCTGGAGGAACCGTGGTGGCGGAGGGTCCCGTTTCTTAAAAGGCCTTGGGCAGACCTTCCTCTGTCCTGGCCTAGATTTGCTTTCTGCAGGCAGCCTGGACCTGCAGCTGTGGGGAGGGAAGTGGCTTGCCCTGATCCTCCCCTCTGCTGGGGTGTGGGAGGTCCCCCGTGTGGCCAGGGCCTTGAGGATTTGGAGAGCCCAGACAGTCCCTGCCCACAGGGAGCTTCCATTCTGGCTGAGCAGGTGGGACTGAGACAGTAAGACAATCAGATGGATTCATTACCAACTCCGTGACACTGACCATAAGTATTGGATTAGCCTTTCGGAGACTTAGGTGTTAGTCCCAGCTCTGCCACCTACCAGCTGGGCAGGTCCCAGGGCTCTCTGGCCTGGCCTCTGCACTCTTGTGTGTCCATGCAGGGGAGGGGAGGGGAGGTGGCCTCCGAGAGGCTGCCTTCCCAAACGCCCCTCCCTCTCTTGCCTTCCGAGCTCAGCATCCCCTCCGAGCTGTCAGCTGCTGTTCCTCGCCTTGCTGGTTCACTCCTCCTCACACTTCCCTTCGGATCTTGGATCTCAGCTCTGCCGCCACCTCCTCTAGGAAGTCTCCTCTGATTCTCCTGGCTTGGGTCTTCCTGTGCTGGTCTGCACTCCCACACTAGACTGTGATTTTCTGTACCCTCTCAACTGAACGTGGGTGGACCAAGATGTGTGTTCTGTGCCTGGCATAGTGCCTGGCTCAGAAAAGGCCTCCAGGAAATAGGTGTTGAAGGCATCAAACTACAAAAAGTAACAGTATGAGAGAAGTGGAGAGAGCACAGAAGAGCTGGAAAGGACGGGGCTTAAGCTGGATCTTGGCAGAAGCGAGGAGGGAGCCAGCAAAGTAAGGGTGTTCCTGGCGTCCCTGGGAGAGCCCTCCCCGAGGCCGTGCGTGCTGGGGCTGGGCTGCCTGGGGGCACCCTGGCCCCCCACCTACCAGCACTGATCTTGGAGTAGCCACCCAGTACCCCTCTGAGCCTCACTCTCCCCATCTGTCAATGGTATGATTGTGAAGACATGTGAAGCACTTTTAAGTGCCTGCTGAATAAGTAAAACAAGAAAAATAAGTGCCCGCGCAGGCTGTTCCCGGCAGCAGGGACACTCTGGCCGGGCAGGGTTTCATCGGTCAGCAGCTGAGTGCCCAGGGAGGTGGGTGACTGTCTCTGAGCTCAACCCTCTCTTCTCCAGCTCCATGCGGAACCCCAGGACACAGCCGCCCTGCTGAGAGCACGGCAGCCCATCCTCCGAGACCGTGACCTCGCGACGGTGGCCCTCGGCCCTCCACCTCCAGCGGGGGTGGGGGCCGCCCACCTCCAGGTCCCCGGCCATGACAACGTCCGCGCTCCGGCGCCAGGTGAAGAACATCGTGCACAACTACTCCGAGGCAGAGATCAAGGTGCGCGAGGCGACCAGCAATGACCCCTGGGGCCCGCCCAGCTCGCTCATGTCGGAGATCGCCGACCTGACTTTCAACACGGTGGCCTTTGCCGAGGTCATGGGCATGCTGTGGCGGCGACTGAACGACAGCGGCAAGAACTGGCGGCACGTGTACAAGGCGCTGACGCTCTTGGACTACCTGCTCAAGACGGGCTCCGAGCGGGTGGCCCACCAGTGCCGCGAGAACCTCTACACCATCCAGACGCTCAAGGACTTCCAGTACATCGACCGTGACGGCAAGGACCAGGGCGTCAACGTGCGCGAGAAGGTCAAGCAGGTGATGGCCCTGCTCAAGGACGAGGAGCGGCTGCGGCAGGAGCGAGCCCACGCCCTCAAGACCAAGGAGCGCATGGCGCTGGAGGGCGCGGGCATCGGCAGCGGGCAGCTGGGCTTCAGCCGCCGCCATGGCGAGGACTACAGCCGCTCGCGGGGCTCCCCCTCCTCCTACAACTGTGAGTGAGCCCAGCGTGGGGCTGGGACAGGGAGGTGGCACCCCGCCTCAGAGGGATGTTACGGGGATTCTGAGATCAAGAATGTGCCGTGCAAGACACACACCTGACACGTAGTAGGGACATTATGGGGATTCCAAGATCAGGAGTGTGCCATGCAAGACACACACACCTAGCACGTGGTAGGGGCGTTTCAGGGATTCCGAGATCAGGAATGTACCATGCACGGCACACATCCGGCACATAGTAGGGATGTTACGGGGATTCCGAGATCAGGAATGTGCCATGCAAGGCATACACCAGGCACATAGTAGGCACACCACAAGTTAGCTCAAAGAATCATGTTATTAGATATTTGTTGTTACCGTTAGTTCGCTGTCTGATAGTATGGCATGGTGGTGGAACCCTGGCTCTGGAGTCAGATCGCCGTCTTTATTCTGCCCCACTCCAAGCTGTGTGACCTGGGTACCCAGCTTTCTGGATCTGTTTCCTCACCCACGAAATGGAGATAAGCTTACCTACCTCCGTTGTTTGATCTGAGAATTAATTGAGACCAGGCCCAGGAATGTCCTTGATACTGCCCAGACAGGTGGCATTCTCCTTCATCCCCCTGCTTGAGGGCACTGCCCTTGAAAACAGGGGTGGCTGCTAGGCATCCCTGGTGCTCCTTCCCCCCACCCCCTGCAGTGAGGGCTTCCCTGATCTGAGGAATGCTCCGAATGGCGTGCTGCTTTCAGAGGCCCTTGACAGCTGGCTGAACACTTTGAGGCTGTGACCTTACTTGACCAAAACCTCCCACCCTCCCACGCCCCTTGGCCCCCAGCAGGATGGGGTCATTCTGGAAGAGTTCAAGAGCTGGATTCAGGGGACCTGGGTTCAAGTCCTTCAGGACCCTGGCCAGGCGTCCCTCTGGGCTGTCTTTGCAAGTCAGGAAGAGAGTGCAGTCTGCACCGCCGGGGTGGGACGGGGACCTTCTGTAGGACACCCACATACTGCCCGGCCTACAGGGGCCTTGGATGGCCTCTTTGAGCCTCAGCTGCTCAGCAGGTGGAGGGCTGTGGGAGCCGGTGGGTCCTGATGTGATCACAGGCCGCTATGGTCTTTGCAGCCTCCTCTTCATCCCCCCGCTACACCTCCGACCTGGAGCAGGCCCGGCCTCAGACATCAGGGGAGGAGGAGCTGCAGCTGCAGCTGGCCCTGGCCATGAGCCGCGAGGAGGCCGAGAAGGTGAGGCCCCACGGGGGGGGGGCGGACTGGTGGGCACGTGAGAAGGGAGAGGTGTCTGGGTATCCCCAGTTTTGACGTGGGCCTGGAAGCCCCACTCCTGCTCCCAAGAACAGCACAGGACCCATCAGTGTCCTTGGGCTCTCCCAGGCAGGGTCAGCCCCCCTGCCTCCAGTCCTCTCCAGCTGGGCCATTATGCTGTTGGGGGCCTCTTGGTGGGGAGGGGGAGTGTGCTCATAGGCACATTCCTAGGGGATCCTGAGATATGCTGTCCCCCATCAGTTGTTCTTTGGGGGGACGTGGATGGTCCTTGATATCACCTTCTTTGCCATTACCTCTATGGATCCATGAAGACCAGGCAGGAAGCAGCGGGGCCTCACACAGCAGGGTTTGGGGGCCCTCAGGAGATCCGGATGAAAGTGATCAGTCTTCTTGGTTTTTTTGTTTTTGTTGTTTGAGAAGGAGTCTCACTCTGTCACCCAGGCAGGAGTGCAGTCGCACGCTCACAGCCACCGCAGCCTCGACCTGCCGGGCTCAGGTGATCCTTCTGCCTCAGCCTTCCAAGAAGCTGGAACCACAGGCATGTGCCACCATGCCCGGCTATTTTTTTGATTTGTTGTAGAGATGAGGTCTTGCTGAGTTGCTCAGGCTGGTCTCGAACCCCTGAGCTCAGGCAATCCTCTCGCCTCCGCCTCTCAAAGTGCTGAGATTACAGGCTTGAGCCACCATGCCCAGCCTCTTCTTGGTTTTTAAACTGCATCTCAGACCAAGGCAGGAAGGAGGCCATGCCCATGCTGCTGTCACTGGGTGGGCATCTCTGTCTCTGCGTCCCCGCCTTCCCCACCCCCCGCCCTGGGCAGGGCTATGGGTGGGAGCGCTGGGCCATGTTCACCCCTGTCTTCCTCCCTCACAGCCAGTCCTCCCAGCCTCCCACAGGGACGAGGACCTGCAGCTGCAGCTGGCTCTGCACCTGAGCAGGCAGGAACACGAGAAGGTAGAGGGCCAAGCCCTGGGTTCCAGTGTTGCCGCTGCTGCTGCTGGTGGAGGTGCTACCCCGGCACTAACAGGCTCCTTCTGCTGCCCCTAACTCTCTGTGCCACCCACCCTGCTCCCTCTCCGTGACTCCAGCCCTGGGGGTGCAGGTCCTTGAGTCCAGCCTGGACCTCTCATGTGCCCTCTCCTTCTGTGCCTTCTGCAGGAGGGGAGGTCCTGGCGGGGAGATGACTCCCCCATGGCCAATGGTGCTGGGGCCACCGTCCGCCATCGGCGGGACAGAGAGCCCGAGAGAGAAGAGAGAAAGGAGGAAGAGAAGCTGAAAACCAGCCAGGTAGAGAACGGGTCAGGGCACGTGGCTGGACAGGGCCTGGAGAGGATTTGCAAAGAGTGCAGAACAGTCTTAGTATACAGCAAGCACTACTTAAGGGTTAAATGAAGATGATGGTGAGGGGAGGGGGAGCAGCCCCTGGTCACAGCATGGGCTGGTGACTGAGCTCACAGAAAAGGAAGGTGCACAAGAATCTTGATCTGAGCTCCCTGGACTTGGGTTCTGGATCTGATGCCACTTACTTGATGACTTGGGGGACATCACTGTCTTAGCCTCAGATTCCTCTTCTGCACAGGGGGCTTGTGGGAGAGTTCCAGCTCTGACACGCTAGGATTACGTGATACTGTCTATCGAGACAGGGGTGGGCTCAGGCACCGGGTGCTGGAAACATCTTGGGCTCCTACACTTATTTTCCAGGATGGGGGAGTAGGTCACTGCTGGGGGAAAGCCACCCCCCAAAGCTGTCCACGCCACCCCGGGCACCTCTGTCTCCTTTCTGCCCATGTCCACTGTGGCCAGTTTCTCTTGGGCACTGACCTAGGGGAGGTAGGCTCGTTGTAGATCTGTCCTTTCCCTCCCGGCCCCCTTCTGCTGGCCTTGATTCTACCCCAGGGCTGCCTCTCTCTGGTAGTGTGACTTCAGGCCAGCCCTTTCCCATCTCTGGGCCTCAGCTGGCTCCTCTATAAAATGGGCACATCGCCTGCCCTACTTCACAGAGTTGTTGTGAAAACCAGGCACTCCACGGATGAGGAAACATTTTGTAAACTATAAAGCACCGGACAGAGGTGCGGGCTGTGAGCAGGTATTTGTGGAATGAATGCAGCAGAGAATGAGCTGGGCTGGGCTCACAGGTCAGGGCCTGCCCTCCCTTGGGGCCCCGCCCCCTGCTGAGCCTTGGCTGTCTCTCCCCTCCACAGTCCTCCATCCTGGACTTGGCCGACATCTTCGCACCTGCCTCGGCCCCGCCCTCCACACACTGCTCTGCTGACCCATGGGACATCCCAGGTGGGCACGCAGGCCTGCCAGCGGCTCCCGGCCTGGAGCGAGAGCCCCCTCCTACCCAGCCACTGGCTGGCAAAGTGCCTCCTCCCAATCGCTGAGGGCCAACGGGCAAGTCCCCCACCACCTCAAGCCCTCCACTACCTCTGCCACACCGCTTTCGCGGAAGTCCCAGGGAGCAGGTCCTAAGAGCCCAGAGAATGTCCGGCACCCTCACTCACTCAGCCTGTGAGTGAGTGGGAGGTGGCCTGAGTCGCCCATGCCCGAGGTCCAGGTTCCTGGGATAACCTGCTGGATACGGCCTCCAGCTTGCTGGGTGGTCCTGAGTCTGTGGCCCACCTGGGACATGGACCCCCATCCCTCCCAGTTTGGGCCAGGGAACTGGACAGGGTCCCGGACAAGGGACAGGGGTGGGTCTGGAGTCATGTCTGTGCTGTTCCCATTTCAGGTCTTAGGCCGAACGCAGAGGCCAGTGGCTCCTCCTGGGGGCCTTCTGCAGACCCCTGGTCGCCGGTCCCCTCCGGACACAGCCTGTCCCGAAGCCAGCCCTGGGACTTGCCTCCCATGCTCTCCTCCTCTGAGCCCTGGGGCAGGACCCCAGTGCTTTCCGCTGGGCCCCCTGTCGCAGACCCCTGGGCACTGAACTCTCCCCGTCGAAAACTTCCCAGCACTGCGGCTGACCCCTGGGGATCCTCCAAGGAGACCTCTGACACACCTGGTGAGCAGAGGGCCAGAGGGTGTGAGTGGGAGGCTGGGGGCTTTGGGGCCCCCTTCCCTCCAGTGTTAAAAGGGCTGCTTCCTTGGAGAGGAGTCAGACCAGCGTCTTTTCGCCAACCCCCCTCTCTCTCCCTGCCCGGCTGGCCCTAGGTGGTGCCTCAGCCTTTGACCCGGCCTTTGACCCGTTTGCCAAACATTCAGAATCCACGGACGCCACGGAGGGGCCTGAGTGTGCCCTGTCCTCCAGGAAACCCAGCAGCCCCGTGGGTGAGCAGGAAGCTGACAGGGGCTCTGGGGAGCGAGGGCCCTCCCAGGGTGGCTCCTGCCCTCTTCTTCCCGCGTGGGGGCAATCCCTCTCCCAACCAGTGAGCTCCAGCGTTCTGTTCCAGAGCTGGACCTGTTTGGAGACCCCAGCCCCAGTTCCAAGCAAAACGGCACGAAGGAGCCGGAAGCCTTTGACCTGGATGTCCTTGGGGAAGCGCTGACCCAGCCCAGCAAGGAGGCCCGAGCAGCGTGCCCGACCCCCGAGTCCTTCCTGGGCCCCTCCGCCTCTTCCTTGGTCAACCTGGACTCGTTGGTCAAGCCGTCCCAGGCCGCGAAGACCCGGAACCCCTTCCTGACGGGTAGGCTCCCCCTCGGTGTCCCCCGGCGCGGGGGGACGGGGGCTGCTTTGAGAGCCCAGCCTCCGCCCCCTCCCCCTCCCCAAGCCCCTGCCGCTCCAAGCCCCTCCACTGTCGTTCCAGGTCTCAGCGCACCCTCCCCCACCAACCCGTTCGGCCCAGGCGAGCAGGGCCGGCCCACCCTGAACCAGATGCGCACCGGGTCCCCCGCGCTGGGCCTGGCGGCGGGCGGGCCCGTCGGGGCGCCCCTGGGCTCCCTGACCTGCAGCGCCTCCCTGCCCCTCCCGCTCAGCAGCGTGCCGGCCGGCCTGGCCCTGCCCGCCTCGGCCAGCGCCTTCCCGCACGCGGGCGCCTTCGCCGCGCTGCTGCCGCCGCCGCTGCTGCCCACGTCGGGCTCGGGACCGCTCCCCCCGGGCCCGCAGGCCGGCACCAACCCCTTCCTCTGAGCGCGCGCCCGGGCCGGCCGGCGCGCCTGCGCACGGCGCCCGCCTCTCGGCCCGCGGCGGGCCGGGGGGACCGGCTGAGCCCGTGCAGGCCGCCCCGCAGCTGGAGACCCCCGGCATCCCGGGAGCCGGAGACTGAACGCCCCATAATAAAGACCGCAGCCCTCGTCCTCAGCGCTCACCCGGTGGACTTCTTGCGGGGCGCGGTGGCTGGGTCTTGAACACAGCAGCAGTCGCCGGCTGCCAAGGAAACGACTACTGCACAACTTGGGGCTCACCGCTGCTCCCACCTCCCTTGCAGCTTCTCTCGACCCCCCTCACCTTCATCCCCGTCAACCTGGCCCCTTGGCGTCCAGATGCCCCTGGGCTCTTGCTCATTTGGCCATTTCATGCATTGATCACACTTGGGCGCTGGTCTCACCGCAAGAGACCAACAGCAACAGGCACTTGTTCCCATTCCTGCAGACGTTGGCTCTCCAAGGTAGAGGATACTGTGGCTCGCTCCTGGTTCACGACTGACACGTCATTTGTGGGGTCTGGTGCAAAGCGAAAATGGGGGACTCCTGGCTAAGAGCTTCGAAACCGGGACAGCAGAGCATGATGCCAAGCGCTTGACGGGTCTCTCACTTGTGCCAGGAGACTGAGGCTCAGAGAGGCTGAGTGGCATGCTCAAAGTCACAAAGCCAGCAGGGCTGGGGCTGGGACTCCGAGTCAGACAGTCTGGCTCCCGGGCCAGGAGCTTGCAGGCTGGGCCCCAGACTCAAGTCAGCAAATATTGACGGACTGCTGCGGACAAAGTGCTGGGCTCACTGGGAGGGGTCCAAGAACTGCCACGCCCACAGCCTCCGGGAGGTCACGAACCGTGGGCATGTGACATGGCTGCGGCGTCTTTGTTGTACTGAGTCACCTTACGTTGGGCTCTGCCCTCTCCCCCTTCACGGGGCTGTAGGAGGGCTCAGCCATGCAGCGGGAATCTGTCCCCTCCTGGGGGCTTTTGTGGGGTCTGGGAGACCAAGGGTGGGGCAGGGCCTGTTACTTCATTGAGGGAGGCCACCACGGTCACCCTCACCCCTTGGCTAGTCAGTGCTCCCGATCACGGGACCCCTGGCCATGGACGTGTCTCGGAGGACCCCGTTTGGGACGCTGGAGCCAAATGGCTTTCCACCAACGTCGGTGGGGTGCGGGGACGCAGTGTCGCTCTCCTTCCTGGGGCGGGCACGGCAGAAAGGCATCCCACAGTGACTGTAACAGACAGAACGCTCAAGAACGCCCACTTAGGAGTCCGACCAGCAGGGCTCAAAACTGTGCTCCTTAATCAAGATTTGACCTTAATCTTATAATCACTTAGTAATAAGTGGTTATACACGCTGAGTAAATGACTTCACCTCTACGCCTCTGTGCCTCTGCTTCCTGACCTGTCGAATGGGATCTTAAAGCTGTTCTGTGGATGCCCCAGGCCAGTGTCCCTTCTGCTCGGGGCCCACCCTCCTCAGAGCAGACCGCGAGGAATAAACCCACCATGCCACTCACTCCACTCACACCTGGGAAGTTTCCACCCTTCTTGGTCCCTGGCCCAGCCTTCGTGTGTCTCTCCTCCCTGGGCCCTCTTCTTCTACACTGGCTTCCCCCTGGACTCCTGAGGGAGCTGTTTTGTCTCCCACAAAGAAGGGGTTGGCACTTTGGGGCCATTTTCCTCTCTAGAAGACCCCGCCTCCTTGGAGGCTGGTGCCACCATGACCTGGCATACCCACTGCAACAGGTCCACCCCTCCGCCTCATTCTTGGGAGATTTGAGACTTGCCCACCTCTTCGCACCTGGATCTTACCTCAACCTCATGTGACTCCATTACCCAAGGGGGGACCTCACCACCCCTGACCTCTCAGCTCCCCTCGCCCAGGGTCACACTTGGGGGCTTGTCCTCACCCCAAACTCCTTTCCATTCGAGCCAGGTTCTGGTCCTCTGAGCCTTACCCCAGGCCTTCCAGCTGGGGTGTATTCTCTGGAGCAACCCCCAGCCTGCCGGCCCTTCCGATGCCCTACTCACTCCCCCGCCCCCGTTCTCGGGGCCCAACCACTCCCCCGCCCCGTTCTCGGGGCCCTTCTCTCCCTGAGAGCTTCGATCCCTTTCTCTGGACCGAATCCTTCCCCGATTCGTGTCTTAATTAGCTTCATCCATCCAGACCGTGTCTTTCCATCTCTCCCCTCACGCCAAGTGCCCGCCCTCTCGCTCCACTCCACTTCCTCTCCCTCCCTCCTCAGACTTATCTGGTCACCCCTGCTCTCAGCCTGGCTTCCCTGGAACGATGCCCTCCAAGCCCACCCACGACCTCTGCGTTGCTGAAGCCGGCGCGCCTTTTTCTGTCCCAGCCTGTGGTTGGCTCCTCAGGAGTCTGGCAGTGTAGACGCTCTGTCTTCCTTGCAGCCCTCAGTCTCTTTGCCTCTGGGATGCCACCGCCTCTGGGTCTTCCCCGCCTACGCTGGCTGTTCCCGGTCAGAGTCTTGTGAGGCTTGCCCCAGCCTGGCCCCGGGCCCACTTCTCTGCGTCTCCCTGGATAAACGCTCCACACCTGCACGGTCTCCGCAGGAAAGACTGCCCCAGTTGCTCCCTCCCGACAGCCTCTCCTCTGTGCGCCAAGCCCTGTCATCCCGTCTCCATGCGCACCTCTCAGGGGCCAAGCCCAAGAATGGCCTTCACGAGCCCCGCCCCCTGCGCCCTCTCTCTGGGGAACACTCTGCCCTGCAAGGCACCTGGACATCCCCCTCTTCCTCATCGCCAACCCCGACCATGGTTCCTCCTCTGCTGGCCTCCGGCCCGTCGCCCCGGCAGCCTCGACCTTCTCCCTGGGTGCCGTTATGCTCTCCTAACTGCCCCTGCCTCCCCGCTTGCCCCCTTTCCGTCCATTCTCCACGGGGCAGCCAGTGGCGTCTTTCCAGAATGCAGATACAACTGGGTCACGCTCCTGCCTAGAGCCCTTCCATGGCTTCAGGTTGCCCTCATCGAAAATTCCCTTCCAACTGGGTGCAGTGGCTCACACCTGTAATCCTAACACTTTGGGAGGCAGAGCTGGGAGGATCACTTGGGGCTGGGCCTTCAAGACCCGTCTAGACAACATGGCAAGACCCCATCTGAAAAGAAAAAAAAAAAAGAACCTGGGCATAGTGGTGCATGCCTGTAATCCCAGCTATTTGGGAGGCTGAGGTGGGAGGAGCTCTTGAGCCCAGGAGTAGGAGATCAGCCTGGACAACATAGTAAGAACCTGCCTCTACAAAAAGTAAAGGGGAAAAAATCCCCTTCTCACAGATCATCTACCGTCTGTCTTCCTCCTCCGGCAGTTCCTCAGCCCTGACTCCCGGACACACCACAGGGCCTTTGCACACACTGTTGCTGCCGCCTCCTTCCCCAGCACGGCCCCCATGCTCCCTCTGAGTTCCCGGCCCACCCTCACCCACCACGGCACACACCCAGTGCCTCACAGAGTGGCTGGCAGCGGCCCTCAATAGATAGTGGCTGAATGTAGGGCAGGAGGCCAAGTGTGGAAAGTGTCCGGGAGGACATCCAATTCCCTATCTCGTCAGTGTTGTCATTGGTGTTATTCAGGGACGGGTTCCTGGAGCAGGTGGGATCGGAGCGGGGCCTCGCCATAGGGAGGCGGCGCAAAGCCGAGCTAGCCGGCTGGCGGACCGGGGCCAGGCGTGCCTTCGGCTGGGGCCTCGTTTCTCACGTGTCAATGGGCAAGGGTTGGGCGACGTGAGCTGAGGCTCTGACGTGCCAGGGCCCTGGCATCCCGCAGCCCTCCGTGTTTCCATCGGGAGCGTTATCCTCCCGCGGGCAGGGATTTGGTGGGGCCCAGCCCAGCCCAGCTTCATGCACAGACCTGGGTGGGACCTCCCAAGACCCGGCTGTCTGGTCTGCAATCCCCCGCTCGGCCACCGGGCGGCGCTCGGAGACCAGCCACACGGCCCGAGTCTGGGCGAGGACCCGCCCGCGGCCCCGTGGGGCCCGGTCCGCCCCTCGCCGCCTCCCGCCCTCCCTTCCTGTCCGCGGCGGCCGGGCCCGCAGCCCCGAGCGGCCATGCTGGGCGCGCGAGCCTGGCTGGGCCGTGGCCTCCTGCTGCCCCGCGCCGGGCCGGGCCTCGCCGCGAGCCGCAGGTACGGCGGGCCTGCAGGGCCTGCGGGCCCCGTGGCGGGTCTTCCCGGCGTTGCCTCCAGGGCCCGCCTGGACCACCCCTGCATGCCTGTTTCCCCCCCGACACACCCCCACCCCCGCCTGCGCCCCAGCCCCGGCCCCCGAAACAAGGCCCTCCTCTGCCCTCCTTTCCCTTCCTTAAGGGTGCGGCTGCAGGCCTAGCTCCCCAGGGACTGCTCTGACACCGCCTCCAGGAAGCCCTCCTTGCATCCCAACCATGGCCCAAAGACCCGTTCTCCAACGGCACCCGGCGTCCTGTCACAGTCCTTTATTGCCACGAGGATCGGTCATTTTTTTTTTTTTTAGTTCTGCCTCATAGTGCCATCCTCCCAGGCTGAACTCCCTAAGGTCGAGCTGGTTTCTGGTTTCTGGTTCCCTGAGTGTCATGGGGCCTGGCACAGAAGCGCCCAGCACATGGGCATTACGTGAGGGAGTCTCCACGTCCGCTTTCCTGTCTGCCCTCATCTGGTCCCCTCCCAGACCCTCCTCTCGGCCTGTCTGGACGCCAGCCCTGGGCGGCCTTCCTGCCGGGTCCCACCCCCAGCCCAGCAGAGATGACACCTTGCAGCCACCCCAGGGAGGGGGTGGGGGGCGGGGAGGGAACGGAGTCCCAAGGACATTCTGCCCATTGTGACCCGCCCTGACCTCACAGCCACCCCTTCCACTACCAGGCCCGAGAGGTCGGGGAGACTGGCCTGGCCCGGAGCCCCCAATGAGCCACCTGTCCTCATCACCCCAGAAACATAAGGGGGAGCATAAGGGCCACGGTCTCCCCCGTGGCTCAGAAAGGTGTGCTGGGCCGAGGCTGGAGCTCGAGGGAGACCGGGTGCGGCGGAGCGGGGTCCAGGGGGGCCCCTCGCCTGCCTGACCTGCTGGCCCTCGACAGGGGCGGCTCCTCCCGGGACAAGGACCGCAGCGTGACGGTCAGCAGTTCAGTGTCCATGCCTGCCGGAGGGAAGGGAAGCCGGCCCAGCGGGCCCCTGTCTGCACCCCAGAGGATTCCCAACCGCCTGATCCAGGAGAAGTCCCCGTACCTCCTCCAGCATGCCTACAATCCCGTGGACTGGTGGGTCGCTCTCCCGGGGCCCTCCCAGGCCTCTCCCTGACCCCCTGGGCCTCAGTGACACCCACCCTGCTGGGCCAGGTACCCCTGGGGACAGGAAGCCTTCGACAAAGCCAGGAAAGAAAACAAGCCAATCTTCCTGTCAGGTAATGCACCCGGCTTCCCTGGAACAGGGGGCGGGTGGCAGCGGGCAGGGGGGGTCCTCGGTCTCAGGGGGCTCCCAGGAGACGGAGGTCGGAGCCTCTGCTGTCAGCCTGGCCGCGCGGCCAGGCCCCTGCGACTTCTTACCGGGTTCCCGGCCTCGCCCCGTGGCCCCATTCCAGTGGGCTACTCCACCTGCCACTGGTGCCACCTCATGGAGGAGGAGTCCTTCCAGAACGGGGAGATCGGCCGGCTGCTGGATGAAGACTTTGTCAGCATCAAGGTCGACCGCGAGGAGCGGCCGGACGTGGACAAGGTGTACATGACGTTCGTGCAGGTGAGCCAGCCTCCCGGGGGGCGTGTGAGGCGTGCGCTCGGGGGACGGCTGCCCTCACCCCCACCCCCTCCGTCAGGCCACCAGCAGCGGTGGGGGCTGGCCCATGAACGTCTGGCTGACGCCCGACCTCCAGCCGTTTGTGGGGGGCACCTACTTCCCCCCCGAAGATGGCCTGACCCAAGTTGGCTTCCGCACGGTGTTGCTGAGAATCCGGGAGCAGGTGGGTGCGCGTCGGGGAGCGGGGCGGCCGAGGTCGGGGCGAGGAAACGAGGCCCCCTCCGCCATGCTGACCTCCAGGCGCGCCCCGCCTCCCGCAGTGGAAACAGAACAAGAGCACCCTGCTAGAAAACAGCCAGCGTGTCGCGAGTGCCCTGCTGGCCCGGTCGGAGATCAGCATGGGGGACCGCCAGCTGCCGCCCTCTGCCGCCACCATGAACAGTCGCTGCTTCCAGCAGCTGGATGAGAGCTACGACGAGGAGTATGGTGGCTTCGCGGAGGCCCCCAAGTTTCCTGCGCCGGGTCAGTCCCGTGGGGGCGTGAGAGGCGTGTGCTCGGGGGACGGCTCCCCTCACCCTCACCCCCTCCGTCAGGCCACCAACAGTGGTGGGGGCTGGCCCATGAACGTCTGGCTGACTCCCGACCTCCAGCCGTTTGTGGGGGGCACCTACTTCCCCATGACCCAGGCCCTTCCCCATGACCCAGGCCTGGCCCCGCCCTTAGCCTCGTGTCCTCCTGCCTGGCCAGTGACCTCCTTACCCCTGGCCCGCCAGCAGCTGCCTAGTGAAGACCTGACGGCTGGTCTGAGCTCGACCTAGGTAATGATCCTTCTGACCCTTGACCGATGGCTTTCTGGACTCTGGTCTGATCGGTGACTTTCCGTCCTCTGTGGGCCAGTGGTGTTCTGACCTCTGGCTTCGGCATGACCCTCCAGTCTCTGGGTTGACTGTTGACCTCCGGACTCCCAGCCTGCCCGGTGACCTCATAGCCCCGCCTGGCTGCGGCCCCTTCCCCCACCCTCACCCGTGCTCTTGGTTCCCTGCAGTGATCCTGAACTTCCTGTTCTCCTACTGGCTCAGCCACCGACTGACCCAGGACGGCTCTCGGGCCCAGCAGATGGCCTTGCACACCCTGAAGATGATGGCCAACGGGGGCATCCGGGACCACGTGGGGCAGGTGAGGGGAGCCAGGCATTCCCTGGCGGGACGGCGGGGCAACGGAAGCGGGGCGTGGGCCGGGGCTGGGGTCAGCCTCCAGCTTTGCATCCCGCCGGGCACAGGGCTTTCACCGCTATTCCACGGACCGCCAGTGGCACGTCCCCCACTTCGAGAAGATGCTGTATGACCAGGCGCAGCTCGCGGTGGCCTATTCACAGGCCTTCCAGGTGACCCCTGACCCCAGCCCAAGAACCGCCATCCGGCCCCGGTGACTGCAGCTCCCCTTCTGGAACCCCTTGTTCCCTCGAACCCACTCCCCGGGCTTCCCGCTCCCACCTTCCTGGGAGAACGCCCCCTGTCCCCACCCTTGTACCCAGGTCGCCCCAGAGACCTTTGTTCACAGTCTCCTTTCTGCCTCCTCTCAGATCTCTGGCGACGAGTTCTACGCTGACGTTGCCAAAGGCATCCTGCGGTACGTGAGTCGGAGTCTGTGCCACCGGGTATGTGTTCACCAAGGTGGGCGGGCCTGGCTGCGGGGGGGGGGGTCGGGACCTCCGTGCCGTCAACCAGCTCTCTCCTCCCTACAGTCTGGAGGCTTCCACAGCGCGGAGGACGCAGACTCGCCCCCTGAGCGGGGTGCACGGCCCAGAGAGGGCGCCTTCTATGTGTGGACTGTCAAAGAGGTCCAGCAGCTGCTCCCTGAGCCCGTACCGAGCGCCACAGAGCCACTGACCTCGGGCCAGCTCCTGGTGAAGCACTATGGCCTCACGGAGGCCGGCAACATCAGCCCCGGCCAGGTGAGGACGTCGGGCGCTGGGGGGCGTACCCTAACCCTAACCCTAACCCTAACCCTAATCCCCTGACCAAGGCTGTTTCTCCCAGGACTCCAAGGGAGAGCTGCAGGGCCAGAATGTGCTGACTGTCCGGTACTCGCTGGAGCTGACCGCTGCCCGCTTCGGCTTGGATGTGGAGGCTGTGCGGACCACGCTCAACACCGGGCTAGAGAAGCTCTTCCAGGCCCGGAAGCACCGGCCCAAGCCGTCACTGGACACCAAGATGCTGGCTGCGTGGAATGGTGGGCCACGCCGCGGCCCGGGCCTGCATCAGGGCGGCCCTTCCCCAGGCCCCTGGTGTCCATCAGGCACCTGCTAAGTGCGGATTGTGCCCGTGTTGGGGGTATTGTCCCCAACAGACAGACAGGCAGAGGTTTAGTGCACTTACGTCACCTGCCCGAGGCCACACACACAGCGGGAAACCCGCTCTGCCTGGCTCTGGAGCCCACACTCTGAGGGTCACCTGAGACTCCAGAGAGGTGTGAGGGCCGAGGTGTGGGGCCCGTGTGGCTGGGGGGCCCTGGCCCGCCCCTCACCGCCACTGGTCTCTCCTGCCTGCAGGCCTGATGGTATCTGGCTATGCCGTGACCGGAGCTGCCCTGGGCCTGGACAAGCTGGTCAGCCACGCTACCAACGGGGCCAAGTTCCTGAAGCGGCACATGTTTGACGTGGCCAGCGGCCGCCTGATGCGGACCTGCTATACCAGCTCCGGGGGCTCCGTGGAGCACAGGTGGGAGCTACGCAGACCCGCCAGGCTCATCACCCTGCATGGCCCCGGCCGCCCTCTGCCCCGTATCTCCCCTCAGTCCTGGCTCTGCTGGGATCCGTGAGCTCCCCGCATCCATTTACGCATTTGGGAAATGGGCCGGGGGCACCTACCCAAGAGGGTCTGTGGAATGAGTGCCCCAAAGGGGGTCCCTCTGGGAAAAGCCCTCTCCCCGGCGCCTGTGCCCAGCCCTCCCCTAATGCCCGTCCTCCCAGCAACTCGCCCTGCTGGGGCTTCCTAGAGGACTACGCCTTCGTGGTGCGGGGCCTGCTCGACCTGTACGAGGCCTCGCAGGAGAGCGCATGGCTCGAGTGGGCTCTGCGGCTGCAGGACACGCAGGACCGGCTCTTCTGGGACGCCCAGGGTGGCGGCTACTTCTGCAGTGAGGCCGAGCTGGGGGCAGGCCTGCCCCTGCGTCTGAAGGACGGTCAGTGGGGTGTGGGCCCGGCCTTGGGTCTTGGACCCCACTGGAGGGTGGTTTCCTCGAGGGAGGTGTCAGCGCAGCGTGGTGACGAAGAACCCTCCCGGCGTTCCGGCTCTGCGACTTCTTAACCGGGGGACTTTGGGCTGTTCTCCTATTTCTGAGTCTCAGTTTCTTGATAGGCAAAACAGAGCTAACATCGACACTACCTTGCAGGGTTGACATAAAGATTAGTATCGCTGTTCTGGGAACACGCTTAGCATAGTAACGGGCACCCCTGGATTCAGATATGAACGAGGCTGGCTGGGTCCCTGCCCCTCCTGAAGCTCACCGTACGGCAAGGGAGACAGCCACCCATCAGGAATAATGCAGAAATGCCCACGCCTCCAAGTGGCTACACCTGCGGTGAGGCCGTGAGGAAGCAGGAGCCTCTGCCCCGTTCCTGTCCCCTGGTCACCCACGTGTCTGCTCTGAGACTAACGGTCTCTCTCCCCCATTCCAGTTTCGACTCCTCCAAGAGCAGGTCTCTCTGTCACTGCTTTGTCCTCGGGGTCTAGTGGGGTCCTGGCAGGGAGTAGCTACGTGCTCAATAATGCTAGCTGAGCGAACGGAAGAGCCTTGGGAGAGGACCCCAGACCAGCTCAGCCTGAGGGAGATCAGAGTACACCTATGACAGCTGTCATTGCACCCAAGCCTGGAGGGTGGGAGGGGCTATGTGGGCATGGAGGGGCTGGGGAAGGGAGGGGGCGGGAAAGATGGAGAGGCAGGGCCCAGGAGTGGACAGGGCCAGGAGGTTTTAATGGGACCGTGACCTCTCTGGTTAGGTTGTAGGCGGCCACTCTGACCACTGGCGGAGAAGGGAGGTGGTGGGGGAAAGAGGGTGCCCGGTTAAGGGGCCGTCGGGGGCGCCCAGTCAGACAGGCACCGGGGCAGGCTCAGACTGCAGTGGACACGAGAGGTGGAGAGGTGGGTCTGTTCTGGCGGCAGCCCCAGGCAGGACTCCCAGATGGACTGGAGGTGGGGAGTGAGGGAGAGAGAGGAAGGGGGCAAGGATGGTGCTGCTCTGGCTGGAGCAGCTGAGTGGCTGCACGGGGGTATCAGCAGCGAGGCAGGAGCCTGAGAGCTGACAGTTCAGCTGAGGCAGCTAGAGCTGAGGGTGCCCTCAAGAGAGCGAAGTATGGCCTGGGCGCAGTGGCTCATGCCTGCAATCCCAACATTTTGGGAGGCTGAGGCGGGAGGATCGCCTGAGCCCGGGAGTTCGAGACCAGCCCGGGCAACATAGCGACACTTTGTCTCTACAAAACATAAAATAAAATAAATTAGTTGGGTATGGCGGCGCACACCTAAGTCCCAGCTATTCGGGAGGCTGAGGCAGGAGGATCACCTCAGTCCAGGAGGTCGAGGCTGTGGTGAGCCATGATCGTGCCACTGCACTCCAGCCTGGGCAACGGAGTGAGGTTCCCAACTCAAAAAAAAAAAACAGGCAGAGCAAAGTATGACAACTGCTTGAGCTGGCATTTGACTCTCAGACCTGGGAGGACCAGAGTGGGCAGGGCATCTTCTCTGTCGCGTCCCCCCCCGTGACCCTGGACACAGTCCTGTGGCAGGTCCTGGGACCCAGTGACCTGTGCCCTCCCTCACCTGCCCACATGCTGCAGACCAGGATGGCGCCGAGCCCAGCGCCAATTCTGTGGCGGCCCACAACCTGCTTCGACTGCACGGCTACACGGGTCACAAGGACTGGATGGCCAAGTGTGTGCGCTTGCTGACCGCCTTCTCCGAGCGCATGCGCCGCGTCCCGGTGGCATTGCCAGAGATGATCCGTGCCCTCTCGGTCCACCAGCAGACCCTCAAGCAGGTGGGCGTGAAGGCACCTGGGCAAGGACCCTGGGTAGGAAGGGTGTTGGGGCTGCAGTGGGGGATGGGAACGTGGGGTGGGGCTCCCCAGGCTGCGCCCCGAGCTCAGGTCTCTGTGTGTGTGCATGTGTGTGTGTGTGCACATGCGTGTAGGCAGGTCTCTGCTCTCTGCAGTGGGGGTGTCTGTGGGAATATATGTGTCTGAGGGGACAGGCCTCTGGACCAGACAGGTGCCTGTGTGTTCATCTCTCCCTGGGACCATTGAGTACCGGGGCAGGGGCTGAATATGGGTCTCTGGGGGCTAACAAAGTGTTTTTGTGCGTGTTTGTGTGTATCAGCGTCATCATTTCTGGTGTGCTGTGTGTGTGGCCTTGGAGTTGTGTGTCTGAGCCTCTCGGCGGTATGTTGCTGTGGGTGTGCACCAGTATGTGCCTACGTGTGTGGATTGTGTGTGTGTGTCTGGTGTTTGCACGTGTGGTACCCACCTCTCCGTGGACATGTGCTGTGTGTAGACTGGCTGCTCTGTCTCTCTGGATGGATCTCTGTGGGTCTTCTGGGTGTGTATCTCCCGTGTTTGTGTCTCTGCTACTATCCCTGACATTGCCACCGTGTATAATCTCGTGTGTGTGTGTGTGTGTGTGCGCGCGCGCGTGTGTGTGTGTTCCCACCTGCCAAGCACTAAATCCCATGCAGCCACCTGGCGGCTGCAATAAGTCCCCCTTCCTTCTTAGGGATAGAGGGTAGTGGGGGGAGGATGGGGATGCCCTGGTGATCGGGGGCTGGGTGCCTCCTTCACCTGACACCTCAGAGCAACCTTTCTGTTCCGGCCAGATTGTGATCTGTGGAGACCGCCAGGCCAAGGACACCAGGGCCCTGGTGCAATGTGTCCACTCTGTCTACATCCCCAACAAGGTGCCTGCCCCGTGAGCCCAGCTGCCACCACCCCGGAGCTGCCCTCCCCTCCTCGGTTCCCAGCCCCTCCCTCTACTCCAAGGCTTGGGGAGAGGTGGCCCCCCTTGGGCCTGGCCAGTGCCCCCAGGTGACCCTCTCTGCTCTGCCGCTGCCCTAGGTGCTGATTCTGGCCGATGGGGACCCGTCGAGCTTCCTGTCCCGCCAGCTGCCTTTCCTGAGTACCCTCCGGCGGCTGGAAGACCGGGCCACGGCCTACGTGTGTGAGAATCAAGCCTGCTCCATGCCTATCACGGACCCCTGCGAACTGCGAAAACTGCTACATCCGTGACTGTCCAAACCCCCTCGGGTTGGGGCAGAAGGCGGAGCTTCCCGAGTGATCAGAGAGACTCAGGCCCTGCAGGGCCCTGCAGAGCCCGCGGCCATCCCTGGGCACCCCAGGGTGAACTCGGCCATCCTCGCTGCCCCCTCACTGGCACCTGCTCACCCTGGAATAAACCTAACAGCGTCCCGTGGCAACCTCAGGCCTCAGCCTTGCTTGTGAGGGAGGATCCTCCGACCTGGCACCAGCGGTCCGGGCCCCTCCTCTGGGAGTCCCCCCGGCCTCTCTGGCTTCTCTCATTCCTCCCCTTCCTTCCAGAAGTCGCCAGCCTGACCTTGCCCCCACCCATGGTCACTGCAGCCTGAACGAAACTGGGGTCAGGAGATTACATCAAGTGAAGATGACCAGGGATGGGTGTGGGGCTGTGGACTGACCCAGGAGGGGGAACGCGCCGTCCTCGTCGTCACGAGAGGTTAAGAAGGGGACCTGCCCTCCCCTCCCCATCAGCTCCTTGTTTTGAGCTGGGGAAGGGGCAGGAGATGCTTTATGTTTCACGGAATGGTGGCATTTGCCTATGCCCTGGTGCACTGTGGGAACTGCCGTTATCAGGCCTGAGACATTTCTAATGGGGTATCCATCCAGCCTCAGCCTCACAGGGATGGAAGCAAAGCCTCCCCCAGGTCATATTGTCTATCCGTTTGCTTTCATACAAACTGATCTAGGGAAAGAGTTCTCTTTCATTTGGAGCCTCCGTTGGGTTGGAGATCCTTCCCCAAATCTATGTGAGTCCTTGCTGCAGAGAAAGCCCGTGCCTTCCTGTGACTTCCTCTGCTCCCTCAGTGTTGGGAGACACTCTGAGTCCCGTCCTTGGTACGAACGTCTTCAGAGGCTCCAGAAACCCCTTCTGGCTTCCATGGGGTGGGGGTGGGGGTAACTGGGAAGCAGGCTTTGGGAAAGGCAGGTGGCAGAGTGATGGGGCTGATGGGGGGAGGCGGTGGGGGGTAGGAGCTGCCTCTCTGGGGCCTTCAGGGGCTGCTGGTCCTGGGCTTCCTCATAGCCCCCCAGCCAAGCAACACAGATAACCAAAGAGGCTACTCCAGGAGGCCAGATGGGCCGCTACCGGTGGGAGATGTCAGCCGTGGGGAGGAAGGAGCCGGGAGATGAGAGGGAGTCACTCCCTGTACACCATCGCACGCAGCCACACACAGTCACCGGGACCAGAGTCAGCTCCGTCTGGGCAGCCAGGCCCTCAGTGCACGCCACCGGCCCATCTGGAGGGGATTAGCACCCCAGCCAACAAGGTCAGCTGGCCCTTTTCTAGCCGGGGCGCACTCAGCCTCGCCAGGAAGTCAGAGGGCTAGACCAGTGGAGCCCGGCCTGGGGGGTGGCAAGGAGGAAGGATGGAGCCTGGTGCAGCACAGGTGGCCTTTTTGGCAGCCCCGGTCCTGGCTGTGGAACGGTCTGGGCCGTTTGCCAAGCCCTCTTGCCACTGTCTATCCATTGACCCTCGTGAATGAGTTACTGAGGCAGGTACCTTCAGCCTCATGCGGATGGATATTCGAGACCAGAGAGGGAGAATGGGAGACTGGCCTGCGAACCCTCAGCACTTCTGGTTCCCTCCAGGAGGACTGAGCCCCTCGGTGAGAGAGGGGGTGTATGTGTGTGGTGCGGGGGTTCTACCTCTCCACCAGGTCTGCTATCTCACCTTTTCCTTCTCCTGGGCTCAGCTAAGCACATGACAATGAGATTCTGTAAAGGGATTCAGAAGGAGTTAGCATCTTAAAGGGTCATCCTCCCAGGAGGGCTTGAATTTCTAAAGAGGGCAGGGCCAAACATAAATCTTGCTCAGAGGTGAGATTTTACAGGTGCCCGCAGCAACCCTACCTCTTTGCTGGTCCCTCCTGGGTGTGCTCCCCGAATCAACCAGCGAAAAAGTCATGAGCCAGGGGCCAAGGTCACTGGAGACAGGGCCATGCGGTTTGGGCAGTCACTTGAGTCATTTCATCTCTCTCAGCCTCAGCTTCCTTATCTGAAAAATGGGGGACCACCTGCCCAGCTCTCAGGGCTGTTGAGGTGACTAAGTGGGATAATGTTTGCATCATCCCCAAGCAAAGAGTGTCACAGATGGGAAGATTATCTCGGCTCCTGGGGAGCCAGATGGGCTGTGAGGGAGGGGTGGCATCAAGGGGGCTGCAGGGACTGGCCAAGCAGGGGGTGTATAGGGGTTCATCCTCAAACCCATTCGTCCTCTTTGACCTTTAGGCTTAACTTCGTTGGGAAACCAAGGCCCCAGGGAAGGACGGTCTTGTCTGTCTCCCTCCTTCTCCCTGCCTGAGGCTGCTCATTCACCTAACAGCTATGTGCCAAACACTCCGGGAGGCCCTAGTGAGCAAATGGGCATAGCCCCCCAGGGAATACAGAGCCTGGAGGGGGAGAAAACCATTTCATTACTACAAACACAAACATCGACTCCCAGCCTGGGCTAAAGTGCTGTGAGGTTCCAGACTTCTGTCTGGCTCGGTACAGCCTCTCCAGCACCTTGGCACTTCAGAGGCATTGAAATGCTTGCTGAAAAGAAGGCCATGCTGAGGAGGTGATGTCAGAGCGGAGGCTTGGAGTGCTGGAGTGAAAGATGGTTTCAGGTCTTCCTTCGCCTTCCCGGTGGGTCTCGCCTCCACCGCCTCACCTCCTCTCCCCCATTTGGGCTAAGGGCCAGCATCTCTGACTGGATATCAGAGCCCCTGGTGCCCCAGTACAGGGATCCGGGGGTCGGGTGACAGGTCGCCCCGGGCTCCGAATCCAGGGAAGGAGAGGCGAATCTCAGTGGATCCAGATGGTACGTCTCTGCCTGCCCTCCTTTCTGCGTATGTTCTAGAAGGGCGTTCAGCTCAGAGACCAGGGGTAAGCTGGGTGATGGATGAGGGTGTGGGGCCGGCTGACCGCCAGGGGACCCGACCACTGGTGGCGCTGGGCAAGGCTCTCCGGCCTCACTGTCCCCTCTGCAAAGCGAGGACGAAAGCGTCCCTGCCTCTCCGTGCCGCGCCCCCTCCCCGGGGCAGGTCGACCCGGCAGACCGCGGACCCGCCGGGGGGAAGAAGGTGTCAGACGCGCGGAGCGACGTCTGCCGGAAACAGGCCCCCTCTCCCAGAAGACGGCCGGGAGTTCAAGACTCTGGGGCGGCACACTCGGAATGAGAGCAGAGACTCCCGCCAGGAAAGGAAAAAAAAAGGCACTTAGGGGATCTGCTTATTAGCATGAAATGCAAATGAGCCCGGCCTCATTTGCACAACGCGGTGCGCGGATTCGGCGAAAGGGCAACCGGGGAGGCGACGGCGCGGCAGCCACGCTGCCACCCCTCCCCCGGAGCCCGCCGGGGCGAGAGCCGAGACACCCTCCACCCCCAGGCGCGGCGGGAGGTGCGCGGGGGCTGCGTGGGTGGCGCAGCCTTGGGAGGGCGAAGGACGCCCGGGAGCCGGGCCGGGGGGCGCCGGAGGTCATCCGGCCCGTCCCTCGGCCTCCCCGCAGTGGCGTAAGCGCCCCGAAGTCTCCGGAGAGGGAGCTGACTGGCCCGCTGGGTTCCGCCGTGTCTGCCTCTCACAGATGTTGGGGAAGTGCTTCCCGGCGTCTAATCCTCACTGCCCCAGCCCTCCCTCCCCTCCTCGCGCCCGGCACTCCGGCGGCGCCCCCTCGCCGGTGCCCACGGCTTTTAGGAGCGGCGCCGGCGGCGGGCGGAGCCAGAGCGACCGAGCCCCAGAACTCAGGGAGGCAGGCCGGGCCAGGGGCCGGGGTCCAGGCACAGCCCCACGAGCGCCTGCTGCCGGCAGGGTGGAGGCGAGCGAAGGAGACAGCCCCGCGAAGCTCCTGTCCCTCGGACGGTCCTGCCCCGGGACCCGAGAGGTCCGGCGCGACCCGCCTGGGGCCACGTGTTCAAGCACGAAGGCCCCGCCCGGAGTCCGCGCCCTCCAGGGGTCCCTGGGGGGAGGGGAGGGGGCGCGGGAGTGCCAGCGTGAGGTCAGGGCCGGCGGGCTGAGGTTAGGAGGTCAGGGCCAAAGTCTCGGAAGCGGAGCAGGACCGGCCGGCCCCAGAGGCGGGCGGAGGCCACGCCCAGACCGTGCCCACCCCAGCCTCCGCGGCTCCGCCTGCGTCCCCAAGGCCGGCCCCCTGCCTCCCGAAGCCCCGCCCCCGGCCGGCCGGCCGCGCGCCCGTCCCGCCCGGGTCCGGCTCGCAGGCTCCACTCCGGGTGGGCGACTGACCAGGTGCAGACCGGGGCTGGACTCGGGGATCCCGGGCGCAGCCCTCGGCCCCGCGCCGCCGGCCTCGCGCCGTCTCCAGGCCCGCCCGGGGCAGAGCTCCGCCCCGGCCGCGGGCCGATCCGGGGTCGCCGACCAAGGATGCCCGGGGCCTGAGCGGCTCCCCGGGACCCCGCGCCGCGCACTCGGACTCTCCGGGGCTCCCTCCGGGGGAGGCCCCCAGACCCCGGCGGCCAATGGGAAAGTGGGTCCGGCGTGGGCGGCCGCCTGATTGGCTCCAGCCTCCGGGCGCGGGCCCAGGGGCGAGGGGGGAGGGGGCGGGCCGCGCGCCGGGGTGGGAACCGGATTCCAGCTGCGGGTCCCTCCCGGCCTCGCGCCCGCACTGCCACGGCGGCCGGCCAATGGGCGCGCGGCTCGCGGCCGGCGGCGCGCGGCGATTGGCCGCGGGCTGGCGGGGAGAGGCGGGGCCGAGGCTTGAAGTTGGAGTGAGGGATCCAGCTGTGGTGTGCGCCGGGCTCCTCGCCGCCGCTTTCGCTCGCGCGCTCCGCGGCTCGGCCGGAGGAGGCGGCGGCGGCGCCGGCGACAGCTCCGGCGGCGGCGGCCACCGCGGCGGCTGCGGCGGCCGCCTCTCCGCCTCCGCCCCCGCCCGGGACGGCCCCCGCCGTCTCCCGCCCCTCCCGGACCGGGAGCCCGCCGCGGGGCGGAGGCAGGAGCCACCCCCGCCCCCTCCGAGCCCACCCCCGGAGCGGGCCCGCCGCCCCTCCCCCGCCGCCGCTGGCGCGGAGCCGGGACGATGCCGACCCCTTAGATCCTGCTCCGGCTGCACCGCGGGAAGAGGGGGCGCCCTCCCCGGGCCCCCGCCCTCCGCCGGGTGTCCCCTCTCCTCTCCCCCCTCGGGGCCGCTTCGCCGAGGGTGGCGCCGAGTCGGGCGACCGGAGCCTGGGCGCGAAGCGAAGCAGCCGGAACAAAGTGAGGGGGAGCCGGCCGGCTGGCCCGGGGAGCCCCGGGGGCCCGGGGGAGCGGGACTCGCGCCGGGCGGGGCCTCCCTGCGACCCGGCGCCCCGCGGGCAGCATGCCCCTGCGGGCAGGGGGAGCTGGGCTGAACTGGCCTTCCCGGGGGCGCAGCCTGCGCCCTAGAGCCCCCCAGATGCGCCCTCCCCGGGGCCCCCCGGTCGCGTGAGGACACCTCCTCGGAGGGGCGCCGCTCGCCCCCCTCCGGACCGCCCGGGCCCGGCTGGCCAGAGGATGGACGAGGAGGAGGATGGAGCGGGCGCCGAGGAGTCGGGACAGCCTCGGAGCTTCATGCGGCTCAACGACCTGTCGGGGGCCGGGGGCCGGCCGGGGCCGGGGTCGGCAGAGAAGGACCCGGGCAGCGCGGACTCCGAGGCGGAGGGGCTGCCGTACCCTGCGCTGGCCCCGGTGGTCTTCTTCTACTTGAGCCAGGACAGCCGCCCGCGGAGCTGGTGTCTCCGCACGGTCTGTAACCCATATCCTTCGGGGCACGACGGCCAGGCTCGGGGGTCGGGAGGGGGCGGGCCGTGCCGCCGAGGAGAGGGGGGCCGACGAAGGCCAGGTGAGCCGAGAAGCGAGCCTGGAGGGCGGGCAGGCGAGAGGGGGCTGCTCCGGAGGGGAGGGGGCGTCGGAGCGGGAGCGCGGCCGCCGGCAGGTCCAGTCAGCGCCCCGGACGAGCCCCACCTCCGTCCACACACCTCGGTCCTCCTGGGGGGCTGGGATCCGGGCCGGGGAAGGAGGGGAGCTGTGCCCCGCCGATTCGCAGCTGGACGCTCTCCAGATGTGGGCAGGGGAGGGTCGTCATCCTCCAGATGTGGGAAGCTTGGGGAGCCTGGGAGCTCTACTCTGCCGCCGCCGGTTAGCGGGCTGGGTTTGGTTTCCGAGTTTGGGGGGGTGGGGTGGGGAGGAAGCTGCGGGTTCGGAGAAGGGGGACCGCAGTCTCCAGGGTTTCCCGCTGCCCCCGCCCCAAAGTTTGCGGCGGATTCTAGGGTCCGATTCTCCCACCTGGTCCTTGAGGTTTTGACTGACCCAGAGGGAGATGTCGGGGGGCGGGGACCAGGTCCTAACCCTCCCACCCCCCCACCTCGCGGGTTGGAGGCACAACAAGGAGATTCCGGCGGCGGCTGATGTCAGGGGCCCAGAATGAGAACAAGATGTGGGGGGGGAGCCGTCTGCCCCCGAGCTGGAGTGCCGCCCCCCCCCCGCAGCGGGAGCCCGATGCGCGAGCCCTCTTCCACCCATTCTTTATTCGATGCAGGGCGCTTAAGGTTGGGCTGGGGAGTTTGTGCTGGATTTTTTTTTCCTGTGGAGGGAAAGACTGTGACAAGAGCTTTAGCAAGTGGGGGATGGGATTAAGCTGGTCCAGGTTACTCCTCCCCTTTCACAAATAAAGAGTGCTCCGCAGAGCAGGTATGGGGGACCGCGGCCCTGCCAAAGTCCTGGGGTGACGGTGAGACCGTGAGTGTGCTGGCGGTGTGTCCACTCCGCAGAAGGGCTTGGGGAACGCCAGCCCCACATTCCGAGGAGACCAGTTTCGCTCTGCCCAGTCTGGAGTGGCAGGCGAGACCCCAGACCCCTCACCCCCTAGCACAAAGCGCGGCTTGACTGATGCCTGTCTCCAAGCTCTGCGTGGGTCCTGCTACCCAGAGGATAGGTGGGGGCGGTCATGCTGCCCTCCTGGGTCCTGACAGCTTCTCCAGTCTCCTTTCTTCCAGATCAGAGGCTCCTTGGGGTCCAGGTTGGGAGGTCCCTGGTCTCCCTTACAGCCCCTGAGAGCCCAACCCGGACTCTGCTTTGGGGGGGTGCGGAAGCTTGGTGCCGCCCTCACTCTGCAGCTCTGCTGCCTCTAGTGCGCAGAGCAGGGATGAGCTCGGGTCCCCCCAGCCCCCATCCTCGACACCCTGTGGGTCTCTAGAAGCTCCCCTCATTTCACCCTCTCCCATCCCCTGCGCCTTCTCTCTGTCTCTCTGAGTTTCTGAAAGAGAGAGGTGGGGGCCTCAAGAGTCAGTGGTCCTGCTGCTTAGGATCTTGAGCTCTGAGCCCCCACCCCAGGCCTTTCCTCCATGGCAGGGATGAAGTTGGGGAACGAATATTGCTGAGAAGGATGGGCTCTGAGCTCTCCCCTCTATGCCCCTAACCACCCACCCCCTCCATGGTTGGGAAAAGCACCAGCCCCTATGTCCTCCTTCCAGGAGTCCCAAGGGGGATGAGCGACCTTCTCTCCCCTCTCCCCTGGCATCTCTTCCCACCTGCCCTATCTCCAGGAACCAGTCGAGGGTTTGGGTGTGGACTTCTCCCTTCAGGCGTCTGGAAAGGGGCAGGCAGGTGGTGAGGGTTGGCGTGAGGGGAGAGAGGTAGGAGCCCAGTCCTCCTCCTGGGAGTGGGAGCAGGCTGACCTTGGGGAGTGGTCATCTCGGGTGTGGCGCGTTGCCATCACCGGGTCTGGCGAAGCTGCTAAGCCAGGGTTGGCCGAGGATGTGTTGAGAACAACTTCCTGACCAGGGGCTGCCTGAGCTGTGGCCCCCACCACTTCCATCCCACCCAGGTGCCAGGTGTGTTTCCTCTGCCAGAGGGGCTATGAACTGCCTCTTGGGCTTCCTTCTTTCCCTTTCTCTGTGAGACCTCTCTGGGCTTCAGGAGGGTCCCGCTGCACCTCTGAGCCTGTGGGACCTAAGGACATTCCTCATTCCCATCCCCAACTGATTGAAGCTAGTCAGTTTTTCTTGGTGCATGCTTCTTGGCCTTCTCCTCTTTCAGCCTCTTTAAGAGACCAGGTTTCCTAGAGAGGAGGTCTAGACCCAGGTAGGAAGTGAGTGTGTGTGTGTGTGTGTGTGTGTGTGTGTGTGTGTGTGTGTGTGTGTGTGTGTCTCGGGAAGGAGGGAGGGCGGTAAAAGTCACAGGAATGCGTGTTTTGGTGTTGGCGAGAGCAGAGGTACTGGCAGACAGTCAGCTCAGAGCCAGAAGCCCCCCCTCCAGGTTACAGGGGCGTGTGTTGGCCTTTCCCGCGTGTGTTTCTTCAAGTGTGAGGGAGTGCGTTTCCCCTCCCGGGAAGGAGATTCTGAGCATTCCCTCTCTGGCTGTTGTGTCACATCTGGAAGTTTGTGTAGGAGTTTCTCCAAGCTCAGAGCCCAGCACAGCTTTTTCTCATTTGGAAATCACAGGCTGGCATTTGGGATGCTGAGAGAGGGGGAGTGGGAGGGGGCCAGAAGGGGAGAGGGGAGCCTGCCAGGAGTTGGGGGGAGGAGAAGGGGGAGGCTCAACGGCAGGAGCCCTAATGGCTTCCAGAAGTGAGTGTGAGTGTGTGGCTGTGCGTCACTCTGTGTGTCTGAATGTGTGCCTCTAGAGGGGAGGGGGCACCAGGAATTCCTGGCGCCTTCTGTGCCACTGTCCCAGTGCTCCAAGTCTGCCTGTTTCTCTTACCTAGGGAGAGTTCTCCATTTCTACCCTCTGAGGAAATGGGGGGGGGTCCTTCCCATTTCTTCATCAATTTTCTCCTCCCATTTCCAAACCCTAAGCTCTGCAGAGAAAATTCTGGGGAGAGGGGCTGGGGAATTGAATGGGATTGAGGGGGGCGTCTGGAACACTCCTTGGCACTCTTTCTGCCCCAGGCCCACCTTTCTTCTGGGTCACACACCAGACACACACACTCCTTCCCACTCACTCTACTCCACGGCTCTACTGGGGGACTCCCCATCGACCATAGTGCCAATTGGAGCCATTCCTGGGATTATCCCCACCACACAGCCCCCCCTCACCCCTCATCCGCTCCCGCCCAGCCCTTACCCCGCCCTGCTTGCCTCAGCCAGGATGGCGACAGACACAACTGCTCACACGCGCAGACATGCGCGTGCGCGCGCGCACACACACACACACACACACACACACACACACACAGAGTCACAGACATTTGAATCAGATTTCTGGCCTATTTCCCCTCCCAAAGATTCCAGCGGGCCGTCTCTCTTATGTCTCTGTGTCTCATGTCTCTGTCTCTGGGTGGGGCTGGCGGCCTTTCTGCCGGCTTCAGTTTTCAGTTCAGCTGGAAACCTCTCTCCCCACACACCCACATACTGGAGCTTGGAGGGGTACCACAGGGAAGCAGGCTTGTAGGAGTGGGGCCTCTGCCCAGGGAATCCCCTTTTGGCTTCCCCACCACAGACCTTGAGGCTGAGCCCCAGATCCCCCTGCACCCTAGGGATTGCCGAGTCCAATGGGCACCCGCGTCTCTGTGGGATGGGTGAGGCAAGGACCTGCCCCCACCCACCTCCCCAACTCTTTCTAGAAGGCCAGGACTCCTGGGTCCAGGCCCATCTCCTCCTCAGCGTTCCACAGTCTCGGATTTCCAGACTCCCAGGTGGGAAGGGCAGCTGGAGGTCCTGCTTCCCTTCCCAGTTCACGCCAGGAGCCCCCATATCCCGGAGGTACCCCAGCTGCCTCCCTCCTCTCCCCACTTTTCTTACCCTTGCAGCCGCCAGGCTAGGCAAGGGCTCTATCTAGATAAAGCCCCACAGAGAGGACTCATTTGTAGCGATAACGTGCTCTAGTTCTCTCTCCCAGGAGGGAGAAAAGGAGGAGGCCTGGAAGTGGGGATCCTCTCCTGCCATTTCCCTTTTCTCTGCTTTTGATGGTGGGTTGTGGGGAGAAGAAAGAGCCTCCCCTCTCCTAACCCCCCTTTGGGATCCACTCCAGCCCGGACAGTCACCATAGCAACAGTAGACATGTGACTGCACAGGTCTCTCATAGTCACTATGGCAACCAGTGTCCCCCGTTCCCTTGGTTACCATGGAGATCTGTCACATGGTTTCCCCCCAACCTGATAACCTGTGGGTCTCCCCGATTCCCCTTCCCTGCATGAGGACAAGGCAGCAGCCTGGGTAAGGGGAGATCATGTGTGAGGGGTATCTTTAATCACCGTGGCAACAGATCCACACCACCTGGTGACACATCCTCCGTTGTTATGACAACAGAAGAACATCACACAGTGACATACTGCCGTGTTCCCAAGGAAACGAGCCCCACCCTGAGAGGGGTGAAAGACCCCCCCCATTAATTATTTCTCTATTCGGATTGTCCCAAATTTCCCTGTACCTTGGTCTCTTCCCTGTCCATTTATGCTTACCTGTAGTGAAAGGGGAGAGGCATAGAGCGGCAGGAGATACCTGGAAGTAGGGAGCCCTAGAGAAGGGGCTGCCAGGGTTGAGGGCTGGGTGGGGGGTCATTTGGAGGCGCTCTGGCTGTAAGAAGCCCAGTGAGCCTGTGTAAGGGAGAGGGAGACGAGGAAGGGCAGCTCCCTGTGGGGTCACTTCTGCTGCTGCCCCCCATGGTTATTGTCAGTTCATCTCCATCAAGGCAGGAAAGCATGAACGGGAGACACATCCGGCTTCTAGGCAGGGAGATTGGTTGGTTGATTCATTCATCCATTCATTCGCTCACTCTTCCCATGTATTGATTGTCTGCTATATGCCAGCCAGGCACTATACTAGGCTCTGTAGGGGACATGAGAGTGTATCAGATGCCCCTGCCTGCCAGGGGCCCACAGCTCGGCAAGGGTGATGGAGCAGTTGTGCAGATGAATAACATGGTGGGATTATGCCGTGAGAGGGGTCCACACAGATGTCCCAGAGTCCCTCTTCTCCAGAGCACCACCCACCCTCCCCCATGTAGACACTTTGCTCATGGGCCCCTGTCAGACCTTCCGCTGCAGAGAAGGGGGAAATGGTGCTAGACTGGGGAAAGCAGGCCAGTTCTTGAGGATGACTGTGTCTTTTCCCTTTTTGAGCAATGGCTCCCTTCCTGTCCCCCTCTTTCTCAGGGTGACCCCTGGCTGACCCCATTCTGGGGAGAAATCCACTGGGCTCTGGCTCCGCTCAGGAAAACAGTTCCATGGAAACAGTGCTCTTTTGATTTCTCCCTCCCATCTGTTTGCCCCCAAAAACTTACACTTTTTTAAAAAAACGTATTCTTACAAGGGGGTGGAGATTAGGGACACTGCAATGCCTTGGGACCTCAAGGGTATTGGGGACAGGTAGTGGCAGAGGTGTGAGGGTAAAGGGACTAGGTGACAGGGAAGAGAAAGAGGGGTTTCTTTCCCTGTGAGGGGTTTCTTTTCCCTGTGAGGGGTTGAGGGAGCCATGGGCTTCTGGCGAGGACAGTCACGACAGAGACGAGCTGGGACCAGCTGGGAGGAAGGTCCTTGGGCCCCTGGACGTTCCTGCTGGTCTCTTCATGCCTGGCCAAAGCCTTCCTGTACCAGAAGTGGGGTTAAGACAGGAAGGGTTCACTACTCAGAGTTCCGCTGAGTCCGGCTTGATGGCTGCAATGATACTCTCCCCACCCCAGTTCCTTAGGTGGTCTCCCTTCCCCACTCCCCCGTCTCTGCTCGCTCCTAGCCTCTTTACCTTCCCACCCCTCTCGTGCTTCCCTTGAGAAAGTAGGATGCTTGGTCATTTATCTGCGAGTCTAGTGCCTGGCACTTTTTAAGGTCCAGAGGCCGTTTCGTTCCTTCTCCTGCTGATGGCTGGAAGTGAGTCACTCAATAGGACTCGTTACGTAGAAAGACTCAGGGTTCAGGAAGAACCCTTCTCTCCCCCTTATTGTTTTGGCTGACCTTAGCTGGAAACCACCAGAAGATGTGGTGGTGGCATGGCCTGTGAGAGCGGGGCGCCATCCATTCCGCATGGCCTGGGGGCTGTGCCTCACACAGTGCCTGGTGTGCAGTGGGACCTCAATGTTCAAATGTGTCTAGCGGCTGTCTGAGGGCTTCGAGAGGTCAGGAGGCTGGCAGTGGAAGACAGAGCCTCAGACTCCGGTGCTTGTGGCAAGGGGGACTGCAGCTGAGGGTCTCTGTCTTGTCCACCTAGTGCCAGGCAGTGACGACAGCCCCTTTCTGCTCTCCTAAGCAACAGTGGTGTGTGGAGGAAGGCCTGGGAGATCAGGAGCTTGGGAACCTCAGTTTCATCCTGGCTCCTCAGAGGGGTCTTCAGTGCATACTTTGGCTCTCTGGGCCTCGGTTTCCTTGGGTTCTGGGGAATACAGCGATCTACCCTGGGTGTGCTTCACGGGGCTGTTGTGAGCATCCACTGTGGCATTGTGTGAAAGTGCTTGGTAAACTGTAAGGCAGGCATAATCCGACTTGAGGTTTGTGTAACACATTCACATACATTATCTCATTTGCTTCTCACATCTACCCTGTGAGGTAGGAAGAATGGGATTCAGATTCAGCAGCAAACTCATGGTGTCTGGCATTTCCACAAGCATGATCGATTCTATTCCCCAAATGGCTTGTGCAAATAGTCAGGGTATTTGTGGCTTTTCCTACTTTACAGAGGAAGAAGCTAGGTCCAGAAAGGTGAGATGACCTGGGTGGAACTGGGCCTGGGGGCTGGGCTGATGTGTGGGCCTGGGGCCTGGCCTGAGGTGTGAGCCTGGGGGCTGGCCTGATGTATACCTGGTTAGTCTCAGAGTTGGGTGACAGGGAGCCCGAGCGGGAGGTGTTGGCGAGGAGGGGCCAGCCTCGGGGCCAGCCCTGGTCAGCTCTTTCCTTGACTGTCGTGATACCTGGTTTGAGCGCATCAGCATGTTGGTCATCCTTCTCAACTGTGTGACCCTGGGCATGTTCCGGCCATGTGAGGACATCGCCTGTGACTCCCAGCGCTGCCGGATCCTGCAGGTGTGTGTGTGTGTGTGTGTGTGTGTGTGTGTGTGTGTGTGTGTATGTGTGTGTGTGTACGTGTATTGGCATCCGGCACCTCCTGATCTCAACACCTCTGACTCTTTCTCTGCAAGAGGCCCTGACCCAGCTGGCAGGGGCTGGGGTGGGGGCAGGGGGTGTTCCCCCATCCCAGTCTCAGTTTCAGCAGCCTCTTGTCCCCACGCCAGGCCTTTGATGACTTCATCTTTGCCTTCTTCGCCGTGGAGATGGTGGTGAAGATGGTGGCCTTGGGCATCTTTGGGAAAAAGTGTTACCTGGGAGACACTTGGAACCGGCTTGACTTTTTCATCGTCATTGCAGGGTGAGGGCCTGGGCTGCGGGGGGGGGCAACAAGTCAGATCAGTCCTTTCCCCAGGGCCAGGGTTCGAGGCCTCTGGCCCCAGCCCCTGCCTGTTGATAGCTCTGCTTTCTCCCCGGCTGCCCACAGAGGACCCAAGGCTGTCCCACCTGCAGCACTTGGCCTGCACTCTCTAAATTCCACGTCCCCCTCCTCTCAGCTCTGCCCCCTTCTCTGATGGGAAATCTGTCCTTGGCTTGGGGTCGTTCTGCCCCCTCAAGATAGAGAACCGAATCTTCAAGGTCCCTTGGTGGACGAGAAGAAGTCAGAGGTTGTCCTGCTGCCCCCGACGTAAGAATTCTCACTGACCTCTTTTGACCTCATGGTGGCCTCAGACTCAAAGGGCCTCCCTTCGGGTCCCTCCCTGCAGGATGCTGGAGTATTCACTGGACCTGCAGAACGTCAGCTTCTCCGCTGTCAGGACAGTCCGTGTGCTTCGACCGCTCAGGGCCATTAACCGGGTGCCCAGTGAGTGACCCCTCAGCCCCTCGACAGAAAGCCCCAAGAGGAAACGAGAAAATGTCAGACCCCACCTTTACCACCACGTTCTCACCTGACCACTCACAGGCCCTGTCAGAGAAGGGGTCTCCGGAACCAAACAGAGCCCCTGGCTGGCACTGTGTGAGAGTTATCTGGGAAGACCCCACCCCATGTTAGCCTGGCTTGGGGTCAGAGTTTCAGGGATGTCTCAGATGACCCTTTTTCTTCAGCTAAATGGCCACACCTCCCAGGGAGACAGAGGCAGGCAGGGAGGGGTGGAGAGGCTGGCAGGCCAGGAGTGGGTGCCAAGTGCGAGTGGCCTTTTCCAGCCAGGACAGCCTCTCACGCAGTCTGGTTCTAGTTGGTGAGTCCACACTGGCCACACTGACCATGCTCCTCTCAAGATAAGACCACTCCACACCTCACCCTCCCAGCTCTGACCTGTTCCTCCCTTCCACCCCCTTCCATCCCATTGCAGCGGCTGCCGGGACCATTATCTAAATTAAACTGCATTGGTTTCTGGAGCCAGCGAAGCCTTGGCAGCACCAGCTCCCCCTACATCCTGCCCCTCCTTTGCTCAGGCCCCCTTGCAACTCCCCAACCTACACAAGCTGCAGATGGTCCCCACTGTGGTCCCAGGAGCTGGCGTTGGGGGGGCGCATGCTCCTGGGGCCCTGTGCCTGATTGTGTGTGTGAGGCAGCAACAGTCCCCTTTGCTCCGAGAGGGTGAGGTGAGAGAGAGAGAGAGAGAGAGAGAGAGAGAGAAAAAGAGAAGGACACCACTGCCTCTGGGAGGGCAGAGCTGCAGTGTGTGTCCTCTGGGGCCCGGTGTGTTGGTGTTAACAGGAGCTCCAAAGAGGGCCATGCCTTGCCTCCTCTCCCGCCCCAGGTGATGGCTGGCAGATTTATAGGCCTCTGTCTAACCACCGGTGTAATTCCCTTAATGCAGACCCTGAGGAATTGATCTCAGTTGGAGCACAGAGGAGCTGAGGGGGATGGGTGGGAGGAGGGAGAGGGAGATGGAGTGAGGGGACTGGGCTGGCGGGGCGGGGCTGAGTGCTGCAGTTACCATGGGGGTTAATTAGCTACTGCTTAGAAGCTTTTGCCTTGGAGGGGCCAGAGGGGCACAGGCAGCACCTTGGGGGGATGAAACCACCCATTAGACATCTGTCTGCTTGAAGAGGGCTGGGGGATAGGGTGACTGGGTTCTAGGCCTGGAGTGGGGAGAGAGGGAGGTATCCCTAACTGGGCTTCTGGGGAAAGGGGCTTCGGTGGCTGGCCCCATAGAAGGGACTGCCAAGGGATGGACTTCTGAGAAAGCAGCATCTCTTCAGTTCCTGATTTGGGGACCCGGATCAAGCAGGGAGCATACTCAGGACGGGGGGCTCAGAGCCGTGGTGAAACACAGAGCGTCTTGGCCCTCACTGAGGAGCCAACTCTTAAAGTGAGATTCTTGGCCACCAACATCCTTCCTGGTGTTCTCTGCCTCAGTTCCCGCAGTGACCCCAGGGGTGATAACTCAGGAAAGTCAGGTGACTGTGTCTGGCGACAGTAGGAAGGGGAAGAGGAGTGTGTGTGTGTGTGTGTGTGTGTGTGTGTGTGTGTGTGTGTGTGTGTGTGTGTTGGGAAGTGAGATTCAGAAGGATAAGCCTGGGTTCAAGTCCTGGCACCTACATTTGGCAACTGTGACACTGCTCGAGTCTAGTCATTTCTCGGAGCCTCAGACTTCTCACCTGGTACATTGGGCTCATATCATTCGCACTGTGGTGATGCTGGGAGAGGTGGGTGGAACACAGTTGCCCGGGGTCTCTGTGGTGGTCCTGTGCAGATCCATTTGAGCCAACCGTGAGAGACTGTGGGTAGGGGCAGGGGACTGCGGGGGCTGTCTGGGGAGTTAGAGGTGTCCATTGGTCTCCCCCCCAGCTTGAGCCGGGCCGTCTCAGCCTCAGAGTCCCCAGTGGGCCCCCTCTGGGAGTGCTGCCAGGCCGTGGCGGCCAGCCTGGCGTCCCCAGCGTGGCTTCTGCCCCCACAGGCATGCGCATCCTCGTCACCCTGCTGCTGGACACGCTGCCCATGCTGGGCAACGTCCTGCTGCTCTGCTTCTTCGTCTTCTTCATTTTTGGCATCGTCGGTGTCCAGCTGTGGGCCGGACTGCTTCGAAACCGGTGCTTCCTGCCTGAGAATTTCAGCCTGTGAGTGGTGGCCAGGGTGGGGGAGGACCTGGGAGTGCCTATGGGGCTGGGAGCTCCCCAGCGGTGTGCTGCCTGTTGCTACTGACCTATCTGTCCTCTGACATTTCTCATTCTCCAACTTGGCTACACCTTGGTGTCACCTGGGGAGTTTTAAAAATGCTGATGCCTGGGTGTCACCTCCAGAGATTCTGATTTCATTGGTCTGGGCTTCAGCTGGGTTGTGAGGTTTAAAAAAAAAATACTCCAGACTAGCCACTTTGGGAGGCTGAGGTGGGAGGTTCTTCTGAGGCCAGGAGTTTGAGACCAGTCCAGGCAACAGAATGAGACTTAATCTCTCTACAAAAATTAAAAAAATTAGCCAGGTGTGGTGGCACCCACTTGTAGTCCCATCAACCCTGGAGACTGAGGTGGAAGGATCACCTGAGCCCAGGAGTTGGGGCTGCAGTGAGCCGTGATGGTGCCACTACACTCCAGTCTGGGCAACAGAGTGAGACCCTGACTCAAAGAGAAAACAAAAACGAAAACATTCTTCCAGTGATCCTAACTGGAGCCAAGTTTGAAAACCACTGCTCTGGGACGTGACCTTCCAGCACCCCGACTCTGGAGTTCCCCTCTCAGCCCTCGTCCTCCCAGTTCCCCCATCCAGCCATGTAAACCTCTGCCCCACCCAGCCCCCTCCCCCATCTGCCCGCCCACCCTGCGTGCCTGGAGGCCCTCACACCAGCTCTTCCTTCCCAGGCCCTCTCCCTGGAGAGCCTCGCCCCCGGACCTCACCCCTGTCCTCTCCCCGCCCTGCAGCCCCCTGAGCGTGGACCTGGAGCGATATTACCAGACAGAGAACGAGGACGAGAGCCCCTTCATCTGCTCCCAGCCGCGCGAGAACGGCATGCGGTCCTGCCGGAGCGTCCCCACGCTGCGCGGGGAGGGGGGCGGCGGCCCGCCCTGCGGCCTGGACTACGAGGCCTACAACAGCTCCAGCAACACCACCTGCGTCAACTGGAACCAGTATTACACCAACTGCTCCGCCGGGGAGCACAACCCCTTCAAGGGCGCCATCAACTTCGACAACATCGGCTACGCCTGGATCGCCATCTTCCAGGTCGGGCGGCCCGGCGACGCGGGAGGTCCCCAGGACGCGGGCCAGGCCCGGAGCGGTCGCTCTGGGTCGGGGTGGGCTCGGGGGCTCTGGAGGAGGATGTCGTGGGCCCAGAGTCAGCCTGGCCCTCTGCCCCCTCCCAGGTCATCACCCTGGAGGGCTGGGTCGACATCATGTACTTTGTGATGGACGCTCACTCCTTCTACAACTTTATCTACTTCATCCTCCTCATCATCGTGAGTGACTCCTCAAGCCTATGTGGGGATGGGGGGGAGTCCTGGGGGCGGTCCAGAGAGGGGAAGGCTTGCTCCGTCTGAAGTTCAAGTCTTAGAGAGGGCATCTGTCATGAAGTAGGAAAAACACCAGATGAGGAGTCAGGAGGAAACCCAGGGTCAAGGCTGGATTTTACTATTTACTGCTATTATGACCTTGGGCAAGTCATTCCCCAGAAGGCACCCCAGCCCCACCCTGGGACTCTGTTTCTGCTTCAGAGCTCTCAGCCCAGGATGATAGTGCGCCCCCATAGAGGACATTTGCAAATGGGAAAGGATGGTTCTGCTTTTTTTTTTTTTAAAATAGCTTTATTGAGCTATAACTTGTGTATCATACAGTTCACCCATTTGAAGCGTACAAGCCAATGGTGTTTAGTATATTCACAGAGTTCTATGTTTTACAAGGATAAGGAGAGTACTGCTGGCACTTTGTTATGTGGGGAGCGGAAAGAGGCTAAACATCCCGAAATGTTTGCAAACAGAGCATTGTTCCACTCAGAGTTCTGACCAGTCAGTGTTGAGAAACACTGTGTGATCTCTCTTTCCTTCCAGCTCAGAAATTCCAAGACTTTATGCAGGCAGAAGACAGAGGCAAAAGCAGCAATGTTTAGCAGTTTTAATCACTACCATTCACAGTTAATCACTTCATTGCTACCACTTACAGCTAATATTTACTGAGCACTTACTGTGTGCCAGCCCCTACTCTAAGCACTTTTTGTGTTCTGCTGGGTTTCCCTGTGATCCAGTAATGTCTCCATTTTACAGATAAAGAGACTGATGTTTCCTCTGAGTCTGAGCCCACATGCTGTGGATTAATCTTGCTGGGTGGGGCATCCCTGTCGATATGTGCTGTAACATCTGCTCCCTGCTTAATCCTCAGAGTCTCCTGTGAGGTGGCCAGGGCAGGGATTGCGGTCCTCTCATCTCCTAGATGAGAACTCAGGGCCTCAGGGGGTCGGCCACTCGGCCAAGATCCCACAAAATGCAAACGGCTAGAGCTGAGACACAGCCCCAGCCTCACGACTCCAAGAGCGGCCCTTCTTCCACGTTACCAAGAGGCCACTGGCAGACACAGACAGAGGGACAGATATTGAGAGAAAGAGATTAAGAAAGATTAATATCTACTCAGGACCCAGGACAAGCTCCAGAGAGAGATGGAGACAAAGTGAGGCAGCTTCTGGTGAGTGAGAGACAGAGGTAGACCCCGAGAAAGAACAAGGCTCCTAGGCCACCCCCTCCGGCCTCTGTGACGTCCCCTGGTGCGGAAGAGTGGGCAGACCTGGGGCGAAACCGGGTTGGAAGCCTGGCTCGGTCTCGACCACCTCGGGGGTCAAGGCCGGTGCTTCAAAGAAATGGGGTCTTCTCACTGCCCACCCCCAGCCGCCCCGGGCCTGGGGGAGGGGGAAGGAAGCAGACAGGGAGATAAGGGGCCTAGTTTCCACCCTCCCACACACCCCCTGGAAAATCTTTCCTAACAGCTCTCTGGAATCACACTAGTGAAGCTAATTATCATAATTACTAGGACACGATCTAGAAAAAAAAATCTGCTTTGTCACCATAAATATTCATTTCCTTCATTTGGGATTGTTGCCCAGGGCATGGCCATCCCAGAATCCTGGGGAAACTGAGGCATGGAGATGGGGACGAGGGAATGTAAGCAAGTCAGAGTAGCAGCTTGGCTCGTCTACAGGGTCCAGGGTTCTGCCCCTCACTCAACTGGGGGCAGGGAGCACAGGGAAAAGGGGTACAGGGGAGGCCAGTGGTCTCTGTTTTCGAATGAGGTCCCATGGATGAGGGTCTTGCCCAAGGTCAAGCAGTCAGAATTGGGACTAGAAGCAGGAGTCTTGTGACCAGTGTTTTTGCCAAGATCTCAAAGGCTCAATCCAACTTGAAAGCGTCACGTCCTTAATATTGCATTCATATCTGCAACATTTTCTACTTCCAGTGGGACTTGGGGAGGGGTGCTTAGAGTCTCCACAGATGGGGTGTGCTTAGGGCAGGAAATCTGGGAAATAACCTTGCAGAACACCGTGATCAATAGCAACCCCTTGGAATTCCATAGAGTTCAAGTTTCAGCCTTGCTCTGCACCAGCTGAGTGATCCTGGGCAAATGCGTTGACCTCTCTGGGCCTCAGTTTCCTCCCCTGTCAGATGGAGGCTCCAGTAGCATCACCTCCTGAGACAGTCATAGGAATCAGAAGAGACAGTGTTTGGAAAAAACCGAGCCTGGTGCCTGGCACACAGGCAACCCTCTGTTCATGGCGGCTGGCGTTGGAATTCGCTTCTCTGCAGGACATCTCCTCCTCCTGTCCCCACCCCTACAGGTGGGCTCCTTCTTCATGATCAACCTGTGCCTGGTGGTGATTGCCACCCAGTTCTCGGAGACCAAGCAGCGGGAAAGCCAGCTGATGCGGGAGCAACGTGTGCGGTTCCTGTCCAACGCCAGCACCCTGGCCAGCTTCTCCGAACCCGGCAGCTGCTATGAAGAACTGCTTAAGTACCTGGTGCACATCCTTCACAAGGCAGCCCGCAGGCTGGCCCAGGTCTCGCGAGCTGCGGGCGTGCGGGCAGGCCTGCTGAGCAGCCCGGCGCCCCTCGGGGTCCAGGAGCCCCAGCCCAGCGGCAGCTGCTCCCGCTCCCACCACCGCCTGTCCGTCCACCACCTAGTGCACCACCACCACCACCACCACCACCACTACCACCTGGGCAATGGGACGCTCAGGGGGCCCCGGTCCAGTCCAGAAATCCGGGACAGGGATGCCGACGGGTCCCGCCGACTCATGCTGCCACCGCCCTCGACACCTGCCCTCTCTGGGGGGCCCCCAGGGGGCGGGGAGTCTGTGCACAGCTTTTACCACGCCGACTGCCACTTGGAGCCAGTCCGCTGCCAGGCACCCCCTCCCAGGTCCCCGTCTGAGGCATCGGGCAGGACTGTGGGCAGTGGAAAGGTGTACCCCACTGTGCATGCCAGCCCTCCACCAGAGATGCTGAAGGAGAAGGCGCTAGTGGAGGTGGCCGCCAGCTCCGGGCCCCCCACCCTCACCAGCCTCAACATCCCCCCCGGGCCCTACAGCTCCATGCACAAGCTGCTGGAGACACAGAGCACTGGTGAGAACTCTGGGCAGGGGCATGTTGGTGTCCTCCTCTGGGGGCTTGGAGGTGTCCCAGAGGGGACTCAAGGTCTGGGGTCAGAGGGATGGGGGGCTCAGATTCCCGTGCTGCCTCTCATGGCCTTGGCACCTTCAGCCAGTTACCATCACTTCTCTGAGCCCTCATTTTCTCATCTGTTAAAGTGGGAACCATAATCCCTACATTGTCACAGCAACAACTGGCATGTAACACGCTCCTGCTACGTGCTGTGCTCTGTGCGGTTGCAACGGTATCGAGCATCGTTGCCCGATGGCTGTATGCCTGTCACATGCTTTGCAGGCAAAATCCCACTGGATCCTCTTGACCGATCGGGTGATAAGCTTTCCCAGCATCCCCACTGGGAGGATGAGAAAAAGGAGGCTTGGAGGGTTGTGTGACTTGCCCAAGGTTATGCCATTGGTGAGGGGTGAACTTGGGCCATCGGATTCTGAGGCCCTCGCTCTGCACTCCCCTTTGCAAGGCTCGGAGGGGAAACGGTGTGTGACTGTGCCCAGCACCGTGTCCCAACGCTCTAAACCCGAGTCTCATTCCCTCCCCACAGGGAGACTGGGCCCTGAAGCAGCAAGTTCTCAGGGACCTGCTTGTCTGATGGGTGGAACTCCCAGTGTCATGGGAACATAGGTTCAGGGTCGCCGCAGCCCAGGCCTAGGAGTTTCAGGAAGGATGTGGCACATGGGGAGAGCAGGATATTCATGGGGAAGTTACGTGGGAACGTGGGCTGGGACCAGAAGGTGCTATCACAGAGCCCAGAGTGAAAGGTTTCCGTGCCAGCTCCTCCACTACCCTCCACGGGACGTGGGCCAGTCACATGCGCCCACGTTTTTATTCCCTCCTGTGTAAAAGGCAGGGCTGGGCCCCTCCTTTCTGTCCGTGGGTGCTTACTGACACCCCCTGAGTGCAGATGCGGTCAGGAGGGGAAGAACCTGTCGGGGGCTGGGCCCTGAGCCTGCTGCCTCCTTCTGTGTGCTTTTCCTGGGTGGCCTCTGAGGTTCTTTTCAGTTCTCAAATTCTGTGATCAAAACAGTGTAAATGGATACCCATGTTTTGGGATAGGTCACTGTGTGTGTGTTCACGAGTGCATCTGGTGTGTGTATGAGCATTGGCATCCATGAAGTAGTCCAGTGTGTGTGAGCCTGTGTGTGTGTCTGTGTGCATGCATATGTCTGGTGTCCATGTGCATGCATGTGCACATGTGTCCGATGTAGGTGGGTGCGTGTGCCCATGCACACAGGGGTGGTGCTCTTTTTCAGACTGTATTCATGCACATGTGTGTGTCTGGCATATGTGCTTTGTGTATGTGAATGTGTTTGTGCACACACTTTCGGGGTGTGCATGTGTGTGTGCATATGTGTGTACACGAGTGAGCATCTGGTGCACAAGTGTGCATGCACGTGTCTGGTGTGGGCATGTGTGTGAGCACATGTGTATGGGTGTGTCTTAAGGATCCCTTGGAAAATGCTGCTTGGAGCAGTGTTGATGCAGGCCTGGTTTTGGAGGAGAGATGGTCTCAGCTCCTGTCAACATAGAAGCCGTCAGGACCTCAGACAACATTGGGGCCACCTCTCAGCCTGAGACCTAGGATGCTCAGCAGTGGCTGTCAATGAGGTGCTATTGACACCGAGGCATTATTATTGGTCAGGTCCACTGAGTGTCTGACATCCCGTCATTGTAACAGGCCGGACTCTTACACTCATTTTAAACATCTTCCGAGGGCACACTGGCCCCAGGTAAGAGCCTCTAACCTCTTCTCTCCTGTTCCAGGCGCCTGCCAAAGCTCTTGCAAGATCCCCAGCCCTTGCTCGAAGGCAGACAGCGGAGCCTGTGGTCCAGATAACTGTCCCTACTGTGCCCGGGCAGGGGCAGGGGAGATGGAACCCGTCGACCATGAGGTGCCTGACTCAGACAGTGAGGCAGTATATGAGTTCACACAGGACGCCCAGCACACCGACCTCCGGGACCCCCACAGCCGACGGCGACGGAGCCTGGGCCCAGATGCAGAGCCCAGCTCTGTGCTGGCCTTCTGGAGGCTGATCTGTGACACCTTCCGGAAGATTGTGGACAGCAAGTACTTTGGCCGGGGAATCATGATTGCTATCCTGGTCAATACACTCAGCATGGGCATCGAATACCACGAGCAGGTAGGGGTGTGGGCTGGGGCAGGGCACCTGCCAGCTGCTTCTCCCCTGGGCTGGGCCCTCCACCTTCCTCCCCCACGCTCTGTGCTCGGTTTTCTCCTTATGCTGCCAGTCTGCGTGGCAGGGGGGAGCACCTTGGAGCAATGGTTGGGAATTCTCTGGAGGATGAATGCCAGGGAATGCCACAGTTTCTGAGTATGGAGATAGCCCAAGGCGGGGGCAGGGTATGCTCTACCCAGGAAGGCTTCTCAGAGGAGGCAGGCTTTGAAGGATGTGGACAAGTGATCCGGGGAGAGACCCGTCGCTGAAAGAGGTTTGGGTGTTTGGAGAAGCTGTGGTGGGCAGGGAAGGTGTTGGGGTTGCCCCAGCATCCATCTGACCCAATGAGTAGGAGTGTGACTGACTGGAGGCGTGGGGGGGCATGTGGGAGGGGGTGAGGAGGGGTGGGTCAGTGCCTGTGTCCAGGTGGAATGAAGGCCTGTTGGGGTCAGGGAGGGAGGCAACCTTGTCCCAGCCTTAGGTCTGGAGCCGTGCTGGGAACCAGGGCGGCTCAGGCAGATGAGAGCTCCCCGCATGGCGAGGGGACTTGAAACCATTGCGTTTGAGGAATCGTTCTAAGAACCAGGATGTTTAGTCAGGAGAAGAGGAAGCTCAGCAGGGACAGACGAGCTGTCTTCAAATATTTGAAGGGCTGTCATGTGGAAGAGGGAGCAGGCTTGTTTTGTGGGGCCGATGGCTGCAAGCGATGGGATCTGGGCTGAGGGGGAGGAGGCTGTTCTAACTCTCAGAGCTGTGCAGAGACAGAAGGGGTGCCCTGGGGGACCCACTGACCCCTCCCACATGCACACACTGGGGCTGCACCCTTGGTGGGGGTCCGTGCAGGCACTGCAGACCCTCCCACCCCGGCTTGTCCTCCTCCTCCACAGAGTTCCAGAAGTCAGCACCTCCTTCTCCCCCCCACCCCCTTGCCCTTCCAAGTCCCCCTCTTGGCTGATTCTGGGAAAAGAAGGGAGAGGGAGGGAGCAGGCGGGTGAGGCAATTCACTGGGCCTTCTGTGCTTTACTCTCCTGGGAGTTCTTGCCTCCCTGGGGCAGTAGGCCGAGGACTGGGCCACCAGAACCTTTTCTGGTCTGGAACGGAGCTGTTCACCTCCCCGCCTCTATACCCTCCACAGTCAGAGGCAGAGTTATGAGAGACACCTGCACAAGCCCAGTCCTCCATGGAAGGCAGGTGAGCTCGGCAGGGGGTGCAAGGGGTCTAGGTCAAGACTGGGGACACAGGTCAGAGCTGGGGCTGGAGAAGATAGTGAGATGTTTACTTTTTTTTTTTTTTTTTTGAGTTGGCTTCTCACTTTGTTGCCCAGGCTGGAGTGCAGTGGCACACTCACAGCCACTGCAGCCTCAACCAGCTAGGCTCAGGTGGTCCTTCCACCTCAGACTTCCAAGCAGCTGTAACCACAGGTGTGCACCACCATGCCCAGCTAATTTTTTTTTTTTTAATTTTGTTGTAGAGATGAGGTCTTACCATGTTGCTCAGTCTGGTCTTGAACTCCTGAGCTCAGACACTCCTCTCGCCTCCACCTCTGCACCTGGCCTGAGATGTTTACTTTTTAGGGAGATTTGAAGGCCCTAGCCCCACCCTGCTGACCTCTGCACCTGGAATACTGTGAGCCCTGGCTCTTAGGGAAGACTGCCCTGTGCAGCCAGGTGCACCCCTCCCCCATGGCCATCACATCACACAGATGCTCCTTTTTCCTGCCTCAACACCACGCCCCCAGTGGCCATAATGGGGAGGGGGGCGGGACCCCAGCAGCAGTGCCAGCAGGTGGGCATGCATGGCACCTCGGTGGGCGTGTTGTGTCTGGGCTGCGTGGGGTGTGGGTTGTGTGCACTGCTCTGCCAGACTCCCAGGGAGAGGCACTCTGTTCTGCCAGGCTGGTATGGGAGGGCAACACGCTCTGTTCCCAGGACTTAGGTGGTGGCAGCCCCTAACTTCCTGTCGCCCTGGCTCCCGAGCCTGAACCTCAGCCTCCTTTGCCTCAACCTGGATCTGGTGATCTAGGCCATGGTTGGTGCCCCTCCCACCGGGGGCACCTCCTGAGCACCCTCCCCTCCCCCATGAGCGGTGTGCCCAGCAGTCCCGCCCAGCCAAATGCTGCTGGTAGAGGTTTGGTTGCACTGGGAAGATACTGAGTCACACAGACCCAGGGCAGATGAAGCCACAGCAAGAGGGCTTTTGGTTATATGTCAAGCAGGGCGCCCCTTTGAAGAGGAAGTAAAAGCCACCAGTCAGGGGTACCTACAGCATCTCCTTGCCCAGGTTCCTGAGGAAGGAGGGAGGCAGCAGCAGGGAGGCCTCACACAGTGGCGGCAGTGTCTGCCCCAGGGAGGAGTTTTCCCAGTGCCTGGTTTCTCAAGGCCCCATAGGGGTGAGTGGGAGTCCTTAGCAGGCTGGGCAGATGACTGACGGCTGCCTGGCAGGCTCGGGGCAGGGGATGTAAGAAGTCCCAGAAGCGGCCATGGCCCTGTGCTTGCAGGCACTGCGGCGTGAACGTCCCGCCATCTGGGCCTCGGAGCCTGAGCAAGCTGGGGGGGGTGAGGGTTGGGGGGGTTGTCAGGGAAGGCAGCGAGGGAACGTGGGGGGGCTGAGAGTCAGAGATATGGAGTGGGCACAGGGAGGGAGACGGGAGCATGGGAGAGATGAGGATGCGGAAGGGACAGAGATAGAGTTGGAAACAGTAGCAGAGACTGAGGGGGGAGACAGACACAGAGGTCAAGATGGGAGGAGGGAGGCAGGGAAGACAAAGCTGCAGAGATGGGGGAGAAAGAGATGTGGAGGGAGAGTGAAGGCACAGCCAGAGGAGACAGACAGATGGAGCCACAGAGATGCAGGAGACAGAGATACAGAGAGGGAGCTGGAGACAGAGATGAGGCCCAGATGCAAATGAAGCAGGAGGCAGAGCAGACTCAGATGGAGCTGCCTGCAAGGGAGAGAGGAGCCCGTGGAGGGAGGTGCAGCCAGAGGCTCATGTCCTCCCTGCCGTGCCCTGGATGAGGCAATTGTGTCCATTGATCCTGGTATGGATCCCACTGGGGGGCGCTGAGGAGGGTGTGGCAGGTGCATCCCTGGAGGAGGAGCCCAACCCTCCTTCCAGGCCCGGGCTGCCACCCTCCCCAGGCTCTGTCCTCGCCTCACCCCCGCCCCACCCATCATCCCCCTGACTGAAGAAGCACGTTGTGTCATACCCCACCCCACTGGAGGCTGGCCCCAGGCTGTCCGCTCTCTCCTGCTCCCCCACCCTTAACCACCAGCTGGTGGAGAACTGGCAGGATTGCTTTGCCCAGAGGGGCTGGTGAGGAGAACAAGGACACAAGACCCCGCGGAGGGGGCGAGGAGGGAGCAAGAAATGTCTGGAAGTGCAAGTGTGAGCCAGCGCAGGGCCAGTGCATGTGTGTGCCCCGGCCGCTAGGGGGCAGTACACGCAGCCCAGAACGTGTGTGACCATGGATCCATCTATCTCCATCTATCCATCCATTCCACATTCGTTTCTTGTGCATAAGAGTTGGGTCTAAGCAGTGACATGCTGATAAACGTTTAACAAACAACCCTTAAGAAATGCTCTGATTTGTAGCATCTGCCAATTTCTGTAGTGTAAATGCTCCCAACATAGCCAATTTCAAGCTACCAGCATGAAGTCACTGAATATGGAGTTGGGAAGAGATGTGGACAGTTGGCTTTCCTGAGCCGGTGCAAAACGGCTCCAGCTCACCACTGGGCCCAAGACACTGTCCTTCCTCTCAGAGAGGTCACTAACAAGTAAACTGTCACATTTAGTTGATGTAGTATGTGCTTAGAGAGAGATGCAGGGAGGAGGAGCCATGATCCCAGACTGGGGAAGAGATTCAGGGAGGGCGCCGTGTAGGAGGTGACCTCCTAGCTGAGCCTGAAGGAAGAGTAGAAAGTGGCCAGTTCAGGTGGAGGGTAGAGCACAGAATGGGAGCTGATGCAGTGGTCCAGGCGGTTCATACAACTTTGTCCCTGGAGATGGAGAGGAAAAGGTCAAGAAGAGCTGGCTGGGGGCTGAATCTACAGGACTCGACACCAGTTGGCTTTCTGTGGGAGAGGAGGCAGCAAGGATGGCTCCCAGGTTTTTGCCTGGGGTGGGAGCACTGTGGCTTGAGCAGATTTGCGCTGGGGGACACATTGCATACAAGGTGCCTGTGAGCCATCTTGGTTCCACGTCTAGCAGGTTGTCAGAGCTCAGAAAACAGGTTGGCCTCTTTTCTTTGTCCTGCCTAACTCTGCACCAGGGTCGGACCTCTCCAGGAGGATGGGAAGGTACAGGATGGGGTCTTGGGGACACGAGAGCTTCCTCATCCATCCCTTCTGGCTCTGGGTCATGGGGCGGGGGTGGGGCAGGTGCTAGCCTCCTTTTTAGAAGAGGAACAACAACCTGTGAGGAGAGGGAGACATGTGCAGCCCACTGGTCTCCTGGGCTGCAGAGGAGGAGAAGGAGGACTGGTCCAGGGTAGACAGCCTTGCAGGCCAGGAGAGGACAGGGCAGGTGACGATTCTGCTCGTTGCTCACGTTCTGGGCCCATCCTGTCTCTCCATTTACATGTCCAGAAAGGGTTTCTATTTATAAGTGAGTGAGGTTGGCTTTTTGAGGCAAGAAAAGGCGGGGGGTCTGGATGTGGCAACTCTGAACTTTTGAAGGGAGTCCCAGACTCCTTTTTGATTCTGCTGAAGGCCAAGGACCCTCTCCCCAGAAAATGCACACATGCATAGACACCCCACATGTGACCTTGGAGGGCACAGTCTTATGGACACCTCCCACCCCAGCTGGTTGCCTAGACTCCAGGTAGAGGAGTCCCAGCTGAAGATCTAGGGCTGAGGTCCAAGCAGGGATTTGGGGGATGATCAGCTGACCTGGCCCCAGACCTTCCGAGGGTCTCAGTGTGGGAGGGAGAGGAGCACTGGTTTGGAGATGTCTGCTAAGGGGTAAGCTCGTTTTTTCAGGCATCCCCTGGCTCCAGCCTCCCCCAATCCCACAAACACAGGAGCACGTCCTATGCACACTAGACTAGAATACCGGAATGTTAGGGGGCCGGGGGCAGAGCCAGAGGCGCCCAAGAAACGTAGGTTCCAGTGGAAAAGTCCTATTTCGTGGACAGTTATGCCCAATGCCATGAGAGAGGCTTCAGGGGACAGATGCTCACAGCAGGTGAGGGATTTGGAAAGGCTCCATGAAGGTGGTGGTTCTCGGGAGGCGCCTTGAAAGATGAGTGAAATTTACAATGGGGGAGTAGGAACAGAGGGGTCTAGGTGGAGGGATTAGGCGAAATGCACAGGGTGGCCCAGGACTCGCTGAAGGACAGTCATGTTTTCTTCCCTTGCCCTGCCCGAGGTGTTTGGGGAATGATGTTGAGTCCAGCTGGGTTGAAGGCAGCCAGAGCTTCCAGTAGGTGCAGGCTGGGTGGGGGAGGGGCCTGGAGGCTATTTCTGTTGTTAGATCAGAGGCAATGAGGGCCCCAAGTAAGGCCACAGCCGTGAGAATGAGGAAGGGGGCAGGACAGCGATTCCATTGGCAGGTTCTCTGGGCCCAGGCATCTTCGCGTCTGAAGGCATGAAGGATAGGCAGAAATTCGAGCTCACCCCTGGGTTCCAAGACAGAATCCTGGAGGACGATGAAGCCGGGAAGAAGCAGGTTTGGGAGAGGAGGCGAGAGGGCTTGTTCTGGATGCGCTGAGTCTGAAGTGGCTGTGGGCCGTCGTGCTGTTCCCGGAGGGCTATCAGGCAGGCATCAGCTCTCTGGGTGAGGAGCCAAAGGCTGGGAGAGGGATTGTTTAGTGTCGTCTACACCCCATGACAGCTGGAGAGGTGGGAGCGGGGGTGCTGGTGGAGGGTGTAATTGGGAGTTGGTGTAGATTGTGCTCTCAGGAATGTTGGCCTGAGGGGAGAAAGGCAGCGGACAGGAGGGTGAGGAGGTGACTGGATCAGGGAAGCCAGGGAGGCTGTCGCCAGGCGAGGCTGGAAAGGCTGGCACAGGCTCAGATGCTGCAGAGGCGTCCCTAAGAGGCCTGGAAAGACAGTCCCTGGAGGGAGCTGGAGGAGCAGGGCCCAGGGCTCAGAGGTCAGAGTCACGTAGCCACTGTCTGCTCTTAGCCAGAGAGAAAGGAGATTGGAGAGGTGATGGATAAGAGGGAATTGATGGGTCAGGGCCCAGGGGGACCTGGGGGTGGGGGAGCACCCCCCAGTGCAGGAGAGAAAGGGAGCCAGCTAGGATGCGGGGCTCAGAGCTGTTTGGAGGAGGGACAGGCCCCCTGCCCCCTCCCCCATGAGACCTGAGACCGGCGGGGAGTGGGGTTGCAGAGTGGGGAGGGCTTGAGGCAGCTTCTGCGGGAGAGAGATGGAGAGGAACAGAGGACTTGAAGAAAGGCACAGCCTCGGGGCCACCCGCAGGGAACCGCCTGTCCAGCCAGCACAGGGTCACGGCTCTCTCTAGCAATGCTCAGCAGTTCCAGAGCCGCAGCAGAGAGGAGGAGGCGTGGGGACCTACCTGGGCTGGGTCAGGGCAGGAGCCCTCGGAAGTCTGCGTCGTGAGAACAGCCTTTCCGTGGTCCACGGGCTAGAGGGCGTCTGGCTGGGTGAGGGGCTGGGGCTGCAGCTCCAGATTCTGATTTATTTGTTTATTTTTAAGAGATGGGGTTTCGCTCTGTCGCCCAGGCTGGAGTGCAATGGTGCAATCACTGCTCTCTGCAGCCTCGACCTCCTGGGCTCAGGTGATCCGCCCACCCAAGCCTCCTAAGATGCTGGGATTACAGGTGCATGTCTCCACGCCCGGTTATAACTCCAGAATTTTAAGTAGTTGGAGCCTTGGGTCAGCTGTCTTGAAGACGAGTGAGCACTGCATGCCCTGTGCCTAGGTAGCTTGTATGTTTACTTGTGGGGGCTTCGGGAAGTGGAGGAAGACTGTGGGGAGGAGCTCAAGCCATTCCTTGGCATTGCCCCCGGTTAGGAGGCGGTGAGGACACAGTGGCGTCTAAGAGTGGCCCAATGGACAGGAGGATGCTAGAGAGGGATGTGCTCAGAGAGCCAGAGTCCAAGCCGGAGAGCTTCTAGAAGGCCAGGGAAGAACAAGGCCATAATCTACGTGATGAGGCCTGTGGGATTTTTAGGGCGCCTCCTGCCGCCTGGGTGTCCCCTGACTTCCCATGCCACCTTGAAGACTCATCTCCCACTGATCCAGTGATGCTCCCTCCCTCACGTAGCCTGCCTGGCCCCCCTTTCCTGGTGGGAGGGAGCCGCGGGCGGGGCCATACAACGCAGAGGCAAGGAGAACAGAGGAGTCTGAGTTGAGGAGCAGAGATTTCAGGGTCAGTGGAGCAGGTGGGAGTTGAGGGTACGGGGTGGGACTCAGGCAGGGGTGACTCGTACAAGCCTCTGCTCAGCTCTGGCCCGGCTCATCCACACCCCCTCACGCCGTCCCTGCAAAAGGCACATCACTGTCTGCCAGAGCCGCCTCTCAGGCCTCCTGCCTGGACTGCTGCAGTATCCTAATTGGTCTCTGTCTCCCCCTCCAAGCCTTCCGCACGCTGCCACCACTGCAGCCAGATTAATCTTCTTAATACACTGCTTTGCACATCTCCCTCCCCCGCCAGAGCCTCAATGGCAGCGTCGTGGGCAGAGGCAGGTCGGGCCTGAGTCAGGGAGCGGATCACGGGCACTCTGCCTGGTCCCGCCTACCTTTCAGTCTCACCCTCCACCAGCCCCTTCTGCCCTCTGATCCGGGCAGGCCTGTCAGCTCTTGGTCTCCAGTATGCACTGCACGACCCGACCCCCATGCCTTTGCTCAAGTGGCCCAAACTGGGAATATCCTCCGTGGGCGTCCTCCTCCTGAGTTCTCCACCCCACTGACCCACTGACCTCAGCTGGGCTTGAGCTCTCAGGGCTCCTGGTTTTTGCCCCCAGGGCAGTGTTTAGCTACAGCCTTGGAGACAATCTGTCTTGCATCGACATGTGAGGACCCCCGGTACCCAGGGTCACCTGAGTTTGGCTAAGCTGGAGGTTTTTGCAGGCTTTAACCCCTTTGTTTTACAAAGCAGCCTCACCAGAAGGTCCTGGGGATCTGAGACACTAAGGGACTTGTCCAAGTTCACATGGGAAGGAAGTCTCAGAATTGGCGGCCCTCCTGTTGTTCGGGTTCAATCCCACGTCTTAAACACCAGTATTCTGCACACAGGGGTGCTTGTAGGGTTGGTCGATGGAAATGTGGTGGGTTTGGGGTGAGTCCTAGTGCTGAGATGTATTGAGCAGCTTACCTGGGGCCACCGCTGCTGCAAGGTGACAGTCTGAGGACAGGGGAGGTGGTGGGAATGGGAGATGGGAGATTTAGTTAGCATCCACGGACAAGATTCCTGGGGCCTCTGGGTGGAAGAAGCTCAGGCTGCCTGGCCTCAATTCACAGAAGTCACACTGGGCCTTGACATCTGTGAGCAGCAGGAAGGATATAGGCTAGACCTGGGAAGTGACTTCCACAGCTGGGGACGGTCAGTGAGGGGAGGCCGCGGTACCCGGCTGATGGGTACTGGCATCATGGCAAAGATTTAAAGGAAGGCATAGCAGACCTGGCTCTGCACCTGTCCAAGAGAGCCGTGTGACCTCCATCCTGCTGCCATGCCTCTGGGAGCCTCAGTTTCCCAGGCCGTCTAGGAGGCTCACAACCCTCCCTTGTTTGGCTGTGAGTGGAAGGAAATGCAATTCTGGGAGGAGAGACCTCAGTCCGTTGGGGCTGTAGTAAGTAATAGTAGCCGTTGGCTCCGCCCCTGCCCCTTTGCAGCCATTACTTCTGCTGTGGTCCCTGGGGCAACCTTGTTGCTAAGATTGTCTCTCTGTCCTCGTCCTGCATTTGCAGACGGTTCCCAGCCTCCGATTTAGTAACTTGGACAGACCTGGCTGTCTGGGGGAGGAGGACTTTTTTTCCATGGCTCACTGAGGGGGATACCCGGGCCCTGGAAAGGAAGAGGCCTTGCCCCTAAGCTTGTGCAGGGAGACTAGAGGGAGGCTCCCCTTCCACCTGGAGCCACTTGGCCGGACAGGATGGGGGCTCTGTCTTAGCTGCCACCTTCTGGACGAGGACCAGCGAGGCAGGCCTCATGGGGAGCCATGCACCATACTCCTCAGCGAGCCTCTTGCTGGTGTACAGGAGAGCAAGTTGTGCATGTGTCCACGTCCCTACAGACAGCTGGAAGCCCTGTGGCCACAGTTGGGGAGCCACAAGAACAGCTCCTCTCCAGACACCCAGTAGTGGTTGTACTTTTAAGATTCTCTGATTGAGTGAATACATGCTATCCAGAGCTACTATGTTCTCAGCTACTTTTAAAGGAACGTTTTATTCGTTTTTATTTTTAGCCGCTTTTTTTGAGGTATGATGTATATGCCATGAGATTCGCCCCTTGTCACTGTACCTCAGCTATGCATCACATCAACTTGTCCTTTGTTCATACGTCTCTGTTGATCTGAAGTGTCATTTTATACGTATTGGAAGACACATTGTGTACTCAGCCCATCGTGTGCCTGGGTTCACGCACTGTCACCGTGGCTTGGGTTTGAATTTTGACTTTGTGTGTTGTTGGAGTCAGAGGGATGTGGGATCGAGCCCCACCCCCTCGTCCTTCTTGTCCCGTGACCTTGTACCCATCATTCACCGTCTCCTGGCCTCTTTTGCTCGTCTGGGAGGCTAGAGTGGGCAGGCTGTAGTGCGGACGACGTGAGGGAGGTGAGCCTGGAAGCCTGTAAACCTCACACCTGTGTGGTCCGTGCCCATCATCTTTATCCAATCCAAGCCTGGAAGATGGGGCAGGTGGCAGAGCCTACTCCCTGGCGCACGGGACTTAGAAGCACAGAGTGGGGGAACCACTTTGTCAGGAGGGTTCTGAGCCCTGGGCTCTATTCTGCCGATGGTCCCTTCCCCACCTCCGGGACCAGGCTCACACTGGAGGGACTTAGGATCCTGTCTCTGTGTGATCCAATTAGCCAGGTCCGGTGGCAGTACCCCCCCACCTGCCCCCACGTGCCGTCTATGGGACGGCAACTTGCTTGAAATCTGCCGGAGCAGTGGGCTCCATGCCACTCCAGCCCCCACAAGAGCCACTCACCCCTAAACTGCTGGCTCTCTGCCTTCCTGCTGGCCCTGACTCTGCGCCCCCAGCCTGATTTTGGACAGAACCCTGTGCACAGGCTGACAGCTTATTAGCTTGTCTCGTTTTGAGTAACTACTGATCCCGAGTCCACCAAACGCCCCTTGCCTGCTAGTCAGAAGTCCCTTCTTCCAGTTCTCCTTGCGTCCCACGTAGGCTGGCCACACAGCCCAGGGTCATCAAGTCACAGCTGGTCATGCTCAGGGCCTGGCTCCATGCTTGGGCAACCCACCTGGGCAGCCAGCCAGATGGGGCAGTTGAGTAAACACAGAGAAGTGTCTGATAGAGTAAGGTCTTCATGTGGCTGTCTCTTTAACTCGAACTTTTTGAGCAGATACTATACATTTAGGTCTTTTGGTTTGTCCAGACACCCATCAGGCGGGCCCCACTGAGCCTGAATCCCCAGCCCTCCGCCCAGCAATGCCTCTCCCTTCTCCCCACCCCCCCTCATTCCCCCTACCTGGGGAGATGCCACAAACCCTTTGCGTTCAAGTGCTGCCTCCTGACTCAGCCTTTCCTTTTGTGATCACCCCTCACCTTCTCTCCCCTGAACTCCTGAATTTACTGCCTGGATAATTTATTTTGGCACTGAAACATCTAAGGCCTCTTGTGGTTATTCAGCTGTTTTGTGTGTGTACAACTTGTTTCCAGCTAGACATGGAGCTCCTGCGAGGCGGAGAGCAGAGCTGGCATGTTTTTGCAGCTCCCTTAATGCCTGGTACATTGCTAGGCATACAGTGGGTGCTTCATATTGAAGGTGCAGTGACCAGTGACCTGGAATAGCAGACGAGACAGGGTTTGTCGTGAGTTCAGAGGGCCTCTCAAGGATCCCAGTCCCAGACCCTGGGCAGGGAGCATGAAAGGAATCACCTCCAGCACAGTACATTAGGCCAGAGAGGTTGAGAAGCTTCCTGAAGGTCACACCGTGAGTGATAGGATAAGGTGAGAATCAACCCGGCTGTCCCGGTCTCAGGCTGAGCCTCCAGGTGTCTCCTCATCTGTGACAACCCTCTGGGGCGTCTCCCTTCTGCCTGTCAGTGTGTGTGTGACTAGGTGTGTATGCACTCGTGTGTGTGTGTGTGTGTGTGTGTGTGTGTGTGTGTGTGTCTGGAAGGAGGCAGGTGTAGCTGACAGTTGTACAAGAGAAGGCTGCCAAGTCCATAGAGTAATTGTGGAACACTGGTGATGTGTGTGACTGGGTGTGCATGTGTGGCCTTGGCGATGGCCCTCTGACCTTGTCCTGGACCTGCCGGGCTGGCATGGCAGCCCAGCGGCCAGGTGGACCTTGCAGCTCCCGGCAGGAGGTCAGGCAGAAGCCACAGCACAGGCCCCCCTTTTGCCTGTGGCCCCAGGATCTGAGACCCAGAGCTGGAGAATGGCAGGGGCTGTGGGTTTCCTGTCTCCTGGGTACATTTCCTCCTGGACCAGTAGGGGGAGGGTCCTCCCCATGAGTCTGAACCTCCAGCACCCCTCCCCCCCAAGCTTACTGTTCCTCCTCCCCCTCTCCCTGGTGTCCCATGTTTCATGGGCTCGGGGGGACAAGCCAGTGGCTTCTTTCGTGGGGCTGGGGGGACAAGCCAGTTGCTTCATGCTCCACCCTGCCCTGCAGCCCGAGGAGCTTACCAACGCCCTGGAAATCAGCAACATCGTCTTCACCAGCCTCTTTGCCCTGGAGATGCTGTTGAAGCTGCTCGTGTACGGCCTCTTTGGCTACATCAAGAACCCCTACAACATCTTCGACGGCGTCATCGTGGTCATCAGGTATGGCTGTCCCCACGGCCTCACCCTTGGAGAAAGTGAACAGGGGGGTGTGGGGCCAGGGCCCATGTTGCTTGTTCCTCTGCGGTGGAGGGGTCTGGGGTTGGGCCCTGCTGACCCCACAGGGCCTGCCACTCCCCCTGGGGGGGCACTCCCCCTGCCCCCGTGCCCTCCTTCCCTCTCTCAGCCCTCCGTGGCTCAAGCAGGCCTCAGGCGCACATCTTCCTTGCTCTGGTCCCTCTTTAGTCCCCTCTCCCCGCTCCCACCTCTTGTCCTTGGCCCCCCCCAAGCCTGGGGTGGGTGAGGGTTGGAACTGGCTTTGGAGAGGACTCAGAGGAGGTATGAGGCCCAGCCAGCTGCCCTGCTTGCAAAGTGCTTGGAAACCGACTCCGTCGCCAGCAACTTGCTTTAGGATTTCCAAGACCTCGGGAAAGTGCTCCGTCTCCCCCAGGCCTGGGGCCAGAAGAACTGCTTTATTGCTTTTGGAATTGGCTTTAGATTTCATTAGAAGAGAACAAAGCAAATATTCCATAACTTGAAGCAGTTGCATTGGCCGGATTTAGGGAGGGGGCTGTCTGCGGCCAGGATGGGATCTGTGGCCGGGAGCGGGCGGGCAGAGGGCGCCAGGGCTGTGGCCCAGATCTTCAGCCTCTCGGAGGCTCCGCTTGGAGGCTGGGGGGCTGTTCTCTGCCTGTGCTGGCCCGTCCAGGCCCTCAGGTGCTGCTGAGTCCTCTCCACGGAGAGGCAGGAGAGGGCGAAGGTGCGGTGGGCTCAGGCTGCCTGCCCCCCTTGCAGCGTGTGGGAGATCGTGGGCCAGCAGGGGGGCGGCCTGTCGGTGCTGCGGACCTTCCGCCTGATGCGCGTGCTCAAGCTGGTACGCTTCCTGCCGGCGCTGCAGCGGCAGCTCGTGGTGCTCATGAAGACCATGGACAACGTGGCCACCTTCTGCATGCTGCTCATGCTCTTCATCTTCATCTTCAGGTGAGGCAGGGGGCCAGGCCGGGCCGGGGTGGGAGGGCCTGAGGGGCGGAGGTGCCAGGCCTGACCCCCATCTCGTGCTCCCTGTGCCCCCAGCATCTTGGGCATGCATCTCTTCGGCTGCAAGTTTGCCTCAGAGCGGGACGGGGACACGCTGCCAGACCGGAAGAATTTCGACTCCCTGCTCTGGGCCATCGTCACCGTCTTTCAAGTGCGAGGGTGGCAGGGCAGGGTGCGGGCAGGGCAGGTGGGTGCCCCTGGCGAAGTCCCTGATTCCTGTCCTCTGCCTGCAGATCCTGACCCAGGAGGACTGGAACAAAGTCCTCTACAACGGCATGGCCTCCACGTCGTCCTGGGCTGCCCTTTACTTCATCGCCCTCATGACCTTCGGCAATTACGTGCTCTTTAACCTGCTGGTCGCCATTCTGGTGGAGGGCTTCCAGGCGGAGGTAACCCCCTGCCCGCCCCCCTCCCCCTGCCCGCCGCAGTCCCACTTCCAGCAGGAATCGACTTGAGCCTTGTCCCCCTCTGCCGCCGACCTCGGGGGCCGGGGGGTTCCAGCAGGAAGCGCCCCTCAGCCCAAGACGCAGGATGGATGTTTGGGGTCCCCGGGCCAAAGGTTAGCTGCCGAGTGGGCTTTCTTCCCAGAGTCAGCTAGATCCGCTTCCCCAGAGGGTCAGACAAGAGGAGTGCTGGCTGGACTCCTGAGCCCGGTTGCTCTCAGGGACATCTGGAAACACGCCACCTTCTGCATGCTGAGGGGTGCGGGAGGCTTGTGTGCAAATCATCTGGGCTCTGACTGAGCTGATGGAGATGCCACCAGAGGCCCAGGCAGGACAAGCTGCCCAGAGTGAGAAATGAGCCCAATTAGCTGTGAGCATGGCAGAGATGAGCGTCCTGTTTCCAGCCCAGCTCCATCACCTCCGTCACAGGCAGCGTCATCAATTAATATTGATTTGCATTGATCTCGCCCTCCTCAGCCCTGGGCGCAGCCTCCATCAGGAGGGTCGCGCCCCCTCCTCCCCCTCAGCGCTGCCTCTCTCCCCATCCCGCCCCTAGACATGCCCCAGTGTCCTGGAGCCTCAAGCAGGGCGGTTTGACCCAACCTAGAAATGCTCCAGGTTGGGCCTGGAGAAGCTCTTGGTCCAGTTCTCTCCGGGTGACCCGGATGGAAACTCCCGCTGCGGCCTGGTCTATAAATACCCGGCACACGGTGGAAAAACAAAAATCTATTTTCCGACTCTTTCCCAGCCTTGCAAGGGAGGGCCGTTCCCGTGGGCCAGCTGGGTTGGTGGGGGGCGGTGCCGCTGCCCCCCCACTTCCCTTTTCATTCCGTGGTTACCCATTAGTGCGTTTCCTCCCCACTGGGTGGCAGTGAGGGCAGCTTGTTGAGGAGCCTTTGGTGGTGGCCCAGCCTCTTGCAGGGGGGGGGGCACGTCGGCACATCCCTGGAATGGGACGCTGGTTTGGGGGTTCCCTGGGGCCCGAAGAGTTCAGGGGTGCTACAGCGCTCCCACAAGAGCCCGGGTTCCTGTGGACTCCCTCAGGGCCGGCGGGAGGACGGGGCCTTGGGCCCCTTCCAAAGGCAGCTCCTGACAGCCGAGTTTCCCTTCGACAAACTCCTGGGGTGCTCCGTGGAGAGAAACAGAGGATCCTCCCTGCACTGCCGCTCAGCTGCCGAGGCCGTCTTGAGGTGCTGGCACAGGCACCCCCTCCCCGCCCTCGGCCCTTTCGGCGAGCCCCTTGCTCAATCCAGGGCCGCTGAGCCTGGTTGCTAGGCAACAGCAGAGTCCGAGTGTGGGAACCGGAGCAGCCTGGCCCGCGGGCGGCCTGGTCACTCTGGCCCTGCTGGGGGCCTGCAAGCTGCCCCAGCGGGAGGGGTCCACAAGGGCCGGGTGGCCACACCCTCCTCAGCCTTCTGAGAATAACTGCCTTTGCGAGGAGGGTCTCGGGATGTGGTGTTCTGGACTGTGATGCTTGGATCTGGGGTGGGATGGAGAAGGAGTTTCAAGATCACCCTCCTCCTTGGGAGCAGGTGGTGGCCATGGCCCATGGGAGGGGCTGGGCCAGCTGCTCCAGTGTCCTGCATGCAGTGGGCATGGGTGTCGTTCGATGCTGGTGACCTGGACATCTCCAAGGCACCTGCAAGTTCAGGGGGCCGAGCACCTAACTCCAAGGGAGACCCCTCGGTTGAGCAGAGGAGGCTGGTTTCGCTGTTGTGATGGCCTGGGATTTTTTTTTTTTTTAAACAAATAAGGCAATGCACCTGGGTAGAAGAAGTGGCTTCCCCAGCAGGAGGCCTCCCCAGTACCCCCCTGCTGGCCTTCCACGCTGCCAAGAGCTGGAGTCGGTGGTCCAGGGACAGAGCCTGCTTGGCTGGTGGTTTCTTGACTCACAGGGGGCAGTGCCCTGAATCCCTGTATATTTATCATCCACACACTTAATTAAATGAACAGACAGCGGGCCCTGTGTGAGGCCATTAATTGATACTAAACAACATCATAGCCATCAGCTCAGTGTTACTTGTCACATCGCATCCCAGACGGAGCAGCTGGGTCTCTTCTGATTTGAAGGGACTTATGCCGAGAGTGTAGGAAGTCATGAGGCCTGATTCTGCTCCCAGTCGATGCTGACTTTCCTCCCCTCCTCCCTCCCCTGCTTCCTGCCTCTGGGAGGTGAGCTGTGTCTGAGACTCAGGTTCAAGGCCTGGATCTACCTCTTACTCTGGATGATTTGGGGCCGTTTCCTTCACCTCTCCAAATCTCAGGTGTCTCCTATGTAAGATGGTGATAGTGGTGCCCGCTTTCTGCCTTGCGAGGAAGCAAGCTGGTCTCAGGAAGCAGTTTCACGACGCCGGGCACCCCTTCCATGAGTGGCGGCTGTGATGATTAGGATCACCGGGGGGCTCCGTTCTTTCCTGCCCTGTCCCCATCTTCGCGGCCTCTGCCCTCACCCTTCAGATTCATTCTGGCCTCAGGGCCTGTGGTTGAATTCTGGAAGGCCATTTTGCCCCCTCTCTTCCCCCCCGCCCCTCCCCCCACCCCGTGTCTCTGTTTCCCCTGCTGTGGGGTTTGTGCCCCCCTTTTCTTCATCCTCTCTCGACACTGCTGATGTTTGAAGGCCTGGGCGCCTGTGACCAGCGGCCCTCCCCTGCCTCCCCCTTTCCCCGTAGGAAATCAGCAAACGGGAAGATGCGAGTGGACAGTTAAGCTGTATTCAGCTGCCTGTCGACTCCCAGGGGGTAGGTACGCGATCCTGAGCCGGCATGCCCCCAATGCCCTGTGCCCCTCCACTCCGCCTCCGTGTCTCTGTGCTCGTGTTCACCTCTGCTGCTGTGCAACCTGTGATAGCCGTGGTGGCCTTTGGTGTTGTGAGGTTTGCTTTGATTTTAAGTCCCTTCCCCCATGAGAGCGTGGAAGGGGGGCGCTTCCTGGCCTCTGCCTCCATCAACCCGCCAAGGGCGCCATTCCCATCCCTGCCAGACCGGCAGAAGGGCCGGAGAAGGAAGGGACTTAGAATCCTCTGTGTGCACGTGTGTGGGGCGCCCCGTGTTGCGTGCCTGTGCTGAGGTTCTGGAGGAGTCCCGGACACCCAGCCTCAGTGGAGTTGAGACCCGTGGCGGCAGACCATGCTCCCCTGTCTCTCGCCCCTTCACCCTTTGGCCTGGGCCCCGGTTGGAGACCCCACAAGCTGCCTCAGCTGAGGACAGGTCCTTGAAGGATGCAGGGGTGGTGTGGCTCTTGCCAGAATGTACCAATGTTTTAAACCCACCTCTGGATCTCTGGCCCCTTCATTACCCAGTTAGGTCCCGCCAGCAACCTCGGGGCTTGTGCCTCCCCTGGCTCCACAGTGAGCCTGAGCTTTGCTGGTCCGTGCACCAGCACCAGAATTCGGAGCAAAGCTGGGATTCCTGCGGGACCCCATGGCGCTGCACATCCCGAGAAGCCCCCTGGAGATCCCACTTGATAATTAAAGGCCTCGTTAGGGATGTAAACTGAGTTAATGAAAATGATCCCCTGAGATGCCAATTACCCAATATTTATGTCCTTATCAAAAGTAGCAATCAAGTATTTTTTAATAACTTCTTAAGGAGAAGTGTGTAATTACTGGGGAACCTACTGACCTGCTAAGAACGAAGAAAAAACTATCCCAGAGACAGGGAGAGAGGTAAAAATGGGGCCAGGGAGGGGGCCGGGACTTGGGGAGAGGAAGGAAAGGCACAGAGGGACTGAAGTGGTGTCCTTGGACTGAGCTGCTCTACCTGGGGTCTTTCCATCTCCTTCCAGGGTCCTTGGGTCTGAGGCCCGGGGGAGGGCAGCCATGGAGAGAAGGCCAGGGCCCTTGAGCGGACTTTTGTAAGAGAGTCTCTAGTGACCACTTGACTCAGGTCCCCAGGTCCCCGACGCCCTCCAGCCTGTGCCACCCGCCCACCTGGCTACCCCTACTCTCCCCAGCCAGCCTCGGTACCTGTCTAGACAGGCTGGTTGGACTGTTGGCTCGGATTAGCCGGGGCCTTTTCTGAGGTGTGGCTGGTGGGAGGTGGAGGGGGTAGGCACCCCGGGAAGCCTTGGGCTCTGAGCCTGGGGGGTCTGGCCTGCACCGGTGCATGCCTCGTGCCGTGGTTGCTGGTTCCTGTGGCCTATATGTGGTGTGTGTGTGTGAAGAGAAGGAGACCCGGCCCATCCCGAAGACCCCTGCCTGGCCAGGCCCCTAATGGCCCACTGCTTCCCTGCCCTAGGGAGATGCCAACAAGTCCGAATCAGAACCCGACTTCTTTTCGCCCAGTCTGGATGGCAATGGGGACAGGAAGAAGCGCCTGGCCCGTGAGTACCTATTCCGGGGGTGTGGCCCCTGGCCCCGGGCCAGCCCTGAGTGGGCTCAGGGTCTCTCCCTCTCTCCCCCCGAAGTGGTGTCCCTGGGTGAGCATCCGGAGCTGCGGAAGAGCCTGCTGCCGCCGCTCATCATCCACACGGCCGCCACGCCCATGTCACTGCCCAAGAGCACCAGTACAGGCCTGGGCGAGCCGCTCGGCCCCGCCTCCCGCCGCACCAGCAGCAGCGGGTCAGCCGAGCCCGGGACAACCCACGAGATGAAGTCACCGGTAGGGGGTGCATGTGGGTGCCCCACTGTGGGAGGAGGTCAGGAGGAGAGGATAGGGGCAGGTGGGCCCCAGGGCACGGCCCCTGGGCCTGGGCTAGACGAGACCTGGGTGTGCCTGGACCAGCCCCTGAGGAGTCACGGCCGGGATGCAGGCAAGGAAAGAAGCCTTAGCCTGGGAGGGGAGAGAGCAGAGTTCTAATCTTGCCTCTTCTGTTCCCTAGCTGAGGGACCTTGGGCAAGACCCAACCTCTTAGAGTCTCTTCTGAAAAATTGGGGCGCGGATATCCCTACTCTCTTGAGACACCATCATGACAATAGCAAATCTAGTTACTGATTCTGTGCCAGGCACTGTTCTAAACACTGCTCAGAAGCATTCCAAGTGCATTTAATCTGCACGGCACCCCTATGAGGTAGCTACCATTGTCGTCCCCATTTTACAGATGGGGACTTGAGTCTCAGATTGCTGAAGCGGATGGTGGAGCCAGCAGTTTTGTTTTTTTTTTTGCGTTGGAGTCTCACTTTGTCACCCAGACTGGAGTGCAGTAGCACGTTCCTGGCCACCACAGCCTCGACCTGCTGGGCTCTGGCGATCCTTCCACCTCAGCCTTCCAAGTGGCCAGAACTACAGGCATGTGCTACCACGCCCAGCTAATTTTGATTTATTGTAGAGACAAGGTCTCGCCAAGTTGCCCGGGCAGGTCTCGAACCCACAGGCTCAGGCAATCCACTTGCCTCGACCTCCCAAAGTGCTGGGATCACAGGCTGAGCCACCAAGCCCGGCCTTTTTTTTTTTTTAATTGGAGTCTCACTCTGTCGCCCAGGCTGGAGTGCACTGGCTGGCACACTCCCGGCCACCCCAGCATCAACCTGCTAGACTCAGGCAATCCTTCCACCTCAGCCTTCCAAGTAGCTGGAACTACAAGAGTGCACTACCGTGCCCAGCTAATTTTTTCGGATTTATTGCAGAGATGAGGTCTCACCAAGTTGTCCAGGCTGTTCTCGAACCCGTGGACTCAAGCAATCTCCTCATCTCTATCTCCCAAATCTCTGTCTCTGGGATTAGAAGCTTGCGCCACCGCGCCCGGCCAGAGCCAGCATTTTGATCTAGCTGGCTGGTGTTAGAACCTACACGCTCATCCTTATTGTATTTTTATTTCTTTATGTCTCATTTCTAACTGACACGTAATAATTGTATGTATTTGCGGAGCACAATGTGGTGTTTCAACGTATGCATACGTTGTGGAATGATTAAATCAAGCGAATTTACATATCTATCCTTCCCATACTTGTTTTTTTGTGGTGTGAACATTTAAAATACACTCTCAACAATTTTGAAATATGCATTATGATTAATTCTAGCCATGATGCTGTGCAGTAAAGCTCAGAAATACATTCTTCCTGTCTAATTGAAACTTTGTACCCTTTGACCAGCCCCTCTGCATTCATTCCCCGCCCCACCCCAAGTTTCTTGTAACCGTCATTCTACTTTCTACTTCTGTGAGTTCAACTTTTTTGGATTCCACATGTACATGAGATCATACAGCATGTGTCTTTCTGTGCCTGGCTTATTTTACTTAGCCTAAGTTCAGGTTCATCCATGTTCTTGCAAATGGCAAGATTTTCTTCTTTTTTAAGAATGAATAATATTCCATGGTGCATATATCCCACATTTTTTTAATCCATTTGTCCCTTGATGGGCACTTAGGCTGATTCCATGTCTTGGCTCTTGCAAATGGTGCTGCAGTGGACACGGGATTGCGGATCTCTTTTCCACATGCTGATTTCATTCAAATCTTTTGGATGTATACCCAGTGGAGGACTGCTGGATCAAATGGTAGCTCTATTTTTAGTTTTTTGGAGAACCTCCATAGTGTCTTCCATAGTGGCTATTAATTTACATCTCCACCGACAGTGCACAGGGGTTCCTTTTCTCCGCATCCTTGCTGACACGTATCTTTCATCATTTTGCTAATAGCCATTCTAACAGGTGATAGGTGATATCTCACTGTGGTTTTGATTTGCACTTCCCAGGTGATTAGTGATGCTGAGTGCTTTTTAATGTGTCTGTTGGCGTTTGCATGTCTTCTTTTGAGGAAGGTCTGTTTGGGTCCTTTGCCCATCTTTTGAATCAGGTTGTTTTCTTGCTACTGAGTTGTTTAAGTTCCTTCTCTCCATTATTTTATACTGCCCATATTTTATACTCCATTATTTTATAGCTGATGGTAACACTTCTCTCACCAACTAAATAAGGAATAAGTGCCTGATCTACTTTGCAGATGAGGAAACAGAGGCACGGAGAGGTTGAACAACTTGCCCCAGGTCACGCAGCTGGTTGGGGTGAGCCAGGATCTGAGCCTGGCTCCAGAGTCCAGAGCTCCCGCTCACACTTGGTGTGATACCAAGGAGGGTCCTGGGAGACGGGGTGCCCGTGAGGGGCCAGGGATGCTCAGCCCCGGCTGACCCCGCCACTTCTCTGCGCACCCACAGCCCAGCGCCCGCAGCTCCCCGCACAGCCCCTGGAGCGCAGCGAGCAGCTGGACTAGCAGGCGCTCCAGCAGGAACAGCCTGGGCCGTGCCCCCAGCCTGAAGCGAAGGAGCCCCAGTGGGGAGCGGCGGTCCCTGCTGTCGGGCGAGGGCCGAGAGAGCCAGGACGAGGAGGAGAGCTCGGAAGAGGAGCGGGCCAGCCCGGCGGGCAGCGACCGTCGCCACAGGGGCTCCCTGGAGCGGGAGGTCAAGAGCTCCTTCGATCTGCCGGACACACTGCAGGTGCCCGGGCTGCACCGCACCGCCAGCGGCCGCGGCTCTGCCTCTGAGCACCAGGACTGCAACGGCAAGTCGGCTTCGGGGCGCCTGGCCCGGGCCCTGCGGCCCGATGACCCCCCACTGGATGGGGATGACGCCGATGACGAGGGCAACCTGGTGAGGCCCCCGTGGGCACAGTGACCCCTCACCCCTGACCTCGAGAGAGGGGAGCTGTGCCCGGCCCGGCAGGGTGCAGGGGAGGTACCCCCTTCCAAGCCCGAGGGCTCTCGAGGGACACCCAGCCCCGGAAGCTGAGCTCCAAACAGCCCCTCTTCTCCCTCTGCCCGTCCAGCCAAGCCCCAGATCCTCGTCACGCCTGGGGCTGCGTCTCCGCGGCCCTTGGTGGATATGAATGGTGTCGGGCAGATGTGGATGAATCTTTCATGACCCTCCCCCTGTGACTCAGAAAGACCCATCACTCATCTCTCCAAACCGATGCCCCTCCATCCTTCTCATCTCGACCTCATCACAAGCCTGGACTTCCCCCCATCCTTAGCCCGCACCCATCCGCCCCGCCTCCCCCAGCCCCCTCGCCACCACCTTTGCCCCTGGGGATGGGGCGCGGGGACCTCAGGGTTAGCATGTGAAGAGAAAGGCCAGCGTCTCCTGAGCAGCCCAGGTGTGTCTTTGGACAGACAGCTGTGGTGATGACAATGTTTGATGATTGATGCAGTTTCCAAGCAGCCCAACCGGGGGGAAGGAGGGGCCAGGCAGGAGGCTGGGCTGGAGGCTGGGCTGAGACAGGAGTGGAGAGCTGGGTTGGGGGGGTAGGAAGGAAGAGAAGGAGAGTGAGGGGTGCTCAGGGAAGGGGTGGGGGCCCGGCAAACTGACGGGGAGATAGGAGGTGGCTTTAGGAATAAAGGAAGAGGCCAGGTGCAGTGGCTCACACCTGTTATCCCAGCACTTGGGGAGGCTGCGGTTCGAGGATTGCTTGAGCCAAGCCTGGGCAGCATGGTGAGACCTTGTCTCTACAAAAAAATTAAATACTGGGCGTGCTGGCACGCACCTGTAGTCCCAGCTACTTGGGATGATGAGGCAGAAGGATCATTTGGGCCCAGGAGTTTGAGGCTGTGGAGAGTCGTGACTGTGCCGCTGCCCTCCAGCCCGGGTGAAGAAAAAAGAAGAAAGGAAGAGAGAGAGGCAGGGCCGAGGGTCCGGTCGACCCGGAGTGAGGGCTGTGGGACTGCTGTGGGGGGCCGGAAGTCGGGAAGTTGGAGGCCGTCCTGCTCATACCCGGGGTTCCGTCCACAGAGCAAAGGGGAGCGGCTGCGAGCGTGGATCCGAGCCCGGCTCCCTGCCTGCTGCCGCGAGCGCGACTCCTGGTCAGCCTACATCTTCCCCCCCCAGTCCCGGTAAGGGGGGCTCTGGTCCATGCCCCGACCCCTCCTTCTCACGGGTGATGCTGCCAGGGATGCTGGAGGCGGTGCCCTGCCGTGGGGTGGGGCTGAGCGAGGGCCTGAAGGTGAGGCGGGCTTGCCTGCGGGGGCCCTGGAGGTGTGGGGGCTGCGCCCTGCCCTGCCTCCCACCTCAGCCTTTGTCCTGTCCCGGAGCAGCTTCCGCCTTCTGTGCCACCGGATCATCACCCACAAGATGTTCGACCACGTGGTTCTTGTCATCATCTTCCTCAACTGCATCACCATTGCCATGGAGCGCCCCAAAATTGACCCCCACAGCGCTGTGAGTCACCAGGCCCCTCCCGGTGTTAGCACCCAGAGAAGGGAGGCCAAGAGGGTCACACAGTTACCGACCTGCCCAGGGTCTCATGTCAGGGAGGGAGGGAGCCAGGATTCTCACGGAGGTCGCCTGAACTCCGGCACTTGCTCCAGGCTTTCCAAGATGCCTCTGGTGCCCTCCCCTGCCTCAGTTTCTCTTCTGTGCTACACCAGCCTCCAGCAGCTGGGTGCTTTGTCTCACCCCAGGCTATTTACAGATGACATGTTCTCTTGAGCTGGAGGCTTTCGAGGAACGTGTGTGAGTCTGGTGAGCGTTGGGTGGTACAAACCATGCGTGGATGGGAGCGCCATCTTGCCCAAGCTACCTTGTGGGCAGTGCAGAGTGGCCGAGCAAGCTGCCCTGTCCTCTTTGTGGTCCTATCAGGTCACAGACAGGTTTTAGGGGCCTTAGTGGGGACATCACTTCTGCTTGCCAGAAACCTGTCAGTCTTGCTCTGAAGGAGAGAAGAGCCAGAGGCCTGGGTACTAGACATGCAGCCCTGGACGTCACCTCTTCAGGACGGGCCTGGCTGGTTCTGGGAGCCATCTTTCCCCAGCCTGGCATCAGAGCCCTTCCCTGCTGGCTGAGGTCTGGGTCCTAGAAGGGTGGGTGGGGGTAGCTCTGTTTCCCCTGTGGCATCTGGCACCACTAGCTTGTAGGTGGCCAGGGTTCTCCCGCCCCCCTCACTGGCTCTCACACCATTGTTTAGATTTCAATGCTGCTGGACTTCTGTTTTCCATTAGGGTGGGCTTCAGCCAGGCCAGAGTGGGGGTGGAGGGAGTCTGAGAATGGGGGGCCGGCCTAGAACTAGGTGGGTGAGGGACAGCGGGGACTCCCACGCTCAGGGCCTCAGGGGCAGAGCAAGGCGGCCAGCTGCATTTCCCGTCCTGTCCTGGCTACCTCCCGCCGAGGCCCTGCCGCAGAGCTCTCTGTCACTATGTCACTGTCTCCACATCTCTCCCCCATCTGCCTGCTCAGCCCCTGTCTCCAGCTCTGTCACTGTGCCTGCTCCTGACCTTTCCTCTCTGAGCTCACGCTGGGCTTGCGGCCCTCTTTAGCTGTCAGTCCATAGATTCCAGGGGGCTGGGTCACGTCTCCCCCACCCCTCCCCACGCCCAGCAAGTGCCTGGGCGCGTTCAGTCTACACAGGCCTTGGTTACCCTGCCGCGTTTCTGGGACGCACAGCAGGAAGGCAGTTGAGGGGGAGGGCGGGCAGGGGTCAAAGATCAGTTAAATCCTGCTCCAGTTTTAAGAAAGGACTCAGGTAATAAGGCCTGGGACCGGGATGAAGATAACAGCACTGCGGTGAGAATCCTCTTCCCCTCCAGGCCACGTGGCAGTGGGGGGTGGAGGGACATGGAAAGGGACCGGGATGAGACTGCCCACCAAGTTGCAGTGAGCCAGGGGGCCAGACACTGGCTCAGTGGGTGAGGGCATGGGGGTCTGCATTGTTGGGGTAGAGGTCATTTTTCTGAGTCAAGTATCAGAAGCAGTTCTGAGGCCGAGTGTGGTGGCTCAAGTCTGTCATCCCAGCACTTTGGGAGGCAGAGGTGAGACTATTGCCTAGCCCCACGGGTTTGAGATCAGCCTGGGCATCATGGCAAAACCTTGTGTCTACAATTAATCAAAAAATTAATTATGGTGGCGTGCACCTGTAGTTCCAGCTACTTGGAAGACTGAGGCGAAAGAATTGCCTGAGCCCAGCAGGTTGAGGCTGCGGTGGCCGTGAGCATGCCACTGCACTCTGGCCTGGGCGACAGAGTGAGACTCCAACTCAAAAAAATTTTTTTAAAAAGAGGCAGTCTGGGCCGCTGTATACAGAGCAGACCCAGCCAGGGGCGGGGGCTTCCTGATGGGCAGCCCTGGCCTCATCTGTCTTGCAGGAACGCATCTTCCTGACCCTCTCCAATTACATCTTCACTGCGGTCTTCCTGGCTGAAATGACAGTGAAGGTGATGGGGGTGGGGATTGGCACTGGTTTGGGCCTTCTGGCTCCTGGTCGGGGTGGAGATGAGCTGAGGATGGGAGGGTTGGCTGCAGCACAGGGCAGGGGCAGTGATGCAATGGCGGTCCCCAGGTGGTGGCCCTGGGCTGGTGCTTCGGAGAACAGGCATATCTGCGCAGCAGCTGGAATGTGCTGGACGGGCTGCTGGTTCTCATCTCTGTCATCGACATCCTGGTGTCCATGGTCTCTGACAGCGGCACCAAGATCCTGGGCATGCTGAGGGTCCTGCGGTTGCTACGGACCCTGCGCCCACTCAGGTGACCCCCCCAGCTTTAGCCTTCCCCCGAGTTGTCTCCAACCACCAGCACCCCCCAAGATGGAAACAAAGCCCCCACAGACGGAGGTCCCCCACCCAGACAACCAGTCTCTCAAATTATGGCCCCAGTAATTTCCCACCAAGGTGTACACCCGCTGTCTATTCATGTCTCTCCTCTTCAACAGGATGTATTCCTCAGGGCCACTGTGCGTGATGTGGGTGTGAGGTGACTATAGCTCTATACAGAGCATAATATGGGGGGCCACAGGCAGGGCCCCCGTAGCCTTCCCCTGTAGCTTTCCCTTGGGTGGTTCCCTCCGGGGTGACCTTGGCCCCTCCCCGCGAGGTGACAGACTCTTTTTGCTGGCTTTCCCCACCTTCGTGCCCCTCTTAGGGACTGCCCCCCACCAGGTAACATTTCTCCTGGCTGGGGGACTCGCCCTCTCGGGAAGCCCTCCCCAGTCAGCCAATCACCACCCCCAACTCAGAACTTTTCTTGGATGAAGATGATGCAGACTTAATGGTGATGCTTCCCTGACTATGGTCAGCCATCTCCCCCACCCCTTCTCCTCCAGGCTTGTTACCAACACACTGTGTCCCTCGGGAACGCCTCCCTTGAGTTGAGTCCTCCCCACTCCCAGCCCCATGAAATGATACATTTGACATCTGGGGTGGGGTGGAAATGTGGGGGGTGAGGGTGTCTGCAGCCTGTTTTGAGGGATTGCAGCGGGGGTCCTGACGGCAGGGGTCTTGTGAAAAGAGGACTGAATTCTGCCATCAGAGCCCAGGAAGGGACCAGTGAACCAAGGTGGGGGGGCAAGGGGGAGCTGGGGAACCCCTCTCATGCCCCCTCCTCTCCCCAGGGTGATCAGCCGGGCGCAGGGGCTGAAGCTGGTGGTAGAGACGCTGATGTCCTCGCTGAAGCCCATCGGCAACATCGTGGTCATCTGTTGTGCCTTCTTCATCATTTTTGGCATTCTGGGGGTGCAGGTGTGTGGAGTTGTGGGGGGCCAGCTATTGGTGGAAGCCTGAGGGGTGCCTTCCTCTTGGCCCCTAGGCCTTGAGGCTTAGGCTGCTGCCACTACCGTCATTCCAGAAGGGAATAAACAGGGACACTTCCCTCCAGGTCCAAGGCCTCGGCCTCTTCACCTCCTGGGCATTTTGCAGAAAACGGGGCATCTGGGGAGGGCCCCAGTGAGGACCGGGCTGCAGAGAGGCTTCCGGCCATGGGAGTCTCAGGCTGCTGTCCTGGCCCCCTCACGCCCTCCCTGAGCGCAGACGCTGGCGCGTGGTCTGCTCCCTTCCTTCCCTGCTCAAGCTTGGCGGGCTGCAGGCCAGGCCTGGGGATCCAGGGCCCAGACAGCTGGGCCAGGTTAGCAGCGCGCTGGCAGGCAGGCGGGCGCAGACCCCAGACGAGGCAGGAAGCGGGGCTGCTGGGGAAACTTGGCTTTCTGCCCAGGTAGGAGAAAGAGCCAGAGCTGCCTGCAGGATTCAGCAGAAGCCTCGGGGGGCCAGGGAGCCCTCCGACCCAGTCTTCCGGGGCTCCTGGCTCCAGCTGTTTCTATCCACAGGGTAGACAGCTGGCTAGGAGGCAGGGGAGCTCCTGGATGACCACACCCTCCCCTCCCCCTCCCTCCTTCCCTGGGCTCCCTGGGATGGCCACTCTGCCCTGGGGAGGGGCTGTTCCCTGGTTTCCTAGAAATTCTCTGGCCCAGGGACCGGGCTGGGGTACATCTACCAAAGCCCTGTGGTACCTTTCTCCATGCCCTTCTCCCCATCCCCTCCCCTCACTTCCCAGTCTCCTTGGTTTGGTAGAGCGAACCATCGTTAAGCTCAGTCCTTGGGGGAATTGAGTTTGTTCCCAGCAGTATGCGCAGGCCCCCTGGCCCTCCCTTCCCTCAAATCCCTTCACCAAAAGTCACAGCCTGGTTGATGCTGAAATGAAAGTGAACTTTCCAGTCAGATCGGGGTTTGAGACTTCTTTCTGCCACCTACCAGTTATGGAACCTTAGTAAATTAACTTCTCTGAGCCTCAATTTTTCCCATCTGTAAAGTGGGGTTGATAATACTTACTCCCCGGCCCGGAGTTGTGAGAATTAAATGCCCAGCTCAATGGTTTTCAAACTCATGTTTGCATCCAGTCACCTGGACAGCTTGTTAAAATATTGCTGGGGCTGGGTGTGGTGGCTCAAGCCTGAAATCCCACACTTTGGGATAGCATGAGGTGAGAGGATTACCTGATCCCAGGAGTTCAAAACCAGCCTGGGCAACTTGGTGACACCTTGTCTCTACAACAAATAAATTAAAAAAAAAGTTAGCCGGGCATGGTGGCATGCCCCTGTAGTTCCAGCTACTTGGAAGGCTAGGTAGAAGGATCACTTGAGCCCAGTAGGACGAGGCTGCAGTGGCCGTGAGTGTGCCACTGCACTCCAGCCTGGGTGGCAGGGTGAGACTCCAACTCAAGGGAAAAAAAAGATTGCTGGACCGCTACCCCAGAGTGTGTGATCCAGTAGGGCTAGGTGGGACCAAGAATGTGCATTTCTAGCAGGTTCCCAGATGCTAATGGAACCCCACTTGGTGCACCCCTGGGTTAGCCCTTGCTGGACGATGAATGGCTCTTACCACCCTGTCCCTCTTCCCAGCACCCCCCCATTGTCTTTCCTCCCTCTCTAGGGAAAGGTAGGGAGTACCTGCAGGGGAGGCTCCTATCAGTGTTTCCCTGACTTGACTGACCCCAGAGTAGAGCACCCCACCTTCAGCCAGGCTGTGCTGTAGCTCCTGGGCCCCAGGCAGGGGTGGGCGTGGGGCTAAGGGGTCCTGGGCTCCCTGTGCTCACGGCTCACTCCTCTCTGTCTCTGGGAATGTGTCCAGCTCTTCAAAGGGAAGTTCTTTGTGTGCCAGGGCGAGGACACCAGAAACATCACCAACAAGTCAGACTGTGCCGAGGCCAGTTACCGGTGGGTCCGGCACAAGTACAACTTTGACAACCTCGGCCAGGTGAGTCCCCGGCTCAGAGGTAAGGCGGTGGTGGAGGAGTCTGGAGGGGACATGGGTCCATGCTGAATGGTACTTGCTGACTTGATTAGAGGTGGGCACCCACAAAGACATCAACCCTTCACACCCTCTTGCTATCTAACCACCAGTGTTTTTCAATGCCTGGTCTATCCCACAGCATCCCAATAAATAATCCCGCGGGGGTCTTTAGCTCTCCTTAAGATGAAGAAACAGAGGCTCCGAGAGCATGAGGGGCTTGCCCAGGACCACAGAGCAGAATGGCAGAGCAGCCCTGGATATGAATCCAGCCCCGACACTGTCAGCTCCATGACCTTGGGCAACCGACTTACCGGGGCCTCAATTTCGTCAACTGGTGAATGGGGTCATAACAGCATCCTCCTGGAGGCTGTAGTAAGGATGCTTTGAGAGGATGTGTATTTTGTTTAACATGGTGCAGGGCACAGGTGTATTGTCAAGATGGCTCCTCTTGTCACTCTGCATTTGCAGAAACAGAGAAATGTAGAAAAAGTGAAGTCGCGCACTCAGTTCTGTAGGTTTGATTCCCAGCCCACCCTGGTTCTGGTGTCTGGATGTCCAGGGTTTGGGGGTTCCTTACCCTGCCTGGCTGTGATCATCTCTCATGGCTCCTCTGGCTTCAGACCAGCCATGGAACCCTGTGACAGAAAACTCTCGTGGGGCCTGGGGCATGCCTCCAGCTCAGCCCTTCGAGGGCCAGGGTACCCCAAGCTGCTGCCAGGTGGCACTTTGGGGTGGCTTAGTCTCACATCCTGACCTTCAGGTGGTCTCCTCCTCTCCCTTTCCTGCGCAGGCCCTGATGTCCCTGTTCGTGCTGGCCTCCAAGGACGGCTGGGTAGACATCATGTACGACGGGCTAGACGCTGTGGGCGTGGACCAGCAGGTAGGGCTGAGGTGGGCAGAACCTGTCTTTGGGCTCAAGTCACTGACTCTAGGCATAATGGTGCAGGCACGAGACAGAACTAGGTTGGCAAAACGCCATCAAAGGGGCATCATGTCTTGATAACACCTACTCCACCCCATAGTTGCTGTGAAAATTACATGCCTAGCTCAGAGGTTCTCAAACTCAGATTTGCATCAGAATCAGCTGTTAAAAGATCGCTGTCACCGAGTGCGGTGGCTCACGCCTGTAATCCCAGTACTTTGGGAGGTGGAAGTTAGAGGATTTCTTGAGTCCAGGGATTTGAGACCAGCAGGGCAACTTGGTGAGACCTCATTTCTACAATAAATTAAAAAATTAACCAGCCATGTTGGCATGCACCTGTAGTTCCAGCTACTAGGAAGGCTGAGGCAGAAGGATCACCTGAGCCCAGCAGGTCGAAGCTGTAGTGGCCATGAGCATGCCACTGCACTTCCCCAGCCTGGGCCACAGAGTGAGACTCCTACTCAAAAAAAAAAAAGATCACTGTCACTGGTGGCCTGTGGGCCAAATTTTATTGACCTGCAACATGTTTAAAACATTTTAAAATTCATGGTGAATGTTTAAAAATCGGCAAGTGTTTCATGGAAATCCAGATTTGGGTTTACTCAGGGAAAGTCTGAAGGCCTGGGAACACCGGGCTTGCATTCCCTTGGGGCAGGAGTCAGCTGGACAAAGCAGCAGCTTTTGGATGGAGAATCTCCTTTCTCCTTTTGCTGTAGTCCCCGCCCCTCCCTACTGCCCAGCATCAAACCCACACCATTCATTTACACCACCCTCAGGTGGCTGTAGCTGTTGGGTTTGAGACCGCGTGCCCTTGGGCTGATCCCTCCCCTGTCCTTCCTGCTCCCCCAGCCCATCATGAACCACAACCCCTGGATGCTGCTGTACTTCATCTCGTTCCTGCTCATTGTGGCCTTCTTTGTCCTGAACATGTTTGTGGGCGTGGTGGTGGAGAACTTCCACAAGTGTCGGCAGCACCAGGAGGAGGAGGAGGCCCGGCGGCGTGAGGAGAAGCGTCTACGGAGACTGGAGAAAAAGAGAAGGAGTAAGGAGAAGCAGATGGCTGGTCGGTAGTCTTTCCACAACTCTCTGGGTCGTGCTTGACCTTGGCCTTGCAAAGCTGCAGGGGGCTGGAGGCTGAGGCCGGGGGCCACCCCCCTCCTCACCTCCTTCCCCCCAAGAGCATGTCTGCCTTTAGAACCCGCATGAAGCAGACCACGTCAGCCCCGTGGGGGAGGGGGAGCTGCCCTCACCCTGGGGGGCTCCCTGGCCTCAGCATCATCCTCTCCAGATGATGCCAGGTAGGAGGTGACGCCTGGCCTTTCCCAGCTCGACTCTCAGAGGAGCCTCACAGGATGCGACGCTGTCCTGTGTTGGTGTCCAGCCACCCAGGGGTTGGCCCAGGTGCCGGCCCTGCCTGTCCTAAGGTTGGCAAGCAAATACCTTGACCCTGTGCCCGCCTAGTGTCTATAGCTGCTGAGCTAGCCTCAGCAGACCTGTAGATGGACAACAGTGTGAGAGAGAAGCCCAGGCCTACCCTCCCTCCCTATCTCCAGCAAGATGACCTAGCTTCCTGACCGCCATTTTGAGGAAGTCTCCCCCTGGCTCAGGGAAGGTCCAAGGTCACAGGAACCCTGGGCTCTGCGGACCCTCGCCTGTGCCCTTCAGCACCTCTTGGCATTGGGTGGACGAAGCCCCCATCCCATCCCATCCCTCCTCTTGCTCTTATGCGGTGGGTGGGCCGAGACTAAGTGAGAAGACACACGGAGGCCAGGAAGGATGCCAGAGGAGTGGCAGGCGCCCAGGCCCCTTAGTTTGTGGTGTGTCCTCAGGTGCATGTGCACCTGTTTCCCTGTCGACAGGGCTCCTGCCTGTCTGTCTGGTGCCGCGTCGTCTCCGTGCCTCTCTCTCTCTCAGCCGCGGCCCACGTCTCTCTAAGTGTCTTTGTGTGTGGGTTTCTCGAAGCCTTTGTGTGTGTGTGTCTGTGTGTCTGCCTGTTTGGCATGTGGGTCTCCCATGCTCCCTGCACTCTTCCACAAACCGCCTTCCTTCCGCCGATAAGACGCGCGCAGGCCTCTGGGATTCATTCCCCCTTGGTGTATTGAAATGTGAGTACCCCAGTTGAGTCCGGGGCTGCAGTGCTCCTGCCTGCTCTCTGACCTGGGCTCCGTCTCCTGCTACCTGGAAGAGGCATCTGAGGAGGTGGGAGAACATGGGCCTCACAAACCAGGGTGGGGGTGGCACAGGGGCCACCAGGACCTGGAGGAGGCGCTGGCCTCTGGGCGGGCCTCCCGTCCCCATTCTCAACATCAGCCCCCCCAAGGCCTCCCACCAGCTCCTGGGCAGGGGTCCGGTCTTGGCTTCCCTCTGGGTGTCTGAAGCTGAGCAGGTGCACTGTCCCCAGCCGCCATGCTCCCGTCCTGCTCGCAGCCGGGCAGATGGACCGCTGTTGGCAGGAGGCACGTGCGGCCCCTACCTGAGCAGCTGGCTCCCCTTCTGGGGTCTGCGGCCGTCTCAGGTGCAGCTGAGGCCATGGCGCGGGAGGAACAGACATCTGCTTCGATGACAGGCTGCCCGCCCCTCCCGGTGCCTCCCTGTCTTGTGACCCCAACAAGCTGATCGAATCGCTGGTCTTCCTCGAGTGCTCTGTGCCCCGGGTTCGGGTCTGCACATCCAGAGCCAGCTACCCATGCTTGGCACACCCCGTCCACAGGCCTGTAGAGCGAGGGTCGGAGACGAGGGGAAGCGAACCGCCGAGGGGTCCTGCCCAGCGCACCAGGTCTGGCCAGTGACCGATGTCGTGTTTCGTTCTTTTAGATCTAATGCTGGACGATGTAATTGCTTCCGGCAGCTCGGCCAGCGCTGCGTCAGGTACTGCGTCTGGGGTGTGGGTTCATGCGCGTGGGGGCGTGCTCTTTGCTCCCTCTCCATGACTCGTTGATTCTATCCTCTTGGGGTGAAGGGGTGAGGGTCCCTGGGGTCCCCAAGAGGGCAGGGGCTGTAGCACAGGGCTCTGCGTCATCCCGCAGACCCTCGCTCGCGGATGGGAGGGGAGGGCCTCACGCCCCTCCGCCACCCTGTGGACCCTCCTCCCGTGGCCCTTGTCCCCTCCTGCGCCTCCTCCCCGCCTCTCACCGGTCGATTATTAGAGCTGCAAATCTCTCCGTCTCCTTTTGTCTGAGGGGAGACTTTGATCCAAGGGAGAGGGATGAGAGGAGCAGAGAGGGGAAGGATTTGTTTTAAAAATGTAACGATGAATAATTGAACAGACTCATTAATAGTCAAGTGATCATGGTGGCCACGTCATCGCTACAAACAGCCTTCGGAATTGGGACTCAAGGCCTGAGTTGGCCACAAGCTTCTCCCAAAAAAACCCAAAGATTCTGGAGTGTGTTGGGTCCTTATCTCCAAGAACTGTGTCTCCGGGAAGTCCCTTCTGGTACAGCCCGCCCTCCCTGGTCCCTCGGTCCCTGCTCCCCCCGTCCCCCCTGATCACCAGACAGAAGTTCAGGGGCTCAGAGAGTCCATGACAGTCTTTGGGGCTTCGTCACGTCACGTCTGTAATCTGTGGTTCCCCAGTTGTCCATTCCCAAAGGCCCCCCCAATCATCTCGGCCATAGACCCCACATTTTAAAAGGCTGTCTCCGAAGTGAGAAGATTTCCATAATGACTTTCACTGTTTTTACTAATCAGAAGCACCTCTAATTGCTGATTAGAGCTTCTGAGCTACAGAAGTACACACTAAACAATGGCAAAGAAAGACCGTTTTGTCTCTAAATTGGTCTGTGGGGTCTTAACACAGGTGGATGTAGGGTTGCTCGAAAGTGTTGAGAAGTAGCGAAAAGAATGGAAGGATCCCCACCTGGCCGCCTCCTTGGGTGCCGCAGGCTTGGGACTCCAGCCTGGGAACCGCTGGCTGCCCCTCTCTCACTTCCCCACTCTCCTAGAAGGTAGAGTCAGGCAGACACCGCCCTGGGGCTGCTGGGCTGCCTGATCAACGGGGGCTCGAGGACCCCCCCAGAGGGAGGACTCCTGAGCCTCCATTCAGTAGGTCCTCCTTGAGGCCCGTGGTGGAAGAAAACTCCCTGTCCCCCTGGTGCTGAGCTATGGTGTTTGGCATTGAGAGGTCATCTCTCTGGATCAGGGGCTTGGCTGGTCTGTGTCCGGATCACCCGGGTCAGCACATCCCTGCATCAGGCGGTCTTGCACATTCCTGAAGCGTCAGAGGCTAAGGGAAGGGTGGGGAAGTGGCCTTTAACTTTCCCCTAGGGGTCTACCCAGTCTGTAGACTAAAGTGGGCACACTTTCATGCTTACCCCAAAACGCCCTCGTAGCACAGGGCTGGCCCCTAGAGGCTTCTGCGCCATGGGGGCTGTCCCATGAATCACATGTGCAGACGCTCACGGCCCCCAAGACATGGCACACCCACTCAATGCTAAAAACACTCTGGTGGCCCTTGAACTGCACCCCATCCTGGTGACACTGCCGTGCTCATGCTGGCATGCACAGTTGCGTACACTGACTGCCTTCCTGACTGTCAAGGAGGCCTCAGAGACCCTGAACAGGGGCTCAGATCGCCCCACATCCCTCTTCCTGGGACCCGGAGTTCTGCATGGTCTGTCCCGAGTGTTTCCACTTCATTGTGCATAGAATCATCTGGAGTGCATAAGCACAGATTCCTGGCCCTACCCCAGCCCTGTAGAGGTCTGGGGCCGGACCTGAGCATCCGCATTTTCAATCAGCTGCCAAGTGCCGGCGGGGCTGGTGGGCTGGTCTACCCACCATTGTGAGGCAATGAAGTCAGATGCCCCATCTGGGGCTGCTGGAATTCAAACATGGGCACAATACCTTCCTGCTAGTACCAATGCCGTCCTGGGTCTGCTCCCAGCAGGAGAGGGCAGCCAGACTCCAGGGAAAGGCAGGAGGGAAGAGACTGGGATTACCAGGGGAATGGGCCTGACCAGACACTTGGATCTCGCCCAGCTCCCCAGACGGAGGGAGGGACCGGACTGTGGGGTGACCTGGCCAGCCCCAAGGGACCGCTCAGCCTTCAGCGCCGCTCCACTGACCTCGGCCACCTGCGGCATCGACCTCCACTCACCCTCTCTCCTTCCACCAGGCGGGAACCCAGTGATCAGGCCTGGTCACGGCAGCCAGAAGGATGGCCTCTGCCATGAGGGGCCTGTGTCCTTGGGAGCGACCCCCACCTTCACCTACTCACTGCCATCCTCCTTTGCAAAGCTCCGCCCTGGCCGTGCCTCGGGCTCCCAGTAGCCCCTACTAACTCGCTGCCTGATGCCTTGCAGCCCTTCTGCACCCCTCTTCTGCCCCTTCCTGGGGGCCTGGGCAGTCCTGGGTGTGCCCTTCTCCCCACTGCCTGACTCTGGCATTTTCCCTACCCGAGGCAGCTTATGTTGGTGGAAGGCAGGGAGACGGGGCCAGGGCTGCCAGTGTGCCAGTGACCTGGTTCAGGCCCCTCCTGGCTGGGGCCCTCAGAGCAGGAGGCTTGCCCAAGGCTTCTTCTAGGGGGTGTCTATTTCTTCTCCACACCCGGATGCTTGCCTATAGAACTGAGGTGTAGGGAACAGCAAAGAGAGGTGGCATAGCCAGGGCTTTCGGGCAAACCATCCAAGGGTGTCCTCTGGGCCAAAGCCTCAAGACCTTGTGTTTAAACCTACCTGGCAGCTGGTGAGGGACTCGGGCTTTGTTGAAGACTCACTTTTTGCCAGGCCTCATTCCCTCTGGAAAAGGGGTTGCCCGAGGCGGTGCTGCTCACACTGGCCTGGTACTCTTTGGACCTGTGCTGTAGTGGGAGATTTCTGGCAGCCTCGGCACCTGCTGGACTGGAGAGGGGCAAGGGATGGAGGGGAGTTTGTACAGACCTCAGGGGCCTGGGACCTGTCACTGTAATCCAATGCCCTGCCTCAGTCCTCCTGCCCCCACCCTCCCCTGGCTGAATCCAAGCCCACTCTCCCCTCAGACTCCGACAGCAAGGCGAGAAGGCAGTGGTGGTGGCACAGCGGCTCCCTTCTGCCCAGAGCTGCCTCCAGAATCAGGCTGGGGTGACGGGACGGGGGAACTGCTCCCTGCCAGCCTCTCCTCCACATTGTCTTAGCTAATAACGGGGCTAATAAGGACCCGCTTTTTCTAACCTAATTGTATTCAAACATTTTAGTTAATTCTCCATTCATATTTTAGCATAATGGGATCGGGTGCTCGGCATTTATGGAGATTAATGCAGACAAAGAGTTCCGGCTGCTCAGGCGACACGGGCGACTAGCGCCCTCTGGTTCTTGTGGTACTGAAGGAAGGAAGGAAGAGGCCCGGCACGCCCGGCCCACCCTCCACCATCGCGGTGTGGATGACCCGTGGCCTCACGTCATCCCCTGGCCCAGGCCTCTCCAGCCCCACGCTCCTGGGGGTCCGGGAGGGCAACCTGAACCAACAGAGCCACCGTTGGCTGGCCCATCTCTGGAAACAAAAAGAGGGCCTCATGCACCCCTAAGGCGCACCAGAACCCCTGAGGGCTGGAGCCCCTCTGTCCTCGGTCATCCACACCTCAGGGCCGATGCTGGAGAGTGGCCGGCGGGCCCGGAGCGGGACAGCCCACAGGGTTGGACCTGCAGCTCCTGGGTGCTCTTCTTCCTTCAGCCTTGGGTGGGGGCCCACCCTAGGCCACTCCCTGCCTCAGTTTACCTCTCTGTTAAATGGTCCTCTGCATGGGAAAGGACAGTTCCATCTGAGCTGGCCTAGGCCCAAAGCTTCCTGCCGCCCCTGAGCCAGCCACCCCCTGGCACAGGCCTCAGAGGCTGCAGCCCTCACTGGCTGGCTTCCCCCAGGCCTCCCAAGAGGGGGAAGAGCTGTCTGGGACCTGAGGCTGCCCCAAGCCTCCCCTTCTTTGAGGAGCCTCTTCCTTCTTTGTGGCTGTCTGAGAGATCAATCTGTTGACCCCCTCCGATAACATGTGCCCCAGCTTGGCCTGGCCCTTCCTCGGCACCCGGAGCAGGGCCCCCTGCAATCTCCTGCCCCCAGATTCATTCTGCCTGTTTAGCAGGCCAACCTTCCGGCTCTGTGATTTTTATAACGAAGTGCTTTGCTAATTACAAGAGAAATATTATGCCTCTGACAGATCTCAGACAGTGCTTCCAGCCCAGCCTGCAGTCTAATGCTGCCCAAACACCCAGGAGCAGGCTAGGCATTGCCTCATTAGAACTGGGTGAGTCCGACAGGTGGGGCCCTCCCAGTTGGAGTCTGGGATGGAGGTGAGCTCTGAGGCCTCCCCTCTGCCCTCCCTGACATGAGGGTGTAGGAGGCCCAGGCCCCACCCCCAGGAGGCCCTCTGGGTGGGTCAGTGCAGCCAGCCAAGAAGATGTCCGGTTTCCAATCTCTGGTTTTATCTCCAAATCCCAGCTCTGTGTAATCTCCTCTGTTCCCCTGAGGTGCTGAGCTTGGTGAAGGAGCAAAAGCCTTTTCCTCTCTGTTGATGGAGCCTCCTCTGAGCCCAATAAGACCGGTTATTTCTCATCGTATTGATCCGGCCTCGCTTACAGAACACTGAGCCGAGGGCCTTATGAGGGGCTGGTGGGTTTTGGAGGCTGCCTTGAGGAGGGGCTCACCTGGTGTCTAATGTAGGTGGGGAGCGCTGCATGTCCTGACCCATCCTGCCCCAAAGTAGTAAAACAGATACTTGGGGTAGGGGCACGCCAAGAGGACTGCCCCTCCCCCAGGGGCAGTGTGGGGAGGGCAAGGACGCAGATGACTCCGGAATGTTTTAGCTCTGGCGTTAGAGGCTGGCGGCTGTGTGGGACTGGGGGTGGAGAGGTGCGGGCGGCAGGCGCCTGATGCTTGCTCCGTTCTCCCCCTGCCCCACCAGAAGCTCAGTGCAAACCCTACTACTCGGACTACTCCCGCTTCCGGCTCCTCGTCCACCACTTGTGCACCAGCCACTACCTGGATCTCTTCATCACAGGGGTCATCGGACTGAACGTGGTCACCATGGCCATGGAGCACTACCAGCAGCCCCAGGTAGGAGTGAGTGACCAGTTATCTGGCCCCCCTGCCTCCCACCATGGATCCCTGACATGGTGTGAGCCAGGGCACCTCTGTGCCAGGCAAGTGCTGGGCCAGCTACATGGGTTTCTCTTGTGCCCCTTGGAGGTGGGTGTCATCTTCGTTTTATAATTGAGGGCATTGAGGTTGAGAGAGTTGGTTGACTTGACCTAGGTCACACAGCTAGGAAATGGAGGACCTGGTTTCTTCACCCCGCAGAGGCTTGAGTTCAGCCTGCTGCAGGCTGGGCTCTGCACCTTTGAGGGTAAGAAGGCAGACCAATGCCTGCCCCTCTGGAGTTTCGATTACAGTGCATGTCCAGCTCCAGAACTCACCTGTGATCGTGCCACTTCCCCGTCAGCCTCCCCTGGCTGCTCTCCAGCCCTCAGTTTCCCCATCTGTACAGTGAGAAGGTTGACTTGGTAATGCACAAGGCCCCTTCCAGTTCCAGCCTCCTGTGCCTTCTAGCACATTCTCATGTGGTCGCCTCACCACCTCTCAGGGAGGAAGACCCTTTAGCACCAGGTGTGTCTCATTCCTGGGAATGAGGCCCCAACTCCATCCCGGGCTGGTGGCTGACCGTCAACCATCGTGGCAGGAACTGGGAGGACAGGTCTCTTTAGACTCACCCTGTCTCCTGACCTGAGCGGTAGGGTAGGAGGGGCAGGTGAGCCTCAGCCCTGAGCCTTAGAGGCCTCTGTGTCTTGCCCCCCGGTCCCCGCCAGATCCTGGATGAGGCTCTGAAAATCTGCAACTATATCTTCACTGTCATCTTCGTCTTGGAGTCAGTTTTCAAACTCGTGGCCTTTGGTTTCCGTCGGTTCTTCCAGGACAGGTAACAGAGGCATGGGGCCTCGGGGAAGCAGGGGGGAGGGATGTGTCTCTCGGGGAAATACCCAGGAGGACCTAGTGCCAGAAGACCTTCCTGAACTCCAGAAGTCCAGCCCCCACCCTAAGGCTGGTGGAGGGGTCTGGGGAGCATCCAGGGCCCCAGAGAAGGGAGGGAACTTGACAAGACAGGGCCTGGGGGATGTTGGCAGCTAGAAACCAACATGGCTTAGCTTGGGGCTTAAGAGTGCAGAGCCTGCAGCCAGACTGCCTGGACCGGATTTGAATCCTGGTTCTACCACTTCATAGCCTTGGGTGAGTTACTTAACCTCTTTGTGTCTCTGTTGCCTCACCTGTAAAATGGGAAACAGTAATGGTGTCCACATCACAGAGCTGTGAGATCATGAGCTCCTCTTTGTAAAGCCCTTAAAGGTGCCTGGTACATAGGAAATGCCATGTAGGTGCTCCGTAAAAACGCAAATGAATCAAAATGAGAAGCAGAGGCACTCAGGCTAATTTCTAGCCCTGCCTGTGCCGCCAGTTGGCCGCTTGGCCTTAGATAAGCCACACCTCTCCTCTGCAGGCTGGGAGGCTGGCCCGGCTGTCCTGTGCCCTCCTCGCCAGCCCAGTCTTTCTGTGCCACGACTGCCCCCTCCTCCGCGGCCCCTCCCCCCACTCAGGGAGCTGTGTCCTGGGCCTTCCAGGTGGAACCAGCTGGACCTGGCCATCGTGCTGCTGTCCATCATGGGCATCACGCTGGAGGAGATCGAGGTCAACGCCTCGCTGCCCATCAACCCCACCATCATCCGCATCATGAGGGTACTGCGAATCGCCCGAGGTCAGTGCCCGGCTGCCCACACGGGTAACAGACCAGGGAGAGGGCCAGCATCAGCGCTGGGGCTGGCCGGGGACTGGGGGGCTGGGGCTTCCTGTGGGCCTTCCATCCAGCCTCTGCCCATGGGGAAGGCCAGGGGCTGGGCTGAGGATGGGGGTGCATGTGGCCTGGCCGGCCTGGGCTCCCCAGCTGCGTGGCCAGCGACCCAGAGGGCCAGCTCATGCCGTCGTCCTGTTCCGCAGTGCTGAAGCTGCTGAAGATGGCCGTGGGCATGCGGGCGCTGCTGGACACGGTGATGCAGGCCCTGCCCCAGGTACCCGTGGGGGGTGGGCTCTGGGGAGGGGAGGCACTCTCCAGAGGGGCAGGGGCTCGGGAGGCTGACCGGGAGGCCCGGCGGCACCTCTCCCATTTCTTCTCCTCTCTTCCAGGTGGGGAACCTGGGACTTCTCTTCATGTTGTTGTTTTTCATCTTTGCAGCTCTGGGCGTGGAGCTCTTTGGAGACCTGGGTGAGTTGGGGTGGGTGAAGGGAGAGGGGCCAGGGCCGGTGACCGAGGGGCTCCTGGACTGACCTGGGCCTCTCCCCTCTCCCGCCTCCCCCAGAGTGTGACGAGACACACCCGTGTGAGGGCCTGGGCCGGCATGCCACTTTTCGGAACTTTGGCATGGCCTTCCTGACCCTCTTCCGGGTCTCCACAGGTGACAACTGGAACGGCATTATGAAGGTGAGGGCCCACCGTGACGGAGTCCCTCCCGGGCCAGCTCAGGCACCGGGGAGGCAGCCCCACTTCTAGAGCTAAGTTTCCTCGGGAAGGTGCCTAGGCCACGAATGAAAGCATGTGGCCTTCTGTCCCCCATGCAAGAACACTCTGGAACCCCCTCTCCCCGGGACACACGGTGACTCACATATCCCCCTAGCTCCTGGGACCCTCCCACCTGGTTGCTGAGGCAGCGGTCACTGCCCCCAGCACACCGGCCACAGACGTGCCGGCTGCATCTGCTGCTCTTCTGCCCCCGGGATACTCTCCTCCCCCTGCTTCTCCTCCTGTGTCTCTGACACCAGTGACCCGATTTTCCACGACAGACCCATCCGCTGTCCTCCCAGCCTCACCCCTCTCTCCCACCCGCCCCAGGACACCCTCCGGGACTGTGACCAGGAGTCCACCTGCTACAACACGGTCATCTCACCCATCTACTTCGTGTCCTTCGTGCTGACGGCTCAGTTTGTGCTGGTCAACGTGGTGATCGCTGTGCTCATGAAGCACTTGGAGGAGAGCAACAAGGAGGCCAAGGAGGAGGCTGAGCTGGAGGCTGAGCTGGAGCTGGAGATGAAGACCCTGAGCCCCCCGCCCCACTCGCCACTGGGCAGCCCCTTCCTCTGGCCCGGGCTCGAGGGCCCCGACGGCCCTGACAGCCCCAAGCCCGGGGCCCTACACACTGCAGCCCAGGCGCGAGCAGCCTCCCACTTCTCCCTTGAGCACCCCACGGTGAGCAGACACCCACCCCTACCGTGAGCGGGCCTGGGAGGGGGGTGGCCAACAGGGCCCAGCAGACCCTAGGGCTCCTCCTAGCTCCTGGGACCCTCCCACCCGGATGCTGAGGCAGCGGTCGCTGCCCCCAGCACACCGGCCACAGACGTGCGGGCTTATCCGTCCCCCTCCAGCTTGGTCTGGCCTCGCCTTCCTGGCTCGTGGGTTCAAGGCTAAGTTCTGTTTCCTTCCTGTTTCTTTCTTACCCTTACCCAACTGTCAAACCTCTTTTCACCTGCCCGAATCCTGACATCTCTCCATCCTTCCTCTCTCTTCCCACTTCCTCTCTGATCATGGGCTGTCCTCATCTTCCGACTTCCATCTCACCTTCCTCCTCCCCACCCTCCTCTCTGTCTCATTGTTACTGTGTGTGTTTGTGGGTGCACGCGCACGCATGTGTACGCGTGTGTGTCGTGTGGGTCTCTCCTCCTCCTCCCTGTGTCTCTCGTCAATCCCCTTCCACGACGTTTCCCTTCACTGCCCCTCTGACCCCTGCTTCCCCAATGCTCCGGCTCCCATATGGGCTGGCGCTCCCCAGGACAGACAGCTGTTTGACACCATTTCCCTGCTGATCCAGGGCTCCCTGGAGGGGGAGCTGAAGCTGATGGATGAGCTGGCGGGCCCAGGGGGCCAGCCGTCTGCCTTCCCTTCTGCCCCCAGCCTGGGCGGCTCCGACCCACAGGTTACTGTGCCCCTGTGCTGTGCCCCCTGCCCTGACCGCGCTGTGCCATGCTGTGCCATGCTTCTGGGGAGACCGCGGGTGTTGCCTGCCCACTGGGTATCGGTAGAAAGGGCAGCCTCGGGGTCTCAGTTGAGCACTGGGGCTGACAGGAGGCAGTCAGGGAGTCTTCTAGGATGAGAACAACCTCCAGAACAGAGTTGGAAAGTGGAGATGCTGAGACCACTCTTCCAAGAGAGAGGAATGGGTTGGGGGCGAGGATTTGTAAGAAAGATCTGGAAGAAAAAGAGAGGGGTGGGGCAGAAGACAAGCTGGCAGGGGGACCTTGGGGAGGTAGAGGAGGGGAAGTGCCGGACCCAGGAGAGAAGGGCCTCAGGGATCCCGCAGGTGGCCAGGAAACCCTTTCAGGGCATGTTCTGGGCTGTGGTCTGTTTCTCCTCGTGTGCCCAGCACCCACCCCCTAGTCCTCTGTTTGGTGACTCTTTAAGCCGTGGTACCCACTGGGCCTGAGAAGTGCTGCCAGTAGCGCTGATTTCTGTCCTGAGAGGGAGGGAAGTCTCAGCTGGAGTGGATTCTGAGACCTCAGTGTGAAGTAGGACGTGGTTTCCTGCCCGAGCCCAGCCCCTTCCCGCAGGCAGTGCCACGGCTTTCTCCCCTGGTCTCATCTAGTCCTGGATCTTCAGCTTTCTGGATTCCTCCTGCCCGGTGCCTCTCCACCCCATGACCTCTTCCACTTGCCCACTCTCTCCACCTAGCCTGGGGGCTGCAGATCTGGGGTGGAGATAGGTGTCGGCTGGAGACAAAAAAACTTTGTCCTCCATGGGCCCTATTGGGTGGAGGGGCAGGCAGGCAGGTTTCTAGGAAGCCTTTAGGCCAGTAGTCCTCACGTGGGAAGGGACCTGGCCTCTTGCTGGGATTCAGTCTCAGACCTGGCAATGACCTAGAGTGATCAGTGGGGAAGTGAGTCCCTTCCCGAGGCCTCCGGGGTGGTGGGAGAGGAGAGAATAAGTCGGGAAGGTGATCAGGGCAGCCTGCCTCCCCTAGGAGGGACAGCCCCACCCTCTCCAGCATCCTATGGGCACAGAAGTCCCCCTTCCCCTCTCTCCCCCACCCATCCCGCAGATCCCAGGTGAGCCAGCCAGATGGTGCGGTAGCCCACCCAAGTGTGCCCACTTCAGGCCAGCAGGAGGAGATCACCTTCCAGAGCCCGGGTTGGAGAGGGCAGGCAGGCGGAGGAGGGCCCGCGAGGGGAGAAGCCAGAATCTGGGGGCAGGCCAAGTCCTGCCAGGCTTTTGGAAGCAGAGAGAATAGGCAGAAAACAGCCGTCAGATTGGCGGCATTGTCCCCTCACCCCTCAGGCCGCTCTGTCTGTGCTGAGAGGAGAGACAACGCTTTTGCTAGCCTTTCTTCGTTTTTGTTTTTTTTTTTGGTATCATCTTTATGAGAGTTGAACACCCTCCCTCCCTGCCCCTCCCTGGGTGGTGGTAGTGTGGGAGGGGCTGCCAAGGTTCCTGGGGCATCTTTAGAATGTGTTTCTGTGTCTCCTCGCTCTGTCGCTTTGTCGGTGTTTGCTCTTGGGCACCTGCTGCAGCCTCTCTGATCAGAGCAGGGAGTTAAAGTGGGTGAGGGGAGGCGCTAGCAGTTTGGGAGGAGGGTGGGGAGAGAGAAGGGATGCCATTTCCCCCCTGGCTTTGTGAAAAGGGGGCGGTGGGAACGAGAGAGAGTGCGTGTGCACTGCCCTGGTTTCTCATGCCTGATCGTCTCTCTCCCTGTCTAGATCCCTCTAGCTGAGATGGAGGCTCTGTCTCTGACGTCAGAGATTGTGTCTGAACCATCCTGCTCTCTAGCTCTGACGGATGACTCTTTGCCTGATGACACTCACACACTCTTACTTAGTGCCCTGGAGAGCAATGTACATACACACTGCCCCTCACTGCCTCCCCGGCCACCCCCGGGGCTGGGCTGGCTGCAGGGCTCCAGATCGGCTCAGGGCTGGCCTGGACGCCTCCTCTGACTCTGCCAGGCTCCACCCAGAGGCAGAGGCTCGGGCTGGGGCCCCAGGCTTTGCCGCTGTGAGGTCTTCAGGTCCTCCGCTGGCGACAAAGAAATGAGAAGATTCCATTGGGGTCTTGCCCAGAAGGGTGTAGGGGCAGCGGTTATGAAAGGGTTAAGCCAGACGCCCCCAGGAACATCACAGCCCAAAACAGAGGATGCATCCTAGCGTCCTTCTCTGTATTTGGAGCCCTGTGCAAGCCAGCCCTCCCCATCCCTGCACCCCTCCTTCCCCCACCCCACATGAGACCTCCACCACCACATAGTGGTTGAGAGCCACAACTCTGCCGCCACCGCCATGCCCTCCTTCACCTGGGGTGCTGTTCCTGTCTCCTCTGTCACTGTCCCTGTGTGTCCCTGTGTCCTCGCCAGACTCCGTGGGGGGGCTTCTTTGTGTTCTGACAACTTCCTTTCCCAGCTCCCCACTCCCGAGCAGCCCCCTCCTCCTGGCCTCTCCCCTCCTGCTGTCAGAGCAGGGTCTAGCTGGGACAGGGCTGGGGGGTCCCCCAGGGTCTTGGTGGCTGGCAGAAGTAGAACTTGGGCTGAGAGGAGACACAAAGGAAGAAAGACTGTCCTCCAGTGTAGCCAGCCTCAGGCCTGCTGGGCTTGTGTAACTGACTGAACCTTTGTGGGGACAGGAAGACCACAGCCTCCCTGAGAACTAAGAATGGACAGGTCAGGGGGAAGGGCGCCCAGGGGTGGTAGAGAAACCTCTTGGAGGCAAATCTAGGCTCCCGCCAGCCAAAACCTAGTGCTGAGTACAAGCTTTCTTTGAAACAGCAAAAAGCCCACGCTCATCCCGTCTGTCCACTAAGGGAGGAGCTGAGTCTCCAGTCCCCAGGCCTTGCCCGCCAACCCCAGAGTCACTGTGTTGTTAAAGTGGAGGTGGGGGGGGCTAGTTGTGACATCCCCGTGGTCATCTGTCATTCAGCCCACATGAACCTGCCCCAGGCCCGAGCTGGAACCTGGACTGTTGAAAGAATTGGATTAACAGCCTCGGACTTGCAGGCTGTCCTGGGGTGACAGTCCCTGCTCACGGGCAAGGCCCCTTCCCTCGCTCCATCTAGCACAGGGTTAGGGGTGCAGGGAATGCTGCTGTTAGCTTTTTTTTTCTGAGTTTGAGTCTTACTCTGTCACCCGGACTGGAGTGCAGTGGTACGCTCACAGCCACCGTAGCTTCCACCTGCTGGGCTCAGGCGATCCTTCCGCCTCAGCCGTCCAAGTAGCTGGAACTACAGGCGCGCGCCCCCACGCCTGGCTATGCTGTTAGCTTGTAATTCTCTCCTGTGCTGCTCAGGTCAGGGCCCCAGTCCCACCCATGTGGACATCAGGGCTCCCTTCAGAGCCTCTAGATGGGGCCTTCGGAAAACTCGCAAGCCACCCTGGGGGCTGGGGGCTGCTCTCCCTTCTCTGGTACCTCCTGACTCCCTCCTCCATCCCAGCGGGAGGCTTGGAGGTGATGCGCTCTGCACAGCTTTCAGGCACCGGCTGCCTGGTCCCCCACCCCTTCCTCCCTGTGTGTGGGGCCTCACCCATGTGTCCGCCCCCTCCCTAACCGCACTCATGTTCATCTCCACCTTGTCCTGGGAGAGGATGGGGGTGAGGGCGGGCGGGGGTGTGGGGTTCTGGTTTCCTTTGTCCAGCTCTACCTCCGTTACCAAACCCAGACACACTCTCTTCCTCCTGCCTCCCTCTCCTATTCCTTTTGCAGATGGAGGCCCACCCTGGGGTGCCTGGACCAGACTTGCTGACTGTGCGGAAGTCAGGAGTCAGCCGGACGCACTCTCTGCCGAACGACAGCTACATGTGTCGGGAGAGGAGCACAGCCGAGGGGTCCCTGGGACACAGAGGCTGGGGGCTCCCCAAAGCTCAGTCAGGTATCAGAGCGGGGGCAGCCCGGCTCGGCTCACACGGGGAGACCCCATCCTTGCCCGAGCCAGTCCTGATCTGGGGTGGGGGGAGGTGAAGACAGCAGTCCTGATGGGGGGGAGAGAGAGGGCGCCAGCGCCCGTGGATGCTCCAGCTCCTCTCTCTCCCCCGTTACCCCTCCCCGGCTCACCTCCGTCCACAGGCTCCATCTTGTCGGTTCACTCCCAGCCAGCAGACACCAGCTATTTCCTGCAGCTTCCCAAAGACGCACCCCATCTGCTCCAGCCCCATAGCACCCCCGCCTGGGGCACCATCCCCAAACTGCCCCCACCGGGCCGCTCCCCTTTGGCTCAGAGGCCACTCCGGCGCCAGGTGAGCAGATGCGGAGAGGTGGGCACCGACTGGAGGCTGGACCCTCCGCTGGGGGTCTCATGCTGTTGGTGATGACCAGGGTTGACGCTCTGATTCTTCCAGCAAACGTGTATTGTGTGCCAATGATGTGCCAGGCTCAGTCCCAGGTACCAGGGACACAGTCCTGGGCACAGCGGAAGTGCTCTGTGCCTTCTTGAAGCTTGCACCCCCGCTCTTGTTTCCTGAGGAGGCCTGGAGACCAGAGGGGGGCAGTGGCTGCCCAGGCCACACATATCGCGCAGGAGGTAGAACCCAGGTCTCTGACTTCCTCTCCCTCTCCACGCTTTGGACTGAGCTGAGAGGCATAGGGCAGGTTTTAAGTGTCTCTGCTTTGGGCCAATTCCAAGGCCCACCTCCTGGAGCCCACACTCCAAGGGCACAGAGCAGAGCCACATATAGCCAGGTGAGGCTCATCTGCCCACTGGTGACAAGGCCGTGTCCTGTGTGTGCCCTTTGGAGTGAGTGTGGACATAGGAGAAGCAGGCCTAGGCTGTATCCATTCTGCAAATGTCCATTATGCAGCCTCCGTGCACCAGGCACCCAGGGACTCAACCCCTGAAGAGCAGAGACGTATTTGCCATTAAATTATTGTAGCAACAGGTGACAGCGGCCCCATGCTCAGGTGTGTGGTTCCCAGAGGAAGACAGGGTCAGTTTTACCCGGGTGTGGAGACTGTTAGGCTTTCATCACAAACCTGTGACACTCGCCAATCGGGAAGAGCATTCAAAGCCAAAGGGACAACCTGTGTGAAGGCTGGGACATGAAGGCGCCCCTGGGGAGCCGAGGTGGGCCGGGTGCTTTCTTGCACCCCGGGGGCCAGGGGCTGCAGAGACCGCGATTCCCGTAGGTGTGGGGAGGCCAGGGCGTGGGGAAGGGAAGACAAGACTTGGCATGGGAGGAGGCGTGGTGGGCTGAGGTCAGATTGCACACGGCCCCTGTCTCCCAGTAAAAGCAGTCACAGGCACTTCTGCCAAGGGTGGTCCTGCAGCTGCTGGGGGCTGGGGGCAGGATATCCAGCTGGGCAGGAAGGACAAAATCTGTGTTGGAGAGGACACCCCTGGGCTGAATCCCCACCCCTACCCCATACAGGCAGCAATAAGGACCGATTCCTTGGACGTTCAGGGCCTGGGCAGCCGAGAAGACCTGCTGGCAGAGGTGAGCAGGCCCTCCCCACCCCTGGCCCGAGCCTACTCCTTCTGGGGCCAGTCCAGCATCCAGGTGCAGCAGCATTCCCGCAGCCAGAGCAAGATCTCGAAGCACATGCCCCCGCCAGCCCCCTGCCCAGGCCCTGGACCCAACCGGGACCAGGGCCTTCTGGAGACCAGGAGCAGCTTAGAGTTGGACACGGAGCTGAGCTGGATTTCAGGAGACCTCCTGCCCCCCGGCAGCCAGGAGGAGCCCCCAACCCCACGGGACCTGAAGAAGTGCTATAGTGTGGAGGCCCAGAGCGGCCTGCGCCGGCCCACTTCCTGGCTGGACGAACAGAGGAGACACTCCATCGCCGTCAGCTGCCTGGACAGCGGCTCCCAACCCCGCCTGGGCCCAGACCCCTCTAACCTCGGGGGCCAGCCTCTTGGGGGGCCTGGGAGCCGGCCCAAGAAAAAACTCAGCCCACCCAGTATCTCCATAGACCCCCCTGAGAGCCAGGGCCCTCGGCCCCCGCCCAGCCCTGGCATCTGCCTCCGGAGGAGGGCTCCGTCCAGCGACTCCAAGGATCCCTCGGCCTCCAGCCCCCCCGACAGCATGGCTGCCTCGCCCTCCCCAAAGAAAGACGTGCTGAGTCTCTCCGGTTTATCCTCTGACCCAGCAGACCTGGATCCCTGAATCCTGCCCCACCCCCCACTCACCTATCTCCACTGGGTGCCAAGTCCTAGCTCCTCCTCCAGGGCTATATTCCTGAACAAAGTTCCATATAGACACCGAGGAGGCACTCCTCCCTGCCTCAGTGGCACTGGGTACCTGCAAAAAGAGCTTCCAAAGAGAGTTAAAAGCAGCAGCCCTGGCAACCCTGGCTCCAGGCAGAAAGAGAAGCCCAGTGCAGCCGAGGTTCCCAACACCAGGAGCTGCTGGGAGAAAGCAATACGTTTGTGCAGAATCTCTATGTATACTCTATTTTATTAAATTAATTGAATCTAGTATACGCGGGATGTACGACATTTTGTGACTGAAGAGACTTGTTTCCTTCTACTTTTATGTGTCTCAGAATATTTTTGAGGCGAAGGCGTCTGTCTCTTGGCTGTTTTAACCTAAAATAACCCATCTAGTTATATCCCCTCTTCTTGCAAAGCACAAGCTGGGACCGCGAGAGCATTACCGCCCCGACGGCGGCCCATCTTCAGCGGGGAGCGAGAACCACTTTGGAAACTGTAATGTAACTTATTTTCTCCTTTAACCTCGTCATCATTTTCTGTAGGGAAAAAAAAGAGAAAAAGAAAAAAATGAGATTTTACAAATGAAATGGAACCTTTTTATATATACATACATACATATCTATATATATAATAAAGTAATTTTCCTAAATAAAAAGTTAATCACGGTGCAGAGTAAAAGCGAAGGGGATGGAGATTAGGCACGTCCAGATGGCGCTGGAGAGAGTCCTGGAGGTGGGCGGTGGGCGGCAGAGAGGGGAGGCTCGGGGGTGCCTGCGTGTGTGAGTCTGTGTGCGTGTGTGTGTGTGTATGATGGTGTGTTTGTGTGTGTGTCTGTGTGTTTCATATATGAGTGGGAGTGTATTTATGAGTGTGTGTGTGTGTGTGTGTGTGTGTGTGTGTGTGTGTGTGTGTCTGAAAGAGAACCCAAACGCCTTGCTCTGAGGGGTTGCAACCTCTAGCCTGCCCTTCCCTGGGCTGGTAGGAGAAGCCCCTGTGCCCGGTGCTGGGTTGGGAGGAGGGTCTGCTACTGCCGCTCTCAAGCTTTCCTGCTTCCTCTTAGCTAGGCAGCTCAGTGAATGTGAGTAATTCCAGATTAACTCTTATTTCTGCTGACAGCTATCAGCCGCACATTGAAAGCTGGAAATTGGCATAATGAAGCTGTTTTGGTTAATGGGGCCGACTGAGGCTGGGGAGGCTGCCTCAGCGGCTGCAGAGCTGAATCTGTGGGTTGGTGGGGAGGGGGCAAGCACTTCTGGGTTTTCCTTCCCGAGGCTTCAGCCTGGGGTTTGCCACCCTTCGGGCTGGATGCGTGACCTGAGCCAGCAGGGCTTCAGCCTCTGCCCTGGGGGAGCCTTGGCTGACCAGCACTGCAGGCCGCTCCCCTGAGGGCCTCAACTGTCCGCTCACCTGCTGGCAGTGGAATTAAGCTATATACACAGAGTGGGCTGCTCCTTCCGAGAATGGACCCAGGGCTGGGCGTCCAGAGGTGACCTCCTGGTGGAGTTGGTAGGGTCAGCAGCCAGGCTGCTGAGTGGGGAGCTGGTATCCTAGTGACCGCCATCTAGGTGTTTGCAGGCTCGGCTGCTGCCTGCCCAGAGGGGGCCGGCAGAGGAGGGAGGAGTGGAGGAGGAAGAGGGAGGGGTGAGGAAGGAGGAGGGAGGGGTGAAGGCAGAGGTAGGAAGGCAGAGGAGGGAGGGCAGAGACAGCCACCAGGGGGCAGGGGGAGTGGGGAGGGGTGTGGCCCAGAGTCACCTTTCTGGTGCACTACTATGGGCAATATTCTCTCGTCTGAAAGCCTGGTGCCAAGAGGTAATGACCACGAGCCCAGCCAGCCTGTCGCCTGCCTGGCACCCCCAAGCATCTGCCCCAACACTACTCCCTAGAACAGTCTTCCCCTCCCCCCAGAGGCCTTCACACCCTGGGGCTGGACTGGGTTCTTGGAACCTCCCAGGCAGCCCTCACTCAGGGACGGCGCGAACCAGGAAGCTAGGCCTGGAAGTATTGTCCGGCCTTGCGTTATCCAAGCTGATGAGAGCTTTTCTGATGGCTCTTTTGGACTGAACTGACGCTACTCCTTGAAGCAAACACCTGGTTTAATCCTTTCAGGGTGTACACTGATGCCAAACTCCTTTCCTCTGGTCTCCTCGGGTGGGGAGAGGGAGTGCTTGTGGGAGCTGCCATTTTTTTAAAAAGCAAAGCTGTACAAAATTCCTAGAGTTTTGTCACCTGGATCTGCAGACTAAGCTTTTATATTTTTGTAGAATTCTGTAGCTGTCTATTCCCTAATGAGAGTGGAAGATAAGAAGGGGGGCTCTGGGATCTCTTTTCTTCTAATGGTTGGAGGATTCGGGGTCACGGGGAACCCAGAGAGCTGGACTGTGACCCTGCCCTCCTTTCCACCCGCTCCCGTCCTCCCCTCCCCCGTTGGGCGGCAGGCAGCCGAATAATAATGTAGAGTTACTTAGGGTGACTCTTAGCATGCCTGGGTCTTTTGGGGGTCCCCTTCCCTTGGCCCCTCTTCCTAGTAGGGGCCAAGGAAGCTTATTTGGGATGTGCCGGCTGCGTTTTTGGGGTGCTCTCCAGAGACCTGCAGTGGCCAGTCTGGTGAAAAGAAAAAGGTGCCCCTTCCTCCCCATAACGTCCTCCCACGGTGGCCTGGAGGGTTTCTCTGGAAGAGGATGTGCCCAGAGCGGGGCATCTGGGTAGTGATTCGGAAATATTAATAGCAGAGTCAAAACGGGTATTTTGTGGAAGAGAATTGTGGCCTCTCCCCCCAGCAATGTAAAATCTTTATCAATTATGGAAACTGTTGTGTCTCATTAAAAGGGCTTTGAAATCATGATGCTGCTGAATCTCATTAACAGTCGTAATAACAACAGTGGTGCTAGCCTCATGATGCTTGTCCGGGTGGTCACACAGGGGGTGGGGGGAGGGGTGGAGAAGTCACGAGGAGTCTTGAAGAGGAGGTGGGGGGACAGCAGGGCTTGGATTGGGACCTCCGGGGGCAGGATTGGACCTGGCCGTAGGGGCTTCTGTGATGTGGGGGCTTTGGGAGGTGGAATCTGATCCTGGCGCTTTTGCCCTCAGCCTTCTTCTCGGGGGGTTCAGAGGAAATTGTGTCGACAGCTTCAGGCCCCCACCTCGGGCTTGGCGGCTTCTGCTTCCTCCACCCCCAAGACTCCAGGAAAAGGTCTGTCTGGGGGTGGGGGACTGGGAAGAGGAGTGAGCTGAGCTGGTGCTAAAAACAAATCTGAGGCTCATATGCAGTCTCTCACTCCTCAAAACACCCTAGCCAGGAAAGCACAATGGCTATTGTTTTTCCATGAGGCGCAGCAGATTCAGAGAGGTTAAGTGACTTGCCCAAGGTCACACAGCCAGAAAATGGCAGAGTTGGGATTTGACCCTCAGTCTGGTCAGGCTCCAGCCCACACTACCCCAGGCTCTTCTCATTGAGGAGGGAATGGGGCATGATGGAAAGAATTCTGCTTACAAAATGACTTGTGAGAGGACCCTTTTCCCAAGCAGTCACGTTCGTGTTCATAGACATGTGCACACGTGTCCCCAGCTCGGCGTTCTCAGGGGCTTGGAGAGGACACCAGCCTCCCACCTTGTGGACTGCCAGACTTCGACCACAGGGAGTGGTGGAGAGGGGGCTTCGGTCACAGGAGACGGCATCCCCCTCAGCTCCAGGTGTCTGTCTGAGAGCAGGCCAGGGCTGGCTCTGCAGTCACTCTGAGTTCCCAGGCACGCCCTTCCCTGGCACACTGCTGCCCTTGAACCCCCGGACACCTGTTCTCCTCTCCCTCCCACCCCTGTCTCTCTGTCCTCTACCCTCGCCCCACCCAGACCTCACCCACTTTCCAAACAGTCTTCGCCTCCACCCTCACCCCCAGCCCCCACCCACCCATGGCGCCCATGGCCTCTTGTTCCTCTCTCTCGGGTTGGCAGGGAGTGGGACTGGAGACAGCGCTGCAGTGAGGGCATCAGACACCAGGTGGCAGCACAAGGCACACTCACCTGGTGCTACCCGGTGCCCCTCCTGCAGAGGGACCCAGCCAGGGAGGGGACGCCCACACCGATAGGCACCTTCTAGGGACAGATGCTCTGTATAAGTCCCAAAGGACGAAATGGGGTCACAGGGCCCAGTGAAGGACTCTGGGCATGGAGGAGGCCCGACAGGAATCCCGCCGCCTGCGTGCTGTGCCCACGATGCTCTGTGATCCCTGCCTGCCCCGAGCTGGGGGGGACTTGAGACTAATCCAGGACAGTGGTCGGGGCGGGGACCCACTCGGGGGCAGAGCGAGACCAGGAGGGAATTCTGCTAAGAACCTGGAAACTCGGCGTGTCTCAGCCCTGGTCCTGGTGTGGGAGCTGCTGACTGACCCGCAGAGCTAATTAATTCTTCTTGCTTTGAAAACTCCAGAACCAGGCACAGCAGCGGCACTCTGTCGCCTGCATGCCCATCAGGCCCGGTGCAGGCTGGGGGCGGAGGAGCCAGGAGTGGGCCATGAGGCCACCACCAGGCCGGGGTCTGCAGGAAGCACGCCCTGCTTGCTCTGGAGGGGACAAGGGGCCAGGTTTGGGGATGCTCTAGGCCTTCAAGGAGCCACAGGTGTGGAAGGAACTCCTGCTCCCTGTCTTGTCAGTTCCAACCCAGCTCCCCCTTTACAGCGCTTTCTGCGCCTGGGCCGCCTGTCCCCCCTTGCTCTGGTGTCCCTCCTCTCTGCTGTCACGCCTGCTCTGAGTTGCACCTCCGATTATCTTAGCTTTCCATCTCCTTGCCAGGAAATCCCTGATGCCGGGTTCCCCTGGGACATTCACTGCGGGGGAGGCACAGCGCACGCTCGCTCCTTCCGTCCTGCCTGGAGCTGCAGCAGGGGAGGGAGGACGGGGCTTGGGCCACTAAAACTGGGGGAGGTTTGGGCCATCTCTCTGCCGCAGCCCAGCCCACAAGCCCATTATCGCCTCTCTCCGGAGCCCCCCAGCAGGAACCATCTTGTTTCTGAGAACTTAAAAGGAGAGTGGGCAGTGCCTACGGCTGGGACCATACCTCAGCCCACGGTGGCCTTGCTACCTATGACTTCTTCTTTGGAAATGGGGTATTTTGCTTAGTCAGTCAGCAAACACTTCCTGGGAATCAACTGTGCCAGGTACTCTCCTGGGTGCTGAGGACACAGCAATCAACAAGACTCAGGGTGTTCTCTCCTCAAGGTGTCTACCGTCCTCTGGGGAGGTAAGCGAGATAATCAGTGATTACAGTACGGGGAAGTGGCATGTGCAGAACTAGGGTCCCCAGCCCAGAGCTGATGTCAGGAGGTCCCAGGCAGGCTTTGAAGGGGAGGGGGCTTGAGCAAAATCTCGAAGGATGAGTCGAGTGTGCCAGGTGTAGAATGGGGGGTGGAGGAGTGTGTCAGCAGCCTCGGAGGTGGGCAGGGAGGCATGAGCGTGATGGCTCAGATGCAGAAGATGTGGCCGGCTCAAGGAGACTGCATGGAGGCATCCAGTGCTCCAAAGACAGGGGCAGGAGGAGCTCTGTGGCAAGGATGTCTCAGGGCCTTGGATTTCTAACTCAGGTGAGAACAACCAAAACAATGGCATCGTGGGTAACGGCATCCTAGGTGGTTATTCAAGGATGTGTGGAAGGACCACTCACCATGAGTGGCCAGGAGAGGTGAAGCCCTCGTGCCTCAAGAGAGATGGGGAAGGTAAGGGTTGCCAAGGGTCCTACCATGGTCTCGGAGTCTTCCACCCAGTGCTGGAGCCTCGGGAAGGCAAGGGCAAGTTGGAAAGCCTGGGCCAAAGAGACCCAAGGATCCCGGCCCCAAACTAGAGTTGTAACCAGTGGATGGCCTGGGCAACCCTGGGGCTGGAAGGTGGAAGACCAGGTCGGTTCTGGCTCCCCACTTCAGGAAGGGGGTCTGACTGGGGGGCTCACCTCCTGAAGGGCCCTAAAGGAAAGCCCCCAAGTCTCCCAGGCTCCCCAAGCCCAGACCAGCTTTCTTGGCTGATCTGATGCCTATGACCCTGCAAGCCTTAGAGAAGAATGGGAAAGGACATTGGGACCCTGGGACCCTGTTAGGGAAGAGAGAGTCAGAGGTGCTGGTGGCTAGGCCAAGACAAAATGTAGGAGCGGGGGTGCTAATGAAGCCATAACAAGGGTCAGAAGGGGTGGAAGAAGATTCCCCACTGCCCTGGACCGGAAGAGAGCACAGATGTCACCTTGTCCAGGTGGCTCGCGAAACTGTCCCAGAGACATCAAGGAGCTCGTTGAGGTCACACAGTATACAAAAGGCACTGCCAAAGGCATGGAGGGGGATTGGAGGTGACTCAGTCAGTCCCTGCCCTTGGGGACCTCTCAGACTAGCAGGGAAGACAGACTCTTCACAACTAAATATAACCCAAGGAACACTGCGACAAGGTGTAAAAGCTCTGGAAAGTCTTTTGCCCAGAGATGGGGGTGGAGGGATAGGAGAGGGGGCTATGAATGGGTGAGTGGGGGCAAGGGAGCCGACGAAGAATGGGCCGAGAGGTCTCACCAGGGGTGGGGTAGAGGTCCCCAGCCAACTGCCTGGGAACGGGGAGTCTCGTCAACTCCCTCATCCTCACCCCCTCCCCTGTTCTCCCCCTCACACCCATCTCATCCCTGTTCCCACCCCCATCCCCATCCCCTTCCCAGATCTGTTCTGATGGCCCGTAGTCCAAGAGATTTCTCCTCTGGTGGCTTCCTGTCTGCCTAGAGAGGCAGGAGGTGGCTGGCACTTCTGTACTGCCTTGCTGGCTCCCGCCCACGCCTGCCACAAGCAGCCTAGGAAGGAAATACCTTCTCTTAAGAACAAGTGCCAGGAAAGGGATCACCAAGGCGAACCTGAACAAACCCTGCAGGCAAGGCCAGGGGAGAGACGGGCCAGGAAAAGAGCTGCTGGGGGAGAATTTCTCCTCAGCCCCAAGGCGGGGTGCTGAGTTGGCCTCTGGGACCCTGTTCTGGAAGAGAGGGCGCCTGCAGGGGTGGAGGGATCCCGGTCCGGCCAACCTGGGGCAGCGGGAGGAGGCCACTGACCCCCATGTCCATTTTACAGATGGGGAATGTAGAATCTCAGCCTTAGGGGGAGGACACTAATATGGGATTCTTCCAGGGGCTTCACCAGCCCCCCTCCCATCAGGTTGAAATGGAAGAAAGTAACACACGTTGTTGGCTGCCTGCTAAATGTTCCAAGCCATATGTTTGGCATGCCTTTTCCATTTAATCTTCAGAGAACCCGATGAGAGTCTATAATGATTGTTAGGTCTCGTTGGTACCTGTGGGTGTGCCTGGTGTGCGATCTGATGCCGCATGAAAGATGCAAAGAATTGCATAGAGGTTAGATTAGAAAATAAAGTTTATTTAGAAAGTAAATGAGAGAGAGAAAGAGGAGATTCACCTCCCCAAGGTAGAGGGGAGGGCCAAAGCCAGGAAACATGGCCCGGCCATAGCTCAAGGAGCTCACAGACACCCCATAGCTTAGCAAGGCAATGGCCACAGTGGCCTGGCAATGATGGCGGGATGCTCCTGGTTGAGTCCTTTTATCCTTCCCTTTGATGGCGGAGGGTCATTAAGGTGATTGGGTGGTGGTCAACGCCATATCATCGCAAAGAGGGCAGGTAAGCACAGGTATTGATATCAGGTGATGGACAGCAGGCAGATGGGTGGGTTAGCCACACGATTGCTGCCATGGTGGTAGGCTAGGTGGGAGGAGACAAGGGTAGGGGTTTTTCCTGCAAGAAACCTGTCAATCCAATCCACAAGCTCTTTAGCAAAAGGTGGTCTTATCATTTATACGGCTTCAACCAGTCAAGGGGCCTGAAAACTTCTTAGAGATTATGCTACCCCATGAATTGAAAGGTTTTTCTGTCCTTGTCTTGCATCTGATGGAGATTTGCCCAGGGGGTGGGGTAGGCTGCCAGCTTGGCCTGCAGTAAAATGTCTGAATGCTTCCTAAAAGCTGACCTATTGGAAATTTATCTATCTGTGTCCAACCTGTGCTAGATTCAAAGTGTGTCAGTCTAAGCAAAAATGGCTATGCTGAGGCAAAATGTGAGCTAATTTGATTCTAAGTTTCTCAGGGCCCCCTCCTTTAATTTCCTACCTCTTGCTATTTCAAAAATATTCTTATTTGCAACTAGGGATTAGGGACGGAGGTCAGACTTCTGTATCTGCTTCCTGCTGAATGAGAGTTGTAGAGCTGACTCTACCTGTCTAGAGCAAGAGGAGGGGATGAGAGGACAGAAGCCCATGGAGTTATTAAATATCTTTAATATCTGTATACAAAGCACTGTGTACAAGTAATAATAAAAATGGCCTATATAATAAAGGCCATTGTCGCTGCTGTTATGGTATGTTGAGGCTTTGATGTCTGATAAATTGTATTTATAGTTACCTTAGTGGACTCAACACCCACTAGAGGGGTGCAGGCAGTGAATTCCTTCGTCTGTATGTGAATGTTTCCTCAGCTTGTCTTCAAGTTTCTTTGAGTTTTTTGGGATAAGAATTTATAGACAGTTATAGGCCGGGCTCGGCGGCTCAGCCTGTAATCCCAGCACTTTGGGAGGCCGAGGCAAGTGGATTGCCTGAGCCCACAGGTTCGAGAACAGCCTGGGCAACTTGGCAAGACCTCGTCTCTACATTAAATTTAAAAAAATTAGCTGGGCGTGGTAGCACGTGCCTGTAATTCCAGCAACCTGGAAGGCTGAGCCGGAAGGATCGCCGGAGCCCAGCAGGTCAACGCAGGGGTGGCCGTGTGTGTGCCACTGCACTCCAGCCTGGGTGACAGAGTGAGACTCCTATTCAAAAAAAAAAAAAAATTATAGACAGTTATATAAGGGGTTTTCTTAATAGTGACTTTAACAAGGAAATACAATTACTTTGACAAAGTCTGAAGAAAAAAAAATTAAAAACATTAGAGACATGTAGTTAGGTTGTAGCTTAAATTGTAGGAAATAATTGTGAACAAGAGAATTTGAGACAGGTAAACGTTGGCAGGAGAAAACTCTCTTTTTTATTTTATTTTATTTATTATTTTTTTTTTGAGTTGGAGTCTCACTCTGTCGCCCAGACTGGAGTGCAGTGGCCACTTCCGGCCACCGCAGCCTCGACCTGCTGGGCTCCGGCGATCCTTCCTCCTCAGCCTTCCGAGTGGCCGGAATTACAGGCATGCGCTACCACACCCGGCTGATTTTTTGATTTATTGTAGAGATGAGGTCTCGCTGCCCAGGCGGGTCTCGAACCCGCGGGCTCAGGCAATCCACTCACCTCAGCCTCCCAAAGGCGCGGGATTACAGCCTGAGCCACCGAGCCCGGCTTTTATTTTATTTTTTATTTTTATTTTTTTGAGTTGGAGCCTCACTCTGTCACCCAGAGTGGAGTGCAGTGGCCACTCCCGGCCACCGCAGCCTCGACCTGCTGGGCTCCGGCAATCCTTCCGCCTCAGCCTTCCAAGTAGCTGGAACTACAGGCACGTGCTACCACACCAGCTAATTTTGATTTATTGCAGAGATGAGGTCTTGTCAAGTTGCCCAGGCGGGTCTCGAACCCGCGGGCTCAGGCAATCTACTCACCTCAGCCTCCCAAAGGTGCGGGATTACAGGCTGAGCCACTGAGCCCAGCTATTTTATTTTATTTTATTTGAGTGGGAGTCTCACTCTGTCACCCAGGCTGTAGTGCAGTGGCATACTCACGGCCACCACAGCCTTGACCTGCTGGGTTCAGGTGATCCTTCTGCCTCAGCCTTTCAAGTAGCTGAAACCACAAGTGTGCACCACCACGCCTGGCCAATTTTTTGTATTGCAGAGATGAGGTCTCGCCAAGTTGCCCAGGCTGGTCTTAAACCCATGGTTTCAGGCAATCCTGTCACCTCAGTTTCCCAAAGTGCTGGGATTATAGGTGTGAGCCACTGCGCCCTGTCCCTTTTGATTTTATAATAGGTCTGATATGATATACCTTTACAATGATTGATATGCTAGAGGGTAAAGTCTAGGTAACCTCTACTCCAGAAAGAGGGGAGATTGACATCTCTCAGCTTTTGGCGAGAAAAGCAGGATGGTATTGGCCTTTTGATACGGAAATATTACCTTAAAGTTTAACAAAAATAACTAGTAATACTTTAAATAAAAAGTTATTTTGTTATCCATCCTATGTTGGACTAGTAATCCTTGTGTCTGGAAGGAGATTTTAAAGTCATTAGTAATTTGGCACTGAAAAGCACTATAGCTGATCACAAACTGCTGAGCGAAATCAATTTACCTGGTCTGCAGGCAGTTTAGGAGGAGGGTGTGGGGTAGGTGTGACTTCTGAAGCTTCTTTCTTACCTCACCCCAAAAAGACTAAATTAAGAACTTGAAGAGTTGAAGTATTAAAATTTTTTCAAGCATAATGTGATAACACAGGATTACATTCGTTATTGCAAAAGTTACTTATTTTGCCAGAGTGATGGTCCAAAGATTTTGAAAAGTTAAAAAAAAAACCCTCGACTGGGCTTGGTGGTTCAGCCTGTAATCCCAGCTCTTTGGGAGGCCAAGGCGGGTGGATTGCCTGAACTCGTGGATTTGAGACCAGCCCGGGCAACTTGGCGACCTCGTCTCTACAATAAAATAAAAAATAGCCGGGCATGGTAGCGCATGTCTGTAGTTCAGTTACTTGGAAGGCTGAGGCAGAAGGATTGCTGGAGCCCAGCAGGTTGACGCTGGGGTGGCCGTGAGCATGCAAGCCACTGCACTCCAGCCTGGGCGAAGGAGTGAGACTCCAATTTGAAAAAAAAAAAAAAAAAACCCTCGTTTTTTGTACAAAGACAGCAGGTGGGGAGGCTAACTGAATTTATCTCTTTCTCTCCCCTCTGTTGTTTATAGGAGAAAATTCCTTTGGAGATTGTTAATTAAGAGGCTCATGTTTTGGTCTCTGAGTAGCATTTTGCCCTAGCATTAGTGTAATTGATATTAACGGTAAATTTATAGAACCTTTTTGTAGCCTTGAATGTTCATAAAATTCCTTTTCACAAACCTTCCACATACCATCTTCGACCCACTCATACCATTTTCCAACATGCTTGAACCTTCTATTTTTGTCCTATACTTTCCTTCCTTCAAATAACCAGCCACTCTATTATAGAACAGAAATGTACCATACAGGCCGGGCTCGGTGACTCAACCTGTAATCCCAGCATTTTGGGAGCCAAGACGAATACATTGCCTGAGCCCATGGGTTTGATACCAGCCCGGACAACTTGGCACTTGGCGAGACCTTTTTTCTACAATAAATCAAAACTTAGCCGGGTGTGGTAGCACACGCCTGTAGTTCCCACTACTTGGGAGGCTGAGGCGGAAGGATCGCCAGAGCCCAGCGAGTCGAGGCTGGGGTGGCCATGAGTGTTCCACTGCACTCCAGCCTGAGCAGCGGAGTGAGACTCCAACTCAAAAAAAAAAAAAAAAATGTACTATTCAAGATCCTTTCCATATATAAAATTATTTATCTTCCCTTTATCCTTCCTTACCAAAAACATACCTTATACCAACAACTTTTTTTACATCTTTGCTTTGCTTTTTGGTTTTTTGCTTTACCTTTTTAGATGACTTTTTTTACATTTATACTTTGAATTAATCTTTAGTAGCTTTTGATTAAGACAAAGCTATATGATTCCAATTTGGATGGCTAGGACCAAATGGCTAGCATCTGTGTTGATTAAGAAATGAATCTGGATTCCAGCGTCCTAATATTCACTTGGGGGTTGTTGAGGTGATAGTGAGCCAGTGTCGGGCACTTTAGCAGGTTTCCAGGTCTCCTTAAGTGGCCACCATTTTCTGAGCCAGGTGTTTTCTCTTCAGCAGATTGCACCTGCTTTCCAATCTGGCCTGCACAGTGGACAACATCCAGGAGGTTTAGGCCTCTTTGGGGGAAACTATGCTTCTAGTGCCCCCACAGACTGTGCCCATAAGCAACAGACACCATCCCCTTAGTAGGTTCGTTCTTAACAGGTCTCTGATGGGCACTTGGAGTTTCGTCACTAATTGCAACTGTCAGTTGGTATGTCTCTTTGGCCCTCTAGTTCTGCAGCCCTCCATGTTGGCACCCTGTTGCTTTTCTAATGTCTGGGCTGAAAAAAACTCAAAAAGTTATTTTTTTAATTGGTCACACATAGGAAATTTTGATCATTTCTGTCTGTAACAGTCTGATGTAAAACACTTTACAGTGAACAGACTACCACATGGATGTGAAATGTTCTGTCCCTACTTATTTCTAATTATGAACAGGGAAACTTTTTTAAAGCTTTTGTAAATTGCCAAATTACAGTTTTAGTTGTAAGGTGTGGACAATTAGGTGAGAGTGGCCAGTTCCCATCCTTATTGTGCTCACACAGAATACCCAGTATTTCATCTGTCCAGGAGGAGAAGTACTAAACTTAGTAAAAGTGACTTAACTTTCCTTTTATAAAATCAACTTTAGCGAATCTGATATAACAAACGTTGTTGTTATTTAGCGCTAATATTTCAGCACATGGTAAAGTTGGAAGTAAGATTTTACTAGAGCATTTGCAACTTTGGTTGGAAAAACAGATTAAAATGACAATTGACTTTTCTTCAGTACACAGGATTAATTAACACATGCTCCTTTTACTTCTGTCTTGGAGGGCTGAGAGTTCCAGTTTAGATCTAATTTGAGAGATTTATCATAGGGAAAAAAACATGAACTTTAATATCTTTTTGGCCCAGCCACCCCCCTGAGGGGAGACCAGTTAAGCCTGCGCGTGTGTCAGAGCAGGGTAGGGGAAGGAGAGGAGACAGTGCCTGTGGTTACTAGCTGCAGCTGGTAGGGGCTGCCACATGGGGGTCAACAGGCAGTGGGGGAAGGAAGAAGAGGGGGCTGGAGACTAGAAGGGTGCTATGGCCTTTGGCACCAGCGCCTCCCCTGAGGGTAAAGGTGGAGGGCCAGAAGGAAGAGCAGGAAGGGAAACTGATGGAGGGTGGAGTGGCGAAAGCAGATTATGAGAGACAGGAGGAGTTCACCCAGCTGGGTCAGCATCTGGGGTCATTAGAAGGAAAGCAGGAAGAAGATAAAGTCATCAGAGGAGTGTGAGCGTGCCACAGGGAGAACAAGGGGTCTAGGCGGTGTACCGTTTTGAAAACCTTGGACTCTTTGCCCTCCTGGCGGCAGTAGAGGTCAAGCTGTAGGAGAGCACCAGAGGCCCATCTCCTGGTCGCCAGCTGGTTTTGAGGAGATGCGTTAGTGAGAGTGTCCTAAGGCCTTTTAGAATGCATTTCATTGGGGGGAGGCCTTAGCTACCCCATTGTGAGTTTCCCACGAGGAGTAATCCTAGGGGTGGAGAGGGATGGGTACTCAGAATGGTCCCTGAGAGACCAAAGAAAGAGAACACAGAGGGCCCTGGGCCCCAGAATAAAAAAAAAATCCATTGCCTATGTCCAGCATAGGGTGGAATTAGCACGCAGGCCAGAAGAGAGAGAAAAACCCAGGGTGGAATTAGCAGGTAGGCCAGAAGAGAGAGGCAATTCCATCTAAACTCTCAGCTGGAGTCCTGGGCAGAGGGTTGGTGAAATCAGTCTCTGTGCGTGTATGAGAACGAGCGAGAGAGAGCAGAGAGAGAGCGTCCTCCATCTCCTCGACCCACCAGAGACAGCACCTTAGATGGTGAGGGCTGCGGGCCCCAGGCTCCAACGCTAGGGCTGTTCTAACCTGTGCGTATGGGAGGCTTGGTACCACCGAGTCTTTTCCTCAGAGGGTCCCGGACCCCAGCAGCATGCTTTCCAAAGCAGCGAGAAAAGGGAAAAAAAGAACAGCCTCTCAGAGTGGCTTCCAGGACCTCCTTGCTGACCAGACAGACAATAGGACTCACTGGAGATGTTACTCTCTACTGGACAAGGCTGAGGCGACAGGGAGAGGTCCGTTTGATGTAGCTTGTCACGGGCAACAAGATTAAGAGCGAGTAGCAGGGAAAAGATAGCCAAGCACCTTATCTCTCTCTACAGAGAGACTAAGGTTTGAAAGAAGAGTGAACAAGAGAGCGGCAGATCTCGGTGGGACCTCCAAAAATGTTAGGGTCACACTCCCAGCAGGGCCCTCTAGGATGTTAGGTCAGGCCTGCTGGGGCTGTGGGTGTGCCTGGTGTGCGATCTGATGCCACATGAAAGACACAAGGAACTGCACAGAGGTTAGATTAGAAAATAAAGTTTATTTAGAAAGTAAATCAGACAGAAAGAGAGAAAGAAGAGATTCACCTCCCCAAGCCAGGAAACATGGCCCTGCCATAGCTCAAAGAGCACATGGACAAACCATAGCTCAGAATGGGGGAATGCTCCTGGTTGAGTCCTTTTAATCCTTCCCTTTGCCACGGAAGGTCATTGAGGTGATTGGGTGGTGGTCTGCTCCACGTCATCACAAAGAGGGCAGGTAAGTGCAGGTACTGACATCAGGTGATGGACAGCAGGCAGATGGCTGGGTTAGCCACACGATTGCTGCCATGGTGGTAGGCTAGGTGGGAGGAGACAAGGGTAGGGGTTTTTCCTGCAAGAAACCTGTCAGTCCAATCCACAAGCTCTTTAGCAAAAGGTGGTCTTATCATTTATACGGCTTCAACCAGTCAAGGGGCCTGAAAACTTCTTAGAGATTATGCTACCCCATGAATTGAAAGGTTTTTCTGTCCTTGTCTTGCATCTGATGGAGATTTGCCCAGGGGGTGGGGTAGGCTGCCAGCTTGGCCTGCAGTAAAATGTCTGAACGTTTCCTAAAACCTGGCCTATTGGAAATTTATCTATCTGTGTCTAACCTGTGCTAGATTCAAAGTGTGTCTGTCTAAGCAAAAATGGTTACGCTGAGGCAAAATGTGAGCTAAGTTTATTCTAAGTTCCTGGCGCTCCCTCCTTTCAATGGCTATCCCTATTTTACAGATGGGAAAGTGGAGGCAAAAAGAGAGGCGCTGCAGTGACAGGAGCCACAGAGCCTCAGAAGGCGGCAATCTAAGGGGACTGTGGGGGCCACCATCTGGATGACGCTGTGGTCCTCCACCCCCCACCCCACGGGACACCCACAGCACACACCCCTATTCAGTGTGCTCTGGCCACACGCGGGGAGGAGGTACCTTCCTGACTGAGCACACGAGCCCCCTTCCATTTTGTGGATGAGCAAACTGACCTCCAGAGATGAACGTGACCTTCCGTTTTTGTGCCAAGGAGGGTTGCTGAATGCCTCTCCAAGGCTCCCTGACTCATCAGGCCCCGACTGGTTGTTCCGGATGGCGGAGTCTGTATACCCTAAGTTCCCCTTGGAAACAGACTCTGCTCCCGGCCTGTCTGCCTCAGTGTCCGAGGGGCATCTCTCCGGCACGGTCCAGGGGGGCCACTGGAAGGGGCGGTGGCTGTGGCAAAGGCCCCCCCCCCTGCTCCAAGGTCCCTCCCAGCCACAGTTTCAGGGAGGCGCTGTCGCAACCCGCCCGGACGGGAGAGCCCGACCCAAGGCCCCGGGGAAAGGGCTCAGAGGGGCGGGCCGGGGCGGGGCGCGGAGGGGCGGGGAGAGCCGGGGGGGGCCGGAGGCGGCTCCCAGCTCCCGCTCTGCCCGCGGCTCGGTCGGACCGCGCTCGTCCTCCTCGCAGCTCGCGCCTCGGCCCCATGGACGCCCTCTGCGGCTCCGGGGAGCGCGGCTCCAAGTTCTGGGTAAGGCGCGGGGCCCGGGGTCGCTCTGGCGGGGGCTGGGGTCCTCCGGGCGCGCCGGGTCCTCGCCGCCCGCCTTCCCGCGGGGGCCGGCAGGGGTCCTGGGACCAAGCCCCTGGGACGGCTGGGCGCCCGGGAGGGGCGTCCGGCCGCGCCGCCGGAGCCGGGTCCCACGCGGTGTCCCGGACCTGCCCTGCCTGCCCTCCCGGCCGCCGCGCGGAGGAGCCGGGGAGGGCGAGGCAGAGGCTCCTCGCGGGCTCAGCGCGTGGCACCCGGGGCTCGGGAAGCGCTCCCACTGGCCGCGTCACCCCAGCTCCTCTGGGAGCAGAAGGGGCGTTCGCGATTAGCCGCAGTTAGACTCTTCAGCATCTGCCCCCCCCCGACTGGGGCTCGGTGGCCCACACCCACCCCTGCCCTGGGATCCCCGCAGGGCATCCAGGTCACCTGCCCAACCAGGTACTTTGAGGCCGGCCGTGCCGGTCCCCACTCTTCTTGGGAAGGTTTCCTGCCACTTTCTTTTCTGGGAAAGAGCCACCTGGCTGCAGGTCTGAGAAGAGCCCATCCTTCCCACCCTGGGCTCAGAGGGAGGCCGGCCCTTACAGGTGCAGCGTATCAGGATCCCCCAGTCCATCCCCATCCTTTTACAGATGGACACAGGGAGGCCCAGAGAGAGGTAGGGACTTGCCCAAAGTCACCCAGTTCAATGAAGGCAGAGCTGGGACAGAAAAGCAGGCCTTTGGTGACTCCCCCAAACCCCTTTCTAAGACAGGTTGCTGGCCCCGGCCCTCCAACACAGCTGGGGTGCGTTCAGTGTGTACATACAGTCCAGACACCTTCTTACCAGCTTTCAAAGCCCACTTACCTCCGCGAAGCAAACGGCGGTGTGGTCTCCACTTCACAGATGAGGCTCCATTAAAGGGGCCACTTCCTGGAAATCTGGAGGTGCCCAGTGTAGGTGGGTCTCAAACCCAGAGCCTCTGAGTCCCGGTCTCTGAGCCTTTAGCCCATGTTGAATATTTGTACATATATGCCCAGTGGGTGTGTTCCCAGTGTGTATTTGGTTTTTTTGTTTTTGTTTTTGTTTTTGAGTTGGAGTCTCACTCTGTCGCCCAGACTGGAGTGCAGTGGCCGCTCCCGGCCACTGCAGCCTCGACCTGCTGGGCTCCGGCGATCCTTCCGCCTCAGCCTTCCGAGTAGCTGGAACTACAGGCACGCACTACCACCATTAGCCAGGCTAATTTTTGGTTTATTGTAGAGATGAGGTCTCACCAAGTTGCCCAGGGGGGTCTCAAACCCACAGGCTCAGGCAATCCACTCACTTCAGCCTCCCAAGGCGCGGGATTACAGGCTGAGCCACGGAGCCCGGCTCCGAGTGTGTATTTGTTTGTGTGCATGGGCTGTGGGCTATACACCTGTGTGCCTTGGTTCAGAACCATGTTCTTGGGCAGTACGTGGGATGGGCTGAAGGTGTTACATTAATTTTTTTGAAACTTGGGCCCGTGGAGTAAGAAACCTGTACAAGAGTATCTTTGGGGTTCTCTCTCTTTCTTAAAAAAAAAAATTTAAATATGGGGGTGGTTTGCCATGTTGCTTAGGCTGGTCTCGAACTCCTGGCCTCAGGTGATCCTCCTACTTCAGCCTCCCGAGTAACTGGGACTACACACATGAGCCACTGTGCTTGACTTGGGTCCTCTCTTTTCCTCTGGGTGACCAAAAGGTTAATCTGAGGTAGTGCAATGTCTCTGCCCCTGGCCCTCTTTCCCCGCCCCACAGGAACCCATCTATATCCAACTTGGACTAGTCACTGTTAACAGGGTCCAGAGGTTGAGCCTTTGGCTTCTGAGTCTACTTCCTCTCGCCGCCCCCTTGGATCTGGCTGGTCTGGTCATGGCAGGCTCATGGCATCTTGGGTTCCCAGATAGAAAATAAAGAAGACACCATGCTCAAGCCCCAGGTGCAAGGGCACATTGTTCCTGGGTGGACAGCTCAACTGAGAGCACAGGACTCTCCAGAGGCAGCCTGCAAAGGGACTAGAGACGGGGGCTCAGGACTCCCTGTTTGACCCAAGCTCAGAGGTCCTTGGCTCTCCCCTCCAAGGGATTGTGGAATCCAAGAAAGTCGGAGCTTGGGGGCTTGGAGCAGGTAATCCAATCCATCGTTGGACAGCTGGGGAAACTGAGGCCAAGGGAGAAAAGTTACACAATAATCAATTGCAGAGTGCCAGGCTGGGAAATAGGACCCCTGGGTTGTAGTTCCAACACCCCTGTGAACTGACTTTGTACCTTTGAGTGTCTGGGCCCTGCACTTCCCCTGCTGCCCATGAGCTGTACAAGGGGAGACCCCAAAGAACCCAAGGATTTATTTATTAAAAATTGTGTACTTTTTTTTTTTTTTTTGAGTTGGAGTCTCACTGTCACCCAGGCTGAAGTACAGTGGCATGCTCCCGGCCACCGCAGCCTCGACCTGCTGGGCTCCAGCGATCCTTCTGCCTCAGCCTTCCAAGTAGCTGGAACTACAGGCGTGCGCTACCACACCCGGCTAATTTTTGATTTATTGTAGAGACGAGGTCTCGCCAAGTTGCCCAGGCTGGTCTTGAACCCACGGGCTCAGGCAATCCGTTCGCCTCGGCCTCCCAAAGTGCTGGGATTACAGGCTGAGCCACCGAACCTGGCCTGTGTACTTATTCTTACATGTTTAAACTTCAGTCACCTTCAAAGTACTCTCCGTTTGATGCAGTACACCCATCCAGACACTTTATCCACTGCTCAAAGCGGTTTTTGTATTCGTCAATTTTGACACCTTTTAGTGCTTCTGCTGTTTTTTGTTTCACTTCTTCCATATTGGTGAAATGTTTCCCTTTAAGGACTTTTTTCACCTGGGAAAACAAAAATTAGTCGTTTGGGGCACGACTGAGTGAAGAGGGAGCATAGAGCATGGGGGTCATGCCATTTTTTGGTCAAAAACTGCTGAACACTCAGTGCGGTGTGGACAGGTGTATTGTCATGGTAGGAGAACCAGTCACCTGTTTGCTACAACTGGGGATGTTTCTTGTGCAACGCAGCCTCTCACAACAACACTGGCTGGTACACTGATGCCGACATATTCCTCGAGCACTTACCTAGTGGGGAAGCTGTACTACAAGGGGCCTGCCCTTTAAAAGATAATTCTGGGTTTTTGGGGGTCCCCCTCGTATGTAGCTCCTCTGAGGACTCAAAACCAGCTGGAGTCAGCTCCTCTATATTCTGAAGTGCTTGCGGGATCTCTGCTTGGATACCTTAAGTGACAGGAAACTGACTACCCTCTTCCCACTGCAATCTCCATCTTCTGGCTCCCGAAAGCGACTCCCGGATGCACTAGTGTGGTTGGTGAGTGGGGGAGGTACATGGACAGAGCACGAAGGCCCCCCATGCAGTCTCTTGAGTGTCTGCAGAGCCAAGAGGAGAGAGGGTCCCAGGCAGGGGCTGGAACCTAATCTAAAGCTCATTACCCAAGAGGCCTAGAGTTCTGGGCTATTCATCTGTGGTGTGCTGTTTTGCCTCTCATTTGCATTGCATGTTATTCAGGTGTTCCTACCCTGAACCTTTTGCCTTAGGGACCTATGGGTGACCCCCCTTGTGGGAAGTGGTCCAGAGTAGCCAAGAAGTATCTGAACTCGGGTGAAGAGGGAAAGAGGGTGGGGTGCTCACTTGTTTACTCTGCCAAGACTTTCACTAGCTTGTCCTCAGAGCTTCAGTTTCGCCGCCTGTGAAATGGGGAATTAACCCACCTCACGAGATTTTTGCGGGGATCAAATGAGACAGGGAATGTGTGATGATTCTGAGAACTGAGAAACTCTGTGGGTGGCAGGTTCTGACATTCCTGGGATGAGGAGGGAGGAGAAATGAAGAAGCAAGGCTAGATCTGAGAGTACTTATTTTTTAAAAGGGCTGGCAAGGATACTGGAGCAGAGGCTCCCATTCCAGCTGTCTGTGGGGAGCAGGGGGCTGATCCTGGCTAAACCTGAGGGTAGGAGCCTTGAGGGGGACACAGGTGCACAAACCGGGACCTGCACGCGCCTCCTGCTGGGTGAATGAGCTCTCTCTGAATTTCTCTCTCACCTTACTCCACTTGGGACCAGGTTGCCAACTTCTCTGAATGTGCCTTGGGCATTTTGATGGACGTGAGCTCCAAAAAAGTGGACTGTGTAACCAAACTACCTCACTACTCATGAAGCCAGGGATGCCTCTAGAACAAAGGAAGTGGTGGCACTCCTTTGCTCTGCCTTGCTGCCACTGCCAGAAGGATGACTCTGTTCTAAGCAATTGACACTGGGGTGCTCCAGAGTGGTGAAGGGAGTATGTCGAGGAAGGGCCCAGGTGAACGCCTGTCTGCAGAATTAACCTTGATCTGAGGGTCCCAGGAAGTCAGCAGTCTGAAGGTTCTGACCATGAAAACTGTCCAAATATGACTCGGGTTGCCTGAGAGGTAGTGAGCTCCCCATCATCGGGGAGTGTATAAGGACATGGTTAGTGACTGCTTGGTGGGGACGCTGGAGAGAGGATTCAAGCCAGGGAAGGAAGGGGATCCTGAGATTCTTTGACCCACTGGGAAGCGGGAAGGTGTGGGCCCCGGGTTCTCTGGTTCCTCCTCTGAAATTCCCAAACTCCCCTTTCCCCAGCTCTCTCCCTGCTCTAGACACAGAGTTTACTGAGCGGCAGCTACAGAAGAGGCCCATGGGTCTCCCCTCATCAGGCCCACAGGGGGAAGGTGCCCTCACACCGCCCTGAGCTGTTTACCTACCTAGGGAGGTGCAAAGCCCTGGTCCCCTAGAGTTTCAGCCCCTTCAGTCTCCTGCTCTGTTCTAGCTAGTCCCAATTCTACCTCTCACTATCTGGGTGACTTTGGTCAAATGACTCACTTTCTCTGGGCTCTCGTGGGGCTTAGACGGGCTCTGGGGCCCCTTCAGGTCTGGAATTGCCCGGTGATGATTCTAGGAGGGTGAACCTCGGTCTTGGGGGTCAGGGCCGTCATTAGGACCCTTTACGCTTTAGAGCTCTTGTGTATCAGGGCTCCCCTGCCCTCCTTGTAGATGGCTACCAGAACATATGAGTAGCGGCCGAGGAGCCAATGGCAACATATTTCAACTCTCAGATGAAGACAGTGACTTGCAGAGCGCTGGGGAAACCAGCAGGGGCAGGTGGGCAGGCGGCAGATACTCCTCAGCCTACCAGAGCTCTGCCTCCTCCCCCAGGAACCCAGCCCTCCCTGCCGGCCAGGGCTCCCGGACTTCCTTCCTTCATCTCAGCAGGCAGCAGCGAACCTGATGATGGATGGCTTTGACCTCTGAGCTCTTGGCTTCTGGCTAGGGGACTTGGCTCCCTGAGGCCCCAGAGGAGCTTCTCCCCAGCCTTGCTGTTCACCCACGTACCTGGGCCTGGGTCTCTGTGGGCCTGAGACTTAGTGAAGGAAGCGAGTCAGGGCAGTGGCATTTGGGAGGGAGTTTTGGCCCTGAAGCAATGGGCAGGCCTCCAGGGAGGGAGGTCCTGGCAGGGACTACGGCTGATCCGCCCAGGAGTCAGAGCCAGAGCACCTGAGCTGTGTCCACCTCTCCTCAATGGGGCAGGATCCCTGGGGGGCCCGGGGGTGGGTGAGACCTGGTGGACCATTGCTGGGACTGCTGGGCCTCACCCCTCCCCCATCCGGGGCTGTTGCTGTTTCTGCTGCTGGATCCAGGGTGTGGAGCTGGCAGGGAGCAGGGTGGGGGCGTGAATGGGGCCTGATCCTCAGGCTGTATTTCTCCTTCTGACTGGATATTCAGGTTTCGAGTCCAGGGGCTCCCATAACCCCGGCTGGTCCACTCTGCAGGTGCAGGCGGCCCCTCCCCCTCAGCTCTGGGAGAAGACTTGCAAAAAGCATGTGACTCGGGAGTGGGTTGCATGGCCAAAAGGTGATCAGAGCGCGTGTGTTCAATCCTCAAGGTGGGACATCAAGCCAGAGCCCTACAGGGTGTAGAGGAAATGCTGTGTGACCCTGTGGTTAGGGACTGGAACTCTGGGACTAGACTTCCTGGGTCCAAATCCCACCATTAGCTATGGGTCCCAGCTATCATGAGCATGGAATGACAATCCTGGCCTACAGTGAGGTCCACAAACCAAAGCCCTGTGGGCGGGTGGGCCCCTTCCAGGAGTAGATCGGCCATCGGGGCCTGTGAGCCCTGGGCCGGCCCAGCACGCCAGCCTTTGACCCCTAGGCCGTCTAAGGGCTTCCCATTGGTGCTGAGGTGACTCAGTGAGATCGAATGGAGATCAGAGCTGGGCCTTACTTACCCTTTCTGAATTTCCGTTTTTGCTGAGATAAGTAATCTCGTCAGTCAAGCCCTTCCCAATCTGTGGCCTCGGAAGCTGCCCAACCCTGGCGGCTGCCCCCTCCCTCTGTCCCCCACCACACAGATTAAGGAAGTAATGACTCTCCTCATGACAGAGTCTGTCAACAGGCCTGGGGCCCTGGGAGCTGGGAAGTCCCTGGCAGCACTGGGGCAGAAAGCCCTGGGGTTCTCACACCTACTCGCAGGGATTTCAGCCAGCAAGCCCATGGAGAGGTGTCTGCTGTGTGGGAGCCACTGTCATGTGGTCCATTCAGGATGCTGGACCGTCCCCCTTATCAGCCCCATCCAGCTGTTTAATCTCATTAAGGAGGAAGCTGTTGTTGCTGTGGAAACTGTGTGGCTGATGGTGGGGAGGGAGTTGTGGGCCCAGCTCCGCCTCCCAGCTGGTGCTCTTTGGAAGGGAATGAGTGGGGAGCATGAGGAGGGACCATCCATCGTGCCCTGCAGGGTGTCAGGGGCTGTTGTGGGGTCCAGGAAATGACCTTCTCTGATCCTGTTCTCAATTTTGTTTTCTTTCTTTCTTTCTTTCTTTTTTAAGTTGGAGTCTCACTGTCGCCCAGACTGGAGTGCAGTGGCCGCTCCCGGCCACCGCAGCCTCGACCTGCTGGGCTCCGGCGATCCTTCCGCCTCAGCCTTCCGAGTAGCTGGAACTACAGGTGCACGCTACCACGCCCGGCTAATTTTTTTTTATTTATTGTAGAGATGAGATCTCGCCTGCCCAGGCGGGTCTTGAACCCGTGGACTCAGGCAATCCACTCACCTCAGCCTCCCAAAGGCGCGGGATTACAGGCTGAGCCACTGAGCCCAGCTTCATTTTTTTAAAAAATAGAGACAGGTTCTTGCTATGTTTCCCAGGCTGGTCTTGAACTCCTGGACTCAAACTATTCTCCTGCCTCAGCCTCCCAAAGTGCTGGGATTGCAGGCCTGAGCACCATGCCCAGCTGTTGCCTTCCTTTTACACTTAACTTTGTCTGAGTTGGAGGCCTCTTGGGTGCCAAGCGCCATGGCCTTGGTGCCGGGGAGGGAGTACGCTAGGTTTCTGGGCCTGCATATGGAGAGAGGCTGGGCTTGGGGTTGGTACCTCTCATTCATCTGTTCATTTGTTTTTTCGTTCTTTTATCCAGCAAACACTTACTCAGTGCCTTCTCTGTGACAGGCACTGCTCTAGGTATTGGGAATTACCATGAACGACAGGATATGAGATAAACCTGTCCCCATGGAGCACATGTTCCAGTGGGAGGAGCCAGAGAACTAATACAATAATGAATAACTGACGTATATAGAATGGTAGAGGGTGATTAGGACTTTGGGGAAAACAAAGTAGTCTAAGAGAGATGGAGCACAGACAGGTGGGGGGCCGGGGAGTGAGTTACAACATCAACTAGAAAGGTCAGGCTGGACCTCCAGGAGGTGAGGACTGAGCCAAAACTTGCAGGCAGGGAGGGCAGGAGGAGTGTGGATGTCAGGGACAAGGGGGCTGGGGAGTAGAGTTGGGACAGACTGAGGGAGGGGGGTGGGAGAGATGAGGTCAGAGAGGCAGGCAGTGGTGGAGAGGTGATGATAAGAGTCTTTGGGGGGCCAGGCTCGATGGCTCAGCCTGCAATCCCGCGCCTTTGGGAGGCTGAGGTGAGTGGATTGCCTGAGTCCACGGGCTCAAGACCCGCCTGGGCAGGCGAGATCTCATCTCTACAATAAATAAAAAAAAATTAGCCGGGCGTGGTAGCGTGCGCCTGTAGTTCCAGCTACTCGGAAGGCTGAGGCGGAAGGATCGCCGGAGCCCAGCAGGTCTAGGCTGCGGTGGCCGGGAGGGGCCACTGCACTCCAGTCTGGGCGACAGTGAGACTCCAACTCAAAAAAAAAAAGAGAGTCTTTGGGGCTGTGGGGGGACTTCAGCTGCTGCTTTGAGTGAAATGCAAACCGGCAGTGGCCTTGAACCAGAAGAATGACAGGGTGGTGTGTCTCCACTTAGGTTTCACGAAGACTTCTCTCTAGCAGCTGTGCCGGGAAAGACGGTGGCGTTTGTGGCAGGGGTGGATCTGGAAGGCCAGCGAAAGGGCTGTGGGAACAACCCAGGCTGAGAGGGAAGATGGGGAGATGCGGTCGTTCTGGATCTAGCAGGGTGGACCAAGTGAATTGCATCATTATAGAGAGCTGTTGGCTGTAGCACGGTCATTTTCGGCCTCATGATGTGAAAGTGAGGTGGGCAGGGCTTTCTGGGAGTTGGATGTGGCGTGTGAGAGCGAGAACTAAGGACGACTCTAAGCATCCTCTCTAAGGGAGAGGAGGAAGGGAGGGGGGAGTTTCCACCTGAGGGGGCAGGCTGCAGAGGAAGGATGGCCCAGAGTTCCGTTCTGGACACGTGTATGACGCGTCCCATAGACATCCCAGAAAAGGCTCTGGGACAAGCGATCTAGGGACACAGGCATGGGTGGGTGCCTGCTGTCTCCTGGTGAGCGCTCTGCCCAGCTGGGACAAGCTCATCTGGAGGAAAGGATCCTGGCTGGGCACCCCAGGGGCCAAACAGCCCCCCAGTCTCACAGTCCTAGCATCGCCTGGTTGCCGCCACAGCATAGGTGTCTGAGATCAAAGCAAGTGCGACAGCTGGATGCTCCATGACCCCTCCCTAGGTGTGGCCCTGTTGAAATCAAGGTGCTCACCTGTGGGGGGGTGGCTGGGTTGCTGTCAGTGCTGCCATCACTCACTCTCGGAGACTGAGGTTTGGGGGGGGAGATGAGGGAGCTTGCTCACAGTTGCATGGCTCAAAAGTGACAGAGCCACGCCGTGTCCTCTGCAGTGGGGCTGTGTTCTCCTTGTGACCGCTTCCACCTGCCTTCCAGAGCCATGCTATCAGCTTGTGCGCCCCTACTACAAGTCCTGTCATGCCCCACACTCTAGCCCCTGTCCTCTACTGCACACTCCCTTGTCAGTCAGTGCAGCTTGGAGCCATTCCTGTGCACCAGGCCCTGTGCTGGGAGTTGGAGGACATGGGGCGGGGTTGGAGAAGAACGGGAAGGGTGCTCACGCTGCTAAAGGAGGGAGCATGTGCTCACATTGGGTGGTAAGGAACCCCTGCATGACATTGCAAAGCCTGGGTGCCTGTCCCAGCATCATGCTGCCAGGTGTCCTTGAACCTGTTGGCAGAGTAGGTGCAGTCTTCTTTCTCTTTGGCAAGCTGGGCCTCTCAGTGCCCCTCCTGTTTACCTCTGGAAACTGTCCTGAGGCAACAACCAGATAATGACTTTGTAAGTGCGGTGGTGAAATGCCAGAGAAACACCCAAGCCCTTTATTACTTCTACTTAACTGACTGCCAAGATAAAGTAAGAAAAACTCAGAGGCCGGGGTGCCCAGAGAGGCTTCCTGTAAGAGCTGAGGCGGGGCAGGGACCAGAGACCTGAAGATCTGAGTCAGGGGTAGCCTTGAGACAGGTATCTGGTTGCAACACCTGTGGTACCCAGCCAGGCCTAGTGGTGTACCCAGCCCTGTGGCCCGGTGCCCAACTCTGGGCTGGCATGTTGGGAGCTCAGCAAAAGTATGTGCGTACTTGGCTCACATTGTTTGAGCAACTACTGAATACTGAATAGGACCCTAGAAGGCTGAGTGCAGTGGCTCATGACTATAATTCCAGCACTTTGGGAGGCTGAGGCAAGAGGATTGCTTGAGGCAGGGGTTTGAGACTAGCCTGAGCAACACAGTCAGACTCCCTGTTTGTAAAAAAAAAAAATTGGCCAGGCACGGTGGCTCATGCCTATAATCCCAGCACTTTGGGAGGCTGAGGTGAGAGGATTGCCTGAGCCCATGGGTTCAAGATCAGCCTGGGCAACTTGACGAGACCTCATCTTTACAATAAATCATAAAATTAGCCAGTCATGGTAGCGTGCGCCTGTAGTTCCAGCTACTTGGAAGGCTGAGGTAGAAGGATCACCTGAGCCCAGCAGGTGACTGCAGTGACCGTGAGCGTGCCACTGCACTCCGGCTCAAAAAAAAAATTGCATTCAATGTAGCCAGTTCTGGTGGCATGCAACTGTAGTCCTAGCTAATCAGGAGGCTGAGGCAGGAGGATCACTTCCGCCCAGGAGTTCAAGGTTGCCAAGAGCCATGATTGCACCACCGTACTTCAGCCTGGGCAACAGAGCAAGACCCAGTCTCTAAAAAAAAAGAGAGAGAGAGAGAGAGAAAAAAGTAGAACACTAGAATATAAGATGTACATGGCACAACCTCTGCCCGCCCGGGGCTTAAGTGAAATACCCCCAAGCAGTGTTCCCAACTGTGTGCTCCACAAGACAGGGACGGGTCCACTCAACACATGGCCGTATCTCCAGCCCCTGGCTCACCGCCTGACTCATGGCAGGCCCTCACCTGAGCATTGTCCAGGGAAAGAATGATGCTCACGGAAGTAGATCTCTCAGGCGAGGCTGACTTTAAGACAAATGCTCCAGATGGAAAAGGCAGGCCTCAGCCAGGCAACGTCCCACCCCAAGTGGTTAGGATTGTACACGTGGGAAAAAGAGGGACCAGGATAAGCAAAGGTGCAGGAGCGGGCATCTCAGAGCAGATTCGGGATGCGGTGAGTTGGCTGTGGGGGAGGAGAGCTACGGGAAGGGAGGCAGGAAGAGACGCCTGTGGAGGGCCTGGAGGCCGGGGTGGCTTCTGCCGGAGTTGTAGGTGTGTGGGCACAGGACCAGGCACCGGGGTACAAAGCTTCATTTCAGGGAGTTGTTGTAGGTGTGTGGGCACAGGACCAGGGACCAGGGGTACAAAGCTACATTTCAGGAAGTGTGGTCTCACATCTTGAGCCCAGGAGTTCAAGGTTGCAGTGAGCGGGCAGCGTGGGCAGGGCAGGGGTGTTTGAGGGTGGAAGTTTGGCCCAGATGGGAGTAAGGAGGGAAGGCGACTGAGAAAAGGGAGGCAGGGTCTGCAGACCACCTTAAGATGGGAGAATGCAAGTACACAGGTAGGCTAATCGCACTCCAGTCTGCACTCCACTGATAGCCACTGCACTCCAGTCTGGGTGACAGTGAGACTCCAACTCAAAATAAAAAAAAAGAAAGAAGGAAAGACCAGCCAGGCGCAAGGACTCAAGCCTGTAATCCCAGCACTTTGGGAGGTGGAGGCGAGAGGATTGCCCGAGCCCAGGGTTCGAGACCAGCCTGAGCAACATGGCAAGACCTCATAGTTCACATTGATAGATAGTTCAAGGCCAGCTGGAGGCTTTGAATGTCATAGTAAGAAGCTTGGACTTCATCTTCTAAGCAGTAGGGAGCCACTGTAGGTTTAGAGAGAGTATACTGTTATCCTTTCATGCATCCATTTATTCAATTTATTTGTTTGTTTATTTATTTGAGTCAAGGTCTTGCTCTTGTCACCCAGGCTGGAGTGTAGCAGCACAATCATGGCTTACTGCAGCCTCAAACTCCTAGACTTAGGTGATCTTTCCAGAACCTCAGCCTCTCAAATAGCTGGGACTACAGGCGTGCTTCACCATGCCTGGCTAATTTTTAAAATTTTTTGTAGAAATAGAGTGAGGGTCTCTCTATGTTGTCCAGACTGATCTTAAACCCCTGGCCTCAAGCAATCTTCTTGCCTCGGCCTCTCTAAGTGCTGGGCTTACAGGCATGAGCCATAGTGCCTGACCCTCAATAAGCATTTAATTTAAATTACTTAAGCAATTTTTTTCTTAGCACCTACTATGTACTAGGCACCATTCTAAGTACTTAGCATACATCAATAAATTTTAAAAGTTATTTCCTACTTGGAAGGCTAAAGCGAAGGATCACCTGAACCCAGCAAGTTGAGGCTGCAGTGGCTGTGAGCCTGTCACTGCACTCCAGCCTGGGAGACAGTGAGACTCCGACTCAAAAAAAAAGTTATTCCTTCAAAGACCTTACATGTTAGCAAATAAAGGAAAAGATGGGAAAAATACAATAAGCATAAATGATCTAGCATGTTGGAAAGTAAAAGATGCTACAGAGAAAAGAAAAAGGAAAGAAAGGTAGGAGGGCTGGGCGCAGTGCCTCATACCTGTAATCCCAACACTTTGGGAGGTGGAGGCGAGAGGATTGTCTGAGCCCAGGGGTTCGAGACCAGCCTGGGCAGCTTGGTGAGACCTCATCTCCACAATAAATCCAAAAAAATTAGCCGGTTGCGGTGGCATCTGCCTATAGTTCCAGCTACTTGGAAGGCTGAGGAGGAGGGATCACCTGAGCCCAGCAGGTGGAAGCTGTGGTGGCCATGAGTGTGCCACTGCACTCTAGCCTGGGCAACAGAGTGAGACTCCGACTCAAAAAAAAAAAAAAAGCAGGGTAGGAGGAATTGGGAGTGCTGGAGTGGGGAGCAGGTGCCAGTATTAAACAGGGCAGTCAGGCTAAGCCTCATTAAAAAAGAAAGATGGCCGGGCTCAGCGGCTCAGCCTGTAATCCCAGTGCTTTGGGAGGCCGAGGTGAATGGATTGCCTGAGCCCACGGGCTCAAGACCCGCCTGGACAACTTGGCAAGACCTCATCTCTACAATAAAAATAAAAAATTAGCTGGGCTCGGTGGCTCAGCCTGTAATCCCAGCACTTTGGGAGGCTGAGGTGAGTGGATTGCATGAGCCTGCAGGTTCAAGACCCGCCTGGGCAACTTGGTGAGACCTCATCTCTACAATAAATCAAAAAATTAGCCGGGCATGGTAGCACGCACCTGTAGTTCCGGCTACTTGGAAGGCTGAGGCGGAAGGATCGCCGGAGCCCAGCAGGTCCAGGCTGCGGTGGCCGGAGCGGCCACTGCACTCCAGTCTGGGTGACAGAGTGAGACTCCAACTCAAAAAAAAAAAAAAATCAAAAATTAGCCGGGCGTGGTAGTACGTGCCTGTAGTACCAGCTACTTGGAAGGCTGAGGCAGAAGGACCGCCGGAGCCCAGCAGGTCGAGGCTGCGGTGGTCAGGAGCGGCCACTGCACTCCAGTCAGGGTGACAGAGTGTGACTCTAACTCAAAATAAAATGAAAAAAAAAGAAAGAAAGACCAGCCAGGCCCAAGGGCTCAAGCCTGTAATCCCAGCACTTTGGGAGGCGGAGGCGAGAGGATTGCCCAAGCCCAGGGTTCGAGACCAGCCTGAGCAACATGGCAAGCCCTCATCACTACAATACATCAAAAAAAATTAACTGCCATGATAACATGCACCTGTAGTTCCAGCTACTTGGAAGACTGAGGCGGAAGTATCGTCTGAGCCCCGCAGATCGAGGCTGCTGGCCATGAGTGTACCACTACACTCCAGCCTGGGTGACAGAGTGACGCTCTGACTCAAAAAAAAAAAAAAAAAAGACCTAGAGATATCTCAAGGAGGAGCGGTCCAGGAAGAGAGAACAGCAAATGCAAAGGCCCTGAGGCAGGAGCAGCAGTATGTTCAGGAGCAGCAAGAAGGCAAGTGACTGAAGTGAGCCGGAGAGAAGGCTGGACCGGGAGGGAAGTGACCTTGGGCAGGTCCTTGCAGACTGTTGTGGGGCGTGTGGATGGAGATGTCAAGTCGGCAGCTGAAGCTAGAGTTGGAGGTTCAGGGAGACATGGATAGACTTGAAAGTCATTGACATAAAGGGGGTGCACTCATATGAGACTAAGTGAGATTGCCAACCCAACGGGGTGAGTGCAAATAGAGGAGGCGGCAGAGAACAGGAAAGGACCGAGCCCTGGGACCACTCACACCAGGAGGGAGAACCAGAAAAGAGATGAAATGGCAGCACCAGGAAGAAAGGAGCAGAGCAGGAGAGTGAGGTCAGGGATCTGGGCCCCCAGGGCACTGGAAGGAGCAAGAGCAGAGCTCCACGGCATGGCGATTGTTCATGAAGCGTAAGGGCCTGGCTGAGGGGCCGTGTGGGAGGGGCCAGGAGGAGGATTTTATCATCCCAGAATTACTCCTAAAAAACCAAGGCCACACAAAGAAGCCAAGGTCACACAACTTAAAAGAGGTGAAGGCAGGACTCAAACACCTCTCTGTACAGCTGCCATGCTGCCACCAAGAATCAATAGGACCTATGTCCCCATGGGTGTTGGGGTAGCCGGGAGAATGGTGATGCCCTTGGCAGAGGCAGGCAAGGCCAGGGGAGGGGCTGGTCCTGGCAGAGGGTAGATGAGCTTGTCTGAGAAGTGTTGGATATGAAGTGGCTGAGGACAGATGGGGAAGCCATCTGAGAGGCAGCAGGAAGTAGGGGCTGAGGCTCAAGAGGGGATTTGAGCTATTGATCTAGATTTGGGACTCCTCAGGACATTCTGTGAACAACGATGACAAGACAGTGTCAAGGACCAAGGTCAGAACGTGGGGGCTAGGGCCTGTATCCACTGGGTGGTGGCACCAGGAGGAAGACAGGAAGACCAGAAATAGTAGTTTCCAATCGACTGGGGGAAAGCCCCACACTGTTGCAGGGAAGTCCTGCATTTAGGCCGAAAGGGGCCTATTTAATGTGCAGTTGGAGGGACTTCCAGTCCTATAGAGCGGATTGAACACGAGACTTTGTCCCCAGTCCTTCCTGGCTTTCCACCGAAGTGACAGTAAGGAATAAAAGACGTAAGCCCACAAGGACAAAGAGAAGAGGAGACGACAACAACAGACAAGATATCAACACCTTCTTGGAAGGTGGGAAACAGGTGAAAGAGTGGTCACTGATACAGTAGAGGAGAGACAGTCAAAATCCAAGGTTATTTGGAGTCTGGAAAAGCTCAGGAATCAGCCGGCTTCCAGAGGCAGAAGGAGGGTCAGGGGCTTCTGGGAGGATGTATAAGGAGAGGTCAAACACCCAGGTCACTTTCCTACCCCCACAGAAGGCCAGCAGGTTATTCTGTGGAATTAGTAAAAGTCTAGATGCTGAAGGACGGAAGCCCCAGTCCTCATCCCCAAATTGGTGCCTAGGAAAAGACCTCCAGATTCTTCCAGTTGTGAGGGGATTGGAAGAGATCTTCTCTAAAGGACCAGAAGCCTACTTGCTTACTGTGCAGCGAAGTCTGACAGCCAACAAGTCCCGCTTACCCCCAACACAACTCTGTAGTGTTTCACTCTAAAATGTTGAGACAGCCAAGCCTCAGGAGCCACACTGTTAAAAGAAAAACTGGACACATTCAGCAGAAATTATTTGAGCACAATTCATGAATCAGGCAGCACCCTGAACAGTAGAAGTTTGGAGGGCTCCACACAGCAAAACGGGGAGGCAGTATTTATAGACAGAAAAACAGACTGATGTAGAGAAACAGTTTGATACGCTGCAGCTCTCTGTGTGCCTTACCTGGGCATGGAGTAATGAGTATTTCCTTATATAGACACGGTCTGATCAGCTGGCAGTTTGTGATTGGCTGTACGCTCTGCTGTTGTGATTGGCTGAGACTCAGCTACTTGTTACAAGAATGTCCTCTTAAGTTAGGTTGCAGTTTGGTTAAGTCAGGTCATAGTTCACTAGGGATGGAGGCAACGTTAAGCCAAATTGAATTTATTTGTTAGTTGCAGTCTCACTCTGTTGCCCAGGCTGGAGTGCAATGGCATGCTCCTGGCCACCACAGCCTTGACCTACTGGGCTTAGGCAATCCTTCTGCCGCAGCCTTCCAAGTAGCTGGAACTACAGGCATGCGCCACCACTAATTTTTTTGTGTGCAGCTAACTTTTTAAAAAAATTTATTGTAGAGATGAGGTCTCTCCACAGGCTGGTCTCGAACCCATGGGCTCAGGCAATCCTCTCACCTTGGCCTCCCAAAGTGCTGGGATTATAACCATGAGTCACTGCATCCGGCCCCCAAATTTAATTTAACTTAGCAATTCTCCCCTTTTGGTCAATCTCAGTCTCTGAGAGATTGACCAAAACTTTGGGCAGTGGTACCACCAGTTTCTATCACCATCATAACAGATTTATTTGGTCTCAGTATAGAATTTACAATAAAAAATTTGTTGGATGATTATTTATGCTTTCTTCATGTTGTTGTTATTCTAACAGCAATGAGATCATTTGGTATACAAAGGTTGGCTGTATACAAGTGTTTAGGACTCTTGAGGGGCTATATTACACCAAGGAAACTATTATGATGGCCATCTCGAGAGTAATACCAGAAAAAGTATATACATTAACCAAGAGTCTTCATGAACCAAACTAATCCAAAGCAAACAATTCAAAGTTCAGGCAATAAAGACAGTTCAGTAATATTTGAGTCCAAATAATCATGGTCTTAGGGGCATGATGGCTGTGGACTGGCCTCATTTAAAGAGGTATCCATGAAGCCAGGCATAGTGGCTCACTCATGTAATCCCAGCCCTTTAGAGGGCCAAGGCAGGAGGATCACTTGAGGCCAGGAGCTCATGACCAGCCTGGGCGACATAGTAAGATCCTGTCTCTACAAATACTAAAACATTTACAAGTTAAAAATAAAAAAAGACGTATCCATTTTTGTTGTAAGCCTGGCAAGACAAGTCACAGTATCCTGGAGACCCACTAAAAGAAACAAAGATTAGAAAGCCTTAGCATAGCCAAATTGCCATCCACTATTCAAGATGCCCGCAAACCAACTGTTGTCTACTCCAGTAAACACATCATGTGTTCTTTTCCCCTGAGAAATTTCCTTAATGTATTCAGTGGCAGTGTCTAGAGAAACAGCAGTATCAGCTGTCTTGTTCATTAAGCATTCTGTAGTGGTAAAATCAGGGAAAAGATAAGTGCAGCATTCAGTTCTGTTCAGCACCATACACAAGCCCCTAACTTGGGCAAAGAGGTGATCTTAAGCTGTTTGGTGTTCCACTAAATATTTCTGTTGAACACACGTGTTCCCATCAAACTTTCAGAGAGTGGCTTTTACCTGTCTGAATCCCTGGGAGGTCTGATTGGTTCCAATGTTTTCGCCAATTTACAGATTGACTTCAAATTTTATACATCTGGCACCCTGTTACCCAGGAATAAACCCCAGAAGCCTTATTGAAACTGATTTTCAGTGGAAACTAACCTGTCGTCATGTATTTCAAGGATAATACCAATTTCAGTGATTGACCATTTGGCCTCTGATGATGGAAGCTACTTTTTGTGGTCCCTTTATAGCGTGTTGTAAGGCTGCATGACCACATTTGCCAGCTTTCATCCAGTGACTTCATACAAGCAATTACACACACCCATGCAGGTAATCCACGAGTCTTGAGCCCACCATGCCTGGAAGCACTATGTATTTTTGCAGGCATGACTTGGATAGGTTTTCTATATTTGGTTACTATTAGATTATTAGTTGGAAATTTCAGGGTACTATTTTCAACAAGTGTAAGAAATCATGTAGCAGTGATGTCTAGGATGTCAGACAGCTTTCTGCCCTTCTTTTGGGGTTTCAGAGTGATTTTCATTGGGGACACAGAAAGGATTGGCATTAGTGGAATTGTTTCTCGATTTGGGGGTATCAGTCGACATACCCAACAGTTGCCATGGTTTCTTGCTAGAGCATAAGCCTTTCTTATGGTCTCATGGGTCTTTCTATAAGGAAAGGGAAGGAATTAGGATAGCAGGAATCAGAAAAAAATGAAAAGGATAAGGCTTTCATGATGGCAAAGGAGTCTTGATTCATATCTTGGGCAAGCTGTCCATATCTACAGATGCTGTCTGCTTTTAGGGAAAAACTTCCCTGGTCAGCTTTACCTTAAGGTCTCCAACAGGTGTACAGTTCCAGAAGTCTTAAGGGCTCTTTTGAGTTGAGAGATGCGGATCCAAGAGACCCTGAAATTTTGCTGCAGTGAACTTGGAATGGTCACTTCTAGTGGATAGTCTTTTTCTGGTGTCAGTTCCAAAAGACCCAACCTCTGGGTACTAGATCATGAAGGGTCTGATTGTCTTCAGTTGGTGGTTCATGAAGGGCTTCTTTTACCTGGAAAAAAATATGCTTTAACATAATGCATTAAAGCCTTTAACTACTGAGTCATGGCATAGAGTTTATGTCAGTGTGAGACACCTGAGGTTTTATGATTATGGGCATAGTCCTTCTAGTAATTATTTCATAAGGGTCGATCTAAATTTTTCAATGGGACTGGATCTGATGAGTCATCAACCAGTAATAAATACCCTTGGCCAAGGCAATGAAATCAATTCAGTTAGCCTTGCCTAATGCCATTGTGTTTATAATAACTTTTTTTTTTTTTTTTTTTTTAGTTGTAGTCTCACTCTGTTGCCCAGACTGGAGAGCAGTGGCTGCTCCCGGCCACCGCAGCCTCGACCTGCTGGGCTCCAGAGATCCTTCCGCCTCAGCCTTCTGAGTAGCCGGAATTAGAGGCATGCGCTACCATTTTTTGATTTATTGATTTATTGTAGAGATGAGGTCTCGCCAAGTTGCCCAGGCGGGTCTCGAACCCGCGGGCTCAGGCAATCCACTCACCTCAGCCTCCCAAAGTGCTGGATTACAGGCTGAGCCACCGAGCCCGGCTATAATAACTTATTTAACTATTTTACAACTTGTCCAGTGAATGAGTACCTCTATACTGGTGATTTCTCCAGGAATGCTCCCATAAAGGAAACATCCTCTAATAACCTTTTAATTACTGTTATAGCATTTTCCTGCATGAGGAAACTTCTATACAACTAGAAAACATACATTAAAGGTGGTGATTGAATGAAATTCACCTGCAAGTGTTCAAATGATCCAGCATATGTGGAAATATATCACCTGTTTTCATCATCTTACCAGAGTTATGAGTTTAACAAACCAAATCTTTTCTTTTTTTTTTTGGAAAGCAGGATTTATTGAGAGGACAGAAAAGCTCCCAGTGTGGTAGAGGACCCAAGGAGGTTGCCCCAAGCATTTTATTTATTTATTTATTTATTTATTTATTACTTATTTATTTATTTGAGTTGGAGTTTCACTCTGTCACCCAGGCTAGGCTCAGGTGATCCTTCTGTCTCAGTCTTACAAGTAGCTGGAGCTACAGGCATGTGTCACCATGCCAGCTACCCAAACAGTTATTATAAACCATTTTGGCAATTTTAGACTATGTTTAAATTGGATTTATATGTTCTTTTTTTTTTTTGAGTCAGAGTCTCACTTTGTCACCCAAGCTGGAGGGCAGTGGCATGCTCATGGCCACTGCAGTCTTGACCTGCTGGGCTCAAGGGATCATTCTGCCTTAGCCTTCCAAGTAGCTGGAATACATATTCTTAAATATCAATTTTGTCTGTAATCCCACGCTTTGGGAGGCCAAGGTGAGTGAATTGCCTGAGCCCGCGGGTTCAAGACCCACCTAGGCAACTTGGTGAGACCCCATCTCTACAATAAATCAAAAAATTAGCCGGGCATGGTAGCGCGCACCTGTAGTTCCAGCTACTTGGAAGACTGAAGAGGAAGGATTGCCGGAGCCCAGCGGCCACTACACTCCAGTTTGGGTGACAGAGTGAGACTCCAACTCAAAAAAAAAAATCAATGTTGTTTCTATGATTCAGATGCATAACACTGTATATTAAGTAAGTTATCACAAGTAATTTGGCTCAATCTTGTGGAGTTCATTCAAATTGCTTATCTTTTTTTTTTTTGAGTCAGGGTTTCACTGTGTTTCACACCCAAGCTGGAGTGCAATGGCATGATCATAGCTCACTGCAGCCTCGAACTCTTAGGCCCAAGCAATCCTCTCACCTCAGTCACTGGGGCTACAGGTATGCTCCACTGCGCTAGGACAAATTACGTATGTTAACAATTTCAGTACTGGCTGACTTAGATGAAAATCTGCCAAATGATTTTCTTGATATTTAATTATTGTCCTGCTTGATGTTAGGAGTTCTATGAACCATTCCATTTCTTCATTAGAGTTCTGGGAATTCCTACCTCCATCAAGCACGTGATTAATATTAGAGTTATTGGAAAACTGTACTTGTGAAAGTTCTTTCCAGGAATCTCCTTGAAAATGAAGTACTTTAGGTTTGATTACTCAGTAAAGTACCAGAGTAAACAATTAACCATCTGTGAATCACAAGACTTAAAATGGCCTTGATTGACTGGACATGGTGGCCCACATTCCTAGTCCCAACTACTTGGGATGCTGAGGCAGAAGTATCACTTAAATCCAGGAGTTTGAAGCTGCGGTGAGCTGAGATTGTGCCACTGCACTCCTGCCTGGGTGACAGAGTGAGACTCTGATCCCACAACAATAAAAAATGGCCATGATTAAACATCTGATGAGAGTTAATTACAATAGTGGCACAGTTGACTAGGAGATTTGGTTATTTCTGTTGCTTATAACATTTTAAGATAATAACTAGAATTATGAGTCTTAGCATTATACCAGAACTATTTGGTTTCTATGAAAAGCACTGGTGTTAGTTAATTTTCTGAAACAGTAACCACTTTATTTTTCTTAAGGCCATTTAGTGCTATTTTATAATTTAATTTGGCAAAGTCTTAAAAATATGGAAAAATACTACACACACACATATATATCATACATACAGACATTCATAAATATATAAACAGAAGCAGATCTTACAGCTTTCATTTGAAAATTTCAGCCATGTGCCAGGTATAATAATACAAAAATCACTAATTTATTAAGGACTATCTGGATCCAAATTGTTTTTCTGGCCAATTGAGTAATATCTCCTGCCCAGATGGCTAAAGATTCTGAATAAGATTTGTGAAAAGATATTAATTTTTTTGTATTTGTTTTCTGTAAGAAAACCTATTGACTCATTTAATCCTTTAGATAACTTTAATCTTTTTGTCTCATTTAATCTTTTAGATTCCTCTGTGTACCGATTAAAGAATGCATCCCATTGCTTTTGTGGCATTTTGGATCCTTTCTTTTTTAATGCACCTTGCAAGTGAACAATTTTATCTAGGTCAAAACGTCCCTATTGTAGCCACTGTAATTCTATGTTGTCTTTAGTAAGATTAACCCATTTTTCAAAAAATACACAAGTTTTGGGCCCATAATTTTTGTGCATAAAGTTAACTGGTATCCCTGAAAGTAGAGTCTCAGACTCCTGGAGTCCCAGACTACTTAGATTTGGAGGAACCCATTTTCAAAAGGTACATACCTATGCCTAGTAATGGAATCCAATCCAATTAATTATCGGATCTGATTTGATCCTGGACCCAGTCCTGTCTAAGAATTGCTCAAATAAAATTGGAGAACTCAAAACACAAGTTTGTGGAGCTTGGAATCCAAGAATGTGCTCACCCATGACCTCCAGCTGCTGCAAGAGAACAATGGACACCATGTGTCCTGTTAGGTACCTTTGCTTGGTTACTCAGTGCCCCTGAGGGTTATTGGGTTTCTACTTCAGATCCCACTTCTGACACCAATCTGTTAAAAGGTAAACTTTAGACAAATTTAATTTAGCAGAGTTTATCTGAGCAAAGAAATGATTCATGAATCGGGCAACACCTTGAACCAGTAAAGAGTCAGAGCGCTCTATTCAGCTACCTGGGCAGGCAGTATTTATAGACAGAAAAAGAAAGCAGCATACAGAAATAGCCTGATTGGTTAACACTTGGTGTTTGTCTTATTTAGACATGTCTGAGCAGTTTGCAGCCTGTGACTCATAGCTCAGCTGCTATGATTGGCCAAGAATTGGCTACTGTTTACAAGAATATACTCTCTCAAGTTAGGTTGCAGTTATTTACATATTAAGTTCATTTTAAGTATTAAGTTTGCGATGTAAGGAAGCCGCTTTAGGCTAAATTTAATTTAATTTAACACCTCCAACTTGAAAGACAGAAACCAAAACAAACCAACAGAGAAACAGGAAAAAAATTTTTGAAGATTTATATGCATGTGTAACTTTAAAAGAATAAAAACAAGGGTTACTTAAATTAACACTTAGAAGATAGGTAGTTATATTCTCAGGTAACAGTTGTCTCTAGGTAGAGGAGATTGTGAGTATCCTTTCTTGTTGTTTATATTTTCTGAGCTTTCTGTAAAGGACATCTAATGCTTTACAAGAAGGGGAAAAAAAGATTAGTACGTTGGTAGCCTTGGAAGAAACAATCTCAATAAAACATGTATTTACCAGTGAATTTATTCCCCCTCTTTTTGCAAAAAAAAAAGTTTGTAGGTGTATTAATAGTCAAAGGTAAGAGATAGTCTTGTCAGATGTCAGTAGGGTAGCCAACTATCTCTATTTGCCCAAGACTTAGCAGTTTCCTAGGACCCTGGACTTTTAGTGCTGAAACCAGAGCAGTCCTCCCTAAACCAGGATAATTGGTCGTCTTAGACTATGTAATTTACAAAGATCTCTCCATATCCCTATGAGCCTATGATCATACCAACTCAGAGAGGTAGGTGTGCCAGTAGATGGCCACCTACATTTCAAAGGAGAGGCACTTAAGGCTCAGGGACGCTCCCTATTCATTACTTGGCAGAGGCCGTAAGAGGAAGTGGGTTTTTAAACTATGTGCACATACTACTTTGATAAAATAAAAAAAAAAAATTTTAAAGAGTGGGAATCTAGAACGATAGGAACGATATGGACCTTGGAGGGATGGACTGCATTTTTTACTGCATTTTGACCTCGCCCAGTCAAACTGTACACTTTAAATGGATGTAGTTTTGTTGTTCTTAAATTATACCTCAATTAGAAAGAGAGAGAGACTGGGCTCCATGGCTCAGCCTATAATCTCAGTACTTTGGGAGGCCGAGGCGAGTGGATTGCCTGAGTCCAAGTGTTTGAGACCAGCCCAGACAACTTGGCGAGACCTCATCTCTACAATAAAATAAAAAATAGCTGGCATGGTAGTGCACATCTGTAGTTCCAACTACTCGGAAGGCTGAGGCGGAAGGATCGCCGGAGCCCAGCAGGTCGACGCTGGGGTGGCCGCGAACGTGCCACTGCACTCCAGACTGGGCGAAGGAGTGAGAGTCCAACTCAAAAAAAAAAAAAAAAAGAAAGAAACAGAAAATATGAAGAAGGGGGCAGTCATGGCCTCCTTGAAGAACTCACACTTGGGCTGACACCTGTCCATTTCCATATTTGGGCTCTCTCCTCCTT